>JAWMRA010000001.1:38004534-38018022 GCA_035584735.1 Pseudotriccus pelzelni | reverse complement strand
CCCCCCCCCCCCCCCCCCCCCCCCCCCCCCCCCCCCCCCCCCCCCCCCCCCCCCCCCCCGTTTTTGTTGTTGTTGGGTTTTTTTATGTAGAGAGTGGATTTATTGTGTACATAGGTCAAATAGCCTTAAAATATGGGTTGTTAAAACAATGTCTGTGATATCAAAACAATGTTAGTATGGCTTTTATTCTGTAATTTCAAAGCAATTTTCAAAGCTTAATGTGCCAAGTTATAATAGCTGGCTGCACAAGGAAAATTAACACCATGTATTCCCACTTTGCATCAGGGCAGTTCATGAACATGCTCTAGGCTCTTGGGAGAAGAATTTGGGCTTCCAGGTTCCCACCAGAGCACTTGAATAGAGCATGGTAGGAGGTAAAAGGGGAAAAAAAAGGAGGTGAACATATCAGGTAGGGATTTTTACTCACAGTGGCTGGCACCAGAGAAGTTAGAAAAAACTAGTTCTTCATGCAGAGTGGCCTCCTGAAAAACTGTTTCACTGAAGGTATAAAGAATCCCCTGGCCCATGCAATTTTGCTTATCTATCTGTAGAAAAAAGAAATCTCTTTGGACTGATTTTGTCTAATGCAAGTGGGCCACGTTAATATTGGAATAATACAAGGGCATAATATGAAGTGATCAAGGAACATTCAAACATTGCATCCTGAATAAGTACCAGCTTGGTTCAGATTTCATAGTAAAGGGAAGGCAAATGGGAGGGAGGAGAAGAAAACAGGGAAGATAAGGTTTCCCATGGGCTATGTGTCCAGCCCTGATTTCCTCTGAAACTTATTAAACAAAAATAAGGATTTCTTTTTTAAGTTACCTGTGATTTTCAGAACCTTGCATTGAAAGGATTTTAACTGATACTTGACACTATTAATTTTCTAATTTTGCCCAAACTAGGCAAGGAGGAAAAAAAAAGGGGTAATTCTGTAAACAGGAAGAGCAAAACAAGGTAATTATAGCATTATTTCAGTATCTATACTTGAGGCATGTACAGTACATACCATTTTCAATGGGCAGAAAAACTCACTGTACATCACTCTTGTAATGAGTAGTAATGGATAATGATAAGACTATGGCAGTCTTCCCTCTGTACAGTGCCATTACAGGCATGAGTGCATAAATAGATTTTGACTGAGATAGTCCCTTGTAAATCAGGACTGAATCTTTTTCTATGCCATTTGAAATAGCTTCTAAGTCTATTTTTATCTGCACCCTATCATTTTGCAGTTTTTTATCTTCCATGCTTTCCACAGGGTCACAGCATCCACCTGCTCTGTCATGGAGTCCTTCAGGACTGCAGGCAGACCTCTGATCCCCCATGGACCTCCATACTGGGCAGGGGCGCAGCTGCCTCACCATGGCCCGCACCATGGGCTGCAGGGGAATCTCTACTCTGGCACCTGGAGCACCTCCCCTCCCTCCTTCTGCACTGACCTTGTGGTCCAAAGAGCTCTTTGTCTCACATATTCTCGCTCCACTCTTTGCATTTGTACAGGCTTAGCCTTGGCTAGTAGCAGGTCCATCTTCCAGAGCATTGGCTCTGTCAGACATGGGGGAGATTTCCAGAACCTTCTCGCAGAAATCATCCATATGGCACCATCACTACCAAAATCTTGCCACTTAAACCTAACACAGTGGCAGAAACTGTTTCAAGGTCTGTCAAATATACCAGTAGAAGATGGAAAGGAATGAGAAGAGTTTGATCTGACTTTGTGCTTCAGTTTCACTAGTGACCTGTTTGCTAATAAGAAAACATACACCATTACTAAAGAAGACAATGTTCTGAAAAACTTTATGTCATTAAAAGCCTAGCACAGAAAATGCAGCTTACTCTCAGTTGCAGATTTGAGGTAACTAACATTTCCTGAAATCAATACTTCGGGAAGAGGCATCTCTGGATAAAGTTTGGGTCACAGGACAAAAATCAACATGAACATGAGAGGTTGGTTGCAGACATAAAGTGACAAACCCAGAGGAAAGCAGAAAAGCTTTTTTGCTTCCTGGAAACGTAACATGTGAGATAAATGCTTTGCCATGTGATATGTTGGTCACCTTGCCCAGAGGTATCCTCATCCTTTGTAGACACCCATGAAACATAGAAAGTAGACTCATACTTTTCAGCTACTGGAAGTAGGTTTTTTTCTCGTTATGTACTATCTTAAAGAAACAGATTGAGGATTCATCAGCAGAAAAAAAAAGTGGGATAAACTGGACCCCACAAAGCACAAGAGTCCTGAGGTGGAACTGCCTCTGGAGCCTGAATCAAAGCTGTCCATACATGCAGTGTACAGTAGAGATGTGCCTGTGCATGAGAACTCTTGCCTGCCTTGCTATTAGGGTAAGGCAGTAATATTCTCCTCTTCACATGCATCGGCAATAACACAAAACACAGCCCAGAGAGCCAGAGATGTGCTAGGCTTGGCAGACTTTCAGTAAATGTAACTGAGGGAAAACAGAGTGAGGACTTGAGAGCAAGGAAAAGTGTAAAAAACCACCCAAAACTCAGAAAACCTACCAGTGCACTGATGCTATTCAAGCACAGCTCAGCACAAAGTCTTCCAGCTTTAGATCTGCTTTGAATTAGGAAGTCTGAGGCTGTGATAGTTTCTATTTCTAATGATACATTCACTTAAATACAAAGGTTTCATCAGCAGAATCACATCTCTGAACGTGATGAGTCAGCTGAAAGTTGCAATTCAACCTCTACTGCTATTTCAGATGTAATTCAAACACAGTCTCATGATTCTTAAAAGAAGAAAGAGACACTGATGAGCTGATTATTAGATTTCTTGGGATATCTGTGCATTCCAAAGAAGTAGACTTTCTGAAAAATTTAGGGCACAATTCATCTAACCATATGTAGAAGTCAGTAATGCATTTAGATCTAACCCAGTCATCTAGACTTCCTTTATAGTCAGAAAAGAGAAATAAACTCCTTTAAGTCACCTTACCTGAAAAGATATTTAAAGCAGATGGCCAAACAATGACAATTTCTCTGACTCCATTGTTAGTGACTAAAATTAGGCAACACCAATCTTGCTCTTTCTCACCAAATACCTAAAAGAGGTGAATGCAAATTGAACGTTTGAGGTTTCCTGGTCACTGAAGCTGAGGATCACCAGCACCACCATGTGCTCTGAAAAAATGTCCCTTGATTAAATTGTTCATATCTGTAGTTGGTCTCTCCTGAACAATTCTCAGGTTCAGAGAGACCATTTTCATGGTGGGACACGAAAATATGTTGATCCTACAAGATGCACTATCTTGAGAACCACCTAGAAAAGTACACCATTTACTAATTAATGATTTGTTTGAACACCAGCCCAGATAAATAACCTAACAATATACTGGGGACTGTGGTTTTGTGCCAAGGAGATTTAGTTTTCCAAGAAAGCTTTTCTCAAAGCCACTGTAATGTATTGCTCCCTGGGGCAACTCTTGGATGGGAGTGACAGAAAGATTGGAGCCTTTATAAATAAAGAGAGACATAGCAACAAGGTATTTAAAAAATGAGGAGTTTGTCAATTTCCACCTTGAGTTAAAAATACCCATTAATATCAGTGGGGATTGCAACACCATATACAAATATTATGTAGGATGGAGAGGGGGAGCTACCAATTGTTACTCATTCTGATCAGAGACCTGGCAAACCTTGCTTGTCAGGCACAGTACAATCTGACAAACACAAATAGGACTTATTCTTCTGATTTAACTTTATCAAAATATAAGAAAACCTTTCCTTTTTCCACTCATTTCCCTATCATCTCTCGATCTTCCTATTACCTTAACCACATCACCTTAAAGCCATTAGGTTTTTATCTAAGGCAGCACAGTATCTAGATGGAATGGAACTGACTTGGTAAGCAATATATTTTTCAAAATGTCATTTCCTTTTTTTCAGTGGTGAGGAGAAGGCAAGTAATGGTGTCTTTCTTGTGTCTTTTCTCTTACTCACTAGATAAGCATATCCATTCTTTTTACATCATCTGCTTACATTATTTCTACATGTTTTTGTATATAATATTCTAACAGAAGTCCTTAATTTCCTTGATTAAAATTAATGAGGATGGACATGTTCCTTGAAAACTTGTGGAATAATTGTAAAAGGATTGTTTGGAATTGTGCTTAACACCTAAAACTCCCTCGAATTGCCATGCAAAAATCAACTGATTATTTCTAAGTGATGTATGCTATGCTGTTAGTCTAATTGCCAGCAGTGGCACTGCTCAGCCATAAAGAAGTTCACTGCATCAACAAAATTTAATTGGGGCATCTCAATATACTGGCATTTTCTCGCAGAGCTAGTTAAAATGAATACAGAAAGTGTTATGCCCAAGGATGAAAGTGTATATTCTTTGCTTAAATCAGAGGAATTCACACAAAAACTCATTTTGCAACAACATGCTGTGATTCTGCTTCCTATTCTTTACTCCAGCAACCATTAGCTGAACACACACACCCCAAAAAAGGCTCATTTACTTTATCAGCTGACACTTTGGGACTATTTAACTGACCAGGCCATGGACTTTACTCTCATGCAAATCTTTTAGACAAGAAAAGAGAGGAACAACAAATAGAAGGGGGCAAAAACAGTGTAGCCATTTTGTACAATTTGATTTCATTATATTCCAGAATTAATCAGCCTGGTATTGTTGATGACATTTGTATTAACATTCTGTTAGTTTCCTAACATGCAGAAATATTTTTTAAAAAATTTTAAAAAATAATAATTTGATATTCAAGCATAAACCCCCAGAAATACAAAGCAATAAACTTGTTCTATTTTTGTTACTCACATGCTCCCTAGGAGTCAGGTTCATTAGATAAGGGAAAAGTCTAAAATATCTGTTGACGTTAAAGTGACCAACAGGAAAAAATGTAAACAGTAATGTTAATGAAGGAGAAAATTTAATTCCTGCTCTGTGAGTCTTTAGGAGCAAATGAGTTCACCACAGCTTAAATGAGTAGTAGAGCATGTTTCAGAAGTGACATATGAAGGAATTTGTTGTAATACTGAACTTTACCTTCTCTCATTATGTTGATTCATTGAATAGGTAACAAGGGAATAACTGGTAAGTGCTGAGTGCTGTACAAGTTTTCACACTGTACACTCCATCATCCAAAACTTTGAAGCAAACATGCCCACCCAGCCTCGCCTTTCAGAGTTCATCACTCTTTCCTCACACCATCATGATAATTTTTTTTTTTTTTTTTTGCTATTATGGTTTAGGAAAGCCACCACTTCCTACCAAAACTATTTCCAGCAGAGAGTTTTTTTAAATAAAGTGAGACAAAACATAGAATCATGGAAATATCTGAATTAGAATGAACTTTTAGAAGATCAGCTAGTCCAATGCCCCTGCAAAGAACAGGCACACTTTCCTCTAGATCAAGTAGCTCAAAGCACTGTCCAACCTGGCTTTGAATGCAGTGATGGGCATTCATAACTTCTCCTGGCAACTTGTTCCAGTGTCTCACCACCTTCACGATAAAAAATTTCTTCTTTATATCAAATCAAAATCTACCTTCTTTTAGACGAAAAACATTACTACTTGCATTGTTGCTATATGCCATGGTAAAAAATCTCAACCTATCTTTCTTATAGGCCACCTTGGGACCGTTCTCCAGGTCGTGCAACCCCAATTTCCCAAGTCTCTTATCATAGGAGAAGTGTTCAGGACCTCTAAGCATCTTTGTGGCCCTCCTCTGGACCTGCTCGAACAGGTCTTTGTCTTTCCCATGCTGGGCAGCAGAGCTGGAGAGATCTCACAAGAGTGGCGTAAAAGGGCAGAATCACTTTTCTCAACCTGATGGTCACACTTCTTTTGATGCAGCACAGGATATGATTGGTTTTCTGGACTGTGAGTGCACATTGCTGGCTCATGTCCAATTTTTCATCCATCAGTATCCCAAATCCCTTCTTTCCAGGCTGTTCTCAATACGTTCATTACCCAGTCTTTACTGATAGTTGTGATTGTGCTGAACCACATGCAAAGTCCTGTGTCTGAGTCAACAAAATTATCTGTATCAGTACAGACTGAGTGATGAATGGATTGAGAGCAGATCGTGGAAGGGACAGACCCACATATCATCATATACAATGGAAATACTCTCCTGGGCTTCTAGACTCTCAAGCATTTAAAAAGAGCATCCTCATCTAGAAACTATCCCAAATGGAGTGCAAATCAGACCCTAAATCTGCTTAGTAGAATTATTTCTAAGATGGACTTGTTTCAGAAATGGATACCTGTCACTGATTAATCAAAAATAGAGGTGATGTCTTTTTCCTTGAGTGGGATGCATTGAGGGTCAGGGGACTATCGATTGTTCTGATTAATACACTGCACTGCCAGGGCTGGGAAAAGGCAACTCAAATTAGAAGGCTCCTGTTCTGTCCTGCTTTCACAGGCACAATTCCCCTCTGAAATCAGTGTCTCAGAGAAAAAAGAGGATCAATGGTCCCAAGCATTAGTGAAAGTCAGAGTGCAAGGCATAGAGGGCAAATCATTGGCCATTGTAAATCATGGTCACTCTCTTAACTCAGTGGATCTATTGCACTTTAGTCAGGGATTTGACCCTGAAAGCGATCTGTATTTTCCTTCATATCTATTCTTTCCTCATATGATTTTTGTTGTTATTTAGTTTTACAATCAGTGCTACCCAAAATGGATTACAATCAGTGCTCTATTAATTTCTAAGAATTGCAAATATTTTCAGAACAAGTTTGAAATTTTCTATGTCTTTAAATCAATCTTTTTATGATTTCTTGGCATATATTCCCCACCTTTCACTGCTCAAAGAATATCTCTGAGTTCAAAAGATGCTGGGAGCATAAAGGAAGGTGAGAATACTATAACGTCATCCTAAAATGTGGAGGATATTCAGCATCCTGAAGATATGCACTGCATTTGTTTATTCCAAATGGAGGGGTCTTTTACTTCTTTTTTTTTTGCATTTACTTCCTTTAAAAAAAAAAAAAAAAAAAAGCCAAAGCATACACTTTATGTCCTAAGAAATTTAATATTCACCTGAATTCTGCTATCCAAAAGTCAGCAAATTCTCTACAAAAAGTCATACTTTTTTCTCTTTTTGTCCTGATTTAACCCCAGACAGCAACTAAGTGCCACAGCTGCTCACTCTCTTCGGAGGGATGGGGGAAAGAATTGAAAAAAGGTAAAACCCTTTATCTTTGTTGCGATAAGAACAGTTTAGTAACTGAATAATACTGCAAATGATAACAACGATACGAAAAAGAGAAGGAGTGCTGAAACCCAAGAAACACGAGTGATGTACAAAGCAAATTGTTCACCACTCTCTGACCTATGCCCAGCCCATCCCCTAAGCAGTGATTCAGCTCCATCCAGTCAACTCGCCCCAGTTTATACACTGAGCGTGACACACTATGGTATGGAATATCCCCCTGGCCAATTGAGGTCAGCTGTCCCAGCCATGCTCCCTTCCAGTGTCTTGTGCACCTCCTTGCTGGCACAGCACAAGATACTGGAAAATCCTTGACTTTAGGTAAGCATTGCACATCAACAACATCAGTGTATTATCAATATTATTCTCATACTAAGTCCAAACCTTTGGACTGTGCCAGCTACTAGGGAAGAATATTAACTCTATTCCAGCTAAAATCAGGACAATTTGACATCTCAGATGAAAAAGTTCTCCAAGAAGGGAAATATTGCTTCTAAATAAATACACAGCTTGAACTCAAAGTGTAAGCATAAGGTAAAAAAAAAATTGTTTGAAATGTTAGTCCTAAATTTGCACCATCAGAAAACTGTTAGAGTTCAGAAAAAACTTAATCACCAATTGAGGTGACTTTTGATAATTAGAGATTCACTTCTAGAGTAAGATAACTTTTTAAGTGATTCCAGTACTGTCTTTTAACATGAAGATTAGAGAAAACCTCTGATAGATATTTATCAGAAACAAATCCAAATTCTGCCAATGCAATTTTCAAAGGGTTCTGAAAATCTCAGTTACTCATCTCCCACAAAAAGACAGCCTATGGTCACAAGTAATGCTGTGTCTGGAAATCCAACAAAAACTCCCCTAGCTTCATTATCCATTACCCTGTATAAGCAAAAGGATAGAGAATGAAATACAAATAGATGTGTACAAATAGATGTGGATGGATGAGAATCTAATTTAATAAGTACTTAATATAACTTCCCACTGTCTGATGCATTGCTGCATAATGTGCTATTGATTTGAGGAAAAAAGATTATATGATAGCTGGTAGGAAGTGCCTGGCACTCTTCCTCCCAAGATTTATTGGTTTTGATAATGAATAAATACATTTTATACATTAAAAGCTAGCAAGGCTTTTTCTAACCATCTTAATTTTGTCAACTCCATGGAAAAGACCTCTTATAGCTTCATGGACAATGCATATGCAGATAAAAACTCTGCATGTACTTGGTCAGCTTATGAAATCTCTCATGAAATGCAAATAGCTCCAGGAGATAGAAGAGGCTGACAGAGGATCCCTTCATGTACTAGTTCTCTCATGGTACAAATTCTCTGACTTTCAATAAACAGTAAAGATGTTTTTGATCTTCCCTTTGTGTCAGTATTAAATTTCGTGTTAAACAAGATATTAATAGCCTGGCTAGACCAAGTAGCAGGTACTTCTGGGCTAGGTATTCCTCAAAGGAAAATGTGCTCTGTCTCAGGACTTGTAGCTGATGGTTATGACTGATACTTTTCATCAGTTCTCCTTTCTGAGGGCTGTAGGGACAAAAAAATCTCATTTGTGGAAGTGATGGATAACTCATATTTAGACAGATGTTAGGTCTGCCAAAACCCTTCATCTTCACCTTTGCCTCCATTGTCCTATTTGAGGTTCCTCTTTATCTACACCAAAGACCATCCTGGGTAACTTCCTGATTCATAATATAGCTGAATACTGCATTGCTTTCAGCTCTTTGGGCAATCCTGCAATAAGCTGGCTGGTGAAAAAACTTCTAATTCACTGTTTTCCCTAAGAGAGTTTTCCCTGGGGATAGGCCCATCAGACAGAAGACTTTACCATTCTTTATTACCTTACCCTTAAATTGCTCCTATCTCTTAGCTGATCTTCATTTCATCTGAGTAACACAGGTTTAGCTCCATGGATTTAAAAGGTACTGAGCTAATGATTTTTTCTGCCACAGTGTTTGAATTGAAACATTTAGAAGTATATGTCACTGCATTAGCAGATTTCCATTACATATACTAACTGGATTAGGACAGGTGGAAAGTGGAAAAAGACATGAGATTTATCCTCCATTCGCATGACATTCCAGATACCCATATGGAGCAACACAACTATATTCTGAAAGGCACAGCTCATAACAGTTGTGTCAAAATATACCTGCAATACTTAGGGAAGTGTGCCCACTGCTGGGAAAATACAAAGATGCTTCAACTCTTATGCAATGCTTTTCTCTGGAACACATCTTATCTTTCATATACTTATATCTATGCAGATAGATATATAAATCTAGATATAGATACAGACAGACATAGATGTAGATGTAGACAGATATATGTATGTCTAAGAATGAGAACAGGCTGAGCCTCAGATTTCATAAAGCTCAATATATTTATAAAATATCTTCACTAGTAACTCACTGAAACTGGAAAGCCTGTTGAAATAATTAAGAGGGTACTTAAAGACTGAGTAAAGCAATCTGAAAGCCACTAGCAACTATTCTAGAAAGCTCGAGGAGAACAAATGAAATGCAAAAGAGAAAAGGGAAAAGGAAAAAGGAGCTCAACAGCTTAACTGGAATTCCTAGAAAAATGTGGAAAAAGTGAAAAATGTGTAAGCATCAACAAGATAACTAAATAAAAAGAAGAAAAGCAAAACAATACCTGGGGTTTTTTTTCCTACGTGCAAGACTCTTGCCCTGTCCCCTGCTTTCTCCCTGCTCTCCAGCATCTTTCAAAACCAAAACATACATTACTGGTACTTCTTTAAACTCAACCCAAACACTGCTTAAAACACAGTTTTCCCACTGTTTGTACTGCTTTTTGAGAGACAACATGAAATCAATTAGTTGCTGCCAAACTCTTTAATAAAACATTGATTATTTCAGATCTTGTGTCAAGTCTAGTTCCATGTACCAAATGAGTCAGTTATTTTTATTGTTTAAAATATGTGCATTTTGAACCTCTCTTCAAGCCAATAGCATCCTCCTGAAACCCTCCAGGAATTACTCAATGTGATTTCTACTGGGCACCAAATTAAGAGGTCTAAGAATCATTATTAACGTGTGTGTAACAATCATTTTATAAGGATGGTGTTTTCCAGATGATGCATACTTTGACAGTCCTAACTGCATGATAGTTATAGCAAAATAAGGGAGATTTCTAATTTTGTATGAATGAAAACCAGTATATATTCTGCTGGATTTGATATGTAAAATGGTATTAATTCTCATAGCATTTTGTCAGCTATTGCTCTGGGTCAATCTGAATGAACTCCTAATGTAAGATGAGCACTTGAATGGTCTTTGCAGGGACACCTTATACAGCCAAAAAACAAAACAAAACAAAGAAAAAAATTTTTTAAGGACTAAACAGGCTTTGAGTTTCAGAATCCCACTATCACTCTGAAGCTCTTATCTGCATTTCTCTGTATCTCATATAAAGTCATCTTAAGTATTCTGCTCACCTATGTAACATCTGGGCTTCTGGAACAAGACTTCTTTTTCATCAGCCATGTACCTCATTTAAAATACCTTATTTCCTCCCTGGTTCAGCTCAGTACATGACATATTTTATATATCCATTTCATCAGTTCTTGGAGTTTTTCATTCTAACTGCTTCTGAGACTGATGGTGATGTGCTAAGCACATTTGCATAGGTCTATCAATACAGACAAAACAACTAATTATACATCTCAATAATTTTTAGTTATATATTTCCATCCTTTTTTTTTAAAAAAAAAAAAGTCTGCATTTGCTTATTTACACAGCAGAGAAGTGGTTATCATTTTCATGTGGTATAAAAGCATTGCATTATGCCAAACCACTTGAAACAACAAATCAAACACTGATGACAAATCCTTACTCCTTGAAATTACCTTCTACATGATTGTTTTGCAAATAACTTGCCAAATCTGGTGATGCCACTCTAAAGACTAGGTCAGGTTAACTGCACTGTTGTCCTCATTGTCCAAAGATTAATTCTTTAGTTCCCCATATTGGGAAACAGATTTCAAAAGCCCTGGAGGCAGAATTAGAATGATTTTGCTGAGATGTCTTTTACCTTAGTTTAAAAAGAAGGAGAAACTGAAGGAGAGTAGATTTACTATTTCTTTAACAGAAGAGTGTTATTTTTCAGAGGGGAAACCATATGAAATATATTTTAGGGTCAAACTACTTTATGGACCTAGAGGGAATGTTGAGAAGTGAAATCCTTGTCATCTTTAACAGATATCAGACTATGAAAATCACATTTTATGCCCACTTGTTATCCTTAATTGAGAATCTGTTTTACCAAAGATGGTGTAGAACAGAAGCAGAACTCAACAATATGATGACTAACTAATCCCTCAGCTGATACAATTAAATATTTTGGAAAACAAAAATGCCATGAGTAAACAGGAAACTCTTGACTTTAAGGAATGATTTATATTGTATCTTGACTTTGTCTGGACAAAACATTTTCCTCACGACTCAGAATGCCTTGACTATTTGAATGTTCTTTCTCCTGTTACTTCGAACATGAGCTGAGAAGTGCAGCCATGCTTATTCTGGTTCCCAGTTCTCTATGAAGTCTTCCCTTGCTTACTCGCACATTTCATTTTTTATGTATGAGGAGAAGCCAGAACATAAATACTGCACTGACAGTTGTAAGTTATGTCAACATTTTTATATATTTTTCTATGATACCATGAATATGCATTTGTTTATGTAAATGCATATAGTATCTCTCCAAAGCTTTAGGAGATATACAACAACTGCAAGTCAGAATATAAATACATATGAAAAAAAAACTCACTAGAAAATAACTACCCTTGTGGGTCATACATTCATATTAATCACTGAGAGAGAATCATAAAATAACTCTTCTCAATACTTTTAGGGTAAAACCAGACCCCTACATTTAAATTGAAACAAGAGACCCTAAATATTTCTTTCAGAATGCCTATTATAGTACTAATGTAATCAAATGTCACAGTTCTAACCTGAAAAATCTTCTGGAAATGCTCAGAAGGATTTTCAGGGTCATACAACACCCACTCAGATTTTTTGAAATCTCATCAGTGGGTCCCTAGTTAGCAATGATTCCAGCAGGTTAGGATTTCTACAGCTTTAAAAAGTGCAAGAAACAACCCAGAAGCAGACACTGCAGAGAGACTGAATATGGGTACACTTCTTTTCTCCACATTGCTGCCCAAGTAAGTATCTTGTTTTCTTTCTCTCTCCTTCTTGGCTCCTCTCCATGGAATTACAAAATTGCCCTTTGCCATGTGATCAGGCATACCAGGATGAAGTTTATCTTCATGTTCTGATACAGACCTTGCTTTTAGAAATGTGCTCAGTAGCTGTGTCACCACTGGAAAGTGTGTTTGGTACCAAGGTTGCAACATATTTTGCAGAAAGATCGTAAAATTACCTTAGATTGCTAAAATATCCTCTCTTTTAAAAAATAAAACTTGAAAATGTTCGTGCACCCTATATTCTAATCCATGACAATTAACCTAGACACGGGGTGTATTTCCAATTTTATGTTAATGTAGCATTCCTTCAAAGAGATGTCAAAAACAATCATAAGCTAATGAGATTGTAGAAGAACCACCTGCTGGTTGCTTTCAATTAGATAAAATGCCTTGGCTGGAAGTGAGGAAACCCTTTTCATTATTTGCAAAAGAGTTACACAACAGAAAGTGGTAACAGGAAAAGAAATGAGGAACAAATAGGACAGTCTGAGCTTCCGAGCTCTAGTTCCCTACCCCTCATTCCTGTGTCCAAAGAACACTGAGGAAAAAACATAGAGTAAACTGCATTAATAAGTGACATGTAATTTCACTGGCACCCCTAGAAAAATTTTAAAATTGCTTTGAGTCAGATAAGTGTTTTGTTCAGTTCAAGAGGAAATGTTTTCTTTTGCATTTCAGTTGTCATTTTTAGATGGAAAATAGAAATATATTCTTAAAAAAGCAAAAAGCTATTTTAAATAATGTAGCTATTGTGTTTAAAACTTTTTAATTAATTCAGATTTCAGAATATCTCTTGGAGGGAAAGATGTGATTGAGAAGAACAGTTTGACAAAACTAGAAATAATAGCCAGATATACTTGTTATACATATACTTACTCAAGAAACCTTGGGCCAAAACATACTCTGCTGTCCCGTTATGATCTGGGGTTTCTAGTATAAGATCAGAAATTACTGAGCACACTTCTATATTTAGAGGAACACTTACATAAATCAGAAAGCAAAACATCCCATACAGCTGGGGGGGGGGGGGGGGGGGGG
>JAWMRA010000001.1:37984537-38004524 GCA_035584735.1 Pseudotriccus pelzelni | reverse complement strand
CGACACGCATGTCCCACCCCCCCCCCCCAGAGGAAGTGCACAGGGCAGAAGCATGAAAGATTCTGTCTCTTTCATGCTTATTTTGTAGACCTTTCATACTTGCAAGTTCCAGAAAAAAAATGAAACAGCACAGAACTAAGGGGCTTACCCTCATTACATTTCCTTCTACCTCATGTCAGGGTGTAATAGACATGGACAACAGAACCTGTGAGACTTAGAGGTTATTTATATGGATATAAGACTTTCAGATTGGTGAGAAACCTTCAGGTTATATTCTTTTTTTCTCATATAAAGGTTTCGTTTGTAGTATTACACCACTGAACGTTTTGAAGCACTGTGAGGGATTTAAAGACCAGTGTATAGCACAGTGGAAGATGCCTCCTGCAAACTGCTTTGGAAGCCTATACTGTGGAAAGACTTTACGAAGTATGGGTATTTATATAGTTCTGTTACCTCTTTTAACAAAATCATTTTTTAGAATGTGTCTCTTAAAAAGCCTTCTACACATTCCTCCTGACATCTAAATTCTGATCTTTATTTAGTTCACAATCTTTTCACAGTTGAAAAAAGTCTATAAAATGTTTTCCATTATTCTTGTTCTACATGAATAAATGTTCCTTTCATAAATTAAAAAAAATAATCAATGGACGATTAGAAAAGGCAGGCACCTTTCAGAAGAGGATAGAAAATAGATATTAAATACTTTCCCCCCACCGGCTGACATTTGGAATGGGAAAGGGAAAAGCATGATGTAAGAAAAGAACAAATCCCATAACAATGAAGGACCTACCTTTCAAGAAAGAAATTTAAAAAAACAAAAAGAGAAAAAAAAACCTGAAAAACATATAGAGCACCTTTGGCTTCCTAAGTGTTTGTGATGAATTACCTTAGCTGAAGGAAAGAAGGTTTTAAGAGTATCTCCCACCAAAAGCCAAAGAATCTTACAGAGGGAAGAAGCCTTATCCCTCTGAGAAGTGGAAAAGGGCTTACGAAAGGATTCTTACTTCAGTCAACTGAAAAAAGGTCAGATGCATTGGTGATTGATAGAAGCTGAATGCACTGTCACACTTCTTGAAGTTTCAACAGCTGTATACCCTGAAGATATTATTCAAAAAGATACATTTGGAACCTGGGTCACAGGCAGAATACAATTTAAGAATCTGCTGTGGCATTAAAAAAGTAAAAAAAGCTCACACTTTGAAAGGTTCATCATCCAGAACCATGGCTTTAATACAGACTGGTGTGGCAACCAGTCCTTGCCTACATAGTCTGACAGGGACAAGAGAGAGAAATAATGTGTCATTTAGAGGCCAAACTCTGCATCGATTTCCAAGTTAATTCAAATAAGCCAAGGAGATCACAAAAAAAAAAAAATGTTTATGCAAAAGCAGGCTGAAAAGCAGAAGGTGAGTAATCTTTCTTTTTCATAATGTGTCATATACAAATTCATCTAAAAATTAAGGAAAGAAGCTATGGGTGAGTTTTGCTTTTCAATACTTAAAATCAAGAAACTCTTAGCTTTAAATATAGGGCAGTAAGAGGTCTTATTTATCACGATTTGTGGGTCATTAGTCAGAAAAGGTCAGATTATGTTCCAAAGGAAGAAATTTACTCATAGTCACACTAGTCTCAGATCAATCCATGGAGAGGACTGGGTGCATTAAAGCTCACTTCCTCTTGCTTTTTAGGATGATCATTTTCATCTGACTCAGCTCAGCAGCTTATAACTGACCTCTCCTTCCATCTCAGCCTCCCAGCCTGGCAAGAAGGCTGTGTCATCAGTGCTCCTTTGGCGACGACTCCCCCTTACTGGTGAGCCTCTCCTGCAGCTGCAACTTTTGAAATATAGTATATGTAAAACAAAAATAAAGGTGCCTCTTTATGAACAAGTGCCTGGTTTGGGCGTGGAAAGTTATTCCAAAACAACCCTGTATGTTCACATTAAACATAGGTTATTTGTAAAACAGAGTTTCTTCTGGGAAGGAAGAAAAGTGGAAATTTTCTCCTTTGCCTATTTTGCTCACTCACATCCACAGTAAAAATTCAGAAAGACAAATCAAATTTTATTCCCATTTACACTATTGCAGAGATGCTTAACCCAAGCTACAATCTAGCTTTTAAGGAAATAAGAACAGTATTTTATTTATGAGAAGGCTGGCCAAGGTGTGTAGCTTTTAAATCTCACATTTAAGCTATTTCTACATTAAGTTTCCCTAATGAATCATATTATTGGTGTGTTACCTTCCAGCACTGCCTACTAAGACACCAGCAGGTAGTGTATCCAGAGCCACTACAGTTGACTGAATGAGAATCATTAGTGAGACAGAAAGGCAGAGGACAGACATTAAGGTGAGGGAAGGTAAAATTAACTTTTGCCAGGCCCAGGAAGAGTTATATTCGAGTTGTTTCTAAACAGAAAAAGAAACCACTTGCAAAAGGGAAGACTACCGATACCATGACACTGACTGCCAGGAGAACTGGAACACCACATCGTAACTCCTACCATCAAGGTAGTGCTTGTTACTTTGCCTCTGGAAGAACACAGTTTGTTATGACTCGTCACCTGGGCCGTGACAACCCCTACAAAGTGTCAACCACTACCCTCTAATGTTCATTCTTGGCTACGTGGACTATCAGTGCATGAAGAACAGCTTGGTGGGTGTTGCCTTGCTCTATGAGCTCTGTATTTCTAATACACCATCTATTTATTTTACCCTGGTAGATCTTGATTCTTTCATTCCTTGCATCGCCTGTGTTTTTGTTTCTTTTGCCATATTGTATAATCAGATCTGTCGGAAGATGAATGTCAGTCCTCAAATCTAGGCATGGATGGTACATATACAAATCAAGTCAGAAGATGCCAAACATAGATACCCAAACGAATTCTCTCTTTTTTTTTTTTTTTTTGGACTGAATCATTACTGTAACATGGCAGCAAAAGTGCTATCTCTTTCCTATTTCATACTACAGAAAACTGAATTACATAATAACAACAATTATGTCACAATTATTACACCTGAAAATATATTGTACTGTGTAATACAAACAGTGTAAAGTAGAAAACATGGATGTTCTTCTCTATTTGAACAGGAGGCTACCACGGTTGCCAAGCAAAGGTTACTCATTCATCTTGACAACATTTTCTAAGCGATCAATCAAGCAAAAGTGGCAAAAGGGTCAGTGATAAGTGAAGGAGTGAGCAAACTTACAGTGATGGTTTACATGATGCAAACTTCCTGTTTGTCCTTCAGCTGCAGCAATGAGAAGTGGTAATCCTGAAATATAATTTCCCACTTGGATCTAAGGGTGGCAATTGTTTTATAAAACAAGCTATATTACTGTATTAGTTAATATAAACTATAACTGTGCATACTCAAATCAACTACCTGAAGGGCAAAAGCTATGAAAATATATCCTTCTAGTTCATGTTATTGGAAACCATTTCATCTGTATTCAGCACAGTACAACTTTGAGTGAGCTCACAAACTCTTACACTCTAGCTCTGATTACAAAAGTCCATATATGTTAGACTCATATGTCAGGATCACTTCTCATGTCACTGAAATGCAGATGCAGCTGAAGAGAATTAAACACTTAACAAAGCAATATATATCAGCTGTAAATAGGCAAGTGAAACAAAAGTGAGACTCCAGTGAGACAAAAGCAAAAGGTGAGACTATGACCCTGAAGCTGAAGCTCTGCTTAAATGGATTCACAGTAAATTGCCTTTTTTCCCTTTTTTCCATGGCATGAATGCAGCAAGTTGCAGTGTTTTCCACAGTTCAGTTCCCCCATTTGAATATACAGACAGACAGCTCACACACCCAGGCCAGAGTCAGCATCCCTTATCCATCTGTGCTTCAGGGAAAACCACAATTAAACACCAGAGAAGAAACTTGCCAAAATAATTCATTCAGTTCAAGGCAGACAGTTCTGAAAGAAAAAAAAAACGACCCTCCCTCCCTCTAGTTTCCTGTAAGATTGCACCTCAACTGAACCTTTTGTGAGGACCGAATCCTCTGGAAGCAAGCAGCCACCCTTTGCTCAACAGCTTGAACAGGTGGTCTTGAGTTATCCACAGAGTGGATCCTACTATGTTGGGAGATGGTCATCCCATCATCCTGTCCATTAAGGCTACAAATAGTAATAATCCATAGTGTCAACCCACCACCATCCAGAAGTACTGGTGTCATTTTCGGTATAAGAATATGTCATTCTTTTTCATAATGCAATGTCTCTCTCCTAACCTCTTTTATACCTACTGTAGATGAGATTTCAAAGACCTATATATGTGACAACAATACACTAAGGAAAACAAAGATAATATGAAGAGGCATACTTAGATTTTAATTATTTCAAAAACTTTCTTAAGTCTGTAATTTCAGCAACAGGGAAAAAATCTGACCTTTAAAGATAATCACTTCTTCAGTGAGCTGTCTTATTTACTAGGCTGCTAGGTGTGCAATTTTTACATCTAGATAAAGATTGGGTTAATTTTTAATTTATATATAAGACAATAAAAGATACAAAATTGATATCAATAGAAATGGAAGGCCTCTTATTTATCAAAAAAGGCAAACTGCTATTACCAGAGGCAAGAGGGATGGACAGCTCCTCTTTCACACTTGTTATGTGCCTCAGCTTTAGAAATAGATGAGTACACATGAAATAATAAAATTGAAACACAAGAGGACTTGAAATTTTAAGTTTTACAAGTGTCTTTATGAATTTTTAAACAGATCTTTTCTGAAACAAACTGTTACTAAGATAGCCAAACTACTCTAAGAAAATCTAGTTTATTTACTGATGAAACAGGTCAGGAAATTGGTATGAAAAATGGCTTTTGAGAAGAGCTATTCTACAGAAAAGGATTTGGAGTTTCCGTCTTTGCCTATTTCCGAACACAATCATTGTCTGCAAACAAACAGTTCACATGAACAGCATGGACATAGACGGACAAAATGGAGCAGACATTGGAAGCAAGGGAGACCAGCAATACATGTCAGATGTGAGAATGAACCTGATGGGAATTTACACTTCAAACAAGCAAGTTTTTAAGAAATTTATAGAAAAGTCAAAATAGCTGGACTCTGAACTTCTTGGTGCAGCTTTCAAATCCCACCAGAACTTACACAGTATTTCATTCTGACAAGCCAGACCAAATAAAGGCACCTGTCTGTCATAAGAAATGGCTGATCAAAAGTACCAGTCAGTAACATATGTAGTCTGTGTGTAATGTGCTCCTCAATTCCCTGTGGCAGCTCCTGGGACTCCTAGTCATTGGCACAGAGAAAGAAAAATCTATGCTTCCAAATCAGATTCATTTATTTTCAGACTAGAGAGTACTATTTTTGTGCATGTATTCCTTCTCCAGCTCCTTAATCTTTCCTGAATATTATTAATTGATTTCGTGTAACCTTTCAGATTTAAAATAGGGCTAAAGAAATAATTTTTTTTCTGAACCTTGACTCTTTCCAACATACAAAATTCTCCAGCATAATGGCAAATAGAACTTCAAGGAGTCACAAAAATGTAAAGAAATGTCTTTTCAGTGTGGCAGTGTAAATGGTAATAATAAATGCATCTTCGTGACATCACATTATCTAGGAATGAATTAAGAGAGAATCATCTGTAAGGCAAAAGAACAGTGAAAAGAACCAAAAGTCTAATCATAAAAAGCAGGTGCAAATCGTGAGAGGTGATGGTAAATAGATAAAAACTAATAGCCAACAGTAGGTGGATGAAAGGAAAGGCAGTTTACAGCTACCAGCTTAAATCTATCTCCAGAGGCTCTTTGAAACAGAAACAGCAGACATAACCGTTTTCCCCTTTCTTTTCTCTGCAAGGCAAAGGTGAACTTGATGACTTTTGAAATTTGTGATATTGAGACAAGTCCTTAGGCCATCAGCTGAGCGGGCAGGGGACACAGCGTGTAGCAACACGTTTGGGAAGTTTTAGACAAAAACATCCACTTTGGAGTGAGTACAAATTATGAGAGACAGCAGTACGCTTGCAGACTAATGTTGGTTTGTTGCCAAGAAGGAGGTTTTTATGCTGTTATTTGCTGCTGTATTTTTACCAAAAAGATATTGTAATGCAGGATTGATGATTCTTGTAAGTGCTAATGTCCTAGTGTGTCCTTCATACCAAAGCCTCAGCAGAGATTTCACAAACAGAATCATGAAGCTGGATTCCTAATTTTGCAGTTAGGAAAAGTGTGCAAAAACTTAGTTTCCAAAATGCAAGTAACTCAATTGTCCCAGAAATGTTTGCAAGCATTAAGTTAGCACAGTCATCCCATTTCCTCCCTTTCAGGTGTTAAGCGCCTTTTGATTTATTTTGTTTTTCCTCAGCAGGTCACTGTTTTTCCCTTTGTTGCCTCTAACCATAAGTGATTTTGACAAGGCTGCATTTGACCATAAGATCTGTTCTAAGAGCCCTTACAAATTAGCACAGCAGTTATGAAGCTAGACCAAAAATCCATCAGGATAACCTAAGAGCTCTTAAAATGATGAATATGAATCAATGTCCAATGAGAATCAAATAAGAGTAATTTCAAAGCCAAGGCACAAAGGATTTTTGTAATTTTAGATTGCATAAAGTCTTGGAAGAAGTCCGTGTCAATGACAGAATGAAAATCTCTTTCCAGTCACTGAAGAACAAAATTCTATCAGATTCCTCATACAGTCCCCATTCTCATGAGATGATGTAATGAATCCTACCAAAGTGAACAGGGGAAAAAAATAATCCCAAGGAGCTTCTTTCTTTATAGTGGGATCAATCAGAGCAGCAAGGTACCCAGGTTTGTGTCCAGAAGGCAAACATAGTTTTTGTAATTGGATCCCTTTTCTCAGGGCAAGTGTCTCATCCAGCTGGGCTCACCATTCTGCAGCAATCACAAAGGAATACTCTGCTTTCATTCAATATGACATTTCCTCTGTCTATGACTTATTAGTGTGAAGCTGCAGTCTAGAGCAAAAAATAGCTTAGTCCCTTCTAAGTACTCTCTTCCAGCTAAATAGAAGTAATTTACAGCTTTTTAGCTATAAGTAGATCTGATTTTGACTAAAGAATGAGAGTACAAAAGTATCAAACCTAATTTCTGTAGACTGGGTGATATTACTTGAATTCTTTTTTCCCGGTACATTTCAGTAACATACAAAGCATTTGCAGAATCCTGTCAAAATTAAAACAAATGAGTAGTGGAAGGAGGAGCTGGCTTCTAAAAAAAAAAAAAAAAAAAAAAAAAAAAAAAAAATACAGAAGTTTTGATTGGAATTTCAGTTCTGTTTAAAGCTTCTTCCTAAGTGCTTCACAGACATTGGTATAGCTAGAACAAATAGCATAAAGTATAATCAAATAACTTTAGGAAAAAAGACAAATTGTTCATATTTCAAAAAGGAAAGGACAAAATAATGCATTCAAAAATATTAGTTCCAAGGAAATGTAAAATAAACCGTATGAAAAGAACAACATAAAAAAATAGATAATAAAATTGCTGTGATATATTAACTTATAAGGGGGGATATTTTTATCATTTTCTGAGAGACTATTGATAAGTTATACAAAAAGACAGTGAAAGAACTGTTGCGACTGCAAAAACTATGGTAAAAAGGAACAGAGGGTTAGAGACACAAGCATTTTACTGATTCATAAAAATTAAAAAATTAGAACTAGCTACATTGATGTTTGTGTCCTCCAAACAAGTCAAATTAGGTGGTGATATGAAGGGGGATGACCTCTAAGAGCTGACCGTTTTAGTGGTCATGTGCTAGAACTAGCTGGTGTTCCTCACCATATAAAATAAAGCCCATAGACCTGCTGGGTACAGGTGCCATTCTGCAGAGCTGTAGTGGTGTCATCCCAGGGCACATGGAACTCATTGTCCAGACACAGAACTTCTCCGCCAAGACTTACAAAAGGATGGCAGGGGCAGCTGGGAGCTTGAGCCAGCTCCATGAGATCCCACCAGTTTCTTACATGTGCTCATGTTACTCCATGCTATTTTTCTAACAGTCCACCAAGTCACCAAATTCAAACATATCTTCACTGTGCCCTTCTATGCCACATCTTAGCAAGAGGAATTACACCATGGGGATAATCCTAACTTGGTCCACTGCAATCCCTTGAGCAGAAACGTCACCCTACCACACTCTTTTTTTTTTTTTTAAGGAGTATGAAGGATGCTCTGTTTCTAAATAGAGTCTATTCTGTTTTGTCTCTGTAAGAGATCTTTTGAGATCTTCATATCTGTGTCTTTCCCTCATAACATTCCACCTTATTCATAATATAATACCATGAAAAATAGTTCCAAGCATTTTTGGTTTTTTTCAGTTTTGCAAAAAATGCCTCACTTTTGTGATGTTTCAATCAATGACAAAATTTTTCCATGGCTTGCAAGCAACTTTTTGACTCACAATCTGTTTCTTCAGCGCATGGTACAGTTCAAATTTCACCATGTTACATATTGTCATCTTTATTTTCACACTGATATTGCCAAATATACAGATTTTACTGCATCTGAAAAACATTGCTCTACTTTTAACTCTATGAGCTGTTAACCCGGACAAGAGATTCTCATCTCTATTACAGAAGTTATGGCTTCTAAATGATATATTTTTCTCTTATTTCAAGTCCATATTTGCAGTTTGCATCTGTAGTTTTATAATTTTGAATTCCTTCTCACTTACAGTGAGAATAACCATTAGAGGCAGTGAAACTCTCAGCCTCCTCTGTCTTCTTCTTTATATCTTTTTGGCATATACATAACTTCACTAGCAAAATCTGGGGGATCCATTCTATGTGATATATCCCTTGCCTCCTGTATTTCAATTCTGCTACACGTCACCAGGTTATGCACTATCCAGTTCCACTTCTAATTCAAAAAACAAAAATGGGAGGTTAATTTCCTATTTTTGCTTTCCTCTAGTAGTCAAGCCTGAGTATTTGCTGCTGACATAAAGATGATACTTCAGCTATTAATTTACATTTTAGCAAGAACATAACTTCATTGTATATTCTCAGACACAGGCTCTGTGCTCTTCAAAATCAATACTTTACAGAATTGATGAAATAAGCTTCTATTAGCCTTTGATATTCCAATCATTTTGCCATAATTTCCTCTAGTATGAATTAAATGAAACCACACCCATCCATACCACCTTTCTGACCTGCTTGTTCGATCCCTATTGATGTTACTGTTGAAACTGCCCCATCTGATATTCAACAGAAAGAAATGGCCCTGAGGTCCTCACTTTCCCTAGTATCACTCTTCATTGGAAATGATGCATCGACCTTTGAAGGTTTTTTGGCAGAATTTTCCAAAGAAAAATACAAGGAGATCAGACATCACAGTGTGTGCTTTTCACCTCCAGCACTTCTGTGTGGATATGATCAAATCCAGGGGAGATGTCAGTACTTATTTTCATTATGCCCTTCTCTTTACTTTCAGTTACCTGAAGTTGTCTAAATAATATAAGCTTACATTCCTAACTATTTTATTATTACTTTCAGTTTTGGTGCAGCTACCAGAACTGGGCATTATGGTAATTCACCTTTTCTATTAAGACTTTTTATCCCTAATTTCAATGCAACTCACACAAAATGTATTTCCTCTGTAACTTCTTGCACTTTGTATACACCATTGCTTCTGCTGAATTCCTTAAATTCTGAGAAAAGGGCTACCTTCCCTTGTAGCTGGTCTGCATCCAATTGAGACAAAAGACATTGCAGAGAAGTAGGATGACTGAAGAGAAAAGAATACAAGGTAGATTTCCCCTATGGCTTTTTTTTAGTAATGGTTTGTCTTAAACAGTTTTCCTTAAGCCCAGAATGGCTCCGTCTCCTTGAAGAAGGTATTCTTCAATTTTAGTGGCATTAAAACATTCATCTTTTTGAACTTTAGTTTGTGGTTTCTAGAAGCTTGGATCATCACATGAAGTTTGACAGGTTTTAGGAAATTCTAGTTACAATAGGCAGGAGAATTGAAACCGTTTCATCTCAGGTAAAAAATGAGGAAGTTTAAATCACAGGCTTTAAAAGTACCACATGGGGAAATCTCCAGATATACTTGATTTGACATCTCAATAGAAGAGAACAAGGCATTGCGATGCAAAATGAAGCACATGAAAGAAGGTCAGCACTGCTACCTTTCAATTAAACTTGTGCTTCAGAAAGGTTGAGGTGCAGGACCTCAAGGCCTCTTCTATCAACTTTTGAGGCTGAACTGAGTGTCCATATTGAAGTTTGATCTTAGAAAAGAAATAACTGGACGTTATCCTGCAACACATGACTGATACCACAGATTAAAGAAATAATAAAGGGTCTGATTCACTATTGATTTTTTTGCCTTTTTAGCTATATTCTGAGCTGGTGCAAATCAGCTTAGCCTGTTAATGTCAGTGGAGCTATGCCATCGTTGACCCACTGAAAGGCCCACACTGAGCAATGACTTACATTTATGAAAAATAAAAATTAATAGAAACTAAAGCAAATGAAATGAAAGCACAGCACGTCTCATTCCACCAAAACTAGAGGAAAACAGTCCTTTGTCTGGTGAGAGAAAAGGCTCTGTGCCGTCTCTGATGGGTGGAGGCAAGGATTGCCATTTCTGCTGCAGACTAAATTAGCAATGAATCAAAGACTCATTTAAAGACACTTTCTACAGCTATTTTGATTCCAAAGATTTTCCATGGGAGGATGTAAGAGCTTTAATAGCTTTTTTTAGCAGAGCTCAGTGCAGCAAATGCTCTGTAACAGAAGGTGTTGAACTACCAGTGTTTTCCCTCATTTTCCATGAATATCACAGCTTGACCTATCCCTATCTGTGACTACAGCATAAGGAAATTGGTTCAAAATCTGGCTTCCTAAATTCCAGAGACTAGTTTGTAACTAATTCCTTGAAAAAATAAAGCAGTGAAAATGCATATATAAATATGTAATGCATAGGTATAAACAGATATTTTCAAGATTTGCTTACATTTATTTGATATCTGACTTTCAGAGCATGCCAGTTGGCTTTCATTCAGCCATGCACACACATTCACGCACAGATGCTCACCCCACATATACAAACATAAATCCCAGACTTGGTTAATATAATTTATCAATTTTTTACTGCAATTTTTTTTTAGTTAACATACTGAAAATCAGAAGAGGGAACATCTACTCTTGAAACAAAAAGCTGTGCAAAAACGAGGTAAAAAATTGGTGAACTGTAGGCAAGAAATAAAAAATATTTGTCACATCTTATGTGAATATGTAAGAGAAATAGCAAATATCAGATGGATGGTACCTCTCTACTTGAGAGGAACACATGCCTACAGAAAGTAAGACTGTGGAGACTATTATAAAGAAACTCACATTTTCAGTAAAAGAAGATTACTGCATTTATAGGTGTTGTTGTTTACATTCTTTTCTATTGAATAATATTTTAATGAAAAATTGTGTATTCAATAGTTTCTTAACATAGTACTACATAATATATATGAATATGCAATATCATATATTTATACACCATAATATGAATTTCTTTAGATAATATGGCTTTTCTTATGAAAGACTGAAGACACCAAGCTAAAATTTAAATTTAAGACAAAAAGCTGGTATACTTTTGAGCTATAGCAGTTTTAAAAGCAAAAGGTTGGTTCCAGTGTTTCAACAAGAAATGTTGTCATTTTCTGCTGACAAGAGGTTCCTTTTCTCATCGCAGTTTTCCATGGGGAAAGTCAGATCTAGGAAAAGACATATCTGAGACTGGCATTTCATATCCTAGTTCACCCCAGGTAATCACGAGCATTCGCTGTAATCAGGGATATCACCATCATGACATGACACATCATGACCTACAATGTAAGACATTATAACAGGGTGTAGAAGAATCTTGATTTGATAGACATTTTTCATCTGTTAATGACGAATTAGGGGCACTTCTGAATTATTCATCTACAATCCCCGCATATGTTTAAGTCAAATTGATTTTGATGCCGTGCAAGTTTCAAACTTACTGCAAGGGAGCTTTTTGCCTTGTCTGTGACTAATGTCAGAGAAATGAAGTAACAAAAGTCTACTGAAATCAAGAAATGAATGGCATGACTGTTTGCAATGCTGGCTAAGCAGGAAGAATACCAGATTCAGAGAAGACAATGACTTACCAGACTTCATTAAAGAAATCTAAAAAGAAAAATAAAAAAAAACAAAAACAGAGAAACATTTTACTGTTGTTTGTTTACTCTGCTAACTTGCGTGTAATTAAATTATGTATAGATGCACCAATGAAAATATATGCCTTCCAATGAAGTTGTACAGGTTGCTATTTACAGTATTTATTCATGCTGATATATGCAGAAAATAGAATGGATTTAAGGGAAGACAAATGCCTGTTTAATAAAACCAACTGATTACAACAGGAGTCAATATATTTTTATATTGATGAGTTCATTAGCACTGGAACATTCTATTTAAAAACCGATCAACATACCTTCATACTGGGATTAAAAATCAGCTTTGTAAGAGCAGCTCAACAGTAGGAATCAATACAGCCTCTGGTTCTGTAAATCTTCCACGACAGTCAGACCTTTCCTCCCCTCAAGAATATCTGAATGGTGCAGTCATCCACACCAATTCTGCTGAAGGGGTTTCTGAGTGCTCTGAGCCATTACCCGCTGTAAGGATGGGATTCATCTCAACCTAGTCAAAAAATTTATCTGATGAAAATCTATATCCAGGCTAATGAAATCTATGCTAACTCTGTCAGCAATGGAGAAGGAGAGAATTCTCCAGAGAGTGCTGTGTTCCTGCTCTAGTGGACATAGCTTAACAAAATCTAAATTGCCATCTTAGAGCTTCCATCTTTCTCCACTACTATGGACCTATCCTAGATGTGTAGCATCTGCTTTTTGGGGGGTCACTGGACATAGTCTTTCCTGTTTGATATGCTGGTTACAGTATTGCAGAGATGAGTTTGGGGAACATAAGTTGAAAAGAGTTCAGAGTGGATATAAGGACAGTCAGAAAGTGAAGAAGTTGCCTAGAGATGTTACGTAGTTTCCAACCATAGGTATTTTCAAGGTCTAGCCTGACCTAATAGCTGACCCTGTTGTGGCAGGAGGTTGATCAAGAAACTTCTTGAGGTCCCTTTCAACAGGAATTATCCTTTGATTCTATGGTATTTATCCATTATTATCTTTGTACCAAACTGACTCCCTTGGTGGCACTTTAGGTAGTTCAGAGGAAAAATTAAGTTCAGTCAACTCATTTGAGTTTTGTCTTTCATTTCTTTTCAGAAGTGTCAAAAATTTCATTCCAGTGCCTGCTGAGCACCTGTTGAGGAGGGTGTGGTTACCTTTTGGGGACTTTGAGCTTATTATAAGAGAAAAAACACAAAAGTTGGATTTAACTCACTTTCTTGCTCAATCCATCTTTAAGAAGTATCTTCAGAAGTCTACAGATGTTCTATGTGGAGTCTCAGAAGAAAACGCAGAACTATGAAATCAAATTATAATTTCTCCAAATAATTATCAGGTTTTTGAGAATTCTTTATTTTGTTTATTTTATCCTAAATGCTAGATTCTGCTTGACTGCCAACCATTAGCAGAGAGGAAAAAACTCACTGAATACCAGTTCTCCTTCAGTCCAGTGGTCCGAGGCAACTACAGGCCTTATGTTGCCCTAACGGATGTTAAAGGAGAGGGTAGAATGTGGGATATGGATGCAGTGGCAAGATAATGCAGCATGTGTCTGGGTATGAGAACAGTGCTGTGTCCCCTCCAGGAGTTTCAATTTCAGTACCACCAACAGTGGTGGCTCTGGGGAGGGAAACTGTGCTGGCTCGTGGCAGGGCACAGCAGCTCTCTGGAAGTGGGATGCCTGAGCCAGTGTCTGCTGCAGGCCCTAGGAGTACAGTCAGCAAATCCGCATGCTTGAAAAGGCAGAATAACTTGAAAGAAGATACAGGGCTTTAAGATGGAAAATCAGTTTAGCAAGATTAAAAAGCAGTAAGGCATTTACATGAATAAGAACACGCCTTATAATTATACTAACTAGGCTAAAAATTGTAGGGCAAACAGCCTTTATTTCAGACATAAGATGATCATCAGCTGGAGACAGACAGAAATTGCATCTCATGGTATAATATTACACAATCAGGTGCACTGTGTAGACATTTTACCTTCCTGTGAAACATCTGGCATAAGCCACATCAGAGACAGGATGTCAGACTAGCTGGACCATTTATCTGTTCTGGTGCATAACTCCTGTGCTACTTTAGCTTGCAGGCTTAACTGACTGCTTGAGAACATTTATGAATCAAAGGGCAGGGAAGAGAGATGTTATTTCTAATTGAAGAACTTGTTATCTCTCACCACCTGTTGTTTGTACATAAGATGATAGCATTCAAATCACAAGATTAATGCCCAATTTGGACTGGAAAAATATCAGCAAATCTGCCTGATTCTCTTATTTAAAGCCTTTCATGATCTTCAGAAATATTTTATAGTGCCAAGAACAATTTCAAAAATAAACCACAGGACTTAAAAAAAAAAACTTTGAAAAGCTGCATCTGTCATTTGCATATGCAAAACCTTCCTTGCAGATTCAAGAATAACTTCAGTTATGTAATTGCTGTAAAAATTATGGGGGTTCTGATTAAATGATTTTTAATTTTTACTTTATATGACACTAGCAACTGACATGCTGAATAAAAGTACAGAGGTAAAAACGTGAGTCCAACCCAAACCTCCTCCAACATAATATTTGGCTCTATCTTAATTAGTGCAAAGTGGGTTTTTTCCTTTACTGATTCCCACTCATAATGCCCACCAGAAAATGTTTACTTTCTTTTATAAAACAATAACCTAAGAACTCCTTAGAGTTGAAAAAATTCCACAACTGTTATCTCCTCTCCCATAAAAATGAATACAGTTTAAAACCAATTTTTCCATTTAAAAAATTCCTATCAAATTTCAAATGCCTTGATGAATACTTGCTCTGTCAGCATTTTACATCCATTTGCAATGCACTTCATGGATCAGAAATAAACTCCAGGTTCTCATTCATTTAACCCCTCTAAGTTTGCTAAGAAACTTCTCTGCTTTCAGATTCTGGGAAAGTTTCAGGTTTTATTGGGAGACCACACTTCTGTGAAATAATTTTTCTCTCCAACCGGCTTCCTGAATGCTATGACATAAACAGAGAGAACTATAATTAAGCATTCCCGTAACCAACTTTAGCCACTTAACTTGTGTTTCTTCATAATCAGTGGGACAAGTCAGGCACTTCCAGGAACTTCTAAAATATTATGGTACATCCAAGAAGGATATGCCTTTTTCTTTACCTTTTCTGAATTCAGAAGCTTGGGAAATTAGTTTAGTCTGAACAGCTTGTGCTTAATTCAGCTGATGACAATCCAGCTTCTAAGAAACAGGTGGATATAAGGACTGATCAGCAGGAAGTGTTCCATCTAACTGTTACTTTGTCTTCAGCAGAAGGAAGATAAGAGATGGTTTGGACAGAACCAGTGATGCCCTGAAATGTTCAGGGCAGAACAACTCCACATCTGAAATAACTCCGAATAACTGCACATGGAAAACTAAGACAAGACCCTTTTTTTCAATTATTTTTTAGATAGTTAACATTATATGGGATGAATTCCAGTCTATGATATTGAAATTTCATTAACTTTTTGCTGTAGTCATAACTGATTATGCCTGTTAGAATATCCATTTTTATGCCTGAACCTGTCTTCCCAAGATTCTGCAACAGTGCCTGAAGCTAAAGACATTGTTCTTTCCTGTTTTTCTAGCATAAAAATGATACTGAATTTGTAAATTAATTTAATATTTTGTTGACACTTAACATGTTGAATACTTAATGAAAAACATCTTGTAGGAGAATGACAGTGCAATATTTTATTAGACATTATCTTCTGTATAAACTTGACAAGATAACAATTTTCCAAGTATAAAAATTATCCCATTTTTAGTACAATTTGATTTAATTAATTGAAAATCATTTTTAACCACTTTTTCTCTGCTTTAAGAATGGCTTCAGCCTTAGGAAAGCATTCTTTTTTCTCCAAATGAAAAAACTAAAATGAAGAGAAGTTCAGTACAAGCTTCATATTTTCTATAACCAACACATAACCTGAGAAAAAAGGAATTTAGATCTTTGAATCTGAAGAAGAAAAAAGACTGCTCTTCCCAAGTATTTACTAGGTTAACAGCTAACTCTTGAGGGAAAATCAAAAATGTTTTGAAGACTGAACCAAGAAATTAGTGAGTCACAGGTAAGTTTCTAAGTTTCTCTCAAAAAACAATTCATGCAATGCAGTTCAAATAAATAAATAAATGCCTATTATCATACTTCATCCTCCTATGTTAATGACACTTTCAGACTGCCACTTTTGGGAAGAAATCCTCTCTTTCTAGTTTGCAAATGTTGATTTTTTTAAGCTCAATTAAAATCTGCTTCTAGTGCATAAAATAATAATTTAAAATCTATTTTCTACAGTTAATGAGTGAATTCTTTTCTTACGACATTTTGTCTTCACTCAGTTTTCTCAGCAGATCAAAAGCTATACCAGTGAATTCTTCAAGAGGTCTCTAAATCGACCTTTGAGGGAAACTTAATGAGACACTCAATGGAAGGTCTACCATTTTGGAGAGGTAGGAGAAATACTTCATATCTCATTGAAAAATAATTTCTGGTTAAGAAATTTTGGTAAAATTTCTTGGTAAAGAATTCAGGAACACAGTTTTTTACATTAAAAGTCATTCTTTCATTTGATGTCTCAACAACTCAAATAAAGGCTCTTGGGTTTTGGCTACTGCTGGAAGAATGCACAGTGTAATGGTAAAAACCTCAAGTTTAACATTCAGAAGGAAAAAATCTATTACCAAACTGTAAAAAATTGTAAAAATGCTTAAAGAAACATACTCTGAAGTGGCATAAAATATTGAAGTCAACAAAACTGCTGATTTCCATTAGCTGATCAGAGAACTGGAGACAAATATGTTATCCAAAGGTAGCAAAATCCTTCTAACCTATAAAAATGCATGTATTCAGGTATATTGAAAATATTACCTTTATTCATGGCCATTCATGTATAAATGCATATATGTATGCACGCAAAAATAAAAAATAGGAATCTTGTTGACATCCCTGCATTATTTATATGTTGGAAATGTTTTTCCTAGCATTTGTTTCCTGACTTTTATTTATGATGTTTGCAGAGATCACTCTTCACCACAAGATAAGCTGTATTACTGTAGAAAGCCATCAATAATGAAAAAAAACAAAATAGGACAATGTTCTTTAAAAGCATATATATTTAAATTCCTATTTATTTACCATTTAGCTAGTAAGTCCATCAAAACCACATTTATAGCCCTTGCTATTTCTAAGAAAGATGAATATCCTTTGTTTTCTGTAATCACATTATACATTCTGAAGTTGAAAGCTCTATACATTTAGCATCAGCAAGTTTATCCAAGTGCTTAACTAAAGAGTTCAGATTTTGCCTGTTACATAATGATTTGAAGGTGCCCTGCTTTCTGCTGAGATCCTGGAATTGCAGCCTGTGCAAATGAGGCTCTTGCATTTGGTATGTTAGAATATAGCCTAGGTATATTCTTCATTATGGTTTTTGTTTACAGAATGGTTGAGGTTGGAAGGGACCTCTAGAAGTCACCTGGTCCATGCTGCTTTCTTATCCGGCTGACAGCCCAGTACCTGCCTACACAAAAGTCCAGCTACTCTCAGTTTGGAGAAAAATTTTGTGAGCCAAGGATTACAATCACCAAAGTCCTCTATAATCCTGACAGACTCCTGGATGACCTGGGGTTATTTTCTGTCTGATGGTATGCCAGGCTGGGAGGGTTAGCACACAGGGAATCCCACATGTGCTGCTGGAGGATTAATTAGGTCAAGTTTCCCTCAATATTGGCCCATAACTTTGCTGCCTTCACAATAAACTCCCAACACATCACTGTTACCCAAGGAGGTTTGTCTCTTCAGCCCAAACAGGGCAGAAAGCAAATAAAACTGTCACCTAATTTAAAGGCAAATAATGAACAGACATCAAAGACCAATGATTTTCTGCCATTAATAACTTTGATTTGAACCAATGAACTAATACAGAGAGGATCTATTTCTCATTGCCAGACATCTAGGCTTAAGCAATCACTCTTTTAAGGTTCTTTGGAATAACAGTCCTAATTTGGATCTCGTGCAAGTGCACGTGAACAACGACTCTGCCGAAACCCACAGACATGCTGCTGCAGAACCAGAATGGAAATGAGAGCAAGCAGTCGTTATTTGCCAGCCTGAGCAACAAGCAACCGGACAATACAAATGCATGAACAAGTGGGAGCTTGTATGCTTCTAGTGGTTTAACTTGCAGCTGTTAAACGGTGCTGGCAATGCTGTGTGCCTTCAGAAGCAGCTGATGTGCCAGGAGAATTCATGTCAGCTCAGGCAACAGCATACTCATGACACAATCAGGAGGGCAAAATAGTTCACTGCCGGGGGTAGCTGCTCAAACACGTGTGCTTTCCACTGTGTTTGACTTACAGGAATATTGACTATTAAATATACTTCATTTTCTTCCCTGGAAAGGCAGAGATTAGCTGCAGCATAGGTGATTGTTACCTCCATTAAAAAAGCTTCCAAATCTTTCAGTCCTCTGAAGAAGCAATTCACTTGTTTCATTGCTTTTCCCATCAGGGATTGATGATAGCAGACACTATACTCTCTCTTGCAACACAACAACATGGAACCTGCCACACCGTTTAAATGACATTGAAGAAACTCTAAGTAGAAAAAAAACAAGTATTTTTGCCTCAGAAAGCAGGCAGGCAAATATGGCAATTTCTTATTGAACAATTCTACTTACTGAGCATAGTTGGAGTGATCTGCTTATTACAGTAAATAATAAAAAAAAAGAATTTTATAGCTTTTTATTCCTTTTGTCCTGCTGCTCCAATGCAGTTAAGAGAGACAACGCTGAATCCTGCTGCATTTTGTGCAACATAAACAGAATTTATGCTGCAATTACAAAGTCAGATTCTGCCTCCAGATATTCCTTGTAGCTCCCATGAAGGAAGCAAGTTGAGTACAGCTGAACCCAGAGTGTGGCCTCTGGAATCTTTACTGACAACTGCAAAACAAGACCCCGGGAGAATCCAGCCTGACTTCCAGGCACAAGGTTGAGTTTATCTTGGTAGTACTGCTAGACCCCAGGTGTGGGTGCTTTATTCTAAAAAACAAGGGCAGGTGTGTCAGCAGGGGTGACATTGCACAGAGTTTTGTAGGGTAGGAAATTACTGCAGGAGAGAAGGGTTCAAACTCTCTGAAGAGAGTTTTCCAAGAAAAATATATATGTTTCCTACTGATAACTGGAGCCTTACAGACACTTCTGTTCTCCATTCTGAAAATATCATGTATATTTCCAACTATTTTTGTTTACCTCTGACTCTAAGAAAGGTATAATAAAGGGCTGTCAAGGCAGGGAAATAGTCCAGAATGTACATAATAGTACAGAATTGTACAGAATAAAGTGTCCTAAAATATTTGTGAACTTGAAGAGGTTATTTGTTCTCTGATCACCACTGGGTTGAGATCCAGTTTCTTCTCCTTTCCAGCAAGTCACTTTCAAAATGATTACAGTAGTCCTAACGGAGAGTAAAACTTTCATTTATTCCTAGATATATCCTTATTATATGTCCTTATATCAGATATCTAAGTTAGAATTAGTAATGGTTGGCTTCACAGGCAGTTAATGTGAAGAGAGAGAAAGCATACACCTCACACAAAACTGGGTTAGAGCATTCTTCCCTGCTCTGGAAGGGTTTGTTTCACAAGATTTGACATCCTCTGGGCACAAAGACATTGTCCACAGGTGTGGTTCAGACCTGTCCATACTTTCACCCGAGTCAATGTACACTCCATGCCCTCTCTTATTCCTGAAATCCAACGCTGTTGACCATGAGAC
>JAWMRA010000001.1:37938231-37965835 GCA_035584735.1 Pseudotriccus pelzelni | reverse complement strand
AAATACATAGTGCTTTTGCTTAATTAGAATTGTTGTAGATGTAGTTGTTTAGTTTTTATTTTTACTAGTAATAAATCTTAATATTATTTTCTCCCCAACCAGATCTCTTTGTCTGCATAAACCTTCTCTCACCTTAGAGTAATTTGTGGGGCGTGTGGTAAAAATTGTCCCTAAGCAAACCCATGACAGGGGACAATCATGCAGAAATTGTACTCCCTGCTTTTATTGCTTTAAAAAAAACAATGATATAGAATCAGCATTTCGAAGACTAATGCAAATCAGACTGTCTGCAAATGCTGATTAATGTCCTTCTATAAAAATAAAACCACAGCACTGATTAGCTACATCGCAGAGTGTTTCACACATGTATTAAGACAAGGTCAGGAGACCCTGTTATGGATGGGATAAACTTTTAGAAGTTGCTGCTGATTGCAGTCACATTCAGTTTAACAATGCTGCTCCTCATAAATATCTTAATGAGTCTCAGGATAGTCTTCTTGGCCTGTGAGATTAGTAATATCCAGAAAGAGCAAGATCCATGCTCAGTGGGGAAATTGGTTCAAGCCTCCATCCAGTTTAATGGGCTGCTTAAAAAGCAGCTCCTGGAACGCTCCCTTGCTCCTGCTGTCAACCCAAAACTCAGTTGGCTCATGACATAAATAGGAGCTTGTAGGGAAGGATGCTGTGTGTGGCAGAGAAGACTAGAGTTTCTTAAAAATAAGTGCTGAAAACTAAATTGCACTTTAGACTTGCTTTGCTCTTCAATAAGGACAGCACACGTAAATAAGTTTTATAAAAACAAAACCACTGAAATTTAAGAAATATATCACATTTGGTAGAAGGAAACTCACATAAAGGCCTTGATGTATTTGTTAATTATTTTTTTTGCCAAGAGGTCCAACTCTATTAGGGGAAGATAATTTTGAAGACCAGTGAAATACTATATCCTTGCCCTGAAAAGTCTAGACTGAACAGAAACCCAAACACTACGACAAACTTCTCCTGCTTCCTTGCTCTGTTTTACAGATAAGATTCTCAGAAATCACCAGAAAAATCCTAAGTGATGAGATTTTACCAATATTTTCTTAATCCTATATTTTACCGATCTTTCTCCCAGGCTATTCCAGTGCTTTCTTTTAAAGAATTTTTAAATATGAACACTTGAACTACAGAATTGTTGGGGTCACTGGTCCATTGACCACTGGAGATCTTCTAGTCCAACCCCTCTGCTAAAGCAGGTTCACCTACAGTCAGTTACACAGGATCCTGGCCAGGCAGGTTTTGAATATCTCCAGAGAAGGAGACTCCTCAACCTCTTTGGGCAGCCTGTTCCAATACTCTTTCACCGTAACAGTAAAGAAGTTTTTCCTCATATCCAGATGAAACTTCCTGTATTTCAGTTTCTACCCATTGCCCCTTGATCTGCAGCTGGACACCACTGAAAAGAGTCTGGCCAACTAATTTAATGCCAGCATCATGAATAGTGTTCCATGTTTTTCAAAGTTCTGACTATAAATCTGTGACAATTCAAACACAAACATTAGGAACCCTTCAAAAACATTGTTAACTATGGCTACAGCAAGACTGCTGCAACTAAAGATTATGCCTCTTTAAAAACTGAGTGCAGCTAGAATCATGACGTATTATGAAAGGAGAGCAGAATAACTTTGTGGACTGCTCTATTTGTGTAACCAAAGTGTGGGAGGTAGAAAATTACTTTCTCAATAGTGAAAATAAACAGACATCTCCTCAAAAAAGAGTTTCTGCTGGACAGTATTTGAAATTTATTACTAAGGGATACAGAGGCTTATTTAATCATAGTTAATAAATTACAAGCAGATATCAGATACAATGATAAAATTATGATCTTAAAACATATTTGGAATTGTAATGCCTACAAAAGTGAGGTAGCAAATGGTATTTTAAAGTGTAAATATTATTGTAAATCCTCAATAGATGGTGCTATTTTCTAAGTTAATATCTCAGGTGATTATGCAAATGAGCACAAGACAAATGTGTTTATCTGTGAGGATAGTTGACCACCTTTATGATGTCCTTGTTTATGGTACAGTTTTGTGAGAGGACTTCCATTTGCTTTCCACTCCAGTGTAATGATCATAAACATAGGCAGGTATTCTGGTTACACAGCAGACTGATTTCAGGCATTTTCATTAAAAGTAGAGCTATTTGAAAAAGAGTCATTGTCTGTTGACAATGACGTATCTCTCATCCTTTCTCCTCCACAGTTTGAAACGGTTGATATCTGCAGCTAATTATAAATGTGAAATTCCTTTTCCCAGCATGGCAAAACGTTGCAGGCTGCTCCTACATGGCTCACTGTTGTGGAGGCAAGATGCAACAGCCTTCCCCATGACTTCATTTTTTAGAAAGCAGCTGTGTGTTTCCTGTACCTACAAACTAGACACAGCAATCACACCCCCATACACACACACAACAAGGCATATTTTCTAGTCGTTCCATAATTTCTGCTTTTGGGTACAGTATCCCATCATTTCAGTGATGCTCTTCCAAAGACCTCCAGGAAAGTAACCCAGAAAGGCAATGTAATTTGAACCTAGATCTGTTTTCTAGGATTTAAATCTCTCAAATGGAATCGTCTACTTCTACCATTTCAGTTCCAGGACTTGGAAACTTGAAAAACATAAAGAAATAACCAGGTCATTCAGGAAGTGAAACATCAACAAATAAGGTACCATCAGTTTCCCCATTAAATCACAGTAAATATTTGCTAATTCGCTAATGGTTGAAATGTTCTTTCCTTTAATGACAATTCTAGAGTATAAATTAAATTAAACCATTAGCTAATTGCCCTTTTTATATCCTATTTCAATCACATTTACTACTCTTTGATCGCCTGTTCTATGTTATCTGAAATATTATATATGTATTGATTTGTGGACTTTAATATAAGATAAAAAGCACACTGAAAATGTAGCTGAAGAAACCACAAAGGAATAATTAGACTATTAAGACTTCCTAATTGTCCTTCATCTCCTGTGAGTATTTAGGGGAAAACAAATTTTAAATATATTATCAATAAGTCACTGAATTTTAGGAAATAGTCGTAAGCAAGTGACTGTAATTGTTAATCAATGTGATAAAATGTAAACATGGCAACAGTGGCTGGTAACAATAATAGAATGAGATCTGGTCTTGAGTGAGGATAGGACTCTAGAATTCTGACTCACTCTGAACTACATATCCTGGGAATAACCTCTCAGAATCATCTGCTGTATCTCGACCAGGCAAGAACAGCAATGGTGAGATTCGTGTAGGTGATGTCACACCCATGATACCCCACAGGTTGTCTTCCTGAGAAAATCTGGACCTTCCTGACCAACGCGGGCATTTGAGTTGGGCCCACCAGAAAGGTTCGGATTGGACTCCCAGAGTAAGTACCATTATGTTTTAAGAGAGATGATTCAGGTGTAATTCAGACAAATTACTGAACAGGCATTGGTCAAAAAAAGTTGTTTTAGTATATTACTCCCCTGACAAAGTACTGGGTGCTGAGATATTTCCAGCTGTTCCTCCCACAGCTTGGCAAGGTGATGTGGGTTTGAACCCCCAAAACCAGAGATGGAAATACAACTGAAGTATCCCAAATCATTTCTAGCAACCAGGCCACCATCATTTGCTTTTCCAGTCATAACAGCCAACACTACTGAGTTTTCTGCTGAGGTCACTTCTGTTAGTTGTCTGGTATGCACAGAGTCTGCCTTTTGGAATTGACCCATTTGCACTACTTAGCCAAAATTGTGAGTAGTCTGTGGTTCTTGAATGACTAAGATGAAAGACAGGCACTGTGATGTTCAGCCCTGACAGTGGTAATTTTGTTTGCTTTGGTGAGTTTAACTTACGAAAAATGATTATATACAATTTTCTTCATATCTATCTAGAGAGTTAAACTGGAGTTTTGCAGACCATTTGTCAGAACAAAGGCCTGACTTTTGTTTGACTTAAAGCATGCCAAGCAATTTGCAAGAAACTTAAAGCCTGGATAAAATCCGGACAGGTGGATTTTACTGAAAGATTCGGGGTAATCATGTTACAATCTGCAACAACCCTATTATGACTCAGTGTCCATTATAACAGATGCTCAATTTGTTGCTATTAGTATTACCAAACATTTTAAACATTTCAGTAAGATTCCATGTGTAAAATTCCTGGTGTAATCAAGAGTTTTCTAAGAATAATCCACTCCCAAAGGACAAAAAAGTGACAGAAGAACTCCTCAGACAATGGATCTGCCACTGCTTAGGCAGCAAAGGAGAAATATTTATTTTTGCCAAAGTCCAAAAGAACTAAATAAAGCACTGAAAAAATGAAACGGATGGAACTAACATCAGATGCTGTGAATGCGCTATTAACAGACAAATAGCTAAAGTAGTAAAATCCAAACTTCAGAGATGTGAGTTGCTTGTGAAAATCACTGCTATCATAAAAGGTCTACTATGGGCAATGGCTGTTAGGGTTTTTGATTTGGAAATTAGGCAGTTTTCTGATCTCCTAGCCATTATTTTTTTAATAACCCCAACTGCATTCAAAATGAATTAATCTTAAGCAACATGAGATGATTTTATGAAAACAAATGTAAGCAATGGATTAGGAAGTATGAAATTTTTTATTTTTGGGCTGATGTACTTCATTAGAACTGAAAGAAGATGAGGCAGCAGGAAGCTCACTCATACGTCTGCAGTATTTTAAATTATTGCATCATGGATACAAGTAGTAAATTAGAAAGACACATTTTTATTAGAAGGGGAGCTGGGATCTCCCTAGTTTTCCAGGACAGTGGTCTTTCCCAGTCAACACAAGAAAAACTGCTCAAGATCAAGAAACTGCTCAAGATGAGGGAAACTTCAGTAAAAGTCTGAATGCCCATGCCCCACTTCCATCTCCTCCCTTGGTAACTTATCTCCTGTTTGGTATTGATACTCAGCTAAAGTTTTACCAAAGTTCAATTGATTTTTTAATATTTTATGAAATATCCTTTTCATAAGACTTTAAAATGTTATTAGGCTGAACTCTCTCTCACTTCTGACTTTTCACAGACATCATACCTTACATTGATTTTTCATCTCTTTGATACTGGCTGAGCTACAATTGTTCCACCAAATAGGGGAAGAGGAGGAATAAAATGCCATTGCATTGAAGAACTGGAAAAAAAATCTTAGTTAGATTACCAACAATTCAACTTTCCCATCTCCTCTCCCCAACAAGCAAGACCTTCACAGATAAGTCACCAAATAAATGCCTTTTCTCATATTCACCCCAGATTCAGAAGGCTTAACATGCTTCCAATCCCTTTTATCAACCACTCTTGGCATTAAAAACATGTATTAAAATAAATACCCGAGCTGAGTCATTAGGCAATACTAAATATTCTTTTTCTCAACTAAACGATTTTCTGTCAGCTGGCTTGTCAGGCTCCTGGGGGAGCACCAGGGGATCATTTGTAAATAATTATGTTGCACCAGTGATAAATTAAATCCACTTGAATCAATAGCATTTAGATTTTTAAAAGGATATAGCGAAGACACTATCAATTAAAACAAATCCTGACTCAGTAGGCTTAGTTTTCATGTCAGGGTCTTACTTAAGCCAGTCTCCTAGAAGACAGTGTGGGATATTTGTATATCGAATTTGGACAGCTGATTGATGGATAAAAATGCTTGACCTATTAATTCCTGGCTCTTTTTATGTCTGACATGAGGTATAGGGTTTGGTTTCACTATCCACAAATAAGACTCCAGTGCCACCTAAACTCTTGAAAGATATCTGGGACACACATAAAATGTTGAGAATCTCTCAAATGACCACTAGATCTGTGCCCTGGCAGGAGACCCCTGTGCATCTCAAGGGGCATTGAGAGCTTATATGTAGGCCACTGATTCAAGCTGCTCATGCCATCCTAGAATTGCATCTTGAGTAGACCCAAGGAAAGGAGCTTATGGTGAGTAACTCAGACTCCGCCAGCTAAACCTTCTGCATCTAAATTCAACAATTTTTTTTTTTGTACTGCCAAAGTTCTCCATCTAAAGTTATTTCAGCGGTACTGCAGTCTTAGTAGTACTTGGATTAAAGAATTTACAGAAGTTATGCAGAAAACTTCCAGTATCATCCATAGGACATGATGTAGAACATCACCAAGAGCAATGGATCTGGTGATCCAGGTTGGTATTTGAGGTTTTATTTCTCACGTCTCAGGAGACAAATATTAATGTCAATGAAAGCACTAAGGGAGGATTTGCAGATACTGCCATTTGTTTCTTGGTTAATATTCAGGAACTGCCTTTGTTTTTGTTTGGGGAGATGCATTTTATACAGATTTTCAGTTCCTGCAGCCCTATCTTAGAGATAACCTCCAATCATAAATTCAGGCAGAAATGGAGTCCTGTTGCTTTCATTATCTGATTTCAACTGTTGCCTTATGGCTGAGAAATTTTTAAAGAGTGAGAAGGTAGATTAGGTTGCATTACCTTCAGTTTAGCCTCCAGAAGACCTGAAGGGTGACCAAGTCACAAGTAATACCTGATAGTCTTCTGCTGGTACATTTTGGGAACACAAGCAGATGCACACCAGCAGGATTGGCATGAACTGCACACTGTGCTAGCAGTAATCCTACTATTTGTGTTTCCAGATCCCTCATCCTACACAGTCATGTTAACAGAGGTGGAGAACACAGCTTTTAATCTCCTACCTTGTGTGCCACTCTAGTATGAGTAAACAAGCAGCTAAAACCTCCAAGGCTGAATTAATCATATATTTTGAAACTCTTCACAGGCTCAGTTCAGGCTGTTTCCAGGAGCATGAGATTCTTTTGACAATATAATCTCTAAAAGGATAAAGGTCATCAGCACTTGCTTCTTTCAAGAGGAATTTTGCCCCAGGGAGAACTTCAGACTTAGTTCCATTATAATTACCATGAACACAGAATTTGGATAAAATGATATCAGTAAGATTTTCCTTGTAACTCCGTTCACCATCTCCAAGAAGGAAATACTTTACAGAGCAAACCTGGTCAGTCAAGCCTAGCAGCAGCTCATAGCTTCTTAGTCTACAAACGTTAAAATGCTTTAGTTTGAGAGATGACATTGTAAAGACATCAACTGAAAGAAGCAGTTTGAAATGCATTTTAAAACTTCATTTTGAATTTCCTGATTCTTACAAATCTTATTATAACCATAGAAAAATTTGGAAGCTTGGAAGGTAGCTTGACCTTACAAGGTCATTTGATCCTATCCCCTGCTCAGAGCAGAGACAGCATCAAAAATAGATTAGATTTATCAAGGTCAATCCTCCAGAATATTTAATAACATTTGGGTTGAGTTTTTCAGACAGAACATGTACTTCAGCACATATCGAGAACAGACTAGAAGTGAATTCATGTCTACACTAGGTCATTTATTGTTAAATGTATTTGACCTGTTTCAGTTTATATATTTGACTAGAATACTTAATGATGAATTGAATTGGACTGTGCTCACAAGTGTCTCTTTCTTTGCAATACTAAAGGAAGCCTAGTCCAGGTGTAGCCACCTCCAGTTACTCAGACAGATACCACCCCAAGAACCAATTGCAACCATTCAGTTACATCAGCAGCAGTTACATCATCTGCGTACAAAGGGGAAACCTAGATGACAAAGTGACACCATCAGCACTTTACTACAGCATATTCTCAGCTTCTCCCCAAGGAATTGTTTGAACATGCAAAGTCTCTGAGAATCTTTTAAAATTCAACTCTGAGTTTCTTACAATCCTAAATATATTGTTACTCACTTAAGTACAGTGGCCTAAATTATTATTGTTTGATTTCACACTTCTTAAATAGTAGAAAGGTCATAATATACTCCTGGAGTTTCTTCCACGTCTTATTGAGGCCTGTGCAGATGGACTCAATGTAGCCAAATATTTACCTAATTAAAAAAAACCAAAAGAAAACAAAAAAAATCTCTATATATGGTTTGTTTCTAGGAGTACATATCACTTCCAGAACATCCAGTGGCACAACATACTGTAACGGCATTAACTGAAAACCTCTTGGAGCTGAATTCACTGAGCATCATACAGCATCAAACTATTTGTAAATTAGCTTGCCAAACAGACTACAAATAAAGCACATGTGTGTTACTCCAACTCTCAGGAAGAAGGAGTCATTAAATCAGATGGAGTTTTAAAATTTATTTTATTAAATAAAGGTTTTCGCATTTCTTGTAGAATACTGCTGGAAAAAGAAATCAGGATTCCACTCAGGAAATGTCTTTTGATGTGTTTAGGAAAAAATGAAGGCACTTCAGAGAGGCTGGTGTGATGAACTCCATGGAACATGTTGGTTTTAATGTAACACACCCACTCAGCAGACAGGCACCAGCAAATATGCAGTCCCACTGAATCTCCCTGGATTTCTTAGTCTGGGCAGTCTCTAAGAACTGTAATTCTGATCAAATTCAGTGCAGGGCAGAACTGATGCACAATCAAGCAGACCTACCATCCATATGCTTAAGCTCCAATTGCATGATAAAGGTGAATGGATGCCCGCTGCCAGCTGCCTCACTCTTGTGCTATCAGAATAAAATGAAACCATTTGGATGTGTTGCCTTGTACTTCCAATTCAATTCCCTGACACAATCAGCAAAATCCCTTCAGGGGTCTGAATCTCTACATAAATACCATCCAAAATTAGCAATTTCAACACATTACAAGCCAGCAAAATGGAAAGATGACCTTGACCCATGATTTTTTTCTTTTTAGAAATTCCCAAGGCAATTATAACACACATCTTGACAAAATACAGTCCTTAGAGCAGATGTGGAAAGTAAACCTTCTCTGCTCTCTTTGTGTGTTTTGTTCCAGATTTTGACAGTGAAAGATAGTAAAGCGCAGTCAACTTCCTCGAGTGTCACTATGATTTAAGCATTAAGCACACTTGTCTGAATAAAACAACTGGCAGTGACCTCAAACAATCTGACTCATTGGTTTATATAATCAGATGGTCTAAATGACTTTGAATTTGAAAGCAAGAAAATATATTTTACTCTGCAAAATTATTTTAATGCTCTGTTACCCTGCAATTTTGTATTTTTCTGTTACTATTATTACCAAAAAAAAAAAAAAAAAAGAAAGCACATAATCCATGGTCATCAGTACCACAAGATTTCACTGTGTTTTGTGCTATATTAAGAGTTGTGCATATTGTTCTAGAGGACTTGGATCCCTCTACCCTTGTACTTTACTGTGATAGAGTGGAAAGCATTACGTGCTTACATGTTCTTATCACTGATTTGAAGAAGAGAGAAGGACCTGCAAAGAAAGCTATCAGGTAGAAGTAGAACATAGAGAAGCTACATAGCACATAAACCTTACACTGCTCTCTTCTCTAGGGTTTGCAGGAGGGACAGAATTCTTGTTCATTTACTCCTGTGCAGCCAGGATTGTCCCAGGCTGCATGCCACCTGCACTGCCAGAGGCTTATCCATGGCAGGACTTGGGATGCTCCTGTGAGATGATCAAGGTCTTTGGTGTCCAGATAAAGTCCTATATCTGCAAGACTGGTTATTTCCTAATCCTTGCCAAGGTAAAAGTCATAATCACTGGAAAGTACACGGCCTTGGAAGTTTGTTAACTGGTGCTGGCATCCCTTAGCAAGGGTTTGGCAACATGTTTTGCACACAATTGTTTTCCCAACTCCTCCTAGGATATTGCACCCAAAAAAATTCTAATCTTTTTATATAGTAAAAATAATCTGTCTTTGAGCTTTTATTTGCACAGAGGCAAAGGGGATTAAAGCAAAGGGTAGAAGAGAGTACCCCTTTCTCATTCTGTAAAAAATTTAGGCAGTTGTATTCCTCAGTTCCCATTGAATTAATTTCATTACTACCCCAAACTGAAGTCTTCTAGTATTTAAACTTGTATCAGTTAAAGCTGCCAACACATGGCATCACTCAGAAAAGAGTTCTGAGGGTATTGTTGAATAATTCATTTTCACACCATCAAAAACATTTCATTTAGGGAGTACCTATCTCTCCTGTAAGCTACTGGAAATATCAGTGGCTTTCTAAGTGGCAATTGTGGAAATTACTGTAATCAGGATTCCTTAATATGAAATCATGGTATTAATGTATGCAAACATAGTTGGTGTCACTCAGGACAATTTGTTTGAATAGTCCCAAGAATTAAATGAAAATGATTTATTTCTGTCCACACATTGCAGCTATGTACATATCAATTGTAGGCTCTGTCATGGACTCATGACAAAAATCAAATCTAATAATAAAGGACAGGGTATTCATTATTGTTCAAAATAGCTAATCCTCTATCAGTGCTAGATCTCATCCACAGCTCATCTTCAAGGACTTTTTGAATGAAAGCTGATGCAGCATCATTTCTAACCCACCCAAGCTCTGTGAGCTGCAAATAGTACTAATATAAAATATTCATTTCCCTACAATTTGGTTGGCTTTTTTTAAAATCAAAGAATACTTCTTTTGCCACAGAAAATAAAACACTAGGTCATTTTTATTGTCTTGTGCTTCAAAAATAACAGGTGGCTGATAGAAAACTTCACTGAGTTCCATTTCTGCTCATCCACCTGCAGCTCAAAATTTATTGTATGGCTCTTATTTATTGGCATTGTATGTCAATGTCAAACATGTTTGCAGGCTATTTAAGCTTTTATTATACTATGTTCTATAGGATTAAAAAACAATCTTTGTTTTAACAATGTCTGTATGATTAGTTGATGTGTCAGCAGTAACACTGAGCAGCTTCACTGTATGTCCCCAGGCTGCAACAGATGTTTTTGTCTTCTGCTTTCTTTTAGTGTTTATCTAGAAAAAATTGAATATTACAAACATTGAAGTGTCACTGTTCATGTCTGCATTGTAACAACATGGGCATCTCAGCATTTCAGCTTCAAGACTTCATTTGATCTTAAAAAGACATGGTAAATTTAAGTGGGTTTTCTTTGTTGTCTTGTTTATATGTAAATACTTAAAAAACAGAGTTAAATTACAAAGATGGACATATCCTTTTAATCTACTGTTAGACTAGAATAGTAAAGTCGGGAGGGACATACAATGATCTAATCCCTCTGCCTGAGCTATTCAAATTAAACCATGTTGTTAAGGGTGTTGTTTAAATGCCTCTTAAACCCTTGGGGCATGACCATCTCTGTAGGAAGGCTGTTCCAGTGTGAGACCATCGTCTTAGTTCCTGATATCCAGTCTACACTGTTTCCATTGTATACACATACAATTAGTAAGATGAGGACTTCTAACTTGATGTCATACATAGCCAGTGGGTAAAAGATTTTGAGAGAGAAAGGTTCAACTTTATCCCTCCATTTCATTTAAAGAAAGAGTCAGTGAAGATCCTGTTTCCATCCAAATCAATAACAAAAGAAAAGTTTCAAGGAATTTTAAAATTTTGTTTAATGGGGTTTTTTGGAGTACACAACGAAAAAAAGTTAAAGATCCAACCCATGTAGATGCTCTATCTTGGGTGTCTCTGCTCAGTCAATTTGTTTTCTTTAGGTGAAATGTATTTTACAAGCAACAGCCTAAGTCCTTTGAGTCAAAACTCCACACATTCACATGCCTGTGAAAAAAATGGCACACATAATGGCATGATTGCCTGCCTTAGGTTCAAAGACACAAATACATGTTTCAGCATCCAAAATAATTCTGCAAAACAGTAGCAGTTATTATACAAGGTATTGATTTTAATGAGATACAAAAGTCTCAGCATCTCTGAAAATCAGGACACTTATTCAGGTGTTAGTGTTATTAGCCAACATTTTCAAAATTGGCTGTCTAAATTTAGGAACAGAAATCAATATTTAAGCACCAGCTTCAGCAGTTCATTTTTTTCAGAGGTATTACTCGCTCGCAACTGCTAGAGACTTTGTTTCTTTGTGTTTATAGGCCACATCTTTTTCAAAAATTACCACAGAGTTACCATGATTTGATTTTGGATGTCCAATTTCTCTTACGTGTTCAAGGCCCATATTTCCCAAGAATAAGGTTTATCCATTGCTAATCAGGCATACCAAAGTGGTACTGGATTGGGTATCTAAAATCTGTAATATTTTCCTAAAATCTTTGAAGTAAAGGTTTAAAATATTTTAGCATTACCATTGTAGTGTTTTTCCTAGCTTTTTATGAATGGTGATTTTGCATTGCACAGTTACGAAGGATTTTGGAAATGTAAGATAGATGAATGGGAGCAACTGCTAGGAGAGGTCAGCCAACCCAGGGACCAAGGGTGATGGCCCTTTCCAGTACAGCACCATCCCACAGCACCCAGCCAGAAGAGCAGAGAGGAAAGAGGGATGGTGCCACAGTCCGGATATAGACAGAAAAGCCTGCAGCTATGGACGGGTCCAAGGGTATGCCGTGGAAGGACAGGGTGAGGATGGAGCTTGGCCAGGAACAGGCATCATTGCAACCTGGTGTGAGCAGGGACAGCAGCCAGATCTCAGGTTTTGCTGCACCATGTCAGGGCTTCCCTTAAGACAGACACCAAACCCTGTTTAGGGAGGTAGTAGGACTTGTCGATGCCCTCCGGAACCTGTGAGTAGCTTCATTTCACTCCACATATTGTATGGTCAGTGGATGGAAAAAAAGACACCTCCATGGAACAATACTGCTCTATTTTATATGGCTGTCTTCAGATCAGACAAGTCTACCCAGATATATGAAGAATCTTGTGTAAATCTTTTAGAGATCTAAATAATGAGACATTAGTCCTTTCCCCTATTCAGTTTTAGTGGAAGAAGGGGTTTATCAGAGCCATAATATTTGGTTTTGAAATTTTCTTACTGTCACCCATATGTGACAGCAGCTACACCTTCTCTGAAATCTCAAAAAAAGAGAAAGTAATTCCTCCATTAAAACTGGCTTGGATTATCCTTTTAACCATTACAAGAAGAAGGCGTTCTTAGCTCCAAATTTGGGTTATTAATCCATAAGGTTTTTCTTCTGACAAATCCTATGAAAATACAGTAAAATTTGGTGTTACATAAATGTAGACATCAATGACACTCTAGAATTTAGATCAAATATAGTTACATAAATGAACATGAGAAAAAGGAGGTTATAATTCAGCACATACTTGTAACTCAACTGATTTTTACAATGTCAGAGTTTGTAAAGAGAATTTTTTGTTTCATTTTGAGTAAACCTTCTCAGGCATGAACTCTGAAAAGTTCATCCTCATATTATCATCCATGCTCACTTTTTCAGCACCAGAAAGACACCAAGCAAAGGAATGAAACTTCTAAAATAAGAGTATTAGGATTCCTGGTAAAAACTACCTGCTCCAGCTGCTTTTATTATGTCAGAACAGCTGTAGTGTTAAGAGATGGTGAACATGTAGCTCAAGAAAAAAGAGGCAACTTATTGAAACACTTGTCTAATACAAGATCTAAACAATCAGATTTCCCTTTGAGTAGCGATGTGCAGGACTAATGAACTGCTTTGGAAGGTGACAAACTTGTTTCTGAGAAACTTTAGGGTTACACTAAAGGTCGGTTTGACCTGGGGGACTTTTCCAGCACCTGAGTTTACAGTGATCAGCACTTCTATTATTAGTTGATTGTGTCAGCACTGGAAGCACTATGGGTAATGGAGCCACACAGCTGAAACAGGAAGGAAACTTCACAATTAATGAAGAACTAATTTAATGAAGGCTCTGAAAAGAAACAGTGTTGCATTTTTAAAAAGGCAGGGAAAAGAAGAGGCTTCAAAGGGTCATTGCAGTCCTCTGCTCTTTGTTTATCTCCTTGATGACTTATTTAATGTACTAGTTAACACAGATTATTTACTGAATTTCCTAGATTCATATGTAATAATAATATTTGATGGAAACTTATTCTAAATTTCTTGTCTTGTACCATGACACCAAGCCTAACTATATGTATGGAATGCAGGTGGCACTTAGAGCCGTACACAGTTCTGTTAGTCCAGCTAAACAGCACTACCAGGGGGATGCACATTTCAAAGACAAGAACCTCATGCCAAGTTGTTAAGCAATAATTCTGAATGAAAGATGTTCACAACAGCCTGAATTTAAAGATACTGGGCATCCATGAACATAAGACAAATAACAGAAGGTTTAATACTGCTGGTGACCAGAGAGCTTTGGGTTTCTAGGATATAGGAGAGATTTGAAAGTGATGAGTTCAATACAGTTAAGTACCATAGCCCTGATTATGAGTAAGTGTTACAATTTTAGTAGCAGAACAGATGAGTAAGCACAGAAAACAGATGACCATGAGCAGGAAGCTCTGGAGAGCAATTTTTCTTAGGAGAGGTAGGAGGAGGAAAAGAAATTTTGGATTGCTGAGAAGGAAGCAAAAAGAGTTTAGGGAGCTTATGATTAGAGATGGCCTTTAAGAGCTCGCTCAGGACTTCGGACAGATTTTTGAGTGCTGCCTGGCCCAGATGAGACTGCTTTGATGATTTGCTGTGTGTCTGCTCCTTAAAGGAAGGTTAGCAGAGTGCAAGTTGGACTGGCATGGCACATTTTTTGATCCTGATGAGGAGGCAACCCTTGCTCAGACCCAGGTGAGGTTTATAGGGAGTGGCTGAGTAACTAAGAGAATGCAGTGTACAGCAAGGTTCTGTGCTGCAGCAAGGATCTGTACTGCAGCAAGCACAAGGAGCAGCATATCACCTTGCTGCTTGGTTTTTTGGGTTTTAGTTGTTTTCTCTCATGCTCACAGGTATTTCTAACTGCTAACTAGTTTCACTAAAATAAAAGGAAGTGTGATATGAATTACTTCTTCAATGGAGAAGCTAGGCTAATAAATGTTTCAAAAAAAAAAAACCCTGTTCCCTAGCGTAGATGAACAGGGATTATCTGCCCAAGAGACAATGTTCTCTTGAGGTGAGGAGAGCTGAAGTGGAGCAACATACAGAACAAAGGTTCCTGTATGAAGCGTATGGAGCAGTCAGACTGTTCCCACCTCAGCGATGTCATCCTTTGTGCTGAAATGCTTCCAAGGGAGTGCAATTTTAGCAGCACACCATGAGATTCTCACATGTGTTTGGGGAGCACAAAATGAAATGCCATGGTCCATGTTGTTAACATTAATGCAAGGAGGGGCAAGGGAGGTGTTCTGGATGTTTAATTTGGGGTTTCGTGACCTTATTGAAAGCAATTGCTGAAATACTGCCAGCTCCAGGCACGAAACCAAAAACACAGGCAACCATTCACCATCTCTGTGAGGGAAAGAATGAGATCACAGAATCATAGAATCACAGAATCACAGATATGCTGAACTGGAAGGGACCCACAAGTCTGTGCACAGGGCTATCCCCAAGAGTCACACCATGTGCCTCAAAGTATTGTCCAGATGCTTTTTGAACTCTGTCAGGCTTGGTGCTGTGACCACTTCCTTGGGGAGCCTGTTCCAGTGCCCGTCCACCCTCTGGATGAAGAACCTTTTTCTAATATCTAAACTAAACCTACCCTGACACAACTTCAGGCCTTTCCCTCTGGTCCTGTCCCTGGTCACCACAGAGAAGAGATCAGTGTTTGCCCCTCTGCTTCCCCTCATGAGGAAGTTGTAGATTGCAACGAAGTCTCCCCTCAGTCTCCTCCAGGATGAACAGACCAAGTGACCTCAGCCATTCCTTGCATGGCTTCCCCTCCAGGCTCTTCACCATCTTCATTGCCCTCCTTTGGAAACTCTCTAACAGCTTAATGTGTTTCTTATATTGTGGTGCTCAAAAACTGCACACAGTATTCAAGGTGAGACCACACCAGTGCAGAGCCAAGCAGGACAATCATCTCCCTTGACTGGCTGGTGATGCTGTGTCTGATGCACCCTAGGACGGGGTTGGCCCTCCTGGCTGCCAGGGCACTGCTGACTCATATTCAACTTGCCATCAACCAGGACCCTCAGATCAGATGATACATGTTTTAAGAACTAGGAAAACCTGTCCAAGAAGAATTAAATGTGCTTTAATCATAACAGAGCCAGGCTGCTGGCATTAAATTTCACTACATTAAGAAGGAGTGGGAGCAGAGGAAAAGCTGAGAGCGATAAGAGCACCTCTTTCAGACTTACGTGACCTATGGGCTGGTGATGTCTAACGCTCAGTGAACCTCTGAGAAATATGGTAGAATAATTGTAGCACAAGCACAGTAAATAGGACAGATGAATCAGTACCCTTTCAGTGCCATTCCACTGGTTCATGCCAGTTTCAGGTGACAGGGTAAGGGCAGAACTTGCAAATGTTTCTAAACTAGTACTAAACATGTAAAAACAAAAAGACGGAAGAACTAAAATGCTCAGATCAAATTAGAATCTACTGAGTGGCACCCCTGCCCCGTGGCAGAGGGTTTGGAACTAAATGATCTCTAAGGTCCTTTCCAATCCACTCTACGATGCTATGATTCTATAACAGACATCTCAGACGCATGATGGAGGAGGAAAACCAGATGGATACTGTGTTATCAATAACCAACCTTACAGAAATAATATGGCAGTAGGTTAAAGCAGAGGAGCTGCCTGTGTGGGATGAATAATATTATGTGTAAAAGTATAAAAATATTATTACAATAATGTCAATGCATTTAAGGGAAGTCCATAGGAGTTTTTGTCATAATATCCTCCAGCACATGAATATTTAGCTTGAAGCTGTGGAGCTATAAAAAAATGAGTCAAGCCAAAAAAGAGGTGGAAGGCATGAGAGGGACAGAGAATAGTCCAAGAAAAGCAAAAAGACTATGAGAAGCCTGAAGAATCTCTGACGTAGGGCACTAAAAAGTGTCATAATTCAAAAAGAAAAAGCAGTTCAAGAAAATTATTTATAAATTAAAATTCAGAATCAGACCAGCTAGAGCTGAATGATGATGAAGGTGTAAAAGAGTCATGTGAGGGCAATAAGGGAACAATGGGAAAGCTCTTTAATTTCCTTGCACTGTTTTTTACTATTGAAGATGATGGGGGAGCTTTTGAGACCCAACACCTTTGAAGCAAATTGGCCGAAAGAGTGAGTTTGAAGTAAATGCACAGAAGTCTCAAACCAAGCAGACAGATTAGGTTTACATAAATCATTGGAGCCAGATGGTGTTAATCCATGAGTCTTGAAGGAGCTCAGACGCAAAATTACAGAAGTGTGGGCTGAAGTGTGTAATGTGCCATTGCAAACATCCCTGTGCCGGAGGATTGGCAGTGCACCAGTGCCACTGTGCCTCCTGGCTGCAGAGCAGCTCCAGAGGGAAAAGGAACTGCTGGCCAGTGACTCACCTCCACAATGTACAACATGGCAGAGCCTGTAATAAGGAAAAAGATGATTGAGCACATGAACAAGAGCTATTCTGGGGGAAAAAATGTGATCTCTGCATAAGGAAAGAGTTGCGCAGAAATCTGTAGGCAAGATAGAATCTCCTGACATTGCTGCTAGAGACAGACACACAGGGACACTTTTTAAGTCCATTTTGGCAGTTCCTGAAGAATTCACAGCTCCAGCTGCTCTGTCTGCAGTGCCCTATATTTTACATTCTCCTCATTCCGTGATAACCTGCTTTGCCTTTGCTTTTACATCACAAACAGTTGTGAGGTTATCTGTACAAAATATCTCTGCTGTGGCTTATCCCATGGTCAGACAAGACCTTAGTTCTGACTGCATTTGCATTAATACATTCTCTCTAGATGTGTCTTTTAATATTCTTTGGTTTATAAATGGCTTCTGCAGAATAGCCTATCCATAAAGACAATTTAGCATTATGTTACCTATTGCATTTAAGCTGTAGAGGTTTGTCACTCGTCCCCTTATCAGACTCAACTTAGTTCTGTGTAAGGTAACTTGAGACCTCATCCTCTCCATATGCGCTTGAAGGAATTAGGAGAAAACCTGCCTCTGTAGGTATACAGAAAATTCTCCTTTGCCCAACCCCTTACATACAAGATCCCGCTTCCCAAGTGCCAGTCCTTCTGTGTTTTACCTTGAACTTCACACGAACTCATTAAACTCTAAAAAAAGTCCATTATGCTATCATGTCTCTTGGCTCCAAATGGGAAATGCACATTGGCAGGCAATGTCCTATCGCATAATTTCTTAGTGGTTTTTATGATTGTTATGCACAGCTATGAATGTGCAAAAATACACTTAATATCACTATATTAAGAAAGCAGTAATAGTATATTACATAAAGTAATTGCATAGCACATACATAATGCTGAACATTTTTTTAAGTAAATTAAGAATACTGCAGAGGAGCTATTTTCTGGCTATCTTGGATTAAAATGTTCACTGTTGGAAGTCTAATTTAAATTTTTATGATTAGATTATGATAACCATTGTGAACTCAGTACTAAATGTGTATAGCCCTAAAAGTCCATACAAGCACAAATTAATCTATCCTGAAATTCTGTGAGCAAGAAAATGTGTTTACCATGGAATATTTTATTAGCTCTTCATTTAAAAAAGGTACTACCCCAGAGGAGAGAGTTTTTCTCACACTGTACTCTGAATAATGCTGATGATGCCACAGACTCCTTACTAATTGGATTCATGAGCTGCAAAGAAACGAATCGTGGTTATTATCTGTCACTTAGTTATGGAGACTCACAAGCCTCAGCCTGAAGAAGCTGCGGTTGTAGATTTCCCATCCCTGATTCCATCTCAGTGACTAATTACCAGTCACTTCCCATTGAGAAGGGAAAAAAACGCTGTTCTACTTTTATTTGCTAGCAATGCACCATATATTTAAGTAAATATTGATTTTCTAATCTCTAAGATAAAGTACCATAGAATGGCAATTTTGAAATGGTGGTAGTGCATATAGTACCACAAGTTCCATTAACCTGTCCCTCCTCCCCCTCTGCCATGGCTTGTTGTCAGTCTAAGTAGACCAGTTACCAAATATCTGACTTTTCATTTTTTTTCTGATTGAACTCCAAACCCCACATACTTCTACACATCATGTCTACCTACCTTCTGTCATTCTTTGACATTGAGATACAACTTCCCCCCTCATTTAGAAAACTAAGTAGTAAATATGTTGTGCAGGAGCAACATCCTGCTCTCATCCATGTCCTGCCTAGTTGTGTCAGTATATGGGTTTTATTATGTGGCTCAGTTCATTTACAGATAGACATAAAACCTATCAGAAAAGTTGTGCTGACAGGAAATAAAACCTGTTTCAAATACTGATAAACTCCTTCAAAGGCTAGCAGAAATACCTTGAACATCCACCCAGAAATTACAGAATATCAAATATTTCCCCAAACAGGGATTGTGCAGCAACAACTTCATATATCTGGGTCTAAGTGTGAAACAAAAATGGTTTAATGAAGAGGAAATGGAACACAATATTAAATTAGGAAAGTCAATAATTTGACAACAGAAGTTCACTTCAATCCAGCCACCTCCCCTCTCTCTAGCCGTATAAAGTATATTTTGACTGCATTTTCTCATCCTTGTCAATAGGCCAAATTGCACAGCCCCATTCCTCACAACTGAATGAATTTTACTGGAACAAATGAAACTTTCTGAGTGCATGGCCATCACCTAAGTGAAAGAGAGTTGTTCATTTGGCTTTAGCCTTCTGTTTCTCAATAGATAATGTCACAGAAGTCCTCTCCACAACAGTCTTCAGACCACAGGGCTGCATGACTATATCCATGTGTTCACACAGACATACACACAGATGTTTTTTTACCACAGTCATAGATGGAAAAGACTTCACTGTTCTCCACTCTAGCAACATTTTCTTCTATCTTGCACTTACAAACCATTTCACATTTTACCAGCTGCACCATTAAGGTGTTTGGTCACCAGATGGGCTCACAACGAACCCCATCCCCATCAAAGCCAACCATACAAGGGCTTACACTGTGACCTTGGGAGGGTTATTCAGATAATAAAGGGCTCCATGTCTCTGTGCTCAGCAATGAAAAAGTTGTTTGAGCCAGAATCCTACTCAGGAACTATAGGCTAAGCCTCTACCTCACTTTTGTTCAGGGGGGTAGAAAGGGGAACATCTGAACCTGCACTTGGAGGGCTAATTTTTAACACTTCCCAGCCCAGACAGAGGTCTTGCTGGAAGTAGAAAGATGAAAATAAAGTCAATGTTGGCGGATCAAAGCCCCTTCTGTCTGATGAACAAACAGAAGTAAGACATCAATAGAAAGACATTAAAACCTTATGATAACATTAGCCATTGAAAAAAAATCATTTCCCTATTTTGATAGATAGTGATCTTAATTCAGCACTGAAGGTATTGGTACTACATGTGGGCAAAGCTTTTGCAGTTGTATTATCCTCTTAGAGTTTAGGGATTACAGTTTTTTAGGGAAGTCTGCACTCATAGTCCATTTGAAATTCACCCTATTTGATTTCAGTTAAACAAACTTGCTAAATAAAAAAACCCCTGACTTTAAAAATATTAAGACTAAGCAATGAGCTAAAAATTGCTTGTGACATGTCCTTCTTTTACAGAACTTTTTACCACTTTTTGGTTTTTTTCTTGTTTAAAGGCCTGTAAATCATTCAGATAGAAAACATCTGCAACTGGATAATATGTAAAGGCAGCTACGTGAGATGACTATGACCTCCTTTGGGACAGAAGAAACAATGAGGCTACCATGACACACAATTCCACCCAGCAGGTAAGTGAAGAAAAGGTGGGCATCCAAAGCCTGAAGTCAATATGAAAGAGTATGCAATTTCTTCTTTCTAAAATCTGAAGTCATAATGGAATAAAAAGACCAACTGAATAAGCACATTGACTATTTGCTTCTGCTCTGATGATTAGCTGCCTGTTGCTTGTAATGTCTATTTAGGTAACAGTCGTGTTACCTGATGTAGCTGTTATACTGCAGAATTTCAAATCCAGTAAGGCAGAGAAGGCAGTTCAATTTCATACATTCATAGGTAACTCTGATAACCTATTCTGCTTTCTGAACAAGAGCAACTCACTTCACCAGGGAAATTAAAAAGACAGTTGAGAATCAAGGTCCATATTATCATTCTAGCAGCACTAACAAGGACATGTTGAGTACAATATTACTTAATGTAGCTATGTATCAGCTGGGTGGCAGCTGCACTAAAGCACATAGGAGTTTTATTTTCTAACAATGCCATTGATTTTTTTGCAGCAATGCCAGTAACAGTAGCTGTAAAAGGACAGGTCTCATTTTTGACTGGGGTCAGACTAGGCCAGGCATAAAACAACATAGGGAAGTCAGATCCTTGCCTGAAAGATTTTTTCGCTTAGTTAAAGGAGAGAAAAAGCAATGTAGTATAAATACAAATAAGTAATCAGCTGAATCAGTGCAAGTTCACTTTGCAGCAAGGTAGAAGCAGGAGGTCACAAGGACCGGTCAAATCTTGCTGGCATGATGGGCATTACCAGACATCCACCATCGCCCACATGTAAATCCAGCTCAATTCCCCTTCATAGGTACCGGCACAAACATACTTCTTGCTTTCAGCAAGAGTTAGGGAAGCAGCACCAGCCCTACAGGGTCTGGAATAAACCCTTATCTGGGCAAAACAGAGCACCCTCAGCTTCTGCAATCAGCAGTGTCAGACCAGTGGAATAAATTACTATTGCACTGACTTACACAGAAGAGGAAAGGATTGTAACTTTTATAACTCTAATTATTTTTATATTAAAAATTAAATTATACAATAAGAAGAAAATATTAAAAATACATCTGGAGATCATCTGCTTGGAGAGCAGGTAGATGTTCAACCTCTGTAGATTTTCAGTAGTAAAGTTTATATACTGCAGGTACCATTGATCTCACTGTCACTATATTACTAAAGATTCGTAATGCAGTGATCATGTCACAGCAGCTAGGAGGCAAAGTGTCATCTCGTGAGTTTAAGGACTTTTTGAATATACTTGATCATACAGTTGGCTCATAATCTATTATCTTGTCTGTGCTGGAGGCTTGGTCTTATTAAATTAAGCAGGAAAAATGTAGAGATGCTTAGACAGGTGTGAGTGAGCAAAGACTGATCTGGTGACCTTCACCATGCACCTGGGAAAGATATAGACAACCAATGTGAAAATAAAGAAAGTCATGATGTCTACTGGAGGATTTTAACCTAGATATTCATACAGATATGTGAAATCACTTGTCATTTCTCCTTTAGCTTTACAGTGTGAGGCCCAGGGATTCATTTTTGTTCTCTCTAAGAGGTCTCACACCTCTTCTGTCTTTCATGCCAAGGCCTCCTAGCTGCAAAATGTTTACAGCTGGGCAGTTGCAAGATATCTCGATCAGACAGTGTCTGCTGAGAAGTATTTTCTGGATATTAGAACACATCTACTATGCATGTGCTTGGTGTCATCCGAGATCATCAAGGTCACAGGTGTTAAACCTTCTCTAGTGCTTCCCATGGTGAGTTGCAGATACTTGCTAGATGTAACAACACAACTTGCTACATGCTGACTCCAGTAGAGCCCTGCTCCCTTCTGCTTCTTATCCCCATCCTGAGAGTCATGTCACCTCTGGAGTGTCCTCCCCTCCACCAGTAGCTCTTTCTGCCCCCATCAGCACAACTCATATTCAGCCTTTACTCTCATTCTCCATCACACAAAGACCCTCTGAAGATGTGAAGGAAGCGAGGAAAAGTATTTGAAGGTAGTACAGTAAATCATGGTTTGTAAACCTATTTTATAATGAAAAGACAGTCCTCATTTATCTGGAGCCTAAGATCAGGGCTTATCATTATTAGGACATAGTTACTTTTAAATAGTGAAGTAGTAGAACACGTGAAGCTACTTGTGCCAGCTGTTCAGTCACAGGAAAATGTGGGTTTCTATACGTTCAGCTGGTACCTACTAGCATACAGCTCACACATATGTGACTTGGCAAAGAAAAGGACTCATTATACAGAACAAAGTAGCTGCCATGTTTTAGTCTTATCCTTTAAGTACTCCAGTTACCATCACCATCTTATTAAGCCAAAAGCCCGTGATAATGACATTGTTGAAATTAATGTATATTGTTACATCAAACTCCCTTATACAGATCAGTCTGAAAGGTGCTGGCCTCCAATCTGGGCTTTCTGATTAGGGATTTTTACTGCTCTAGACTGAGTGATAAATTATGTTTAAAGTGTCATTAACTGCTTCTTCTAACGATGATAGATGACAATACTTAGTAGCTACAGGGAAGAAAAAAAAAAAGAAGCTAAGCAAAACCCTCTTTTGAACCCCAGTAATTCAAATATAGAAGCTTGCCTTTCCATCACAGCACGTTTCTGGGAGGATTCAGTTTGACTTGAGGGCATATGTGCTGCAGTGTTTCTATAGCCAGCTTTGCCTCAAAGGTACCTGGTATCTTAAACAAATAAAAGCTACTTTTCCATCCACTTTCTAGTTACCATATATGTAACTGCACTACCTGCTCATAGTGACAGAAGGCAAGTGTTTCTTAATGTCCCTGGTGTTTTGTTTCATGCACTGAAGATGCTACCAAAATATTTTTCTTCCATTAATTTATTTTTAAATTTGTGCAACAATTCAATTCTCTTCTGTTCATCTCTACTATGTCATGTGTGCATTTCTCCTACTGAGATTGAATTGTTCCTGTTATTCATACTAAGCTAATTTGTTTCTCCCTGACAGAGGTGAGGGAATAAGTTGGAGTATGCAATGTGAAGACAGAGATTACTAATTAAAATAATTAATAAGTAACATATTTTCACTATTTTATTTCATGCACAATACTTATATAGCATATGATGAACAACATAAAATTATGCATTAGGAAAGTGTGGGGAAAATTTAAGAATGTCAACCCCCAACATTCATACAAAAGATACAAGATACAAGGTTACAGCAGGGTAATTTCCAAGCTCCTTTATTTTATGGCAACTTACTCCCAAACTCTGCTCGTGTCTCAAAATGTGAATACAATCATATTGAAAGTTTAAAAAATTTAAAAAAGTATTTATATGTGAGAGTAATATTCCATGTCTTGCTAGAATGGAATTGCTAGAAAAATATTTCATTTTCATTAGACCCAGCTTTTTTCAGACTTGAGAAATAATCTCTACAGTTTTATTTGGCATTGAGATACTGAACTTTATGCCACTGAGACAGAGTTAAGTGTCAATAACTGAAGAGAAGTTCTTAACATCATTCATTCCTTTCTAGGGGCTGTCAGCTGAACTTGGAGTTTATGTGAGTGCATCTACAATAAATGTGTCCTGGAAAAATGCAGAATAATTGCAAGCAAAACACAAAACATCAAAAGGAGTTGAACATCTATATTTAAACAGAATTCTGATATCCACCAAGCAGAGAAAAGTTCTTGAAAGGTCATATGCGAGCCCTGGGGGAAAAAGAAAATTACTTGCCAGGTCTAGATTACGCAATAGTTATCAGGGAACATGTGTTTTGTCATCTTGCTAAAAACCAATGTCAATAGATGGCTTCTATAAAATTTAGTTTAAAAAACCCTAAAACATATTGTTCTGTAGTTAGCTTGACCCTTTAGTGAGAATAAAATTCTAATATGTAATATATTCCCTCCTGATAATTTTGCCATTAACTTCAAGTAGGAAGACAGCTCTGTCTCCTCAACTACTCTTCTTAAACCAACTTTCCCTTGACTCCCCAGGTTAGACTTTGTTTAAGCCAAGCTCCTGCCTGTCCACTTTTGCTGCCACCCTGGTCACCCCCCTCCCCCCGATGTGGTGCTCTACAGTATCTTCTGTTGTAACTCTCTCTGTTGTATGCCTGACTCCCATAAAGCTGTGTCCATCACCATATTTTATCAGTCTTCCCTGCACTCTGAGCTGCCAACAGGATGATTCTCAGAAGACAGCAGAAAATTCACATGGCATCATGAAATGACTCAGCCAGCACATTTCCTTCAACTACCTGCAACAGCTGGATGCTGAAAGGGACCCAAAGAAATGTGCTAAAAATATAGACCTGCAGGTCATACTAGATGTGGGATATAATGGAGCATGGTGGCTTAGGGGCTCATAAATAACCCCTATACCTCCTCCACCACTACATTTTGGTTCCACAACCCAGAAATCTATTAAAGATAAGTAATTATCACCACACCTCCCCAGGAAGCATTCTCCACAAAATGGCCCTCAGACAGATTAATGCTTCCTTTTTCTGCAATATAGTCTTGATTTTAAATTTTTTTGTACAATTAAGGAGCCCTGTAAAACATTTTTATTATCTTTTTGTTCAGACTGAGAGACAATTATTGCACTGTTTGTGTATGCAGGAACCTATTCAAGTATTAGTCTTTTTCCTTGTTATTAGCTTCTGCTTTAAATTGCTTGATAAAGAATTATGACCACATTTGTGATCCCACAGTGTTTGTTTTCTTTTTTTATGGCATGGCAACACAAATGAAAAGAGACAGCTAATGGCCTGGGGAGGAGGACATGTGGTCTCAACAGGAAGGCTGCAATGACAGGTATGAACACTCATTAAAGAGGTAGGGTGAGAGGACATTGATTTTCCAAAGAAAATACTTTTTTATCCTTCCAAAGATATCTTCCTGTAATTATCTGGTGCTGTGTTCATTCAATACGTGTTAATTGGAACAAGTTTTTATTTGCACAGGTGGCAGCTCAGGATATCCTCTTGCACTGTAATAGCACCAAGTTACAAAAAGCGGAGAATATACACACAGCATCTGCCCTTCACAGGACCTCAACTTTATGTACCAACAGCCAGAGGTGGCCAAGTGGCAGACAAGATTGTCACCAGGGTCCCAAATTGCAAAGGGCATATTTGTGAACACAACAACCAGGGCTGTGTCTATTCTAGTAAATGAAAGGGGCCAGGGACCATTCTCCAGCCTGGAGGCCAACTGGCATAGCACAACTTTATCATTTTGGCTAAACTCTCGTCTTCAAAAACAGAGAGACTGTATTCAGGCTGTTCACTGGGAACTGTCCCTGGCTTGTGCTATCTCCCAGCTCTTACCGGAGCATTTTCTTGGAAAGCACTATTTGAAGCAAGTCAAAGCTCTGCTAGGACTGGGCTAGCAGCTTAATGTGAACACGCTCCTTGCTCGTGCCCACAGTCGGACACTGTTTAGTTTACACGTTATAGCCATAACCATGGAAACCTCTCTGAATATTTGTCCAGAAGAGGCTCATGGATTAAAAATAAACCCAGCACTATAGATTTACAATGAAGTGCACTTAAGGACATTTACAAGAATTTGATGAATTGTAGCTGTAAAGTGCTGCTTGCACCGTGAAAGTGAGTTATAACTGTGTTATCCTATCATAAACGCAGTTTTTAGAAATGATAGGTCCTTTTATGTATTGGATAAGGGGACTTAATTGCTTAATGGTGACTTTAAGAAATTAAGATATCTCTCAAGAAATAGTAAATGACAGTAGCCTTGCTCTTACCCTTTCCCTCAGTGACATGGACTGAACAGCCTCATAATTAGGAAGTCAACATGTTGTAGTGGCCAGATTTCCTCTCGACCGCCATAAGTTTTTCCAAAACACTGGGCCCGTAGCCTCCTCACACACACATCAACCATGCCCTCCCCCTCCTTCCACTGGCCCTGCCAGCATGGCCAGTGGCTTTATTGTGACAGACTAACATGAATTTGTATATGCCAGGAGTCACAGCACTGCTCTGCTTCAAAACCTGCAATCAGAGCTCAAGTAGAGTAAATCTTTGCATATCCAGGTGCTTTCTGTGCAAATTTCTAGTAATGGATGGTAGCTAAGCACTGTGGTGCCAGCCTTGATACACTGCCTCTGATAACTAATCACAGATTGCTCAGATACTTTCTGCAACCACCCATTAGTTCAACATGCTGTACCCAAGCATGCAATCTTTCTTAGCAATGCTCAGAAAACTGCAAATCTAACCAGATCGATTAGATGACAGGTTTATTCGCTGATGTCTGGCGGTCTTTAACCAGTATTAGCTCTATGCATCCTCAGTTCACACACAAGACGTAATTAGATGCACAATTTTATCTTTTGATTTTAAAGGTATATATAAATTGCTATTCTCATTTCCAAATAGTTAAATAGGCACAAATAATCTTCTTTTAGTGTGAAAGTATCAAGTTTGCTCTAGCTTACATCTGTAAGCTAACTGATGAACCATTAGTCACACTTCATACTGAGGGATGTTTTTCTGGGAGTTTCTTTAATCCCTACTTTTGGATCTTTGAACCTCCTCACAGTTACACAATTTTTGTTTAAATAGTAACACCAGAACTACAATAATTCCATAAGCAAGATTGGCAGCCAACATCAAAGTGCCTCAGAATAATTCCAAGGGGGGGGTCTAGACTAATCTAAAAGTAGCGTCTACACTGAATTCATATCAGGCCACTCGGGAATTTATCCTGCTGGGTCTTGAAAACCTCCAAGAGCATTCTACAATCGTTCAACTGTTACCATGGGGAAAAAAATTCTCCTTCTGTCAGTACCTCCCTATTCTCTGTCACCCTCCCACCACTGCAAAAGTAGTATAGGATAAGATAGGATAGGACAGGGCAGGACAGGACAGGACAGGACAGGACAGGATAGGATAGGATAGGATAGGATAGGATAGGATAGGATAGGATAGGATAGGATAGGATAGGATAGGATAG
>JAWMRA010000001.1:37852820-37938131 GCA_035584735.1 Pseudotriccus pelzelni | reverse complement strand
GATAGGATAGGATAGGATAGGATAGGATAGGATAGGATAGGATAGGATAGGATAGGATAGGATAGGATAGGATAGAACTGAACCGAACCTATAACAGTCATCTAGTCCAACTGCCTGACCAAAAGTTAAAGCATGTTAAGGGCTTTCTCCAATGCCTCCTAAAACTAGCAGTGATAGGAGATAACCACTTCTCTAGGAAGCCTGTTCCACAGTTTGACCACACTCTTGGCAAAGAAACACTTCCTAACGTTCAGTTTAAACTCCTTCTGGCACAGCTTTGAACCATTCCCACACCTCTCATCACTACAAAAGAGAACAGCAGCCAAAAAGCAAAGCACCATCTCCTCAGTAGGCACTGGGGACTGCTATTAGGTTTCCCTAAAGCTGTATCTGCTCCAGAAAAAGTCCAGCTTTCCAGCCTCTCTTCACAGGTCAAGTACTCCATCCACCACCACATTGATGTCCCCCCTTAAATCACTTTACTGACGTGTTTCTTAAGTAAAGGGGCAAAACAAGATGCACTATTCCAGATGTGGTCTTACAAATGCCAAATAGAAAAGAAATAAACCCTTTCCTGAATGTCCTGGCTTTTACACTGTTCCTACAGCCCAAGGTGTTCGTGATCTCTCTGCTACCAGTGTCCCTGTGACTCTATGCCCAGCTTTACCACCAGCAGGAACCGCAAGACCTTTCCTGCAGAGCTGCTCCCAGGCAGGCAGTGCTTGGCTCTGCTGGACTGGCCCCACACCAGAGCAGGTGGATGCCCACAGGAGCATGGGAAGTTCCTGGCAGGACCTGTGGTCCTGTGGAGAGAGGAGCCCACACTGGAGCAGGTTTGCTAGCAGGACCTGTGACCCCAGGGGAACCCACCCTGGAGCAGCCTGTTCCTGAAAGACTGCACCCTGTGGGAAGGACTCACACTGGAGCAGTTCATGAAGAACTGTAGCCTACGGGAAGGACTCATATTGGAGAAGTTTGTGAAGGACTGTCTCCTGTGGGAGGGACCAGATGCTGCAGAAGGGGAAGAGTGTCAGGAGTCCTCCCCCTGAGGAGAAAGGAGCGGCAGAGACAGCGTGTGATGAACTGACTGCAGCCCCCATTCCCCATTCCCCTGATACTTGTGGGAGATAAGCTAGAGAAATCAGAAGTGATGTTGAGCCCAGGAAGAAGGGAGGAATGAGGGTAAGGTATTTTAAGATTTGGTTCAATTTCTCATTATCTTACTCTGATTTGATTGTCAGTAAAATAAACTGATTCCCCCAAGCTTAGTGTGTTTTGCCCAGGGCAGTAACTGGTGAGTCATCTCTTCCTGCCCTTACCTCAGCTCATGAGCCTTTCGTTATATTTTCTCTGCCCTGTCCAGCTGAAGAGGGGAATGACATAATGGCTCTAGTGGGCACCTGGCATCCAGCCAGGGTCAACCCACCACAACATAATAATCAGGATAGGTCACAGTACAGACCCCCAAGGAAGTCCACGTATTACTGGCCTCCACACTGAATACAACCCATTAATTACTGAGCCTGATGACCCAGCCAGTGACCCAATCTTACGGCTCACTCCACCAGCCAGTAATATCCCAGCTTGGACAGCTGGAAGGAAGCTGTCAGTGGCAATGTCAAAAGCTTTGCTAAACTCAAGGTAGGTATCATCATATCTCTCTCTCTCATCAGCAATTCTGGGCTTTTATCCTTTAAAGAAACAAAATATTCCCTGTAGCCACAGGAAGTTCAGTATCCCATATTCCCTTCAGAGTTCTTGCTCTGAGACTAGATTTCTCCCTCAGCCTGTAGCCATGTCATTATTTGATCCTCAGTATAACCTTAATAACTTTATCATTGTCCATGTTTAAAATGTGGATTGCTGGCTGGAACCCAAGTCATTGAAATATCAAGACTGCTGTGTTTCTGTGACCAGCTTTCATATTCTTCCTAGCATGTTATGTAGTATTTATTATGGAGCTGCCAATCAGACAAAGAAATGGACGTGTTCATTTTTCTGTTATTGCTCTCATCTGCTCTGGATAATGCTGGCTTTACAAGAATCACCAGGAGCTACATTTTAATGAGGTTTTGCTTTAGTTTACCCAGAGACACATCAGTAGCACCACTGAACACTACACATACTGCAGACTTTCTACTGAATATGTAGTTAATTATTTCTGTTAACACTCCTTCTGCTGGCAGTAGTACCTATTCATATCCTTTTTACCTTGTGCTCTACCTATGAGCTTACTTATCTCCTACTCCTACAGTTTTTTCCAGTTTGTTCTGTTCTCCATGAAACCAGAAGAGGAGACATTTTCCTTGACTGTAAAAGCAGCAGAGAGATATTCTGGCTTAAAGAAATGTTTATAGACAGGATGCTAGAGAAGAATCCTATCTTTTGTTCCTAATTTAACTCTATGATTTTTATTTTTTTAATAGTAAGCAGTAGCTTTTTCATCCCAAACAAAATTTCCAGGGAAACATGAGCTGCTAAGACAGAATTCATCACCCTCTAAACTTGAATCTTAGGTCAAGAAGTGTCACTTAATAACCTCTTACATCAAATCAAATGAGAAAGTCAAGGATATGCCTTAAGGAAAAGTGTAATCTAAAGAGAAGAACCTGTGCTTTTTCATCTGAATCACATTTATAATGCACAAGGAAAAAAATAGTGATCTGTTTCAATACCCATGGATGTCTTTATCTTCAACTTTATGAGATTTGTCTTTGTACTGTTTTAGTCTGGGTGCCCTGGGCTGACCCTGTCTGGATATTTGGTGCCACCAAAGCTGCTCCAGCACATTCACAGTGATGGTGTTTGTCTTCCTAAGTCACCATTACACGTGACAGAGTCATGCTTTCCTGGGGACGGATGAACTCCTGCCTGCCCATGGGAAGTGGTGAATTAATTCCTTGTTTTGCTTTTCTTGCATGTGTAGCTTTTGCTTTACCAATTGGACTGTCTTTATCCATTTGCTTTCCCAGTTCTCCCTCCCAAACTACCAGTGGGGAATGAGCGAGTGGCTGGATGGGGATTAGCCTGCCAGGGTTAAACCGTGACACTTTTCAGTGATTTCAGTTCTACATTCCATTCTAATGTTTTCTTACCAAGAATGTTTGTGTCTGGTAGAAAAATAAGGAATTATTACTTTCCTGCTATGGTACCACTAGGGCAAAGGAACTCCTCCTTTCCCTCTCAACAAAATAAAATAAAATAAAACCAGAACACACAAATGTTTCCAATACAAAGATATGTCTGAACTTTCCCCATTTTCATATAAAATGACCTAGTGTATGGCTTCTCTAATTTAATTCCCATTTGCTTTGCTGTAATATACCCTTTGTAAAGGTTAGAAGTCCATCTGCTTGTTCTTCCGTCAGAGTCTTGGCATAGTTTCAGCTGCAGATGTGGCAGCTCCAGTGCAAAATGAGCAACAGTTTAAGCAGTCTCATTTCCAGACCAAATGTGAAAGCTTTTTCCCTTAAAGGAAAAAAACATATATCCCAAAGCAGTGTTTTGTTAACAGGTCCATAAATAAGAACACTGAAGAGGGCAGGCCCATCATAAATGGGCCAACATGAATCTTGGAGCCTTCTTAGACAGATCTCCTGCTCTCGGTAACTCACAGAACCACCTTTCATTCCAGAGAAATTTTTATGTGAACAAAACTAAGACCAAGGAGAAGCCCAGCAGTAAGGGATGGTTATAGTCATATTTTGCAGCATGAAAGAACACCTTTCATAATCCCCATTCCCATTCTGTGGAGAGGTAAAAATACCATTTTACTGAAATCAAATCATTAATGGATTGTTTCAGAAAATGATGACATCATTCACAGAACTGTAATATGTGTACATGCCTGACCTCCTTGTATAATCAAGCAACTTGAATTTTTTTGTAGTTGTGCTTTGGAAATCACCAAATGATGAAAGAAGGAAGGACCCATGCTGTGCAAGGTGCTGAGCACAGCTCTGATCTTCCCAAAGCTTTTCTCTCGTTTAGGTGGAACTCCACCAATATAAAGCCTCTTCCCTCAGCCACCAGGGATGTCATGAAGATGCAGCTGGCAATTAATCTCTGAGCTGTGTAGCTCAGGCACTGATCTCCTTTAAGATGACGTGAGTCAGGAAATAAGTCTTGCAATCAGTAAAGCTTCACTGATATAAAACTTAAGTCACAAGGACTCCAGAGTACATAGACAAGAGTCTTCAGTCAAAAAATCCACTGGTCCCTTTACACTTGCCTCTTATGACAAGACAGAAGTATGCTTGTACCTTTATCTCTCTCCCATCTCTGCCAAGCAAGCCACACAAATGCAAAAACATCTACAGTGACTATAGAGTCCTGTGTAGTGCTCTCTCTGCAAAAACCATGGCACAGGTCAACAGAAAAGGAATAAAACTGCAGGGGGGAGAACCAGAAGGTAGTTTCCTTGCAACAGCGTGGTAACCCTGTGATGTCCTGTTGGAACTAACACTCCTGGACAGAAACATGAATAGAACAGAACTGACCTGTCCCAGGGACAGCACAGTCTTCACTGCTCCAATACTGCTCAGTTGGCTGAGAAGAAGCTGGGAAAAGTGCCGTGCACCCCAAAATGGTGTAATAATCTAGAGCACTGAGGAAATATTAGGGAAATATTAAAGAAAGCCATTTCATCTAGACTTAGACCTATTCACAGTCCTCATTTTTTCCATGTTGTGTATGTGGATTTCATGCTTCAGCTATTAGTCCAGGCTTTGTGAAAGCCTGCTTCCCTTCAAAGCTCTGCTTACAGTTCTTTTTCAGAATAGCAACTAAAGCTTACTAGCATGCACCTTGGAAGAGAATATGACTACTAAGATATCTCCCAGAGTAGTTTTTAAATCATTCTGATCTTCCACACCTTCCTCTACTGCCTTCATCTCTCATTCATCCTGGAAAGCACCAACCACACTGATGTCTAGAGGTTTGGCCATGTTCCTAAGTCCAGTGCCAAAGAACCATCCCTTATACACAACTTTCTCAAAAGCCCCCACCTTCCCTTCTCTATTCAGTCTAGGCTAGTTAAAAATAAAGTCCTTGTACTTCTCCTCCCAAACAATACCCCTTCCATATAGAAATCACTCAGCTCCTCCACAGCAGAGACTGACCCAAAGGTGTGCCTTGCAGAGGCTATCAGAGTTTTCAGCTCCATCAACTGGCTTTACTGGACTCTAAGGGTTTTATATACTTTCAGCACAGTGTAATTTTTGTGCTTTTATGGCCTGTTATAAATAAGACAGCAGCCACTTTCTATTGTTTTAGAATGGCTTCCTGCCTTGGTAAAGATCAGGAAACAAATTGGTTGGCACAACTTGTAGCTTTTCAAGAAGCTTTGGAAAAGCAGGGAAGGAACACCTGAGGTAGAGACTGCTTGAGCTCTACCTTGAACAGAAAACCATCTTTAATTATGGCTGCATACAGAAGCATCACTTTTCAAATATAAAAATCCTCCCACTAGATATTGAAAATTGGACAAGGGCCAGAAGTGTTAAAACAGAAGGCACCACCTGTTCAGCTCTCAAAGAAGGTCTGATTTGGAAGAAGTGTAGTACAGTCCTGATAAATCTCCCTTAGTTCTGGAGGTGCAATATATCAGATGTGAGCTGGAGAAACAGCACCTAAAAGACACACTAGACTTTGCGGTCAGGATCATGCAATCAAAGTTCAGATCAATCTGGAAGCAGCAACAGGGAAGAAAAGCAAGGGAGCACAGCAGGAGGCTTTGGGATACTAGAGTTAATAGAAAGAATTTCTTTGACAGAACAGGGGGACTTCTACAAACTGCAGATTAAAGCCCACCTTTCTACTCTGGAGAGACAAAGCTGGTTAACTTGATGTACATTGCTGCTGCAACATGCACGAGCACAGCAGACAGACTACATGTCAGGAAGAGAGTTTGACTAGGCAGCAACATAAAATTTCCTTGCTTTGCTTGCTCAGATATTGCTGGAAAAGGATATTAGAAATATATCCATGCAGGAAAAAAAATATATTTTCATATCTGCTGCATTAGTGATATTTTTTCCTTGAAGAAAATACTTACCTACAAATAAATAAACCGTTAACAACAGCAAGGGGGAAAAGGTATGCTTCTGGGTTTGTATTTGACACATACTAAAATTGCAAGACAATTGAGAGCTGAGCTGAAGGTCAGATGTGTTCTGAGCACATTCTGGAGTGAACAGGAATAGAGGCTAGCATAGAAAATGAGCGGACTTTTTCACAGATAAAGGTGGAAGGCAGGAGGTGACCTGGCAGAGAAGTTTGAGATCAGCTTTGTTGCTGAAGTTTTCCTATAGAAAAGACCAGACAGATACAGAGGTCTGGCTGAACCCTAGGGACATCAAAGGAAGAAAAGCACCCTCTGAAGAAAAAAGGCAGATATGTGGCATCTACCTTGACAGTGCGAAGAATCAATTTCTGGGCATACACTCCTCTCACATGAGGTTTCCTTAAGGGTTATCTTTCTTTTGGTTTCCTTTCAACTCTGAACATTCTATCATTTTCCCCCAAAATACAGTGTCACCAAAGCAGAATATGAAGGAAGTAGAAGCAGAAAGACCCAATGGGTTCTGGGTTCCAGACATGCAGCTCCCCAATGACCCCTAGGTCAGAATGCATCTTCTTCCTTTTGACTGTCCTTTCACTACTTCATTGCCTCTTTTCCTTCCATCTTCTCTTACTCACACCCCAGAAACACACCATTTTGGTGGTTTGGGTTTTTTTAATTTATTTGTGTGTTGACACAATCGTATTGTTCACTTCTTTCCTTCTTCATCAGAACAGTTCTGCTAGACAATGTTGGGCTGCCCTGTGCAATGATCTTTGTTTCCAAGCTGATGAAGGGAAACAGATTCTGTGACTTCAGAGTATGCTGTAAAAACAAAAAGTTCGTTAATCCTCACTTAGGAAAGCAGGAAAAGTAGAGCACAACTCTCTCCTTAGGTCTACAATAGCCCTTGGGATTTTATGACCCACTGCAAATCAAAACAACCCATTTTTTTTGCATATGGGATTTATGGTCTTTCCCTGCTTACCTCAGGGGAAGTTTGCGACAGAATAGATTTGAGCCCATCTTTCCCTGAGACCCGTCTCTCTCTCTGGATCACTCCCCTTTAGTGACTTACCCAAGGAAGAGCTTTGCATGTACCTGGTTGTTCATTCTTCTGCCTTACCTGGGTAATAAATGATAAAAAATAAAACATTTAGCAGCTGATATGGAAATAATTTAGACGTGGCTGGGATTTATTATAAAACAGAACTACCTATTTGTTAAACATCACTTTGAAATCCTCAGTCTTATTTTTTGCTATAAGTTTTACCTCTTACATGCATTTTTAACAACTAAAAATTGTTGTACTTTTTAGCATACATAATTTAGCTAACATGAGTTAAAACCTTTGTTTTAACCAAACACCTCACCTAGTTCATTACATGACACACCAGGTTTCACATAAATCCAATTTAAACTAGTCAACCTTAAAAAAAATCCCAACAGAAACTGTCACATTTGTTGAGTAATTTTTCGCTGTATTACTCACGATATAATTCACTAAAACCTGTATTAAGCCAAAATAAGATAGGTAGGGTGATGCAACAGTTCTGTAACAAGCATATACTATACCTAAACAATTTTCTGTTGGAAAAGTATATTTTTTAGTTATAAGTCTCCAGACTTTCACTCAGAATAAATGTTAGGTACCATATCAAAGTAAATACCTGAATGAATAAGAACAACTCTCACTAAAATATTAATATTATTCAGTCAAATTTCCTTTGATTTTGATGTAACCAATTTTGAAAGTCACAAAGTAGATCACAGTTGTGTCACCTGATTGCATCTAATATAAATCTAGATAAAAGGCTGTATCATTTTTAATATATTGACTTACTTAGAATGCTTTTTGGCTGTTGACACATCATCTAGATTGCAGTGATCAATAAAAGCAAAGAAAACGCTGAGATATTAGAATCTTTATAATTCTCCTAGTCAATTTTTCACAGAGTACTTAGTATCCAAGTTTTATGTCTAAACTTGCCAAGCTAAAAAAGTAATTCGTATGATAATGAAATGTCAAATAAGTTTTGAGCTAGATATCTAGATACTTATAAGTATCTGACTTCATTAGGAAGCCACTTCTTAAAGATATAAGGAATGATCAGATGCTCTACTCATCTTCTGCCAGCGTTCAAATAGAAGTGTATTTGTTTAACCAGAATTTAGCTTCCTCCTAATAAATCACACTCCAAGAGCAGTAACATCTCATTACCAATTTTCACTTACACATTATATTATCCCCTAATGAAGATAAAGGCTATCTTTGAAGATAGATTTATCTAATGAAGATAAACTCAGTTCACCGTGAGTTCAGATGCCAGAGAACAGTGATGGGATGCCCGGAAGGAAGGAAAAAAATCCTGGTTTGCAGATGTTAGGCTTGTTTATTTGGTGTCCTGCAAGAGCAGGGCCAATTTGTATCAATCAAATTCTTTAATACACCTCTGGTTTTAACCTGAAACCTACCTGGAATGAGTACAGTGTTATAACTGTCACATGTTGCCAGAGGGAAAATTTGGCATTTTGTACATCAGACTGGTAAAGCAAATCAAAAAGACACATCTTTACCCCACCAGATACATGAAACGCCTCAACAGATTCCATTTAACTATAATTATTACAGACACTGGGAAAAAAAAAAAAAAAAAAAAAAAAAGGATGGAGTAGTTTTGTTCAAAATAAGAAAGGTGCTGGTACCTCATGCAACCCCATGGTGCCTTGGTTTCCAGCACCGAATGCATAAAACACTTTACAACACCTATGCAGCAACTACGAGAATTTAACATCATGACAAATACTGCTACAAAAATGTAAGTTCGGTGACAACAACAGCAATGGAGAGAACAACTGGCACATCCAGGGAACTGTAACCAGACACAGCTTACAGGAGTCCCATCAGCTATTAACAGTGAGAATAATAACATGAACTGAGATACAGTTTCAACCCAAAGGGGTTGAAACTATAAGAAAAGGGAAGTCTTATAAGTAAGTATGCCAGTGTAGGAACCTGCTTAGACTACCACCTTACTGATGAAAGTTATAGAAATTAGTAAGCTGAATTTGCTTTGCTTTACATTGACACCTGAGGCTGCAGCCAGGTTGGAACTGATGGGTCATAAATGCAAACATGTTCAGAATATTTCTGATAATCAAATGGACATTTTGTAGCCTCACATCCAGTAGTTTCACTGGGTATTCTTCAATACACATTTCTTTGAATTCCTGCAAGTTGACATCATTGTTATAACCACAGAGGCCTTTTAATGGCAAAGTTCCAAACATTTCAGAGAAATAACTGCTGAGGAAGTATGATGTCTGAGCTCAGGGGCTCTGCTGCAGTTCTACGTGCTGGTGTCATAACCTGTGATACTGTACATCTTTATTTCCCTTTTTTTTTTTTTTTATAATCACATCCAAGCAATCACAGGAGGTCATTTGATTCATTCATTACCTAAATTATTCCAACAAGATGAATATTCAAAGTAGAGTCCGGAATTTTAGCCAATCACTTCATGTTCGTCAGACTCTGGTGCCTTCATGAAATTGTGCATTTACGAGTCCTACACAATGCAGGAGAAAACACATTTCCTCTTACAAAACTAACTGAAAAGCACAGAAACTTTCCTGTGTCCAAAAGCCAAGTGAATTATGCATAGCATAATACCTATCCCTAGGCTAAATTATTTTCATTGCAAACATATAGATTATGATAGCAATGCTGACCACATAAAATGTCATATAATTTTAACATCAACAAATCAGTGTGCACATTCTAAAATGAACTGGTCACTCTTCATCTACTGGTTTTGCTAATAGTCATGACAGAGAAGGAAGGTCTTGCTTTTCCTATCAAAATAGATTTTGCATTCCTGCTAGTGAGACAAGTCATTCTTTGACCTGCATAGTAGTTTGAAAACACATAAGAAATAGAATGATCTGAAAAGATTAAACTTCTAGAGTAAGGAGGATTCTTTCATTTAGTGAACTCGTTCTTTGCCCCTAGCAAACAGAGGGAATTATTGAACCTTCATTCACTTTTCAGCTAATTAGAAATCATCTCTCAGCTTCTTACCAATATTATGCTCTTTCTTTTGGATTTTTTGTATATCCACCCTAATTAGCACTGGCACAGAAAATCACAAAAACAACTGACACTCCCACTAAGAATTTTCAGCCTGACTTACTGGAAGATAGACATTTCTCTAGCATATCTTGTCCAGAGAGAATGGATGAGGGCATCCTTTCTGGATGTGAATCTGCTAGGATTTCCAGTTGTCCTTGTTGCTGAAAATTGTTTGGCAGTACAGAAATTGGCTCACAGTCCATGTCTTGTCATCTGCTCCCAACAGGGTTAACACCACAGAGACAGGAAAGAGAAAGAAATAAAAAAGTGAAAAAAGCAAGTCTTGATTATTGCACCTTGCTTCAGTTGTGTATGGATCAAAGGGGATAAACGTGTAGGCTGTAACACCATTTGTTCACAGACAGTATAAACACTACTGATATGGCACTGTCTGATCTGCAGCATTCCATCTGCCAGCTGCAAGAATGAAAAAGGGAGAGCAATTAAGAATATTAATCAGGGCTTGAAGTGCTGCATGATTCATGATTCACATGAAGAAAGACCAACATATATCAAAAGCTAATGTGTTTACTTAAAATAAAATAGAAGCATGATTTCTTTAGTCCTGCATATTTAATGCAGTACATTTTTTTCCCCTGACTGCACTAAACTTTTCCCAAAATCTCTTGCACTCACTTTGAATAGTCAAGCACTTCACTCAATCTATCTGTCTAATTCAAGATGCTGATTACTGATTATTTAGAAGCACTGAGTTAACATTAGAGTATCAGAGTATCAGCAGCTCAATTATTTCCCTGGTGATCTTCATTCTGGTATTTAATAATGTCATTTCATCCACTCCAATTAGACTTTTCCGCTAACAAAAATGAAAAAAAAAAAAAAAAGGCAAAAGTTTCTCTTAGATTTCTGGGTAAATGTACAAAGTATAACAGAGACTTTGATCCTTCCTGGTAAATTACTTGGGAATATTAACAAAACCAATCTACAAGTTTCATGGAGAAAAATATCTTTTCTGTACAGCAGAGGTATTTCTATAAAGAATTTAGCTTCCGCTGAGGAGTTATCTCCCCACGGATAAGTGAAGAACGGCACTGTAAAGATGTTTAAAAGTGCTTAAAGATGCAGATTAGTGCCCACTGGGATTTCATATAGACATGTATGCAAGCAGAAATCACAGTTTAAAATCTAAGGGAATAAAACATTTATTCAGAAATCCACCCAAAAAAACCCCAGCGTTCTGAGGATACAAAAGCCCCAGAAACAACATAACACTGTGCAGAAAATCTTTTTTATTGCTGCTTGCCAAGTTACATGGCCTTCTTGCTTTTGCAGGCACTTGGGACACAACAGGCAGTGCCAAAGCAGGGCTCTTCTGCACATGTGGACCACACGCTGAAGAATAGAAAGGTTCACTGCAATATGTCCTGACTGGCAGTTTGCCTCCAGCTCAGCATAATCCCTGGTGCATGTCAGGGAGGAGAAGTGTCCATTGTGGAGAACAGCCCCAGGACACTCATGAAGGTTATTTGCTGAACTTCAGAAAGTTGGTCTATAGAGGAAGCTGCAATATCCAAACAAAAAGTAGCTCAAGCTGACTGGGGTACTTATTGCAGCTACCAGCAATTGCAAACACTTCAAAATTAAGATAGATTCCTGAGTTGAAGGTCCACAGTATTTTGATTCTCCAGAAATACGCAAGACTCAAGATTTTAAAGCATCAGGTATTTAAGAAAGTTTCAGTCTAAAGTGTAAAAATGACCAAAATTATTTTATACTTTTTTAAGGTAGGGTTTTTGTTCATTCTTTTTCCCTGGATTTTAGGTCACACAACAGCTTGCAGCTGTCAAGAAAAATTAAGACAAGGATGTAAGAAATTTTCACTTAAAACCCCCATATTTCCTAGCTTTGAAGTAGGCAAAAAAGACTGTTTGGGAAGTTAATGAACCTCAGAGAGAGGCCTTTTTAAAAGATTAGCAAGATCTGTAGTAGAAGCTTGATAACCCTAGGTTGCCTTTGAAAATCATCCAAACAGGGGCTTTAGACAAATTGGAACCATTTAAAGAAGGTCTGCATGCCATCTTTAGCAATAAAATACAGACCCTGGCACTTGAATTCTTCTGTCATTAAAAGCCAGAGTACAACGCTAAGCAGGTTTAAAGCAGATGGCACACTAAAATGGAATGTGTAGGTAGGGAAAAACAAAACCAAAAACACACAATGGGGATATCTGGAGAAAAGGACATAGAAATACCATTTTTTTTGAGCAGGCAACATATCACTGGTAAAAAAATACAGAGGGTAGAGTATGCTTTTATGTGTGCCAGCTTCACAAATGTACATGAGGTTTAACCCTACAAAATGCAAGGGACAGGCTGGGTATACTGGCTGCCTGATTTAAGTTTTCCTCTTAGGAAGGGTTGAGCACCTGGATGGCCTGTTCTTTGCTCAAAGAAAGAAAACCTACATCAAAGCAATGTGTTTCTCTTTTTTACTGAGACACATATATAAAGAACAACCCTTTGAGAAAGTTCAGTAAAGACTGAACCAGTAGCAAACTTGATACTAAAATTCCTCTGTGCTGGACTCTGAAAACAAATCTTCATTTCAACTTCTCTGGTCACAGTTTGTTTTCTGCACTTGCCACCACTGCGTTTCTCAAAGCCTCCACCCTAGGTCTGCATTAACCCCTTCTTCAAGCACAATAAAAGCTCTCGGAAGTTAAATCATTGCATGTGCTCAACATGAAGCTGTGTCCAAATGGTTGATGTTCATCTTCTGCCCTTTGGCAGTAAGAAACTTGCCTGCCCAACACCAGTAGTGTCCAAAATCCTAACAGCTGGAAACCATAGGGCTGACCACACCAAAGTAAAGATCGTGAATGCATATTTAGAACAAAATTCTGCTCTGAAATACTTTGGGAGCACCTCAGAGAAATGTCACTCTTTGTCACACAGACTGGTCTCCTGGGGTTGAAGGCACAGGACTGAGACTGAGGAGGCAATTTCTGTTTATGCCTCATGGTCTAGCACAGGCAATCCAGAACAGCTCGTAGTATGCAAAATCATAGGCTGTCCACTGTGTAAATTTACACAGCAAGTTCTCCACTTTAGAAAGTCCCACATGATTTACCGTACCTCCCACAGTGAAACCTCCATTTCTATACAGATATATAGGCAGAGTATTACACAGAGTAACTCTGGGGTAATGCTGTAACTGAAAGCAAAATCCACCTTAATTGTTGAGCACAGAACAATGGCAACAAACTCCCATTTAGGAATTTAATCTTAGTAAGTCCTTATATTTTGAATCTTTGTTTTCTTATTTTCCCTACAGCTGTTTTGGGTTTTCCTCTTAAACAGGTTGCAGAAGTACAAGAGAATTCAGGTCTAACAAGCTTCTACTACAGGAGAATGTCCTGGCTTCCCAGCTCCAGACAGGCACCTTAATGGTAGCCTGAGATAGAAAGAATTTCTTATGCCATTATCAAGATCTTTTCTGTCAGCAGCTTTCATAGTGCTGTCAGATTAGAGTCCCCCTCATTAACTGTCACTATGTTTTTCAGTGGAAGACGGAAGAAGGAGGGAATAATAATCCTCATATATACTGGATGGCTGCAGGAGAGAAATGTCACTTAATGACATTTGTACAGCAGATAATACCAGGCAAAATAAAAGGCAGGAATTATTTTTCTCTTTTTTTTTTTTTTTCTCCAGAACTCCTAGAAGAAATGTTTGTTACCATTCTCTCCCAAATTGGCTTTGCAGGTGACTTGGAGGTTTTATGTCAGAAATTACTTCTAGATCACTGAAGGAATAAAAGAGCCCCTTTTGCCATCCCAGGCACACTAGTATATCATCCTTTTTACTTTGTGACTGACAGCAGCTTCCTGTCATCCTCAGGCAACAACCAAATTAAAAGACAGACCTGGTCCCTGTGTTTTCCCTCCGATCACTGTGCACAGGCTCTCAGCTGTGTCAGAGTGTGTTATTACTGCATCTCAGTTGCTTTTCTGTAGATGAAGGGTGGGCAAAGAGCATTGTCTAAAGGATTTTTTCTCTCATGAGATGTTTCTCTTTCCCTCAAAAAAGTTCTGAGCTAAACCTTTGAACTTAGTGTATCCTTTGCACTCTGGGAAAAGCACAGGATACCCCTGGTCATTCAGGAATAGAGCTGATTTAGTGTATCCTCCTTCAAGGTCTTGTTTCCACCATAGAATTCTCACATTTCTCTGCCTCAAAAAATACCTAGAAATACAAAATTAAAATTTAAAGATAACTAGAAAAGAATGGGAGCAAATTGAATAGGCAGGCACAACACCTTTAAGACAGTACATAGATAACATTTATCATTTAATATTTCCATGATTTTATCTCTTAGGATAGCTGAGAAGGCTTAGAGATTTTCACCTCTCCTCCCCACTCACCACATGGACAGCCTTAATGCTCATGAAAAAGATATGCGAAGGCCACAACCAACATAATGGCTTTCTAAAATCACCTTCACTGCTACCTAGACTTGCAGCAGAGATAGAGCAGACAGCTGGGGAGTATAACAGCAGCAGCCAAAGTCTCAAGAGAAGCCACTGCATTCCTAAATCTGAGCTGAAGAAGATTCCAGTAAAAGATTCAAGGAATAAAGTTAGACAAACGATCATCTGCAATGGCAAATTCTGCACTGCATCTTTCTTTATAGTTCTTGGCAGTAAAGTAACTGATAATGTGCTTCATATGGACTGAAAAAGCCTTGCTATTTTGCACATGTAGTCTGGTTGTCATACGGATAGGAGCTTTTGCTTTGTCTATATTCAAAGGCTTTGGAAAAACAGATGTTGCTATATATCTTGACAAGCCGGGCCTTAAATGTAAGCTCTTTTAGCCAACAGTCTCAAGATGATAGGAAATATATTCTTCTCCCTTTTCTTTTCTTATCTTGGGCAGCATTTATTCTTCTTTTCCCTCAGCGGTGCTGTCTGAAGCGTCTTGTTCATCCTTGTTTTGATCTCCATATGAAATCTGCCCAAGACAGACACACTCCCAAATCACAGCAGAAATCATCTGTTGATGCAAGAGCAGGGAGAATGAGCCACATCGTTGGCATTTCTTATAATCAGTTTCACTTACATCCTTGGCTTTCACAGATGCACATGAGTCTAGGCTATAGAAAGCCTAACCGTGGCTACCTAATGAAGTAGGAGGTAAAGAACCTGTCATGACAATTTTCAAGGTTGGAGAAAATGTCTTATATTACTGGGAAATATGCTTATAGTAATGAGGAGGGGGGGAGGAAACACAGATCATGACATTTCAGCCTTAGATTACATGGGAAAATAGTCTAGTGGACCTCAAACTAAAGAAAAAAAGGAAAATAACAGATCAAGTCACATGAGAAGTCCAACAAACAATCAAGAACCTTGGCTATGACAGCCAAAATCAACGCTGGACGTGTTTGGGATTGTTTCCAAAGTTCTTGGTTATCCCATCACAGTCCTGGTGTTGGACCAACCTGAGGACCTTGGGGCTGTGAATGCAGGGATTAAAGACAGGAAGGGAGGTGATTTATCCACAAAGGACCAAGCAAGCCCACCATGTGCTTGTTCCTGGAGAATAAAAGCAATAGCTGACCTGAGGGTTTTGCCAAAAGACTGATGCCACATGCCAAGTACCTGTGAGCAGTCTGGCAGCATGTCAGCTGAAACAGAGACCTGACCTTGGAGTTAATCCAATATAGAAATAGACGCATGGTTTTCAGTTAGTTCTGTATATCTGTTTTCAAACCTAGTAACCCCATTGTTAATACTGTTGCAATACATTCCTGCCATGCTTGTACTTCTGTGTTTCGCTGTTGTTGAAAGCCATTGCCCATTAACTGGCAAAGAACAAAGCATTACATTCCCCCACCTAGCAGCCTTTGAAAACGGTTTTGTGACTTTCTCTAAAACCCTACCCATAAGTGTCATGGGTGCCACAAGGGACGGGAACACCTTTCTCACGGAGTAGCATGGGCCTGAGTAGGGAACACCTGCTGGCAGTTAGAAAGACAAGTTTTCCAGTGACAAGTCTTAGCCAGTGATGGACAAAAAGCAAACTGGAGCTTTGTGGAACCTGAAGAGCCTCCAATGAGTTTGTAACAATTATATCTATTATCATTTTTCTTCCCTTCAGCTGAAGGAGAATGTGACCTATTAATATACCCTTGATGGTGGCAAGACCAGTCTCTGGTAATGCACACAGGCAGGAAGAGGCACTCACTTGGACAACATGTAGGTACTACAGCATGGGAAAAGGTGCTTTGGGCCATAAATAGACTCTTAATTGCCATAAGTCCACTGCCATATGGGATGTGAGGGAAAATTCCTTGAACTCTCTCCAATCAAGATACTATAGTGGGTTCATTATAGAAACAACAAAATTCAGTCTTTATGCCCTGAGGAAATAGAAACTTAGCACCTTTGATCACTGACCATCTTCTGGAAAAAAACGTGGAGACCTTGAGGTATCTAAAATATGTCAAACTGAGGAGAAATTCTGAGAGTACCAGAAAACAGATTTATTTGTCAGAGTAAGTTTTGGAACCTTTAAAATTTAAACAGCATTTTTTTCAACAGTACTTGTAAGATGAAGAACAAAGGCATCAGGGGTTCAAGACAAAATTATATTTTGGAAGACAAGCTCTATCCTTATTAAGAGTCAGAAATTGTGACTATCAAGTTATCAGAATTTAAAAATAAGATTGTAAAGATGTGTTACTTTAGCCTCCGAGAAGTAAAAAAAAAGAAAAAAAATGAGGGCTATTGCAGAAATGTTAACAGATAACAGCATCCACAAAAAAAAGAGTCCTGTAAATCAAGTGGCACATCATAAATCTAAGAAGACAATTTATGAAAGCCTTGCTGAAAATCAGTGTGTCATTCCCTTCATTTCAATGTCACCATTACCCTGCAAATATAGAACACTTAGAGATAATATTTTCAACAAGAAAAAAAAATTGTGGCCTCAGAACATTACTAAGAAAAGCTGACAGATTGGATGGAATTAGGTTAAGGGGAAAAATAAACTCTGGAGGGCAAAACCTATGCAAGCTTGTAATAAAAACACGCAAACCTCAAAAATTGCACGAGGGCTGGACCCTCACTTCACAATATCAGTGCTGTTGCAACTGAACATCATGCTTTTGCATTAAGCCAAAGAAGAAATTTCTCTCATTTTACCCTATAATTTGTCTTCAGTAAAAAGAAAATACTACAGCCCTTGATGGAACCCACTTGGGAAGTGTGGATTTCAGAGAAACCTAGACTCTGTTTCACGTGAATGATGTATTCCTCATTCTGAGCATCCCACCACACTGGTCGCTCCATGCTCAGAGTCTCTTTTAGATCTAAACTTCCACACTGATTTACTTATGTTGAAAGAGTTGCAGTGCTCTGGTTCAATACTTCTGAACAAACATAATGAGCAATTTTTTTCACAAAACTTGATACAACTACTGTGACCATCTGAAAACTGATTTACAATATCACAGATTGGGCAACATAATCATGGTAGCTAAAGATAATAAATAATTATTGTTGCCATCTGGACGCTTTGAGAAGCATCCTTCTGAAATTTGCACTTCAGTTTCTACTGGAATAGAGCTGGTACAAAAGCAAAGAACAACAACAAGAAGTTAAACTTACATTAACAGAAGAATAGTTGCTAATTCGTAATCTGCAAGGGGAAGCACTGACATTAATTTAAATGCAATTTACAGAGAAATATTCATGAAATTTTGTAGCTATTTTTTAGCTTGTCAGGCATATTGATGCAGTAGAATAGTTTCCTGATTATCAGTTCTTTTACTTTCAACAGTATACATCACATCAGCCGAGAGCCGAGGGTTTGTTTTGATACCTTTTCCCTACCTCTGTGAATCTCGTTATCCCTAAAGCCGACAGTTGCAGCACGTATTTCCTGTACTTCCCTGCACTGTTGCATTCACTGTGGTTTGCAGGATAGACTGATAATACCATAGCAAACGTTTAGGCCGCCTTTACCACTGTGCTACTCACAGGCATGGCAGGGCAGAGGTCGGCTGTGCCCTGATGCGCAGTGCTGAGCAGCAGCCCACTGCTATTAGTCACACACTGCAGCATGGGTGAGCAGCGACAAGCGCTGAGGGATGACAGCTCTGCAAGCAGGGAGAGGTGGCCTCTTCTTTTGCTGTTCTGTGGCTACCCCTGCAGGCAAGGAAGACACAACCTTCAGCTCACAAAATAGAGGTACTTGGGGAGTACACGGCACTCAGGGTCATGAGCAGAGATTCACCCAGTGGTCCTCAGAGCCATAGCAGATGTCTCTGGGGCATCAAGCAAGAAAAGGAGTGAATTGGCTTATGTGGGAAACTGGAGGTCAGAAGATGAGCCACAGATACAGGAAGAGACTATAGTGCAGTCCCATTTTGAGGCAAACATTGTGTGTGAATATATTTTTTTGTCCCTGTCAACAGGTTTTAAAAAGGTTGGGGGAGGGAAAAAAATGTGTATGGCACCCGCAGAGAATGCTCTTGTTCCACTAAAACAGTAACCCAAATTCTGTCACCAAAAATTGATTTTATGACCATCAATGCAGCACCAATTTACCACAGGAGAGCAGATCAAAGACCATAACTTCAGAAAATGTTTTTGCAAAACAGCCTAATTCCCTGTTATGGCTGTTTATACCATGGGGGTTCACCAAAACAGTGAACTATCACTAGCCTTCCAATTTATTTCAATTACTTGGTCAAACACAGCATAAATAATCCAATTTGCATATTCTGATTCAAGCAGGCCACATAATGTTCTTAAAAAAAAAAAAGAAAAAAGAAAAAGAAAATAGGAAGAAGAGAGAGAATACTTCCTGGAAGTAGAATTCTGTTGTTTGGCTCTGATTTTGCAAGGATGATAACTGCATTGTTGTGATCTTTCACAAGTAGGACATTGCAAAATTTAACTTTTTTTAAACCAAAGTAATGCTCTGATACACGCTCAGCTAACATGCCTTCTCCCAGAGCTCAGGAAGACTTTGGACACTCCGGGACACATGGTGCTATTCTTGAGGCTGTCCTGTGCAGGGCCAGGAGTTGGACTTCAATGATCCTTGTGGGTCCCTTCCAGTTCGGCATATTCTATGATCCCATAATTCCAGGTGCCCTTAGAGATTCACCATGTTAATTTTGCAGTCGATACCAGCAGAGGGTATCCTGCCACGGAAACAAGCAAAGAGGAAGCAGTGTAATAGTTTGACCATGTTGAGCATAATGAATTTCTTTAGTAAAAAGAAACAGGTTCTCACTCCAGTTCTGATTTCATTTCTACAGTATTCATAGAAAAACACTAGCTGCAAACAATGTCTAGGCAGCAGCTTTCAAATTTGAATTGCACAGTAAAGAAATGCAGCTTGGGAAAATCCAACTGGTTTGTGAGGTCCACCATTGTTCCATGAGTGGATTGAACTGAAGTCCATGAGCACCAGGGCCAGGGAAAGGGGAACAAACTCACCTTGTGCAGCCTTGCACTGTTTCACGGTCAGCCCCTGGGAACCAGAGACTTAGTTTTGTATGCAGGACTGGAACAGACATTCCTGCATCACCTGGAAGAAGCTGGCACCCTGCAGAGCCCTCCCTTCTGATTCCTCTGCTTGCCTGCCAGGATGCAGATCCACAAGGTCCCCAGGCCACCTCCCCATAGCCACTGGCTCATCTGTGAAGAAAAGTAGAAGAAACCTTTACTAGGGCAAGCAGTGGAGATACTGAGCCAGGCAAAGGCTGGCTGTTGTAACCCAGCATGGAGACAAGTGATGAGTCTTCCCCTGCAGCTCCCAAGCCAGGGGCTTTCAGTGTGACGTGGGAGGTGCCACGATATGTCATCGGCTGTTCATTATGCATAGGTTTTACAAAGGATGTTGTCTTTAAAGAATATTTACAGTGTTGGCCATGACAGAGGGAAAAGGGGATTGGTTATTACTGAAGAGAAATTTGGACTCAAAGCACCCGAGAAGCCTTGTTCAACCCGAAGTGAGCGTAGTCCCCCAGTCACCCTTCAGTGCACACTGAGGTTTTATTTCTTCACTCCTAATTTCTTTTTTATGTGCAAATTAGATCTTTGACATCCCTAAGGGCTCCCCAGGGCATCCCTACCTTCCTATACCCATGCTAGTGAGTCTGGCGAGGTTGTCCCAGGGGTACAAAGTCCATAGGCATAGTTTAGCAGTCCCTGGCACTGGGCATGGCATGTCTGCACACTCTGTGCACTGGTTTCTCTGGCTGCACGGCACAGAGGGGTACTGGTTACACAACAATGGTAAAACGAGCTCCTTACCCTTGCCAGCAAAGTTATTGTGCCTCTGGTGGATACTGACAAAAGCCAATAACACCTGACAAGATAATGTCCAACACTCACTTTTTAGATAGCTGTCTGATTTGCAGCTTTTCAGACAAGTTTGTCCACTTCACGCTGCTCACTTGGAGTCAGGATTTCATCCTATTTGAGTCAATGACAGTATTTCTACCTCAGATCAGGGGGCAGCCGCACTTCAGTCCAGCAGCAGGTCTGTCTCTAAGGAGTATCACTTAGACCATTTATGTTAAAAAAAATTGTACCACATTTACTGGAGGAGAGGGTGCTGGAAACCTACAGGGCTATTGAACAGGGCTCCCTCTTAATGTCCTTGATGCTGAGTGTAGGTCTACCAGTGCAGTGCAGTGCAATGCCCGAAATAACTGTGCATCAGAATGAGTATACTCACCACCACAGAGATCTCAGCTTTGCCTAATTAGCACTGCTGAGAAACAGGGCTGATTAACCCGGGCAGAGAGCCACAAAACCATGGCTATCCTGCTTCCAGCACTTCAGCGAACTCATTAGTGCTGTCCTGGGCACCGTTGCACAGAAATGAATTTGTGAATGAAGACCTGAAGAAGGGAAGCCATCTGATAAATGCTGTGGCTCTCGGTGGCCCTGATTAGAACCCGCTCAAAAACTGGGAGGTGGGGGAGCACATTCATCATGAATCTGAATCACACACTGCATGTAAGTTTTGCAAAACAGAGGGCTTGTTTCCCACTGCCTCCCCTGCCATGAGATGCCAGCAGGATAGTCCTGGGATTTATTTGCTGCAAAACATAGATCCTCATGCATGCTCCATGTGATTTCACACTAAGGCATCAAAGATGATCCCCCATGGCAGAAGTCTGGAACTACATGAACTTCAGGATCCCTTCCAACACAAACCATTCTTATTCCTGTATCACCAGAGGAAAAAACCTCCTTCTAATAGACCACTTTTCCTTACTAATGATGAACATTATCTAATAGCTGACCTAAAAACAGAAACAAAGAAATATTGTGCATGCTCCCATTACAGCCACTGAAGTAGTTATGGTCCCATATCATGGAAGGGGATAATAACCTTACCTAAATGAAATGAAATGGTGCTGTCACTAATTCCATTTAATACTCTAACAACATCCAAATTAGATGTGCTTATTAGTTCATAACATTGCTTGTTATAATTCTTAATCTCAGATAAATCTCTACACAATGAGGATGTAGTATAACGAGCTGGTATGAAAACAGCACAGTTTGTAAATAAATATTCTTAATGGCAATCATGCATGTGCCATGGCAGCAAACTGCCCAATGCTCTTGCCCTTCTGTGACTTTTTCCTAGTTGTTTGCGGTTTTCTCTCAAATTTCCCTGTAAATACCATGCCATGTCACTATTACTCTATTTTAAAACAATTTTGAGGGAAATTAGCTTCTTCTGACATATTGCGTCATCTCTTATAGATTGTTGAGATGTTCTGAAGTTTCAGCATGCTGTTATTCCAGAGTAGTTCATCTGGACATCATTCAGTGATGAATAGGAGATGAAAAAAACTCAGTCATATATGAAGATTAATCTCTGCAGTTAAGCAGTGCTGTCAACCAAATTAACAGCTTTCTGTCACACTTTCCCTTACATGAGTTCAGTTTGAACTGGGGGAGTGGGGAGGGGGGGAGGAATCAAGCCATGATTCCACGAAGAGGTATTTTGGTTTTCCCCATGTTTTTGTCTAAGAGAAAAGGGTTCATTTAGAAAAAGAAAGTCATCATTCTAAAAGAATAGTCCATTGTGTATAAGACAATAAATTAGTAGGAAGGTTAATGCTTTTGACAAATAGCATTAGCAACACATCTCAAATTCTTCAATTTCACTACTCAAAACAGTATCTGTATGTTACCAAAGTGTAAAGAACATATTATTCTTTTGATTTTCAGTGAGCTCAACTACTCACTATATATCAACAACAATCAAGTATTTTTTTCATTTTCAACAGAGGCAGCCAGTTCCCCATGTAATATGACAGAAAGTCACCCAGAAATCAGGCCTTCAAAACACTGCTGCTGACTGTACTTAAATTCAGCAAGACTACAAAATGAGATTCTTCCCTAAAACTTTTTTGAAGAGGATTCATTCATAGCTCAGAGAGACAAAGCAAGGAGCTTCTGTTGTAATGTCCTCTGGCTAGAATCAGTATCCATCAGTATCTCCAAATGATTAATTCATATCACTGACAGCACTGAATCTGTAATGATCTATATAAGTGAGTTAAGTTTAATAGACCAAGGAGACTGAAAACAACAGGAAAGCTTTCTGTTGCAAGTGCCTGTCTCAAGTGACCTGTTTCATGCTTCTGGACCTGTATTTAGCTTTATAGCCTTATATTTTGGACTTTAAAAGGACTTGTATAATTTTTTTAGACTTTATCTGTTGGTTTCTCCACAGACCTTGATTTCTTTAATACTAAATTCTAAGAAATTTTGTCCTTCCCCTTAACTGTGTTTCTGAGCATAATGACCACTTGGTCTACCATGTCCAAATTGGATTACTGTATTTGAATCTCACCACAAGTCACTATCCCAGTTCTGCAGGAAAACACCCGCCGTCTTTCTTCATAGATGATGCCAAGACAATGACGTCAATGAGTTTAGATTCTCATCATTTCAATGTTCCGTCTATCAACATCAAATTAATAAGTGCAAATGCCGACCTGTGAATTGCCAGATTTATGTCCATGTCCAGGAAATTAAGATCACAGAGCTCAAAACAAAGGTACAAAGTGGATGGGAATGGAGTATTTTTGAAAAACAAAACACAAGACCTTTTGGATCCTATTGACATACAAGGATTCCAAAACATAGTAGATAAGATAATAGAAAAAAATTGACCAGAGTATTAAAGATGCTTATCATAGGGTCACAGAATGGTCTGGCTTGGAAGGAACCTTATACGTAATCCAGTTCCAAGACCCCTACCATGAGAAGGGACATCTTCCAGTAGATCAGGTTTCTCAAAGCCTCATCCAACCTGTTCTTGAACACTTCCAGGGATGGGGCATCCACAACTTCTCTAGGCAACCTGAGCCAGTCTCTTACCACTCTCACAGTAAAGATTTTTTTTCCTAAAACCTGATCTAAACCTACCCTCTTGCATTTTAAAACCATTCCCCCTTGTCCTGTCACTACATACCCCTGTGAAAGGTCCCTCTCCAGCTTTCTTGTAGCCCTCTTTACTGGCTCTCTAAGGTCCCCCCAGAAACTTCTCCAAGATGAACAACCCCAACTCTCTTTCTGTCTTCATAAGAGATACTTATGTTACTTAGTTTTTTAACCCCAGGTGGTTGTATGGCTGCAGGCATCTTATCCTCTTCTGTTGCTGCTATTGACCACTGCCAAATACAGGATGAGCAGCCAGATTCACCTCTGATCTGACACAGTGCTGCCACCTGTATGGCTTAAACTGGAAGAGAAAATGGCACAAATCTAGAAGGATGAGAAAGTGCAAAGCTGCAAAGCCTCTTTCTTCCTTGCAGCCTTTCCAGGAAAGTGCCATGAACGGCTCCATCCACCTCAGCTCTCCTCTCCAGCCCTGTGTAGCTGCATAATCATACTGCTCTGTTTCACTCCGAAGCCTTTCAAGCAATCTGTCTGAACTGCTAAGCAAATCAACTACAAACTAGTTTTTAATGATGGCCATAATTTAAAATAAGAACAAATCAAAACCCCTGTCAGGAATATTGCCTAAAAAGGGAGAAAACAAGACCAAGCCTTTCTGAAATCCCCCAGCATCTCCAGTTCAGCTCAGGCTCTGTGTTGATGTGCAGCAGAATAATAACCTTGAGTAGGTTTTGAATTGCTCATGACAAAGGTACATTTCTGTCAGTTGGTGCTGTTATTCTTGTCACTTATCCTGTCTCCCTGTTCTCTCTATGCAGCAAATGATGCCAGTCACTTGTCTGCCTTTCTCACAACAGTTTCCATATCTTCTTTCAGGCCGTGCAAAGAGGTTCTTAAACAACTTTCTGAACAGGTTTTGGGGGTTTTTTTGCATAATTTTCTGCAGTTTGGGGACAAGATTTTAGGCAGTCTTTTACTCCCTGTGTACCTGTTTATCAGAACACAGATATTATTCTGTCAGGCTTTATAGTAAGGCTCAGAGAGCGATTGAGAATAAAAAAAGGAAAGAATAGAGATATCATTTGCATTAGGGGTATGGTTTTGTTCTTTTCATTTCAACCTTTTTTCTGGTTTTCTTTTTTCTGTCTCTATAGTTCATAAACAATCCAGTGAAAACAGAGCTGTCCCTATCAACCTGAATAGCAACTAGCATAGTGAGCCATCCCTCTGACTGTGCTTTCTGTGATTTCATAGCACATTTCCCACTAAAGGCCCTATTATATAAAAAGCTACAATTTTGTCAACATCTGTATCTTAAACTGAAAATATTCTCACTTTGTGCAAACCACCTAATTTATTGGGAAAAAAAAAAAAAAACAAACAACCCACCTCCGTATTTTAGTCCTCTTTTTTTCTGTGGAATTGAAGCTAGGTGTGTGTGTTTGGTGTGTGTTTGCACATCTTTCTCAACATCATTGGAACCCACAGGTTGACTTTTAATGCAATTTAACATAATTTAGAAAGTTAACTAGGTCTCATGAAAATAAAGGGAAGCAGAATCTGGAAGCAAATCCCATTCACACCTCAAAGGGAAGTACAGGAGTTTATAAGCATGAGAGTATATAACTTGAACAGAGCCCATAGGGAAAAGGTTCGGATGATCATCCTTTCTCCCTTCTCACATCTCTCTTCCCTTGATCTGTCAAAAGATACAAATCCAAAAGACACCAGGCCTCATATTTCCCATGCTTATAAAATTACTCTTCTGCCTTCTACTTTAGATAGCATTGCAGAGCCCATCACATAGCACCCAGAAGCAGGAGAAAGGGTGGAATATATTCTGGTTCATGCTTCCCTGTATATATATATACGAAAAATTACAGCCTAAAGATGATCTGCAAATGAAAGCTACCATAGATAGCCCAGTGCATTTACTTACATTATTTACTTGCCTGCTGTTTATGGAAGTGGATCTCATTTGCTCCCAACCTTCTAACTGCCCTGTAATATGAGCACTAAATTGATGGTGATTACAGTTATGCATGAAGTTTCAGCGTGTTGTTTATAGGCTAAGAGCTGGTATCAAAAAAAAAAAAAACCTTTCTTTTTGTAAGGAGGAGAATGCATTACGAGTTGCAGACACTGCCCTTTAGCTAGCTCCAATTGAAGATTCCCAGTTTGATTTATTTAGGTATTAAAGCTTCAGTTTTCCATATATGAAAACTAACAAGGAAAATCCAGTAAGCCATCACTCATATGAATATCACTTATTTTTCCTTTTTCATTATTTGAATGACTCACAGGCAATCTGTGCCAGATCAAGGACTTCTATATGGCCAGATTGAACATTATTAATTTATTCAGAGTACCATTTACTCACATAACTAGTCATGCTGATTTCAGGAGGACTACTCACAGGAGTAAAAGTTATTCTGCTTATGGAGTTCTAAATTCCTGTCCCAGGAGTATCATGTTTCTGGAAGAAACCGTTAGTCTTCATTTTTTTCCTTGCTTTAGGCAGAAAACTGAACTGAGAATGTAAGCTATCTTAATTAAATCTGATCTGAAGCTTTGCTTTCCTAGTTAGCTCATGCATTCTGATGTGTAAGCTATACCCTAATCACTCCTCAACATAGTCTTCTGGGCGATGATATCTAAATATAACAATTAGTGCAGAAGGGGAAAAAAATTAGTTCAGACTCAACAATATAAGAGAAAGATAAACTCCAGGTGGCATGGTTATTTTTTGAAAGACAAAAACTGAATTCCTCACTGGGAAGCAGTGCTCATAAATTAGAATTCTATTTATAATGTGTCAGTGACATTTTCATATCTATTTATTTTAATGCCTATCAGCATTTAAAAATTAGTTGAGGTTGCGTTGCTATTACAAAGGTTAAATGAAGAGATTATGAGTTGCACAGATGTTTATAGTTTGGGTTGATAGCTCTGGGACATCCCATTCTGGAGGCATTGTGTTCCAGTTCATTTTAACAGTAATTAGAAATACCCCCATAACGAGGTGCTTGCTGCTGAAAACAACTTCATTAGTTTGGGTGATTTTATTGGTTTCCTTTAGGGTGAGGAACGAGTGTTAATAGTTGTAATTTAATAGGAAAATTACCGAAGCAAGGAAGATTCCACTGAATCTTAAATGAGGCATTAGACAGACGTTTCTTTCCCAAATAATGAAATACAAGGGAAGAGCAGCAACCTTAGGAATTATCATATGAATGGATTTACCCTAGAACAGATGAGCTATTTTGTTTAAATATTTTAAATATCACTTAAAGTTGTTAGGAGCCTATAGAGAAAACATCTATTAGCTTAACAATTTCTGAGGACATTGGCTGCCTGCTTGAGCATTTGCAAGCACTGTGCCTCTGAACAGAAAGCCTGCTTGTCAGAAAGGCTGTGTTCTCTTTCAGAGAGCAAGAAGGATTTCTTCCCCTGGTAACGTGATATTACTCAGCACTGAGAATCTTCTTTGAGGTACCACCAGCTCCAACCAGGCAGAGCTGCCCCAGTTACGCTGGATCCCATCCCTATAGGGGGTGATGGACTGGTGGTAAACTTGTTAGCTGCTTGAACTGAGCTGTGTAAAGTCACATCACTACTAGAGATTTACTTTCTCTGGAATAGGAGATTTTGCCTACTCTCAGTCTGGGGAACATCTTCTTTCCTGGGTGGACATGTATTATTGTATTGGGTCTAACTGTCTCCACAGCAGCCCCCATAGAGCTGCCTTTGCACTGGTACCAGAAAAGGAGCTGATAACACACCATTGTTTTGGCTCCTGCTGAGCAATGAATGGTGACACAGTATTCAGCCCTGCTTCTCCAACAATCCCCCTCAGCAGCAGGCTGGGGGTGGGCAAAATCCTGGGAGAGGACATATCCAGGAGAGAGTTGACCCAAACTGACCAAAGGGACATTCCACACCATATGGTGTCTTCTCAGCAATAAAGTTAAGAGAAAGGGGGGAGGAGAGGATATGCTGTGACGTTCCTCTTCTGGAGCTACCACTACACATACTGCAGCTCTGCTTCCTGGGAAGTGGCAGGATATCATCTGCTGATGGGAAGTAGAGAATAATCTTCTGTTTTCCTTTGCTTCGGCACACAGTCTTTGCTTTTGCTCCATTAAGCAGCTTTTATCTTGACCCATCTTTTTTTTTCCATCTTATATTCTTCCCACCCCTGTCCTGCTAAGGAGGTGAGTGACAGAGTGGTTTGGTGAGTACCCATGACCCAGCCAGGGTCAACCCACCACAGTGTTAAATCACAGCTAACCTAATCTCTGGCCTCCAGCTCCTAATGAAAATCAGTATGAACTCCAACAGCTTGCCTGGAGGCCTTCTCTGACTCTCCTTTCTGCCTTCTCTGCCTCCTCTCAAGCCTCCCTTTTTCTGTAACTCCTCAACAATCTCTGAAGTCCTCTGTAAAAGACGTAGATAGCATGAGGGTGCTCTGTAAAGATGCTCTGTGACCTGCTTAGTAGTTAGTTCTGGCTAGAAGCCAGAGAAAAGCATCCTCAGTCCTTGGTCCTTGATAAGATAATCCAAGTCACAAAAGCAAACACTTCCTCTGAAGAGATTATCCACTAGATCACAGCCAAGGTCAGGGCAGAAAATAAGCACATGCCCTGTAGGCAGCTGGATACCACAGAGCAATGGAAGCAACAAACTCTTGGCTTACACAAGAGAGAGAAATTGCTTGGGTTTCACAACAGCTTTGCCTCTATTTCCTGCACTAGGTCGCTGGCAGAGCAGCTTCCTTGCCTAAAGGGAAGTTATATTTCCTTTGGCAGCCCCATATCTAATAAATGAAGCCACCTATGTCAGCCTTTGTGACCTTGAGAAATAAAAAAACATGCAATTCTGGAAGGAGGATGGGAAACGTAATTGGAAGAAATGTGCTATTTATGTCTCTAAAGGAGCTTAAAAGACTTCAAGAAGGTTTAAAGACCACTTAGTGCTGCATCTGCACACAAACTGTGTCAAAAGAGAAGAAAGTAGTTTTATTTCTGACAATAGATGTTTGCATCTATTGAAGCACTTGATGTTTTCATTATATGAAGCACTTGATGTTTTCAAGAGCCTTCCAGTATCAGCATATGTGGCTGAAATTGTGTTAAAGAACTTTATATAAAACGACATATACAAAAAAAATTATTTTTAAAAGACAAGGCATAAAAAAAGGTGTAAACAGATAAGGAACTCAGGTGGAAAACAGTCCCTGAGAAGAGATAGTGCCAGCACTTACAGGGACACATGAAGAGCCAAGAGTATCTTGAGACTGCAGACATCAGAAGTAATTCAAAATACAACTCCAAATAGACACCTGAATTGGAAAGTCACAGAGCTCAACTCAGAGCTTTCCCTGCTATAACATAGCCAAAGATCAGCCATGGAAAAGGGGGATGTAGTGCAGTGGTTGCAACACTTTTCAAGAGTTAATGAGCACCAAAATATGTCCACAGAATGAACAAAGAGGACAGTAACCAGTTAAAATGCACGAAAACCCCTTTTTTTTCTGATAAATTGGTTAAAAGCATGAAAGAAAAGACAAAGTCAAGAGCTATCACATCTCTATCACAAACCAGCTAAACAGGGGAGAAGAAGCAATTATCTTGATAGATATGATTCAGAGTCACTTGAGAAGATGGCTAAAACATATTGCAAAAATTTTCTCACATAGCCTTTAATAATATTTCTCCTCTGTAACAGATAAAAAGCAAGTAGCATAAAATTAAAAAACAAAGAATAGTAAAATATTTCTACTGCTAACATTTAACATTCTTCAAAGTACATAACAAAGCCATGTTCAAGTATAGTCATCAAATTTATTTTTTTTTTGCAAAAAAAGCTATCTAGTAAATACTTTTCTGACCTGGGAATGATCCAGCCATATGTAACCATGTTTAAACTAAAGTCTCTTACTGTGATGATTGTAGTCTAATAGTGCTGCATATTCCGACAATATTATTAAATATCTCCTGACTCTTAATTCATTAAACAAAGACTTCCAGAGCCGTATTTCTCTGAAAGCAGGAAGAAAAAAACAACTCAGATTTTCATCACTGAGAAATTATTTAACAAAGGAAAACCAAGAAGCTGTCTCAAAATAAGCTTAATAGGTTTCCATAAAAGAATTTTTTGCCACTTATAAATAACACAACTAGAAAGGACAAAGTATGTGGATATTATCTTTACTCTTTGCTGAAATCAAGAAAGTAAAACCAAACGTGTGCATTAGTCTTCTCGGAAAATCCTTCTAGCCTAGGCAGGTAGGAGATAAATTCAATAATTCATGTCCAGCATCATAAAGGGGAGGGGAGGGGGGGAAATAATCTTCTAATGTTGAAATAGACACCAGCTTGATAAGCAGAGAACAAGAATTTACTGGATGGATGCTTATTCTTCCAGCACAAGTGACCTTTGGAAATCCTAAAGGGTCTGAAGAAACCACAAAAGGAGACAGCATTCAGCTGCAGGTAAAGCTCCAAGAACAAAACACCTGGCAAGGCTTCCAGCTATGTGAAAGTAAGAGCTTTGACTGTCAGGCAGCTCCTAAGTAAGAAGGAAAAAAATCTCTCACCACCTTTTCTTTCCTCCTTCCCCCAGCTGAAGGATCTGGGCTGGGCTGCAGAGCCCCTGGAGTCACACAGAACCAATTCAAACAGGGCCTACAAAAAGCACGGGGCAGGAGGTGTGGTCTCAGAGAGTACCCTCATCACCAAGCAATCACAATTTCCCTTGAGCCCAGCATGCTCCGTGCATGCTTTGCACCCAGAGAACCAGATTCTGATCTCCGTTTTGAGGATTTTCTGAAGGGAAAAGATAGGGTGCCATCAAATTCCCAACACAGCTCAGATGAAACTTGCTGGCTGCATGACTTATTCATTTCTTACAACCCGCTACTTCAGTGTATTTCCTGTATATTTCCACACCAAAAATTACAGTAATAATCTTCGTCACAGATCCTGATTTCTGAAATAATGTGTCGGAGGATTTTTCCATCTTCAATGGTTTATAGGGATTTTCAAAAGCCACCTAGAAACCTACCTTCTGCAAATTCTTTGAGTCTACAACATATAGTGAATAGATTTCAGATAGATGGCTTTTAAATGACAAACTAGGGAGTTTACTAGGACTAGGAAGTTTAGCTGACTTCTTACTAATAATCACCTAGGTGGGTAAAACAATGGTTGCACAGTAAGGGTTTGTAGTATCCATCCTTGGAGGCTGTGAAGGCTCAACTGAATAAAGACCTAACCAACCTGGTCTGATCTCACACCTGACAAGCTTTGAGCATGAGATCAGACTAGAAATCTCCTAAAATCTCTTATAAACTAAATTAAGCTGTCTTCTCGTTCTGGTTTATTATAGAAAAAAGAGTCCAAAAAATAACAAATCCAAGGAAAAAAAGATATATATTAAAGATCTTTGAATTAAATATCTTACTCCCAAAGTTCCAAAATTATGAAAATTTGAGTTTATACCAATATTTATAGACCCTTGGTCTGTTCTAACGCTTTTCCCTGATTGTTTGTCATTTGCCATGGTTAGAGACAAGACAGTGGACTGACAGACCTTTGGTCTGGCATAGTAGGGCTTTTCTAATGGCTGACATAAGGAAAAAATGAGGTATTGTTTATCTGTCGGGCCAGACAGTGATATGTTGTCAGAGGTTTTCATGGAAGCAGCACGGCATAGTTCAGTGTCAAGCATGCTGCATAAATAATGGTTTCAGAATACTCAAACTGCAGATTACTAGACAGAAGAAAGTTCATATAACAAGTCATACTATATGGCAGGCAGGCAACCAAAAGGCAACTGCTGCCTCATACCAACAAAATCACAAGGATTTCAAAATGGTAAATGTAAGTTTACAGCTGCAACTAAATTCATCTTCTCAGTGCGGAGTACAAGAACAGAGAATATCCTCAAAAAAAGTTTAAGAGCATTCCAATTTAACAATTTCAAAGGTTGCATCTATTTAGTGTTTTAGTCTAGATCAAAATTCACGTTTGAAGCATTCACCTTTACCTCCAGGCTTCCACATGCATAGCAGAGCACCTGGATTCCTTGACAATGAAGTCAAGCAGGGAGCTGCGCCTCCTGCACACCAACCACAGGTGAGCACTGCCTCCATGTGTGTTCCAGGTTAAAATCTCCAAAATGCATACAGTGTGGACAGCAGTACCTTTGCAATAACTGCACAGTTTTGCCCCTGATGCTCCATTTTGTTGCTGATATAAAAACAGCCAGAGATGCTGAACAGCTAAAATCAAAGCTTGTAAGGAATAGGGTCCCCAAAATGAGATTCAGGGACCAGTCCTTCTGGAGCAAATAGCTGAACCTCAAAAATGTGGGGGACTTGGAGAATATTCTTTCAGGCTGCTTGCTGATTATGAATAGTTTGGGAGCTGCTCCACTGATGCACATGCTCCTTACACTGCTGCGAGTCTCTGTGTGGGGGCCAATGACAACAGCCCCCACAGGCAGCCCTCTCTCCCAGCAGCCCGCAGCCAACCCCTCTTTTCAGGGAGTGTGATCATGATTCAAGGCACATCCCAGAAGCCACCCAATAATTGTCCTTTGTTGGCTTCCTCATACATATCTCTAAATGCACTATTTGAGGGAATGAAGTAAGAGTTGTGATTATTATTAATACAATGACTGTGAATTTCACTCAAATCAGTAAATTGTAGATGGTGAATGTTTGGAAAATTCCTCACCTTCAGTCTCCAATCACTTCTTCAGCTGACTGTGTATTTATTAAACTCCACAATCTAAAGTATAACAGATCTGGTAAACTCTGAAAGCACTGGGGATCTGAAGGAGGAAAGCAGGAAGGGAGGAAGAGAGTCAGGGAAGATAGACTCTTTGCACATTCCTGGGAGCACTCAGATGTGATGGTGAGGGACACCCTGGAGTGATCAGAAGCAACCCAATGCAGAGGCTGGGCCAGCTGACCCAGCAGACCCACAAGAAGTTCCTTCCACCTCTGCCCAAGACTGACAACAAAAATGCAGCAAGACTAATCAGCAGAGGATTACATGAACTGTTTAAGTCAGCTGGATTTATCATTTATCATCAACTCAAAGGTCCTCTTTCAATGTTCATTAACTCAGCAGAAGCTGGGGATGTTTACCACATCTGACATTACAGCAACCTCCATCATAAGTGAAGGTTTAACGCGGTTTAAAGTTAAATGGTAATCTTCAAATGTTTCAAGCAAATACTTAGAAGTCAGTAATTTCATTCCACCCTGATTTTACCATTCAGATTATTGTAACATCACACAAAAGTTATCCTAAGTATGGAGCAAAACAATAGCCAAAATATATGATTTAACACATAATTTTATTTTTTTTAAGGGAGAAAATGTAAATGTAAAAATAATCAGTTTCCAGACACTGAAACTCTTTTCCTTTTCTAGGTCTCTGACCACAAGCAGAATAGCAAAATATTCTTTAAAAATACTAGCTAATGCAGGATATTGGCTGCTTTATACTTACCAAAGCAATATAAACTATGTTATTTTACTGCAAGTACCAGTGTGAATGGCAACATTTGCTGGCTCAGTGAGTCTGAAAAAAAGACAGTTGAAAAACAAAATATCTTGCTAGAATGATAATTATTGACAAAAATAAAATGGCTATGGTTTCAGACCAAGAACACGTAATCGCATGAGAAATGTAAATTCCTGAACCAAATCATAACAGGGACTTGAGCCTGAATCTGTTAGTCCATGACTGAATTCTCAAATGATCAGGCTAGCAAGTACCCTCTGCTGATCTTTAATGTGCTTGGGTTTTCAAGGATAATTGCAAAGCATCTTCATTTTATTCTGTAATGGAAGAACTGTTCTAAAATCCTTTTTTCTAAAGAACCGTAAATGTTATCTAACAGTCAGTTTCTTTTCCCCAAATAAATATCAGTGAGAGCTTGCTTTTAAGAGAGCTCTGCGGGGTTAGAGATTCAGCTGAAGAAGTTGAAGAGAAATATCACTGGTAGTGCAGAACTTCTTTTATGCTGTCATAAAGCCAGAAGAAGTCAATTAGGTCTAGTACTTCATTAATGATGTTCACAAATCACATTTATGGCAAGTCTCATATCTATTGCTCTGTTAGAATGTGCCATTTGCAAAGACTAGTTTTGACACCCTTATATGATGGCACTGAATCTACTGCTGGGGTAATTAAATTTTACTTGTGCTCTGAAGAAACCAAGCAAAACTTTCTAAGGTATTTGGCCAATTACACACTCTTTAGGGCAATGAAGCCTTTCCAGGAAGCTTGGCTTTATATTACCACTATGATCAAAGCTTTAATGAAATTGCTTCATGACAGAAGCCACTGGACTATTGAGAAAATGTTACAGAAATAAATTAATGTACAATTTTGAATCTGAAAAAAGAAATATCTTTCAAGTTTCTGACTTTCTATTAATGTGCTCCACCAAGCAGCTCCCTTGTGTACAGTTCTAACAGATATTACAAGAACACCTTTTCCTTTTGATAAATGATAAAGGCCATCTATGGGATCTTCATAATAGGAGTGTTGTATTCCCTTTGTTTTATTACAGTATTTCCAGAGGAAAGGTGTTACTCTGCTCTCATGGGGAAAACTTGGAAGATCTGGAGCTCCTTTATGGATGCACCAGCATAAAAATCTACAGAGGAACCTGGGGAATTGCAGGCTGTTCTGCAGCTCTGATACAGCACATCCCCACTAATATATGTGTCAGAGCATTGTAAAAAAAATAGCAGCGAAGTTAAAACAGAGCAATAAAAACTGTAGTTTAGGAAGAGACAAAACTTTGAAGATCCTTCCTGACTACAGGTCTGCTGTACACACAGCTCTGCACCAACGTGATCTCCTCATACACGTGTACAGCTCAGGCACATGAAGTAGAGTGCTGAGCTTGCACAATTTCTTGGCTGCAGCCTCATCTATGAAGTGTTTCTGAGTCACAGAGGATGTTAATGAGTTTCTTTGAAATGCAAGTAGAGGGAATAAGGCACCTGCAGCAGAGAGACACCCTGCAGCATCCTTCCCCAGAGGCCAGTGAGGCCATGTGCCTCTCAGGATAAGGGCTACCCCAGCGCAGTATGAGGTTACTGACTCTCTTACAGTAAATTGCGCGACCCTGGTGAAGCCAACACACAAGTCCAGATGGTGAGATACACTGATCTATGCACCACAGGTCAGCTGCCCAGGGAGGGCAAAACAGCTGGGTCGAAGGCCAATGAGCACTGGATAATCTTGCAAAGAGGGAGAGCAAGGGGATAGAGGAAGGCTGGGGGACAAAACTGACAGGGTGGAGAAGAACATTCTCTAACAGAAAGTTAGAGTTCTCTAACATTCTCTAACAGAAAGTTCACTGTTGTTTTTAAACACGCATTTTCTGAATTCACCCTTAATTGTGTTTGTTTTTTTTTTAAGATCCTCAAAACACAAGCGTAAAACCTTTGCGAAAACGTTTTCTCAGCAGTACAGTGAAGAACCAGGCTCCAGTGCAAAGCCTGCACCTGGATTAAGTCTCCTGAGTCTGTACTGAGCAACATAGTTATCTTTGAAGGCACTCAGGTGCGGTATAACTCAGAAAACATGCCAATGTCTACACAAGGAGACCAGAGGCACCTTAGTCACCTGTCTGACATTCCTGAGGTCCTGATGGGGACACTGGAGAGGCAAGTTGCTGATCTGGATCTTGATATGTATCTGCACTTTGGTGATAGCAAAAGCCACCTTGCCTGACTGTCAGCACAGATAACAAGTGGAGGAATTAATCATCTTACTGACTGTAACCCCATGATAATTACATATGAATGCAAAAATAAATCACAGCTCTTGTTCAGTGTTCTGTAACACAGGTTAAAAACTTCACTTTTTTTTTTTTTATGCTTCACACAGTGTTCAAAATATCCATATTCTCTTTCAGGGTTATGTTTTTCTTATATTCAATTGGTTTGCCTTTACCAAGCAGGCTACAGAAAGATGTATGTGAAGATTTTGAAATATTCTTTTTTGAAATATTATTTTACTGTAACTTATTTAAGAAATACTTACGCATAAGTTAATATTTACTTGTCCCTGTTATGATTTTCAGGCCAGGAGAGAAGTGCAAGGCAGAAAGGGGAACACGGGGTGGTCCAGAAGTGGTTAACAGCAGCAGCTTCTAGGGATCTAACAAGAGCATCTCATAAGGATACCAAGGCTTGTTACAGAGTAGGAATAGGGAATCAGAAATGCAGTCCTCCTGAAGAATTGTGTTGAAAGATAAAAGGGATGATTCCTGTACAGCTCAGAGGCACAGCAGCCCAGGGATCAGAGAAGAGCTTTTGAAGTCTAGACAGGAGTTCTTATCCCTGCTCTGCCACTCTTGGGTGACCCCAGCGAAGTGTCAGTCTGCTAACCTTCAGCCAGGCAAGCCTTCTGCAGTGTTTACTGTTAAATACCTGCAGGCAAGAAGAGCGCAACAGCTGAAGAGCACAACATGATGCCAGCTACACAATAAGTGCCAAATCAAACCCTGCAGGGTTCACAGGGGTTCATCCCTCAGCTGGTTTTCAGAGACAAGTCTTTCCCACACCAGAGTAGAGGCGGAACATGGACCAAGACTTAGCAACACAGATAGCACAGCCTGAGGGATGCTTATCCTATTAGCCAGGAGCTTTAGCCAGATGAGCCCCATTTCCATAAGGCACATCTGCTGGAAGACCACAAGCTACAGGAGATGAGCAGGGTCACTCACTGTATTTCAGAGAAGTTGCTGCAGTGCCTGAGCTTCCTGGAAGACTCATAAAACCCACCATCCAGATACAGAAAATAACACTGTTTAATGGAGCAAAAGGTTAACAGTGGTGGTCCTCAGTGTGCAGCTCGTAGGTAGCATGGCTTGTTGCAAGCCAGAGAGATGCCCCTGAGAGTGGACCATTGAGGCTTGGTGCAGGAGGGCTGCTCCACTGCCTTTTGAGAGATTCCCCGCCACAGAGATCACTTCAGGCTCACCAGCTCCATGGCACCTGCTGCCACTGGGAGAGAAATGCCTTCCCTTTCTGCAGCTGAATCCTCTCCTAATGGTAATGAGGCACTCAGAAAGAAAGCATTTACTTAGACAAACATCATCATCTGTCTAAGCCATGGCAATAATAAAACTTCTCTTGCCAGAATTCACTTAATTTGAGTGATGACTCTTAACTAAATGCATTTTTCCTATGAATTCCCCTGCTACATTAACTTTTACAGATAGCAAATAGCTGTCCCATCTCTAAGGAAACCCACATTAATCTCAAAAATCTGCAGGACAGAAGAGAGGAAACTACTGCTGCCTCAGACACTTTCCATGGCCCCATTTCTGCAGACCTTTGCAGCTCCTGTAGACACTGCCACAAAACGCCCTCAGGGCAGACAGCCACCCACTTTGCATTGCTGTTGATGCTCATCCAGTCAAAGCCCCAGAGTCTGGCAGTCAAACAAGCCAAGGCACTAGCTCCAGGATGTGTGAAGCAGGCTGTCAATTCCACAAGCTGATGATACAAGCCTACTGATGGCAGTTTAAATGACAGGCTCCTCAATTATTTTCAATTAGAACTGTAAAATAAAAAAAATTAAAGGGAAATCTGTCCAGTGTATTCACTGTGCTTTCCATGAGACCAGGGGTGATGCACAGCAGGGGAAACAAGACACGGCATGCCTTCTAGCTGGTCAGGCTGTCTGGGATCGCTGAGAGGGACAAGTGGTTAAAGGAGGAGCTACCTCTGTTCCCTGGGGTCACAGACTGTGTGGCTGCAGGTCTGCAAAGAAGGAACTGATAACTGGCTTCACTTCAGCGTGTGTGAACCAATGGGTAGGCACTGAGAAGCTGCATAATTGTCCTCCTAACCCCAATACCCACTCAATACAAGTCTGTGAGGAACCATCAAGAGGCAAGGAAGCCTTGGTGACAAAAATAAGTTTAAAAAGACCCTCTAGGGAGTGAAGTAAAAAGGTCTGGACATTTTACCTTTACTCGGAAGTTCATATTTTACAACATTTCTAAGCTTTTTGCTAGGGATAAGAAATGGGATTTTTTTTTCAGCCAGCTCTACAGAATTAATGAAAACCTTCAACTTCCCAGGACCCCAGGGTCCCCTGGAGGCAATCGTCCCAATTAACATGTTCTTGATTGCTTGTCATTAGGCTTTTAGAGTGTGAAAAAGTGTTGCAGAGAAATCACAGTTCAGCCACCTGGCTAATCCAGTGGAACATTTTTATTGTTGCATCTGAGTGAGGAAGCCATAAAACTGAGAAAGAGAAACTGTGCTGAATCTTTCCAGCTCTTTGACCAACTACCCCCCAAAGATTTTGCATGATTTCCCCTCTCTCAGCTGTAATTTAAATAGCCCAAAACCTATGGCTTGTGTAGGAGTTTGTTATATGCTTTATTCTCTCATAACTTACACTGGAGGCTTGGTGGTGCAGAAAGTGTTGGCAAATTAAAGGCTCAAGGCACACCGGGGAAACTCTTCCAATAATCCCAGGTTCAATCACGAGCTGAACAAAATTATTAATGGAGATAATAATTGTGAAGACGAAGCATAGTCTCTCTGCCTTTATCCCCTCTGCCTGCAGAGCCTGCACGCACAGACCTTTGTCTCTGTCCAAGGGCTGCCTTGAGCATTTGTTAGCATGGATGTGATCATCAAACAGGTTCACAGGAATTTGCAGCACAACCTTCCCATTAAAAATCACGAGGCATTTTGAACCTCCTGTTACGTGAGCACTAGCCCAGCCTTAGCTGTGACTAGCTCTCTCAGTTGAGGTAAAACAGGTGTAGAGGGCAAAATAGGAGTCACTTGGAGGAAAGAATGGGTATGTTCCAGCTTACTGGGAAACCCAAAATCAGATACAGTGCTCAAGGCACCACTCATAAATCCCAAGTAGAGAAAAAGAATGATGGTCCTCAGCTTGCTGCCTATGTTTCCATTAATCCACTCCAGGATGTGGTTATGCACCCTTCTTCACTGCAAGGGCATGTTGCTGGATCTTGTTCAACTTGTCCCTCAGGACTCCCCAGTCATTGTACAAATATTATACAAACACCATCCAGTTTACACCCAGTCTGCATTGTTTTGTAGGCATGTGCTGGCTCAGATTCAGGACTTAATCCTTCCCATTACCATATTAGTTAACCCTCAAAATGCAGCACTCTTTCATACTGTGGCTAGCTCTGGAGTCACCAGCAAAAGAAGGATGTGGACCTCTTAACTAGGTCCAGAGGAGAGCCATAAATAATCAGAGTGCTGGTACACCTCTCTTATGAAGACAGGCTGAGAGAGTTGGGCTTGTTCAGCCTGGAGAAGAGAAGGATCTGAGGTCACCTTCCAGCACTTTTCAGTACCTGAAGGGGCTACAAGAGAGCTGGAGCACGACTGTTTACAAGGCATGTAGTGATAGGACAAGGGGAAACCGCTTTAAACTGAATGAGGATAGGTTTATGTTAGATGTTAGATTAGATGCTGATGTGAGGATGGTTAGACACTGGCACAGGTTGCCCAGAGAAGTGGTGGATGCCACATCCCTGGGAGTATTCAAGGACAGGGTGCATGGGGCCTTAAGTAACCTGGTCTAGTGGAAGCTGTCCCTGCCCATGGCAGATGGGTTGGAACTGGATGATCTTTGATGTTCCTTCCAACCCAAACCATTCTGTGATTGTATGATTCTATGATATAAGATATCCACTGAAACAATAAAGGCAGGGTGGAAAGCATGTTCCAAGAGGAGGGCGAAGCAGGCTGCTTGAGGATACACACTGGAGAGAACTCCAGTGACTGGAAAGACAGGGAATTTTCACCACACCGTTCCAGCAACAAGTCCCTCCTGCCATTCCCAGTGGTCAGAACTGATCAGAAGAAAGTCCTTCTAGATGTCACTGGGGCACTGTGAGTGGATTGTACGGAAACACTTGTTTAATGCAGGGGGACTAATCCTAAAACACTGTGAGGGAACACATCAGGTTCCTATTGCCTGTCTCTTACAAGGATCACTCTACTAACTGGATGAAAGCCAGAAAGGGAGCTAGAGGATTAATTATTTCTGTTCTTCTCTCAGTAATTACTGAGCATCCATATTGCATAATGTCTGTCCCTAATATTTCTAAAAATAAATAACTTGCAGTAAGGCTTATGAGGCAAAATTAAAAACCTTACATAAAGTATTCTGACTCTTTCATGTGAATGCCTCAGCAGGGGAATAGACTCCAGATAAGAATGTCTGTATTTCCTTTCCAGTCACTCAGATTAACAGGGATGAAAAAGATGCCACCAACAATGTCAGACGTGTTCCATGTTACACCTACCACACTAAGTGAAGCCAGGATCACTGTGTCCAGCACCTGCCTACAAGGACCAAAATGGCTAAACTGAAGTAGCCCAGCTTTCCAGTAACTCACCAACCCCGTGCAGAAAGATGACTTCTCCATGTGGCATGAAGGCAGGAAAAGCACACTCTTGTTTCCCCTTTCTTCAGCTCTTCAGCCCCAGCAGATGAAGGGCAAAAAAGGCAAAAACTTCTGCTCCTTGTCTCTCTTCAACTCAGTTTATCTAGACTGCCAAAAACTGTGGTTAGAATGATCCCAAACACTCCTAAACAGAGTTAACCATTTCTGAACTGTTTCTTTGAGCTTTGCTTCCATTTTTACTCAGTATTTACCTAAGCATGACACCCTGCAATCCCCAGTGACTCATATTTATTCACTTGGACATTATGCACACACCTGTTCCCACAAATAAACCTCAGAATGCCATGAAGATGTTAATTTGTGGTTTTAGATATGTTCCAAATATCATGCATTTAGCAGTGTTCAATTACAAAATGACCATTAACATTCAGCTTTACCATAGAAGTCATATTCAAACAGGGAGCCCAAAACGCTACCAGATAATGCACTAATCTCATTAGGCACACAGTTCATCCACGGGCAGCTGAAGGAGCCTCTCCCAAAATTAGAATGGACTCTCAGGATGTATTTAAAATAATAAACATTATGAACCAAGGAGCACAGTGTCTACTGAGGCCACTGGGTGAGGTATAGATCAGGTGCATGCAATGAAATTCTGTAATCTCTGATACAAGCTGGACACTGGGAATGGATGCTGATTTATGACAAACACCACCAGACCATGTCTAAGTGTTATCATGCTAATAGACAAGGTCAGAACCTTGCCAGTGGTTATACTAATAATTTAACAGCATGCACAAGTTTTCAACGTTTAGGCCTCTGGCAAGGTTAATTTTATTTTTACTAGTGTAAACACAGCCTCAGAGCTCCTTTACATGACATTTCAAATCTAGCACTTGCCTTTAAAATTGCACAAAAATCCTACATAACAGTGCAGGCTACTGGAAAGTAGTTTTGCAGAAAAGTATTTAAGGATCCTGGTGGACAACAACATGAGTCAGCAATGGGTCATTGCAGCAAAAAAGGTCAAGAGTCTCCTGGGCAGATTGAAAAAGGTGATCCTTCCCTTCTATTTAGCACTCATGAGATAATATCTGGAGTATTATGACTGGATTTGTACAAGAAATAATAATCTGGAGCAAGTCCAATGAAGGGATGGAGCTCTTGCCCTGTAAGGGAATTGGGTTCATTCTGACTGGAGAAAAGAAGGCTCAGAGGAGTGTTGTTGCCTTTAAAAGAAATACCTAATAGCAGGATGTGGAGAAGCCAGAGGCCAACACTTCTTAGAGGCTGAGGCTGATAGCAAAAGGGTTAGGGGTTAACAGCCATGAGCTGAAACACCGGGAATTCCTGTGTCAGGAATTAGATGTCAGAAAAATATTTTGATTGTGAAGTTGGTTAATTATTAGCACAGGCTGCACAGAGAGGTTGTGGAATCTCTGTGTTTGGTGATATTTACAACCTGACTGGACAAGATCCTGGACCTGCTGTGAGAAGGGGCTTGGACTGGTGTCGGTACCTCCCAGCCTGTATCATTCCACTTCTCTATGATTCTGTGACAAATCTTCTTAAAACCACCACAAAGAAAACTGCTTTTAATCTAAATATAGATGCTTTTAATCTAAGTACAGCTAAATAATCTTTGATTAAGTATTTACTGAGTTGGAGATATAATCAAATTTTTTTCATCCTTTCAGATTCCTTATTTCTTCTTGGAAGAAACTATTTCAATTACACACTCTTTTCCTTTCTGTGCATCCAAAAAAAATCTTGATTCTACCATTGCCTTCAAAACAGTAGATGTCAGAATCAAGCCCTCAAATAAGACTGCAGATTTTTTTTTAATTTATTTATTTTGGCTATCTTTGCTTTGCTTCATGGACAGCATACAATTACTTTAAGGAAAATAAAAGATGTTACCCAGCAATGGTGCATGACACTTTCAAGTCACTTCTACTGTGAAGCACAGCACTGCAGTAAGGAGCAGTAACAGAGGCCAAAAGTCACATGGATGAAGCATCAGCACTTCATTATATTTTAATTTCTGCAAAGGCAACTTGAAGAGACCCAACTTGGTGAAACAGAACTATGCCGTGAGCTGTTCAGATTCAGGCTTCTGAGGAACCTCCTAAATCCCTGAAACTCTCAGGACTACTACATGAGTCTTTCCCCATTGGGGCCAAAAGGCCCCAATTGTAAGGTTTTCACATGCTCTTCTGAAAATGGTGACTAATAACATGAAAAACCATCAAGTTTTATGAAAGCATTTACTCATTATATATTACATTACCTATATAATATATATGACAGCACTATGGGAAAGGGGTGAATTTTAAGGAGTCATCAGCTCTTCCAGGTTTCAGACAAGCTCAGCCAACCTTAGACTATCTCTGACAGACTAGATCTTTCTTAAAACTGACAGTGCCTGGAACTGCACAGACTCCCGAGACAATCTGTTCCAGTGCTTAAGTATCTTTGTTGTTAGAAAGTTACTCCTAATATCTAACCTAAATCTCCCTTACTACAAATTAAGCTGATTACTTCTCATCCTTCTTTCCATGAACATGGAGAACCATTAATCACCACCCTCTTTAAGCTTTCAGTATAGTTGAAAACTCCAGTCCTGTTCACTCTTCCTTCTCTTTCCTAGACTGGATGATTCCTCCAGCTTTTTCTCGTAGGTCACATTTCTCCCTGCTAAGCCCTTTCTAAATTATGCTGCATATTCTTAAAATGTGACATCCAAAACAGTACTCCAACACGGGTATTGTAAATGTAAGGTAAAATAAATTAGTTAACATCATGTTTCACCTAGGATATGGCTGTCAATTCATTCACGAGAGACTTAAGTACTTTCCTAAGTCAACGTTGCATTGTTGACCCATCTTCAGTCTATCATCTGGCATCACCACCAGATCTTTTTGCACAGCACTGTGGAGTTACTACTTTCCCCCATGCTGTATTGTATTTTTGTTTTCTAAAACACAGTCTTCAGATTGTCTTTATTAAACTCCATTTTTGTGACTTTAAACCATCTATATGTTGTTTTAACCAGATTCATTCCGGTTTTAAGCCATTATTTCAAAATGCCTGAAGTCCCTGTCAGATTGTTGTTCTAATAAATATATAGATTTTTTCCTTGTATTCGTTGATATCTGCACTGCATTTCATGCTGGTTTCTTGTTTTTACCATAAGAATTGCAATATTTATAGTCAAATATTGAGTGCAAATTTTTGTATCATTCTTTGACTCTTAGATCTTTAGGAAGTTCTAATGCAGTGACAAGTTCCTTGTTACGTATTCTCTTTTCTCCCCATTGGCAAAGTTAATTGGTGAGCTGATTCTTAATCTTCTTTCCCTTAGGATTAGGAATTATATGTTTTTGAGATAGCTTTCCCCAGATCCCTGCTGATTTTAATTCCTGCTGTATTAATAATTCTATCCACTTCAACCAAAACAAATGCATGAAAATTTTTTCCAGAAGATTTCCAAACCCATAGTTGGGTAGTGTGTGTCCAGCCAGGCTGCGTCTTTTCAGAGTACTTTCATTCTCTGGCTCTCACCATTACCACACAATTGCTCTTTGAGTGCTCCTCCTGTTGTCAAATGCACTTCACATACTTCCAGACCTGATTCAACCATTTCTAGACTTCTTGCACCCATTATTATTCCCTTCATCCGGATGTTCTCAAAACTCCCATCATCACTTCCTGGACATACAAATAAGCACAGACATGCCTCCTTTGTCTTTTATTGTATAACTATGATGTAAAGCACAGATTTTACAGACTGCATCTCATGTTTCTATTTAGATAAGTAAACACACATATAGAGAAAAGGTGTGTGATTCTACCTCCCTCAGCAGAAAGACCTATCAAAATCACTAGAAGATGATTAAGCAGTTTTTTTAAATCATTTCCAGGAAAATATGAGCTCTTCCACTGCTAGCCTCCACTTCCTTCTCCTCCTTCAGCCTGTCTAGCCATGATCCTCACTGAGAGAATAATTATTTTTCTGTCTGCAAAACTATCTATCATACAGCCAAGCAATACTCTTCTTATATAGTCTATATGTGATTTGTGCTTTAAAGTGGAACACACTTTTCACAGCAGCATTCATATATAGGTATGGATTATAGTTTCAATAAACTTTATCCTATTTTATGTTTTAACTATATAGTCACACACTTACAAACAAAATGAGTATGATTTTTCTTCACTGCCATAGTGCTAAATATGTATAAATCTCTGGTAACACAGGAGAAGGGAGGGCTGGCTCATGTTTACTGTATGCCTCTGCTGCTGAAGGAAGTTCAATGAGCTCTACTGGGCTTTCTTGTGTGAAGTTACTTCTGCATGTGAACAAAGGTACTGCAGCCTCTCCAGAACAGCAAGACTAATCAGCTTGTACAGAGGTTTTATCCAAGGAATTATCAGATTGGTTGCCCAATGTTAATTAACTCTCAAGGTGTTCCTGTGTGGAACATTGCTATGGTTATTCACAAACAGAATAAACTTTGCTACTTTACAACAAGCTGACTGAAGTAATTAACATAACCCATATGCAAAAAAAACCCATGAATACACTCATTCAAAGACTCTCAGCTTTCAAAAAAATCAAGATAGTCACACATTTATGGATTTCTTTTTTAGTTAAGAGACGACATTAATTAAAAATGTTTGCTGAAGGCACAACCCTGCCCCTCTGTCCCAAGGTGTGAGTAAGCCCACAGCTGTTATTTCTTATGTTTGAAAAGTATTTTTCCCATCCTGAAGAGCAGACACACGTGAACCTTGCAGGGAAAGGAGGCTGCTCACACCAGCTCTGCTGGGGCTGCAGCCAACACCTCTGTGGTCATGCCTCTGTAGGTACCAGCATGTCTTTCCCATGCTCCCACATTGACAAGGCACTGGGGACAACCCAGCAGCAGCAGACCAGGGGATTCAGGGGGTGTCCTGACTCCCCATAGCTCATGCAGTCCAGTTACTCCAGCAGGGTAATGGCAAAATATGTGGCCACTTGAAACTCAAGAGGTGCAGCAGTGCCCACATGGACAAGCTGAAACACGAGCCCAAAATAATGCTATTTTTGTTTGAAGCATAAATTATGAGCTCCCAAGGAAGCTTGTCTTTACAACCAAAGATATGTAATAACTGCTGACAGTCTCAAATGATGTATAGCTTTATTTTGACATCTAAAGGACTATTTTCAATTATTTTTTCCTGGACAATTATGCTTATTCTAGCCCCTTAATATATTGTGTCAGTCATCTCTGGACATAAAACTCTTTAATAGCATACAGTAAGCTTTTTTCCTTCCACAGAAAATATCTTTGGACCTATAATTACATTTCATAAAACTTCAGTACCATAATTTAGCAGTCCCTTTCATGATGTTAGGACTGCGTTTGGAAAAAATAAAAATAAATAAATAACTAAATCAAAAGCTGTGTGTATGTTTTATCTCTAAAGCTTTAATTTATTTCTTGTCTATACAAAGTGTCCAAAACTTGTTTAAAGCAGTCTGTCATGAGGCAAGAATTAAGCCAGTATAACACCTTGACAAGGCCATTCCACAGCTAGCAGCAATACAGGATTAACTTAGGCTTGAAATTAGTTAACTTCACCACATAACCTTCCTTATAGTAGTTTAATAATCTCACCATTTATTATCCCACCTTCATCCAATGCCAAAATATTTCACAGCATTTCAGAAGAAGAAAACCTGCTGGCTAGGGCTGTGCCAGAATTGTTGGCTCTGCTGCAGATTCCTTTTATAAAGCCCAGCAAATGACCAGGTGCCTCCAGGACTGGAATAACAACATGGGGTTTGTAAAGTCAACTAGAGCAAAGACTGTAAAAGGCTCAGATACTTCAGGAGGGTTCCTATATAGCAGCCAAAGCAGCAAAACTCAGGGCAAAGCCATACAGATAGAGAAGTAGACTTTTATTTTTGTAGAAATAGATTTTCCTCACCCATATCCATTATCTCAATATTCTCTCATTCCTCCTATATGGTTATAAGGACTGAAACTCTGTGTGTCCAAACACTTCGCCCAGGATGACTTACGGTGACATAGAGGCTCGAGGACACCAGCTAAAAAGTGCTTATCAAGAGTTCTGGATTCATAGTGAGCAGTGATGAAATGCATGAACCTTGGAGCCATCACAGCCTCTCTTGCCAAGGAAGGCTCGTGTCCACTTTGAATTGTCTTGAACCAGCATAACTCCATACCTGTGATGAGGTCTGTGGTCATGGAGCAATCATCACTGTTTCCAACACTTGCCCTTGCTTTTATTTACAGCATTCCTCTATTTTGTCTTGCTTTTCTCAGTCTTTTGACTTACAATGTGTATACCATTACCTTAAATACTACTTCGCCATTAATTCCAATACTTTTACATGTGCATGGTCTCATTCACACTCTGTAGATATGATTTAAAAATTTATACACCCCAGGATGTACTAGGGGCAGTAAGGGTCTCACCTTAACATGTAAGGCAAGAGCCCATTCTCACACAAATGCCATCTTTCATAGCTTTCAGGTACAGGAACTGGAGAGCCAGGATATGGAAACCATTCATTGTAAGAACAAGCAAAGCCATATAGGTGTAGTGGAATGAGTTTGCGATATATTGCTCCATCCATCACCTCGAAGGAACAATTTTCATTCAGCCATGGCTCACATTGCTGAATAGGGGTTAAATCAGAGACATGAGCCCAAATTTTATACCAACAGATGGAATTTCATAGGAAGACAAGTCACACTGGAATTATTGGTTTCACACACCCAATGGATGTTCAAAAGGTACGTTCAAAACTTATTAGGGACTTAGAACAAGAGTGGCTTAGTTGATCATGATTCTGTTCATTTATTGACATCAGATCATATTTTTGGGTGCTTGGAAAACAATAATTGTCCTGGTACTCAGGAAAGCAACAGTATAATTATGATATGAATTTTGTACAATCACTTTAGAACATTTCAAAGGCAAGTCATTTATAAGAAAAATGCTTCTTACTGTTTTAACAAGTGTTACTAAGTAGTTCAGTTCCCCCGCTTCACAATTCTCAATTAGTCTCATGCACATTGGTAATAGGATTTGAGATCATTAACCTGTAAATCATTGGTTCAAATCTTGAAGAGTTCATTAGTGACTAGAAGGCATTAGTATCTAATGACTGGTTTCATTCCAGTGGACAAATAGTCACTGCCACAGCTGGCATTAGTAAATTATTGCAGTATACACCTAGGAAAGGTACCAGGTCCAGATTTTGCTTCTACCAATCTTATATTCCTGCCAGTTCTTCCGTTAAGCTTTGAAATTAACTTTTTTCTATGCTTTTCAAGAGAAGCTCTTGGAACATTGTTGGGAAATGACAGAACAGTCAAAAAAACAAAAACAAAAACAAAAAAAACCCAAAGCATCTTTTAATATTTGAATCCAGTTTTCTAGAGATTTCTGTCTTCTAACTCAATCACTGCAATCTGAAAAAAAAAAAAAAAAAAGAGAAAGAAAAAAGTGCATTTTCCACAGCTGGGACATTTTATAATATCTCTCTCTCCCCTGTGTGTATTTCCCTGCTTCACCAACATTTGGAAATCACGGTGGTTCCTGCTAATACACAGAACAGCTCTACGCTGTACTTACAGCAAGCCTCATCCATCCTGCAGCAAGCCTATGATGATGGGACCCAAGGGCTGCAAGGACTCTTGTATGCTGCAGAGGTCAGACCCTGGCAACCCAGACTAATTCAACACAAGCACTGCCAGACACATAACCCTTCCAACAGCATCCAGCAAACTTGAATTGAAAGTCAGAGCAGATTACTGAGAGAAAAATACATCACTACTCCTCAGTTTCTTCTAATTTAAGCATTCACTACTGGGAACATAGTGCTATTTTAGAAGAACCTTCGGTCAAACATTTTCTTAAGCAAGACCAGAAACACAAAGACCAAAAATCACAAAAGGTGCAATTTGTCATGGAAGCAAATTAAGAGAAATTAAGTATATCATGAATGTCCAAAGAACAATTAAGGTGTGGGGTTTTTTCTAGAGGAAAACAGGCAGCAGACCCCAGGTGCCAGACCTTTATAGGCTGCCATCTGACTACACATAGAGTAGCCTTGTACAGCCACTCACTTTTATTTACAATAAGTTATTATATGACTCATAAGCCACATACTGACCTCTACAGTCCATTAATTTTATTTTTTCCTCCTGTTCAATTAGTGCAAGACCTTGAGTCATTGTGGGTAACCCCAGGAGAATTGTAACTAAGAATTAATATAAAGCCAACATGAGATGTGCAAAGCTCTGAACTACTTTTGTCACCACGTGTTTACGGTAATGAAACCATGATGAAGATTTTATCACTGACTAAAATACTTTTGAATGTACAGTCACTGACCTGCAAACTGTTCACATGGTGAATGTATTAGGACATTTGCCTAAAGATCTCTCTCACAGCTGAGAAATAAGCCAGGCTAGTTTTGAATAGTATTTAACAGAGTATTGCAAATTGCAAATCCTGACATCTGCTGCAAACAAGGCTTAGATGTTCAGCATATAAAATCCAATTAATAAATAGTTTTAGGATGCATGTGTTTTAAACTACTACATGTCAAAAGCAGTAAATCAGGTCCTCATTTCTTCTACACCTATAATATAGGTCTGGGTTAGAACACATTGAAAATACCACTCCAGCAAGGACTAGCTGTAGAAGTAACCAGACAAACTGAAGCAGCATTTGCATTTACTCCTCTTACCTGTCAGCCCATCAACCACATCAACCCTGTGTTAGTAAGAGATATGTCATGCAGCAATGCAACCAGAGAGAGGAAATATTTTAGTGTGGGCTCCATCCTGAATGTCCTCAGCACACTCAGTTATGAAGATGCACAGTCAAGTAACGATTATCTTCTGTGCAAAGGTTAAAAACATCCAAGAGAATAAAAATGAAATCATTTAGTTATTTATTATTTACCATAAGGCTGCTCTGGCTCACCTGACAAAACAGCAGAAAGAGGAAAGAGAGACAGTGCAGAATCAGAGGTGTGTTTCCTCTCCTCCTTGCTGCATATTACCCCAAGTGTGAGTGACTTTGTGCTGCTTGCGCGATTTGTCAGCTGTCCTTGCAACCCTCCCCGCCTGTGGGGAGAGCAAGAACAGGCTCGGGAAGGCTGTGTGCCCACCACACAATGTAGCATGAACCTACAGAGCAGCCAGAGCTCCTTTCTGGACCCACACTTCTACCTGGCTTTGCTCCCTGACATTCTGGGCTCTGCCTGCGCCAGGCTCAGGCTTCATGGGTCAATATTGCTCTGAACCTGACAGAATTAGACCCTGAAGGACATAAAAGGCATAAACAGCTGCTGTCCATATTTTACCTCACCTGCATAAAAATAGATCACTCCAGTTTCTGAAGAAAGCAGTTAATCTTCATAAGCATAACCTATATTTTCTGGAGGAGAGGAAGAAAGAATGCACTCTGTAAGTTCGTTATCTCTGACATATTTTTCCTAAGCTGACTGATTGCATTAATAAGGCATAAGAAGACACATATATTAAAAATCCTGCCTTTAAATCTTACTTTGTTTGATCTACCACAAACTGACAAATCCAAAAATTTCAAAGTTATAGATGATACTTTGTTCCAGGAAAGGAATAGGAATCTAAGACACAGACTGAGGACAGCAAAACTGTCTCTAGATGTAATTCTTAACTTATGTTGAATTAAATCAGGCAATTAACTTTACAATCTGGAGGCATGAAGGCTGATACTCCTTGTTTTTTTCTGAATTCATTTCCTTAGGGCTTGACAGTGACACTCAGACACAGCCCTCAATAGAGGGTAACATTTAGCTATGCCACATTAGGAAGGAATCTTGGGAGGAATTCACAAGTTGCTTTTTTGTCTTGCTCAGAGGGAAAAGCATTTCACCATGATTGAAAAATACTCTTGCTTACTGCTTTCTTCTCCACTTCCACTTTTCCACTCCAGTTGTGTCTAATGTTAGATAGAGTTAAGCATTTCAGAGATGTGTTCATTGCCCTACTGTAAGAAGGAGGAACCTCTGGGAGGGATCTCAAGATACCCTTTATAGATAGCTAGAATCAGAAAAAAAATATTCCCAGACTTTCTGTTTCTGCTATGAAAATAAAACACATAAATACATTTCTATATGCCCATCCTAGAGCAAGTGCATGCCACTATCATAAACCAGGGAAACTGTAGGTTTTAGCAAATAAAAACATCAAACTGCTTTTAAAAAGCTACATATCCAAGCTTCTACTGGGTAAAGGTGTGCCTGATCATACGGAAAATAAAAATAGCACATGATGCCAGTAGTGTCTTAGCTGCAAAAGATATCATCAAAGCAAAATAGCTAGATTGTACAGAACAGTCAGTTCTTGCCCCTCTGACTTGACTTCATAGATCACCTGTGCAAGTTTATGAACCCTGTACAGAGGGATCAGATTACCTGCAATTCCTGTGCTTTCTCTGGCCATAAACCATACAAGACATTACAAGAGAGAGAGAATTTGTCCGTAACACATATAAAACTCAAAAAAGGCATTTTCCCACACATCCACCCAATTCTGTGATCTTTAGATTTAATGTAAAATATTAAGTTACACTTGATTCCTTAGTTAAAGCAAGAGATTTAACCTTTACAATTGGTATTTATAAAGGAAGACTCCCCTCCCCCAAATTTTTATTCAAGCACACATAGTCATAAAGATGAAGCTGCTTCCCCTAAAGTTAGCAAGGGCAGTCACAAGTAACAATTTGAAGAAGGATGAGATAAGAGATGCTGTGTGGCATAAAAAATGAGTGTGCAGGCATCAGAAATGATGGTCTTGAAAGGACAGGTCCATAAAAACCAAAGGAACAGAATTCTTTTGCCTATGCCAGTGGAATTCTCCCCGGGATCCCAGTATGAACAACACAACTCATGCATGCCAAGAAAAACTAATGATTCAACATCCCTTTTTCCAAAGAGGGTAAATGGCCCACTTGAACTCCTAGCAAACTTTGCTGGGGAAGAGAGGAATGGGGTTTTCCAAGTGAGCTGTGAAATTATAAAACCTATGATCTGGAGGCCACAGTTCTTGAGTCAAGAGTCCAAAACAGATCTGTTGCTTTGACATATCCCAATCATATGGAAAGTGCTCACAGCCACTAAGAATATAAGAGGTTTCCATGCCAGCTCTTGCTAGGTAATGAAGCCTTTCTAGTGTTCACAGCCAATAAAAGTAATAGCTGAATTTCACTTATTTCCCCTATGCATCAGCAGACTTCTAGACTTTTATATCTCTGGAATGTATGCATTATTAGATCCATCTATGTACCTGTCACTGTGGTATTCAAATGCTGTTCATCTTAAGCAAATGCACACCATCCAAAACTCCCAATATCCAGCTTTAATTTTGCAGTTTCAGTCCGTTATTAATTGTGCCATATGCTTCAAAATTAGCCAGTGAAGCTTTCTTGGCTTTGCTCCCACTCGTCCCCATACTTGGGCAAGTTGTTTAATTGTTTTAAATACAATTCAAATGTATGTGCTGGGAGACCTTCTGTGCTTAAGACAGGAAAGTTCATCGTAATAGGTCTTTCTCCTCTCCTTTAGTTATTAGACTGAATAGCTTTGCAACCATTTTAAGTTCATTTACACATCTCCCAACAAGAATACACAGCCAGCAACACTGCATGGACCTTTCCTGATCCAGATAATCAGGTGTGTTATCTGCACTGTAGATCAGGTATGTTTTAAGATCTGACTTGCATTACTCCAAACTCATCTTCCACAAAGTCAGTAGAAACTGCACAGTATGTATGGCAGAGATTTGCCACAGGGATGGGAACATCCACAGAGCAGAAGCAGGTATAGAAGTTTGCCCAAAGTGTTTATAAGCCTCAGCTGATGGTCGATCAGCCCCATCTACCCAGCTGAGAGATCCTGCCTCTGCTTGTATTCTCTAGACTGTGATTCTTCTGCTTCTCCTGAAACAGCTGTTTACTTTGTCACAACCATTCATCCCTGCAGACACAGGCAACAGCTTTTTGAACTTCCCCAGGAGTCTGGCTTTGACCAGCCTTCCCCAAGGGGTCATTTCAAAATGCAGCCCTGCTTCTGCCTGGTGATACTTTCTCCTAGGTTGTTAAATAATTCTGTGCATGCTTTCATCTGCTTTACCCTTTAGCACTGTTCTTTTCCACAATATGGTAAATGCATCCTTGGCAAGGCACCACAGCAGAGTGAAGCCCCTTATCTGCAGAAAAGGTGATTCAGGGCAGGGAAAGCTTCCTCCTAATGCCTGCACTTTAATCCTGCCCTAGGAGAGTTTCCTGCCACTGTTGCACTCTTGTTAATGACAGCGGTCAGCAGGTGACCATTTTCCTAGTACAGATGGACCACAGGTATCTGTAGCCAAAAGTTATTGCTGAAACCATTCATTGCTATGTTTTCAGTTTGCAATTCATGCTCAAACCCTTGCATTCCAGCAGCTTTTGTTCCATATCACTTACATCAGCTAGTACCGACATCTGGCCCAAAGTTTGAAGTCAGGTCCAGCTGAATCAGTGCAGACTACGGCAATTTCTCTCCTACACACTGGAGTCCTGAGCACCGTACTGAAATGAAAGAGTCCATCAATTTAATTCCAACACATAACATCATGCATCTGGACGTTATTCCAAATTTCCCGTGTACTACCAGCAGTGCTGCAACCTGCCAGGTAGGCTCTGCAGAAAGTACACTGCTGGAGATAGACTGGAAAGGACCCTCACAAGTCAGCTGGATTCATGGAGAGCAGGGTGGCAGGCAACAATAGCTTTCACCAAAAAAGTGTTAATGAACATGCTTAACTGCTACCAGTACAGGAAAGAAACAGCCATCCATCCAATACTTTCTCACTTAAGCTACTATTTTAAATTATTATGCTGTGGTTTCTGCTCCGATAAAACAAGTCAGACATTCAACATGTCTTCTTCTTCCAGCATTACGTGTACCAAAAACAGAGAACTAAGGAAGATGATTCTTGGTTGGACTCTGGGTCGCCATTAGTCCTTCAGTGATGGATGAAAGATCCTTACGTTTATTTCACTTTGATTACACAAGGGGAAAAGGAAGGAAAGTCTGTCACACTTCTTAAAAAACAGGTTTATCTAGATTTGTTTTACTTATGCTGCTGTGAATCAGAAATAATGCCATTTAGTTCTGTACTGCTACCCCAGGTTAAAATTGCTATGAAACCAAAACCAAAGACATTGTATTCAGAAACATGGTATCAAAGATCCTTTTTTTCATAGGCAGTACTTCTGAAAGTGAGGTTTAGCACAGGGTTTTAACTGGAGTTCTATTCAATTTTCCACTAAAGTCTTAGAGTATCTTTTCTTTTCTTCTTGAATATTATGCATGTCATTCATATATAAAATCCCAAAATAATCTAAAAGTCTAAATACAGGACTAACTACAATTCTGAATAAGAAGCAGTAATTAAAAACAAACAAAAACAGTACTTAGACTAAACAGTGAATCCCAGATATCACAATACTCAGCTTAAGTTCCCTTGACAACCCCTCCACTCCTTCATTCATATGGGGATAGAAAAGACGGAGATGGAGTTAAAGTTGTCATGACAACTTTGCTATTAAATCATCCGTCTTTTGTAAATTGGCTACTTTGGACTACGTGTTGCTCAACTAAGCTCTTGACAGAGAATGAGTTTCATAGAAGCAGTTTGACAGACAAATAACTTGGGTTTAATTTTAACAAGAATGCATATAGAGAGCCAGAGAGAATAAAGACTAAACATAGGATGAATCCAAGTATCAGCTAAACCAGTGCCTTCAGTTAATACAGTAATGCTAGCAAGATTTTTTATTTTACTTTCAGTATTGTTCAACCTTCTCATAGAAAAAGTGATGCCTGAACTGGCAAAGATGATATATTCATCTACAGTCACCAACTGCTTCTTCCTGGAGGAAATAAGTTCTCAAACACTATATGGAGACTTCTCTGCAGTGGGAACTCTGTATCAAACCTCCTTGCATAGTATTAAATATTATTTGCTCAGGTATGTTTAACCTCTGGACTTCACAGGTGAAAGAGTCTTTCACAGATTACTCTGCTTGCCTCTTACTTAGAGCAGAGCTTTCACTACAGGCACAATCTTTGCAAAGTTACAAAAAGCAAAACAAAACACAAAAAAAGCTTTCACTTTTTATCCTGTGTTCTTGAAAGTCACCACTGAAGAAGTAAAAAGTGCGCATTTGATTTTGTAAAAGATTTCTCTTACAAATTATGATTTCAACTAGTAAAGTGATCTTTTAAAAAAGTATTTCCTCTAAAATACTTACAAAATCATAACTCTGAGTCAGACAAGGGCTTAAATCCAGTATCTGTGCAGACTGGAAAGCTCAAATTTTTTTCTAATTTGACTTTTCCTTTCTGCTCCTGAAAATGTCACCAAGACCTGATGATAAAAGAAACTCAGAGAAGAACTGCAAACCTACTTTTTTTTTTCCTGACACTCACCTCAAAAAGATAATCTTCAATGAGAAGAGCCTACCCCAAATCACAGAGCTCTGCTTTAAGGACAGCATGTTTATCAAGTACAAGTCATAGTCCATGACAGTGATTCCTGGGCACTGCAGTAATGTACCTAACAGGGAAATAACAACCGCAACAGCGCAATACTTGCAAACATCAGCAAACTCTGCATCCAGTCCAGGTTTTCTTGTTTCATGGAGAGAGTTTATTCTTCTTAAGAAAATCCACAGCCCAAGACCTCCACCTGCTCTGCATTAGATCTATGGAAGTCCACTTTTTCATAACTCCTTTTTGCTAGTAAGTGTATGCAGAGCTCCATGGAATCAGAGTAAAGGAGATTTCCCAAGCACTGCTAAAAGGCTGATTTGCTTCCCTCAGGGGGTCCCTGTAACTTGGTTAATATGTGTAGCTGTTAAAAGCTGTTGAAATGATGGTGCTAAAAAACTGAACAAGCACCACAGAGAAAAGGCTGGCTAAAATAACTGAACCCTGAAAATAAAATTAAGATAAATAAAAGGAGGGTGAAAAGAAAACCAAATTAAAGCAGAAAAAAGGCAGAGCTGATAGTCATCTGAAATCAGCTTTCTCTTCTCCCCTTACTTTCTCTTCCTCTTCTCCCCCTCCCCATTCCCTAACTCCTCCACTTCAGTTTCACAATTCTTTGGCCTCTACTGACAGTTTAGCATTGCAAATCCTCATGCTGGATTTCATGAAGTCAAGTAGGCTTAGTGAAGATCATTGGGCTCAGCTTACTCATGGTATAATCTCATCCAAATCCACAGAGTTACATGAGGGGTGAGCTGGAACCAGTGACGTTTTCTGACATCCAGTTTTGGAGCTCTGTAACTCCAGACTGATGATACACACTGAAGGGTTTTCCGAACACAGCAGAAGAGAAAGAAGAAATATGAGCTCCTTGGATGGTTTTCATCATAATAGTTGCACTACATCTGCCATATATCAGGATGGTTCCCACGTTTCCTACAGGAGATTCATAACAGTGCTAAAACTTCACCATGCTGGAAAACAAATCTCTACGTAGATGGAGAAGTATATCTTTAGAGGTAAAATGGCAAGGAACACAACGTCCTTTAGAGCAACTTAACAAAAGAAATTATATGATTCCTGGAAAGCCTTTTGCAATCCCTACAGTTTTTTATTCGTGAAACCATAATGCCCCCCCTTGTCTTAGTGAAAACCTCTTCCTGGGGGATAAAAAATAGTTTGTACAAACATGCTGTATTGCTTTTTAGTAGTAATAACTCTCATCAAGGTTGTGGCTTTTTGTTATTATTTGTACTGCAATAATTCTGGGAGCCCCTGGCTGGCACTGGATGTCACTATTTTGAAATTGAGCATATATGGGACAAGAGACACAGACTGATATGACTGATCAGATGCACTGAGTTTGAAATGGAAGAGGCAGGGAAAAAAGAATCAGAAAATAAGACTGCAAAAGACCTCAAGAGGTCATCTGATCCATATGTGGATGCATGGTAGACCCATTTAATGACTGATCAGCTACTGCTCTCAGCTGTTTTATCTGTTTTACGGATGGAATATTAAGAAATTGTGTCATGCTCGTGAAGCCTATTGCCTGGGTGCAGCAGAAGTGGAAGTTTAATCCAAAGTTCACAAGTCCTGGTTGAAAGATGCCATGAAAATATTTTATGTCAACTGAATTTGAGAGCATCTAAGGAAAACAATGAATGCGCTATCAGTATCTGCTACTATGAAAAAATGAGTTAAAATAACAAACATCTAGCTACTAGTTACAATATTTTATTTGCTCTTCTGTACTCAGGCATACCTTAAAAAAACCCACAAAATCCACAAATAGCTGTACATCCAACTCTCCACATCATTTATCACATTGCATTAGAGAGATGCTTTTCCTTCACTATCAGAAAAACACACTATTCCATGCCATATATAATACATGAAACCCACACTACACAAAAACTCGCACAAGATAAAATACTAAGATCAAAAGCACTCTATATCTGACAAAGACTTTTTACACACTGCAGTGCACCTTCTCCCATGTATTCTGTCTATTCCATGAAGCAGTATACACACGTAGTATCAAGCTCATCCTTTTAGTCAGTTATTGCAGATACTGAGTTTTCTGTTTCAATACAGAAGCAAAAAATAGTTCCAAGTCACAGACAGTTCCTTTTCTATCACCATGTTATCAGCACTTCTTTAGGCTGAAGTATAATCACTCTCTTTTTTAGGCTACTGTTTCTACCTTCTATTTCAAATAAGTTTCATGCATTGATGCAACTGAGGCAAGATTAATATGACTCTCCTCTTTAATATAAATCTTTTGATTTGCTGCTGAATGGGCTATTCTTAATATTGCTATCTAACTGCAAGGGACAATGCTGTTTATCAAACCCCTCTGAAAGCAGCCATTCAGGTCTAGATATTACAGTACTATGAATTTAAAAACCTTGAAATATAAATGTGTTCCTACCATAGAAATTAAATTAATGTTTATTTTCCATATGAAGTACCATTTACATTTACCTTCCTTTCTATGACATCTAGATAAAAATCCCCACTGAAATAGACAGCTAATGCTGAAGATTTCCTCTGAATAAGGAACACTGAAGCTCAAAATTAACAAAATGCAAATCAAATGAAATAAAAATATAATTACACTCAGTCACAAAATCTGTGGAACATTTCAGTCCTTGGGAAACACTGGGGCTTTTTAAGCCAGATTATCTTGGAGAAACCCCCTGACAAAGTCTAAACCTCACTAAGAAGAAGAAAAACGGAAAATTCTTTAAAATATTTCAAAAGTATTAATTGAAATTATTGCTTATAAAAATTTTTGCATCACATAAAATATAGTCCAGATATTAAATCTGAAACAAACAAGTCAATGTGATAGCTTTACTCACACTGCATTTCAGATTTCACCACTTCTCTTTCTGATTTGGAAATGAAAGTATATTCCATAGCTTTTGAATTTCCTATCAGATAAGGAGTCTGGCTCCAGTTTTCAGGGAATACTTACTTTTTACCAGCTAAATGGTTCATTCTGGTGCCTAGCCATACTCTCCTCTAGGCATGCACTCCAGCATACTTAAACCCAGCAGAAGTTAATGATGTAATGCCCTTTGTTGCTGACAGCACCCTGGGAGTGTGAGGAACTAAACTTAGTTATCCTATAGTTTTTGACACAGACTGGTATCGTCCTAACGACTAAACAGGGCCAAGCCTGCCTATATCAGCTGAGGTGTCAGTGCTGTGCATATACCTACTTTAGCTTGAACTAACCAGCTACGCTGCAATGATGATCTAAGATGTACCTTTCTCTGCCTTTTCCTTAAAGAGAGGAGATCCATAGGGCTTGGAACCAGATTCTGTTAGGGCATACCCCAGAGTACTGAAGTTACGAAAGTGGAGGAGGAAATACAGATTCATTGGGAGCAGAATAAAAATAAAATAAGGATGAGACCTCCTCCTTCCTGCTCAGCCAAGTCCTTTCCCCAGCAGATGTCCTTAAGCTCTACCAGATGTTCTCAACTGTCACCTTTGCAAAAGGACAGGACAAATAAAAACTTTTATCTACAGTTTAGAGTCATCCTACTCTAGACCACTCTAGGTCAATGGAAGCACTCTAAATAAAAGGGAACAAACAGCTTTAAATGGATGAAAGAAGGATCAACTTAAAGGATCAAAGAAAGGATCAAAGTGAATGAATACCCAGGGAAGGAGGAACTCAAAACACTAAGAAAATACTTTATTCTAGTACCTGACCTCTGGGAAGGCTTATGGTGGTACTGCTGATGACTACAGTTTATTAAGCTCCAAGGGACACATGGTAATTGGCTCTTAGTCCGTGCTTCTGGGGAATGACACAGAGTGCTTCACTGTACAGGTGAGATTCTTTTTCTTGGGAGAAAGACTAAGAAAATGAAAAACTAACAATTGGAGTGTCTTAAAGAAAAAAAAATCACAGAATCAGAGAACATGTTGAGTTGGAAGGGACCCACAAGGATCACTGAGTCCAACTTCTAGCTCTGCACAGGAACATCCCCAGGAATCACACCGTGTGCCTGAGAGTATTGTCCAAATGCTTCTTGAACTTTACAGGCTTGGTGCTGTGACGACTTCCCTGCACAGCCAGTTCCAGCGCCCAACTACCATCTGGGTTAAAACCTCTTCCCAATATCCAACCTAAAAGTCCCCTGACACAACTTCAGGCGTTTTCCTCGGGTCCTGTCACAGGTCACCACAATATTCAAGGTGAGGCCGCCCCAGTGCAGAGCAGAGCAGGACAATCCTCACCCTTGACCAGCTGGCGATGCTGTGCCTGATGTCCCCCAGGACAGGGTTGGCCCTCCTGGCTGGCAGGACACTGCTGACTCATATTCAACCTGCCAGGGACCAGGACACTCAGGTCCCTTTCCACAGCACTGCTTTCCAGTCTCTCATTCCCCAGTCTGTAAGTATTCTTTACGCTAAGGAAGTGTAAAAGAGAGTAGAGGTTTGGGGATTCCTGAGAGAAGAACCTGTGGGTTGCACGGCAGTGTGTGATTAAAGGACCAGGTGTAGGAGAAAAAAGACAATCAGATTTTTGATCTGGAAAGGCTCATACCAGTCAGCAATGTGAAGTTTAAAAGGAGTTCAGAGGACAGGTAAAATTTTTGCAGAGTATCAAGACCACTACCCAAAGAAGGAAAGTTGTATTGGGTGCCTGAAGGAATAACTGGAACATGACAACTGAATTGCTTGTGGCTGATCCAAGAGCAAAACTTATAGGACTAATGCTCTACCATTATTGTTACCAGTCCCCAGCTCCACTGCCTTTCTCTGGACACGCTCTATCACTTCAGTGTCTGCCTTGGAGACCTCACCAGAAGCAAGTACAGTTTTCTCCTAGGGATGTGCTTGGACAGAAGCCTTGTATGGGCCTAGCCAAGAAAGGGGAAGCAATTTTGCACCACCACACAGCTAATCTCCACTATCCTGAGCACCCCTGGACTGAGCACTGCTGGGCTCATCCCTGGGCACCCTCCCTGAAGGTATTTCTCCAGCCTAGCCAGCTCCCCTGGTGCCACCAGATGCCACTCCCCACACACACACCCTGTTTTGGGGGTGCCAGCGGTGCCTGGTGCCAGCCTATCCCCCCTATCGGAGAACACAGAGACAAGGGGCTGAGAAGGAGTTGGAAAATCACGATGGAAATCAGGGCTGGCAGCTACTGGAAGTCCACGGTGTCTGCAGGATGGGGGAACTCTGAGGATGCTCCAGAGCGGAGGGAAGAGGAGAAGGAGGAGGAGGAGGACCCCCACACCCGGCCCTCCAGCCCGCAGCAGCACTGCCTTGTATCACAGCCAGCAGGGCCAGCGGGATCAGTGGTGGCAGGCGCACCGGCCCCAGGCACGCCTGCCTGGCTGGCGGCATGCTCTGTGCAGACACGGGGATGCTGTGCGAGGCGCTGGGAGCCGACCAGGGCGCCGCTCCGGCGGGCGGCCGGGGCCGGGAACAGCGCCCGGCGCTCTCCCTGCGACACGCCGGACGCCCGAGCCGCGCTCCTTTCCCTCTCCGCTGCCGCCACCCCATGGCTGCGGCGAGGGCCGCAAGTGTGCCCCCCGCCCCGGCCGGCCTTTCTATAGTTCTTCCTCTTTTTTTAACTGCTTTCAGCTCAAAGGGAATTGGCGCGACCCGACTGGCTTAAGAATCCTGAAGGTTTCAGCAGGGTAGCTCGGAGTGCCGGTCCCTCGAAGGCTTTCAGCCTCCAGGAGTTTCCCTGCGCGGAGCCCCGTCCCAAGGGGAGAGCTCCCCACTGCCGACCCGCTGCTCCAAAGAGGACCACTGACTCCCCGGAGAGGCTCCACTTATTCCCTGGCTCAACTCTGAGCTGCAGTCAAACGTGGGCACATGAGCCCTCACTGACCGCGGGGTGCTGTCTTGTGCTCCACCACAGCAAGTGTCGTGATCACTATGGAACTTCTACCTACTTTTGTTTGAGACACAAGTGTCTTGGTTGACCAGTTGCTAATTTTTTTTTGGAGGTTTAGAGTTAGTATTTGGAATGCTGATGGCCTTGGAAAAGTTGGTACTTAGGTGGACAGTACAGAGCTAAAAGTGACACTTTGGCTGTGGCAAACATCTTTTTGAAAAAGAACCATTTGGCAGCACTTCTAAAAAAAGGGCAGTCTTGGCAGCTGTCTAATTTTCCCAAGAAATTTGATCACACACACCTACCCCCATCCCAAACAAATCAGTTTAGTAAGTTTTTCATATTTAAAGCATGAACTGTTCTGAGAAGATTCAGTAGTCACATGAAAAGCTGCTTCTCCCAGGCAGGAAGGATGCACTGCCCAAATTGCTTCCTGTTGTGCAACCATAGAATTATGAATAACAACTGTATTTTAAAAAAGTTCTTTAATATTTGATTTAAATTTCTTTTGTCTCACACCAATGCTATCTATGCATTTTTCTGTTAGAGGGCCAGAAGAAAGGTGTGATCACAATCAAAGTGAACTTGCTAAAATTTCTACTATGACTATTGATTGAAAACATTTCTGCTGTCCTCACCAAAGCTCTGCTTGACATCTCCCGTTCTAGCAAAACAAATTATGTCTGCCAGAGGACAACACTGGGTCTCCCGGCCCAATTTTAAACTCTCCTTTGTTTTAATATTAAGTGTGCTCTCTTATTATTCTGTCTGAATACAAATCTCCCAGTTGATTTAAAAATGCATAGATCTCTGGGAAATCTGTTTCAGCATTAATAAGAAATAGCACCGTCCATTTATAGGATGTTCAGTGTTGACACGGATACCTTGGTGAGTGCAAGGGAAAATTAGGAAGAAAGGGACAGTATCTTCTAATGGTTTGTCTTCTCTGCATCGATTATCCTGAGTTATTAGACATAAGGAGTTCTCTTTTGTAGTGTATCGAGTGAGAAATTCATGCTGCAAAACCACTAACAACTAACACAGCCCTGGTTTGTTTAAGAAGAGAATTATGGTTTTGATCCCAGATGCTTTAGCTCAAGCACGTTACTGGCTCAAGTGTCAGCAGCATTTGACTTCAAAGCTGTATCCAGCAAACCATCTGGATCAAACTCACAGCCCATTTAACATGAGCTAGGAACATTTATCAGGTCAATAAAGCTTTCAAATTAGAAGCCATCTCAGAGCGTGAAGCTTACTATGAAACCAACATCAGCACTGGAAGATGCCAGCACGTGCTAGCCCCATTCCTCACGTATCATGTGAAAGGAGCTCTCCTTGGGGTGAAAGACATGTCAGACAGCACAAATAAGAGTAAAGCAGGTAACTAGGATCAATGAACAGAAATATGTCTGCACCTGATAAGGTTTATTCACTGTTCAAAACAGGGTCTGCCAGCACAGATCAGTCAGGAGACAAGCCAGATGGCAGATGTCATTGCTCAGGAATAAAAGCCCTTACAGAACAACCTTGGTTCCACCTTCATTGATATAACGCATTACCAAACAGTAAGAATTTCACCTGGGTCAGACAAGAGCACAGAACTGTATTTATGTCATGTTAGAAAAAAAAAAATATGGTATTTACATCAGCTCCTTGTCACTGGGAAAAATAATCGATATCCAGTCCACAGTAAGAGGAGAATGACATGAGACCATTTCTGCTCTGCAATAGAACCCACTGGCATAAAGTTATCCCTTCAAAAGGGATTCCATTTGAAATGGCAGGATGAGCTTTCATCAGTTTTGTGCTTGCCCTGTGTGTCTGTGGTGTTTTTATTTGATTTAGTCTTATAAAGTGAAGCTGTGCACCACAGCTTCAGTGTCATGTGTGTTCAGCATTTTATAAAACTTCATATTCATCACTTGAAACTCTAGCTATGAGGCAGCACCTTTAGGATGCATGTAGAATTTATCTAATCTAACTTTGTATGTCAATAAAGCAGGCATCTACTTCTAAGCTAGCCATCGGAGCCTGCCATGATAGAGAAGAGAAAAAAAGAAGCACGTATAGCATGACTTGCTGGGTTTATTTTAGAAACCCTTTTCACAGCATGATGACTCTAACCCTAGAAGCTACTGTTCTCTATATTCATCTAAAACAGAACCAGCTGAAATGTAGTCATTTCTATGATATGTATCTACTCAACTGAATTCCATAAATGTAAATAAAAGTGAAACTACCAGTCCCTTTAGTGTGTCTCTGGCTGTTTACTGCCAGGTGGCTGCTACTTTTCCATGGTTGTTGAATTTGGCCATATTTTATCCTTTAAATGAAAGTCAACCCTCCTTCCCAGAAGCTTATAATTCACCTTAAAGGATTACCAGAAATATTTTATCACCTGCTCTGGTGTTAAAACATTTCTTAAAACAATCTGCTAGACAGGAAGAAATGTGAGGGGGAGATCATTCAGGGAACTCCATCAGAAGACTAAGTGGACTGTGAAATGCTCTAATATATGGTAATTGTCAACTTAATAGAGTATGTATCCTGTTTCAGTTGGTGGCGGGGAGTAATTTAAACAATTAAAAAGATTCCAGTATGTCAGTAGTGTAATCCTACAGTTACATTAAAAAAATATCATGCCAGGACATTGGGAATTATAATTACTAAGAAAGATGACTAATTTTTTGGAATGAATCCTTGATTTTTGCTTATGAATAACTGGAAGAACAAATCACCAGTGATCTGTGGTTCCTCAGTTACCCAGTGCCTGACTACTTTCAAGGTGGTCAGTGCTCAGGACATTGGATATTGCAAATGTGTTTCAAGTATCCAGGCATTTAGAATTACTCCAGTGGCTCTCCTAAACATCTAAGCCATCACTATAAGAAACGCTTTAAGCATCTTTGTCCTCTTACTTGCTTGCATTTTTGGAAGAGGCAGACAGACTGTGAATCTGCCTCTAAAGATGGATGGAGACAGATGGAAGCTCTCGCTGTCCATGTGCTGAGCTGGACATACACAAGCTAAACACTACTCAGCAGTTGCGTAGCTGTATTAGCACAGCGGTGTCAACACAGCTACACAACTTCTGAAGCAGAACAGATGAGGCACAGCACTGTGCAAACACAGCCAAACAACTTCTGGATGGTGTTTGGTGTAGTCCAGTAAACATGATTTTTTTTTTTTGTTATTCCTGGTGAAAGGCCACATGTTTTTTATTGACCTGATAGCAGAGGGTGTCAGGGTTTGTTTGAGCTTGTCCTGGCCTAAGCTGATAATGAGCTTGTTTTATTTAACTGGGGGAGGAAATGTCCCACAGTCAGATTTGCTTTGGGTTAGCTCTAGTTTATAGTGATAACAAGTAGATTTTCTGTGGAAATTAAATTACCTGTGATCCTAGAATAAAATAGGGGGTTTGAGAATGCAAACACAGGGTGTACTGGAGGTCCCAGACTGTAAACACAAATCCCACTGTTCAGTCAGCGGTCACTGAAGGCAGGCAGCTGTCTAAACCAGGTTAGATATAATAAAGAGACCACAGAATTGAATAACTGAGACCTAAAGAAAAGGAAGTCCATATCATGCAGTCTGTATTAAGAATATAGTGAAACATAAACCTAAACTGACCCCAAAATGGAGGAAGTAGGGATCTCCAGCCATCAAACCCTGCTGGGTAAGAATTGAGGACACTGGTGGCTGTGGACATTCCCTCCAGCCCCACTGCCGTCAGCCTCAGGACCCAAAGGGACATGGAAAGGATGGCACAACACTTGACAAAAGAGGAAAACATTGTAATTTTGCAGTTATTGGGATTTGAGACTTAACACACACTTAACACTTTGCAACTGTCCTGTAACTTGGAAATAAAGATTATGGCTTTTTGCCTCAAAACATATTCATCCTAGGATTCACTTAACTTCATTTTAGATATTTGCAGTGTAGACACCTGCATTTTACCTAGTCATCCTGAGCTCTCACTATAGTCACTTGAGTGAAACGAATACTTTTAGGGCATGAAATCTCCACTCTAGTTTAGATGTCTGCTTTAGGCTGATACGGATTGCACCCTTGAATCATTCATTTCCCTGTGTTGACTATAAAAGGGTTCAAGGCAACTAATTTGGGGAGGAACAGTTACAAGGACTTTTATCTGTGAGAATACGATTCCCACCTTCTGTATTCATGCCAGTCTGTTCATTCCTGCCTTCTTTATTTGCAGATTATTTCAATGAGCAATTACCCATTGGACTGAAATCCCTTAGAAAGCATGACCTCAGGATTTAATTGTAAAACAACACTGTTAGAAGTAAGGATCACTCATGTGGAAGGAATTTGCATTGTACCAATAATAACAACAACAGAAGTAATAAACAAAGACCATAATTGCAAAGGTTTTGTTGGAAGATACAATGGGAACTATAAAAAAATCAATGCTTTTCCAGGAAGAAATTCAGTATCTTCCTGAATTAGTATCTTATTAGAAAAATTATATTTAAATCAGGGGATGAGAAGGCTCAGCTACAAGCAAAGGCAAAGTCATGGCTACCTGAGCAAAGGGAGAGCTCTGGCAGCAAGTCCCAAAGGTAAAAAGGAGGATTTGATATGTCTCATCCCTATTTTACACTAACCAGCATGTTATTAGGGCATCATAAAGGACAACACTACCCTAAGCTTGGGGCTCCCAGAAGAGAGCTCTTTCCTGTTCCCCTGGCAGTGTGGCTGCCTCCAGCCTGAGAGAGGAACCAGCCATGTAAGGCACACGTTACCATGCCGGTCTTCGGAGGAGACACCACAGCTCTGTGCACTTTTACAGGCTCATAAACGACAACAATACTAACAATTTACTAACTTCTGATAAAGACCACTTTCTTAGGAATTGCTGATACCTCTATTTCTATGGGAAATAAATCTCCCTGGAAGCTTTGCTCCACTGCTTTCTGAGCACATGAAAGTGCTGCTGAAATTCCTAATTGCAAATTAGACTTTTGACAGGGGAAGGCAGAGCAGACGGGTTGAAATAGCCTTAAAGTGCTTTTCTCTTCCTGATGGCAGAAGAGTTCATAATCCAGACAAATTAACTGATTGGAACAAACAGCATTAAGGCAGTGCTGTGCAACATTGTGCCTGGCAGCTGGTGGCCAGACACTAGAACATACTTAACCAATTAGTGCTGTCCCCTGCACCAGCCAAAATGCACATTTAGAACATCTGAGATGTGATCTGGGACATTTTGTGGACCACATGCAGCAGCTTTACCAGGTGGGCCAGAAAAGTGAGATTCTCAGCAGATGAGTTACCTGGGGCTGTAATAAACCTAAATCTGCTGGAAGTCAGTCTTTGCATATCTTATTGGCTGAACCACTCCAGGTTTAGCTGAGCTGTCTTTTTGTGGCTTTATAACACTTCAAGGAGATTTGAGAGGCATTTAGTGATTACTGATGCCTTTCCATACTTAAAAAAAAAAAAAAAAAAAAAAAAAAGGCTGAGGGCCTTTCAGAATGTTCTTTTTCTGACACTCTAATAGTTACACTTACAGAATAATTATTCTTGGTACTCATACAGTACCTTCCCTCAGCTTTTATAACAAGTTCCAAAAATTAACAAGGTAGAGCTTAATTTTCAATCTCAGCTTCAGTGATTCATCAGTCTTAAGAAAATACAGTAATTTGTCTGTGTTCTCTGCCTACAGCTTTAGGTATTTAAGTCACTCATACCTGAAAAAGTAAGCTGTGCAGACTTGAAGGAGAGCTAGGAAGAGATCACAGATCTCATAACACTGAGTCATGTATCTTTGCCAAAATACTCTTTCATCTTAAGCCTCAATGATGTGAGTGAAACATTTCTTTTCCTGGCTTGCACAGTATGCATGATGGAGAATCCAAGGGTCTCAGAGCAGCAGTTTCTCTCCCGGATTGCCCATGGTTTGGGAACACAATCTGCCTTGGATTCCTACCTGTCCTCAAAGAAAGAATACAGAGTGGCAATGACATTGTTAAAATTAGTCTGTCTATTCACTGAGCACATTAGTTTAATTTCAGTTGCGAGATTAATGAACCTCGTTTTTGATGCACAGAGTCATGACTCATTCTGAATGTTTTTGCTGCCTGGATATCCTTATATTTACCCAGCCAGTGTGGCCCTAGCATCCAGACCCTTCAGAATTATTAATGAATTATGCTTTCAGAACAGCCGTAAGGACACAGTACTCAAATGCATGCCCTTTGCAGAAAGAAATAAAACTAGAATGTTGAAATACTAATTTCACTGATTCTCAATGCCTTGAACCTGGAACATTTCACATTTCTTGATAAATCAAAAGCATTCTACTTGATTTTGGTTGTGTACATTACGGTAAGGTGACTCATGCCCTAGAAATGCCTTTCTCTTGTTTCCATTGACTAGAAGGGGAGCCTGGACTGCTCGGCTCAGAAAAAAAAATTTCTCTCTGCAGGGTAAGTTCTTGGATTTAGGTTAAAAAAATACCAGTCAGGGAGCAGGAGAGAGGCTGTAGCACTGTGCTACACACGCACTTGTAGACAGGAGAGAATCAAAAGTGTAAGACATCACAGGTTTCAAGAGAACTCCCAAAAAACCTCTCCAGAGTATTCTGGCCAATTTACATACTGTAACTACCTGAAATTAAGAAAAAAACAGGCTCTGGTAACTTCACACATCACTGAAATTAACTCCCTTAGGAGTCTGGCTTTGCTTTTCAGGGGTGTGAAATCTGTTTTCACTTTCTAAACAAAATATTATGACAAAAATAGTAGAGGTAGGAGAAGGTGAGGTTTCTGAGTTTTGAGCTATCCATTTGAATCAGAAGACTGCACTCAATAGATTTGCTAAAAATATATTCATTTAATCTATTTAGTATTTTGTTTATTTTGAGTGTTTATCTACAAAGCAAAATATTTCAAGACTGTTTCTAATTTACCTTTTGAGCTAACTTTAAAGCAATAGAAAATAATATGCAAAAAATTGCTTTCCAATAACAAAACAAGCTTACTGGTGCTTACCAGATGCCTGCCTCTGACTAAATTCAAGAGGTTTCAATATAACTGTAGAATCATTTAAGATCATTGAGTCCAACTGTTAACCCAGCACGGTCATTTTCTCTAGGCTTCATTTTATAACCAATGTACCTATAGAAGCTTTCCTTGCTGCTCTTAATGTCCCTGGCAGATTTAATTCTTTCAGGACTTTAGCTTTTCTAACCTGATCCTTGGCTGCTTGGACAATCTCTGTATTCCTCACACGCTATTTGTCCTTGCTGCCATCCTCTTTAGGCTTCTTTTTCATGCTTGAGTTTGTCCAGGAGCTCCTTGTTCATCCATGAACTCCTGACATTTGTGCATGACTTCCTCTTTCTTGGGATGCACCACTCCCAAGCTTGGAGGAAATGAGCCTTCTTAGGCCCTTCTTTCTTCCTGGGTTTCATCCGATGTGACTCTACCAGGCAGATCCCTGAGGAGGACAAAGTCTACTCTCCTGAAGTCTAGGGCAGTGAGCTTGCTCTGTAACCTCCTCGCTACCCTGAGGATCTTGAACTCAACTGTTTCATGGTCATTGCTGCAGCGCTGCCTGTAGCAGGCCCCCATTGCAGTGTCACCTGTCTCTGCCCTCCTCATTCATCCCCAAGCAGAGCTCCATGCACTCCAGGTGGTTATTGACATAGAGGATGACACCCCCTTATTGTCTCCCCTGCCTGTCCTTCCTAAACCTATAAGTCATAGGAGCCAACCCACCAGTGCTCAGAGCTGCCAATGAGATCACAGCCCTACAGGTGCGCACAACTCTCTTAACTCCTTTTGTTTATTCCCCATGCTACCTGCTCTTGCATAGAGGCATTTAGGTCCCCCTGTCCCTGCCCGGCCCCCACACTCACCCCCCAAAACCAACTTACTAGCTCAAGCGGCTGGAATTTGTTTGTGCTGCTCTTCAGCTGCTTTCTGCTGACCTGTGATCCCTCTCCAGGCTCTGGGCATCTCTTGATGGCACTGACATCAAACTGGTAGGAATGGGATGGGCTGAGGTTCTTCTCTGCCATCATTATTAGGTTAAAGTCCTCTTCACCAGCTTGGCAAGCCTGTGACCAAAGATGCTCATCCCCTTTTCTAACAGATGAACCCCATCAGCCCCCAGTAGGTCAGGTTTCTTAAAGCAAGTCCCATGGCCTAAGTAGCCAAAGCCCTGCCTGTGACACAGTCCTGTAAACACTTGCTGATTCATCAGATTCGACTGGCTCTTTCAAATCACTTTGACCAGGAGGATTGATAAAAGATCTACCTGTGCTCCAGAGTCCCTTACCAGGGATGATACTGTAACCCTCTTGATACTCCTCAGACTACTCCTGGCTGTGTCACTGGTGCCCACGTGAAACAACAGCAGTGGATAAGTCAGTGTCCTGTATGAGGCTTGATAGTCACTCAGTGACATCCCTGATATGAGCCCTCAGCAGCACAGCTCTCTAAAGAGCCCATGTCTAACTCAGGGGGGAAAGAGATGCTTCTTGCTCCTTCCCAGCCATCTGCCTCCACACTGTATTCATTATTATGCTGCTTAAAATCACATGTAAAACTTACTGTTATTCCCTGTATGTTGTGTAGCCATATTAATAACATCTTTTTTCCTTTCCACCTTCCCCCAAGTATGGCTAATACTGACATCTCATCAGATGAACACCATCGTTCCGGCTCCTGCTTTGCAGAACTGATGATACAGCTTTCATGTTGGTGTGGTGGTGGTCGTTTATCCGGACTGGGCTCAGAGCACGGCAGGGTTTAGGTTTAGGCAAGACAAAGCCTGTGAGTGCCTCAGGAGCTGGTTTCACACAGTGAGCTACCCGCTGTTCTTTTTAATTCTTTCATATGCAGAGGTCAATACTTTTGTAGAGATTATCCTTTTAAATCAGTGTCAGCTGACTTATACTCAGATCTGCTTACACAAAGTCTGACGGTATTTGAAGCTCTGGGAGAAATGTGTGTAAGCAGGGAATTCCATGCTGAAAGTTGGCCATTAGCGTACATCCAGGCTCTGTTAAAGCATTTTGCAGCTTCTTTAGTGCCTTTATATGACATGGCAGTGGATTTACAACATGCTGTGACAGCCCCTTCAGCGGGACAGTGCCATTAATCTTCAGACAGACTACTGAGATCAGCACTGATCTTGTGTTCGGATCCCCTAATCCAGGATCCTGTGCCCAGCAGGACTCTCATAGTGTTAGCTTATTCCAGAGCCATGGGACTTGATCTTGGCCTCGACTCCTCTAACGCATATTTAATCATAATACTTTTCGCAGCTCCTCTGCAGGTGTTGTGATGTGGTGACTGAAGACACAGTTAAGTATTTAAGTACACGATTAAGCTGAAGTGCTTGAAGGGAATTGTTGACTTCAGGAGGGCTGCTTGTACACTTGGAGTTAAAGGTGCACTCAAGTGCTTCACAGACCAGTTAATGATCATTAAATACCTGCAAGAAACAGAAACACAGAGATGGCACAACCACAGATGTACTGCAGAATACATCTCCTGGAGCAGTAACAGGCAAATCTTGGTTTTAGCTGCACCTTTAAACATCAAGCCAAAAGGATATTTGACTATTATAGAAGATCACAACAGGCTCAACATACAAAATAATAATACAATTAGCCACCTTCCAAGATGTGCCTGTTTCCTACAGAATAATTGTAAAATAAATAAATCAATTGAAATTAAACAGATGCCAATAGGTAATTACAGCATACTAAAGACTTTGTAAGGGAAGGATAGAGTCATTCCTGGTGCCTCACCCAATATGGAAATTAGATTTTGTTAAATAAAATAAAATAGTGTCCTGATTTATACAGTAGTCTGCGGTTTTAGTTTTTGTTTGGTTGTTTTTTGGGGGGTTTTTTTAGTCCTGTGAAGTATGGCTAGGAACCCTTGCTGGGGTCCTGTTCGCGGTCCTGAGGACACTCTCGCAGGCCTCCCTGCCGTTCGCGGGGGATGCGAGGGATGCGAAGGATTCCGGAGGCTCAGGCCGGCGTGTCCCGCGGTGCAGCAGCGCGCCCTGCCGGCCCCGCAGCGCGCCCACCGCCTCGGCTCCCGCCCTCCTCATCCCGGGTTTCCAAATATTTTTCCCACAGGTGGGTAAAAGTCCCCAGGCTGGTCGGGGCTGTGCCAGGACCCTGAACTGCTCTCGGGTAATGCCGCGGGTAGTGGCAGCCGTGCTTTTCTGTGCATTTGCATCTCTCATTCTCCCTGAAAAGTACCCAGAAAGGACAAATTTGGCTGATGGTTCCCTCACCCCTGCGCTGACAATTGTGATTTCCAGGATGGGTTAAGCTATGGGGAGAGAGGCAGGAGGGGAGGCTGAGAGCAGACGTGCAATGCAAGACACTTCGAGTGATTTGCATTTTAGGATCTTGTATTGATTACTGCGAGATCCGGGGGAGGGGGGGGAAGAGGAAAAAGAAAAAAGCAGCTGGCAGGTCTGACTCCAAATATTTCCAAAATTATTATACATTTTATTAATCGAGGTCAAAGTAACCTCATTTGGCCAGTATTAATGAAAACATAGGGAGTGTGTTAACTAAAAATCTCTTCAGCTGGAAAATCGAGATGCATTGGAATGCGTGGCGAGCAGCTGACGGTGCGCGGGTTCCAGGTGCCATCTACTGGGCACATCCCATGTTGGAAAGTGACGAGTACACCTTTACTTCTGGCCCCGCCGTTTCCCCGCTCTTCCTCCCTTTTTCCCACAGTGGTTCAAGCCCAGGAAACCTTTTAAACGCGTTTCGCTTCGACTTGAGAAGGCAGTGGGGTCTGTGCAGTGCTCAAGTGCTTTGCTGAACTGGGGGACAGAGTTGCCCATGACAGCGTATTAGAGGTCTAATGTAAAAATACACAGTTCTGTGTAAGTGCTAAAGAGAGGAAGGCGTTTTGCCATTTAAGTACAGCTCAGAGCACGAGCATGAGGAAAAACACTCCCAAGCACCTAAAAACCAAAGGTCATCTTGAAATAGGATATATACTGTGCAGCAAAGCCAAATATTTACTTGAGAGTATAAAACAAAACAAACAAACAAGGAAAAACAAACAAAAAGAAAATCACAATACCCCAAAACAACAAAAACAAACAACCCAACAGAAAATGACAAACAAATAAAGAAAAAGCACAATGAACACACACCAAACACACCCATCAAAAAGGGAAGGAAAAAAGTCAAACCTAAAGGAAATATTAGTGTGCCACAGTTTTGGCTCACAGCATGAATCATGCACTGCAAGTGAACTGCAGTCAGTGGGATTCTTTCTGTCCGCTTGAACTCTTGGACTGGAGTCAGGCTGACAGTCCTATCCGGCTTTTCTGACTAACCATCCTTCACGTTTGATGACTTGGAGTCTGGTTTTCAGTGACTTTGTTTCAGTGCTACACCAAACCAGAAAGGATCAATCCATTACATAAAGTGAGAGTCCCTACCTGCGAATCTCCCAGCACATAGCCGGAATTCGAGGAAGCAGGTCCCTTTAGGATAGAGTATCAGCAGAACTGGCTTTTTGGGTCCTGGACTAATAAAACCTCAGATTATTCTGCAAATTCAGCAGTCTTTTGTGAGCTACAGTTCTGGCTTTCAGGCCCCTTCTCTGTTTCTTTGATATGCTACAAAGCAAAGCTACCATGCAGCTTAAATTAATTTGTCTTATATCACATCAGATTAAGAGTACACATATGGTAATTTCCTCTATCTTTCCATTTCTCCATCTCTCTCTCTCCCTCTCTCTCCCCCATCTCCCAAGGCTGTAAATTTATAGACAAACAATCACACTTTTTTTGTTGGTTTCTTTTCAGTGTTGTTTCATTTTAATAGGACCAGTGGGAATTGGCCTACTTAATGAGTGAAGCTTTGAAACCTTTTGTTTAAATAAATCTTATTCCAAACTGACAGGAATAGGCAAAACTGAAAAAAAAACAAAACAAAAAAAAAAACAAACAAAAAAAAAAACCAAACATACAAACCCCATTAAATCTGAACAAAAAGGTGAATCAAAATACTATGCTGATGCAATGTACAAACCATTTTTTGAGTAATTTTGAATGTGTGGTTTACATAAATTTTACAATATGTGTCAAGAATGTACAGTTTAAAACAAAATTATTTTGAAATATAAGACAGGAATTTCTCAATTTTGAAAATATTAATATATTCATAATTTTAAAAATACTCTGAGCAATCCTTAAGTTAAGGGGGTAATTTCAACTAATACATTTCTAAGACAAGTTTTGTACCAAAAAAAGTCTTGCTTTTTGATAAACCAGTTTATTAAACAGTTCTCAAAACCACTACTCTTCTTTAGTAACTACTGCTTTTTCATCAAATCAGAATAAAAGACAAATCACAGCAAGAAAGCAACTTCCTAGACCATACTGGATAAATCCAGAAATCCACTCTGTCCCAAAATATATTCAGTGTTACATAATCTATAATCAGTGCACCAGAAAAAGATAAATCAGCACCTGTCAACTAATGAGGAAGGGTTATCATTACATTACCCCATAGTAACAGTTCTTTCTCCTTTCCTCAAAAATCACTTTTAAAAACCTGCTTTAAATTCCTATTTTAAGAGCCTGCTGTTATAAAATATAACTTCCTATGCTAAAAAATCTCTTCAAATTCTTTTTCTGGAAGCACATTCTAACAAGAAAGCAATAAAACTGCATACATTGTGAAAGATAAAAATACTTCATGTTGGCATTTAAGAAATGGGCTTGTCCTGGGTCAGTTATTCTCTGTCTGTTGACACAGCAGAAGCAGCCTAAGCAAAGACCTGTCAGGTGCTTCTGAACCACTGTCACAGAAGAGGAGGACACATTCCTAAACTTTGAAGTTCACAGGAGATCTGGCCCCAGTCAATGGGTCTGGTGTTTATAGGCAACAGGACCTATCTATTTTGCAACTTTGCTTTCAAGACAAGCAGCACTGAACCCTACCCTCCACTGCAAAACTCTAGTCATAGATAAATGTACAAGGGCAACAACTTTATTTTCTTCCTTATCATTCTCCATGATTTCTCCTACATTGCCTCCCCCCTCCACTGCTTCCTTTTGCACCTTGGTTTAGGTGTGAGAACCCAGAGCAGGCTAGAAAATCTACATCCCACAGCAACCTTACTGTGCTGTATCTCTGTGAAATATCCATCATTCCTGCTCCTACTACCACCATTGGTTACCGTGATCCTACAGCTTCCCCAGTCTCCTCGCTGTGCACAGACCCCCAGATTACTACTTCCTTAGTCTGGAGGGTTACCATGCCACAACGTCCATGATTCAGTTCCATTTGCTCTCACACTGGATGAGAAGCTTCTTTTCACCTCAAAGTATGTAGAAAGACCAATGGGAAGCAAATCTGAGAAGCATTAAAATGTATAACTTTTACTGATATTAATGACAGTAAAGTACCTGTGTAGAACTTGGGGCCAGATCCACAAGGATCTCAGTGGGAAATCAAGTCCCTAAAATCAGGTTTAATGCCTAATGATCTTAATCCCTCATTTTTCAGAAGTCAAAAATAGTGAACGTATAGGTTTTTGAAACACTGTTGAGTTGTTTCAAAATGGACTCCAGGGAACTCCATCTCTAGAACTAATAGCACGTTAAGAAAGATATTATGTAGGTGTTCGTAAGGAACAACATTTGCAATATGCTTAATTCCCTTTGCCTCCTTAGACATAGAAACTGGTTATTCTTCCTACATAACTACTTCATGGGATTTTTTTTAATCATTTTGAGGTGGAAATATTTGCAATGTGAGCGATTCTGTTATGAAGCACAGAGAGAAAACAGTTGTCTCATGAACGGTCTCATGACCATCTCTGTTGCTATTAACTGGATACCAGATATGTCTGTTAGATTTGCTCCCAAACTTGGCACCCTAAAACCTGAAATGCCACAAAGTATTTGTTGAGAGATAGGAAGAAGAGAAGAGTAATGGGCTTGGAAGTCACTAGGTCTGGGGTTATACAGTACCAGGGACGAGGGAGATGTGTGGTCACATGCAGAACTCATGAACCTACATGCCAGAAAGTTTCCTTCATGGCATACTCAACCATAAGAAGCAGGAACAAAAGCGGATGCCAGTCCCACCAACAAACACCATCACTTAAATGAATTTTGGCACAACAGTCAGGTGCAGAATCCACTGCAGATCCAAAGAAGGGTGCTCTGCAGAGTTTTACTGTTTCCTTAAATATAGCTTTGACTACAATAGTGCTGTCAGTTTTGACTATGCAAAATATCCTAGGGGCCTAAAGGAGGGCAGAAACTATAGCCAGTTTAGAGCATAAACCTCTCCAGCTGCAGGAAACATTATCAGCACTAATCAATCATGTTCAAGTGGAGTAAGTGGTCACCCTGAGTTTGCCTGAATGCACAGGGGAAGCAAGCTTGTTTAGCCTGAAATTTTCTTTATGAACAGAGTAGTTGAATCCTGTCTGTATTAAGATTTTAGGAGCTTCTCTCAACTTCTTTTACTTTCTTTAGCTCCCCAGCTAAAGTGCTGAGATAACTGCCCATGTTTCCTACTTGCCTAGCACTGTCAGAGGGAAAAGAGAATGATTTATTAACTGAAGGCTACAGAAATGTTTTCAGCCAAAACAACAATCAAATTCCAAAGTTCTCGAGATTTGATTCATGGTGTTTACAAAACCGTGGTTCTGTGACCTCTGCTTGTCATTGCAATCATAAATAACTGGCTGTGTCCCTCTGTTCCTTTTAATTTCCTGTTATGCACCCTCTGCCTCTTACTTCACCCTTAAATCATACACTCTAAGGAACTGAGACCATCTTTTCACAACAATCAACAGTGCAGCTCTATATGTGAACTGGTAGGTGCTTCTCTAACACAGGTAATGACTACTCAGAACAGCAGCAGTGAGTTGAAACTGAAATACCCCTTTCATGCCTCCACTGAGAGCAGTTAACATCAAGTCACTGTGGTTTGAGTTATACAAGTACATGGGGAAAGCAGAGACCCAGCAATCCTACAATTACATTCTAATGTTCTGCTCTGCACTCTTCTGTTGTCAAACAATATTAAGTACTTTGTAAATGTGATGCTTGGAATTTAACATGTAATTTAACCACCATTTTACCAACTTCAGGCATGAGGTACTTAAGTTTAATGGAGCCAAAAAAATGAATACTCTAAGAAAAGCATAATCTCAAAATACGTTATACAGTACTATTGAAGGAGGCCTCTTATGTGAAGACAAAAATCCATATAATTGTATGATATCATTAGATTCAAGTGTAAGAAATTCCTAAGTGTTTCATATAAGCAATCATAGAAATCTCAAGGAAATTTTTCATTGTGACCAGTTTTGCTCACAACTGGTTATATAACTTGTAGGACAGAAAAAGAGATTTCTCTTCAGACAGAAAGAAGTCATTTAAATATGTTATGGGAATTTATAAAAAGTAGTAATCAGATTTGTTTGGGTTTTTTTAATAAGCCAAATTACACACAAAATAAAAAGGAGGGGGGAATGCAAAAGCCTTTTAACAAATGAAAATTACAGTCAGCATAAGTTTTAAAGTTAAGCTACCAGCAAACATCCATATCTAATAAAAGCAACTTTACCAACACTCCCCATCAAGAACTTTCTTTCCCTTCTGCAATAACCCCATGTGCTTAAAATGTAGCCGTGACAATTCCTAAGCATGTTGTGCAGCTAAAATACAAGACACCAGTTAATGAACTATGTACCCCTAGATGTGAATGGGAAAGTATGCTTAGTTAGATAACATCAGAAATAGAAAAGTCATGGGAAAGGAACTGACAAACTACACAGCCTAAGAAATCTAAGATAAAAATCTAGCCCAGCCCTCTAAGGGCATGGGTCTTTGAGGCTTTTCACATGGCCAAATTATTTTATCATTCACAGTGTTCAGAGGTAATTCAACCTGTGACTGCTTACTTAGTAAATAGCTTTTTTTTTTCCCCAGCCCTATTTCACCTTGCTGAAAACACTGCTGTTCTGCTGGTACTGTTTGGAAGTGTGGGGAAAGGAGGTAGAAGTCTGAATATTTCTGATCTCTGTAATCTCAGAGGAAGTGGATTACCTCAGCAGCTGAGATCCTGTACTGGCCTCTACCAACTGGCCTGTGGTTTTGATAATTTCAAGGCAGAATTTCAAGACAGGAGGTTTTTGTAATACTCTTTCATTTGGCTTTTCCTTTGGCTTACCAGAGACGACATCCCAACCTCAACACCATGTAGCTGGGCTCGTTGTGAACTCAAAGGCTATTTCTGGAGGGAAGGGCAAGCATATAGTAGAGGGAGTGGGAAACTTTAAATACAGAGTTAAGGTGAAGACCACTTCACCATCTGGTCTCTGAAAAGACCATACCTATACTAAGGGCACTGAGTGAGCATATTTTGTTAAGAAAACACAAAGAACTTATGCTTAAGAACATAATATTTGATTACTTACTAGCTACCAGCATTTCTGTCTGCCTTGTCTACAGTTTGCTTTTGGGTACTTTTGATACATGTTACATACTGTTAATACTGTTCTTTTGTACATATATCCCCAATTATGCTGAAAGATTCCCACATTTTAAAGATGGAAAGACAAGACCTCTGAAGTAGTGTATTGCTGTACAACAGGCCAGTTCTCGAATGAGAGGTAAGAAGATACAAAAGAATATAAGGGGAGGCTGGGAGACTATAGAACCAGAGCAGATGACCAAATTTCACAGTAATAAAAAAAAAAGAATAGCAGAGATAAATATTTAAAGTGAAAATCCATCTTCTATTTTAATTACTTTAACAGCTAAATAACTCTCCATGTGATCTAGTTTTTTCATATAGTCCAAATATGTAAATCTAAATAAAAGTAACATTTTAAAATGTATTTTATATCTATTTCAAAGAAGACCAGGCAAACCTGCTTTCTCCTCTTATGTATCTCTTCACACAACTCTTTTTCTGTGCTGATCTTTCAGGGTCTGAGTCCCCGCCGATGAAGTCAGTTGAACTTCTGTTGTTGGCTCCACCAGCAGCAGGTTAAGACTCAAAACTCATAATCTGTCTGCAGCTGTCCTGGTATCTGTATCTCTTCTCTTTGCCAAGGATCTGAATACAAACAATACCTTCAAATGAAGGCTGCTTTATTCAAATAGTAAATCTGGGAGGAGAACCATTAGCCATGAGATGAAACAATCCTTTATTCTGACTTTGCTATTATGCAAATTAATTTCATATGTTTTTAACCTTTACAGACAGAATATGTAAATTGCACCTCCTCAAAATAGGGTTACCTCACTTTCATTCCCTCAATTAAATAAGAAATAAATGGCACAATAAGAAATTATTTGTAGGGATGTCAGTTTATTTGCATATACCCTGGTGGTCTAGTGGTTAGAATGTGGCACTTTCACCGCCGAGGCCTGGGTTCAATTCCCAGCCAGGGACACTCCCCGGGCAGGTGGAGCTCGTTAGCCCTGTAAGGCAATCCACCTACGTCCCAAGGACCTCACTGCCACCATCCAAGCTTGCTTGGCCCCGGCAGATGAACCTTAGGATTAAAGGGTGGGCTCCGTTCCGCGCACACTGTGTCTCACCTAAAAAATCCAATGCGCAGGCTGGAAGGTGTAAAGACCTTCCCCGGATCTTCGTTCGCGAAGACTGGCCATTATTACAATGACAGATATTAGACAAACATACCACTTAGAGTTCTAGGCATATCCTGTAGTTAAGTATGTCATTTAAGGAGGCACAAATTAAAATCACAGAAATGTTAAGGTGGGAAGGTCATATAGCACAACTTGCTAGCTTCAAAGATGAAATTGGCTGCTGCCATCAGTTACTTTGCTGTTGAAATCAAATCCTGCAATATGATTTTTTTTAGGTTTTGTTTTTTAATCCCAGCCCTTTCGGATTAATAATAGTATTTAACCTGTCGTAGCTGGTAATTTTTGCAGATGTTGAGAAACAACAATTTATCCCATTCCAAAAGTGCAGGTTTGGTTGCTATGAAAAGGACTCGTGAAATGAGGCCCGTTAATGTCAATAAATCATACACCTAGTAATTAAAGTGAACACCACAAATGTTGGGGGAAAAAAATGCACTTCACATTTAGGATGTGACACAATTAAGATTTCGAGTACAATCTCTCTTACACAGGCACTATGCTACAAATTCTTTTCCAGGCAGTGAGAACAGAATGAACCATCCTCATGCAGTGAGCAATTCAAGTTGTGTTCTCTTCACTTGTGTGAAATGTGCTCTAGTTACAAAATGTATACGAGCCTCACACTGCAGACAGCATGATCACCTTGCTCACATACTTTAAACGCAACTCAGGATAGCAATGTCTCACAAATATGTGTGAAATACTGTCTGTCTTCAAAACACAGGTGAGCTAAAGGTTCTTTTACAGACTGAGAGCCAAGCAAGACAACATGGCCACCAAAAACTTTAGCTACACTTATGTGGTTTAAATGTGTTTTTCGGACACATTTAAAAATCCAAAGAACACAAAATTTTATAGATAATTCTACAACATGCAGAGGTATGTACATATATTCATCCACAGAGAAAATCACCGCATGCACTGAAGTCAAAGGGACGCATGCTTGGCTTGCAACTAAGAATGTTCAGTATTTAAGAACAGCAGATTTTAGATCTGAAAGGAAGGGTCCATAAAAACATGCAAGTAATTAGTCATCATGCAAAGAAAGGGTAGTGTTTATCACTAGATCAAAATCATTCTGTATAGTAATGAACCCCTATAATAAAGCTACATAAAACTATCCAGATAATTATAAATCTGGCATTCCCAACTGTACTTTGGAGTACAACTTCAGTAAATATTGCCATCAGGGAGGTTCAGAGATATACTTCCTTAGCCTTCTAGAAAAAAAAAAGCCAATTAGAAATGAGCCAATTTTCTCCATGTGTCATTATACTGTTACGAACACAATACAGGACTGGAAATTCTAAGGCTGCCATACAGGCATCTTTCCTCTGAACACTAAACATTTGTAGTCTAGTGGTAGATCAACCTCATTAAACACACAAGATTAAAATGAAGGCCACAGGGCTCTAAGTACAGAGATTCCTGTCCCCTTGCCATGGAAGGGGAATTTGTTTACAGACAGTTTCTTTCTTACCTGGAAACCCAGGCAAGCTCACAAGCCTTGTACCAGCCCCTCACTGCTGCCAGTCATGAAACAGGTTGGTACTGAAAAATGCATCTACCATAGCTGCCACTCTGCAGCCAGGCCCACCCCACCATGTGCCCCTTTGTCTCCTAGACTGGGTGCCTCGCCCAGCTAGTCCCAATACCCTGTCAGCCTCTTGCTCATCTTTCTACTTTGCCTGCCCAGTCACCCTCTGTCAACCTCTGACTCAGCCTCCCGGCCATTTCCTTTTCTCCCAAGCTCTGCACCTCAAGCAAGTCTCAACCACCTCCATATAATCTGATGAGCAGCCCATGTCACCATGTTTCATCCCTACTTTCAGCCTTCCCCTCAACATGCGCACCTCTTTTGACTCCATCTTTCCCAACTCACGTTCACAAGTCAAGACAAAGTTGCCTCAGCGCATTGCAGGTGCAAGAAGAGTCCTGACAGCAGAGCAGTTAAGGGTCTCTTCTTAGTTCAGGCTCTGTTCAGCTTCCTACCCAGGGAACAGCAGCCCTGTGTAACAACTGCAGGAACAGTTCACAGTTCATCCTGGCTGTAAGCCAGAAGTGAACTGTGCAGGCATGTACGTATGTAGCAAATGATGAGAATTTGAGCTAAGTTCACCAATGAAATCATCAGAAATACTTCAAAAGGCTTATAACCTCGCCAAATTTGGAAATAAAATGTATTAATTCAAAGTTACAATCATGCTGATGCTTCCAGCTAACCACAGACACAGAGTAAGTTTTATACATAAATGCAAAATAAATAATTGACCCTCCATTTCCACATTAAAGCTCTTCGCGTGACTTGCCCCCGCTTATAATTTTCTTACTCAAATTTAGGCTTTCTGTGTAGCCACTTCATTTCATATGACCTTACTTATAAGCAGAACTCTGATATTATTTCTGAGGACAATCATATCACCCCTTAAACAAAAGTGGAATTTCAAACGGATGGACAGCTGCACAAGGCTTTAAGAAAAAACATTTCATGTTATTTAACATTTATCAAGTATATCACAGCACTAATCCACTGTGCTTTTGATTCAACAGTTACACTCTTCTACCTCTCTTCTTTTTGATGATCACTGTCTCAGGGATATGTTTCTAAAAGATTTCGTATTAGTGGGATTTATTAGTGATATATGACTGTCACTATTCAAAAAGACTGCTTTCCTTGTATAGAATCTAAAATTTATTTTCTTCTCTACTCTATCAGTGGTTTTGTTCTTCCAAATGTTTGAAAAAAAGCTTTCCTCTGTTCCACAGTTATTTTCTTGACTGCCTGTGTACCTGGCACTTCCACCACATCATCAGTCAATTGATATTCTCTTTATCCAGTCACCTGCTGTCATACTACTCATACAAAGAAAATTGTGAGGGCCACAACAACATGTCTCACAAGCTTTCTCAACCTCCCCCTCACAATTTAATTTTTTTCCTTCTTTTGATGATCACTTTCATAACTACAGCTTTCATGTTTGGTCATACAGAAGATTAGCACTTCTCAGCTACCCTGCTAACAAGCATTAGGAGCCCAGTTTTCCTACACTGGCTTAAAAGAGAGCAGCTACCAGCCACCCTGAAGAATGCTGCAGTATCACAATCACCGCGTGAGAATAATTTCAAAAGCAGGAACAAAGCAAGACGTAGGCTCAACTGAAAAAAGAATCAAATACTTAAATTATACCAGTGTTATACAATGGGGTAAACTTCAGGAGATTAATCTCCAAAATATAATTCAGAACAATTCCAATACCTTCAAATGCATTTATGAAAATATCTTAAAGAGAAAAATTAAAAAGAAAGAGAGAGAGAACATTAAATATGAGCTTGTGGAAATCACCTGGGACAAAACACACCAGAGCCATCCTCCTACAACTTACATCTCTCAATGGATTAAAAAAAAAGGAAAAATCACTCTCAAAAAGAAGAGAAAATCCATAGGTAGAATTTTCTGTGTCTCTGCCACTCAGTTATGGAAAATGGTATTGCACTCCTTCCATTTACTCTGAAATGTTAAAGAAAGCATCTGCAGAACTTCATTCTCAGTCAACTGAGCGGATCCTTTTATTCATTCTATTTCCTTTATTCATCCATGAGCTGCAATACTACTGACACCTTTTCCATCAGAATTGTATGGCAGCATGACAGCCCAATCATTCCATAAAAGATGATACACGTTACCTCTTCGGGTCAAGCTACAATCCCCTAGTTGGATGTAATTTTTAAAATTACAAGCCTTATTAACTTGAGTATCATTCTAGTCCAGCCACTACACTCCTAAGTTTCAGAGAATGTTTCCTGAAAAGGAAGGTTTTGTTATTTCCATGTAGGTTTTGGTGACTGCTATCAGTATTGCTAATAAAGACTGGTAACCCTTCTTCTACAGCAGACAACTCTATTTCTTGTACTTTTGACAGGGTTCTTGAGAAACAAAAGTGATAAAAGGATAAAGTGATAAAAGGATCTGCCCTCTTAAACCGAGTTTTACACTTTGGCTTCATAGTTTAGGATGTCTGGAATTAGATAGCTTTTGCCCCCCAGCTACCTTTCTATGCCACAGATCAATTACTTGCCAAAAATGCATTCATATCCGATAGCAAAAACAGAACATGGGCGAAAGAACATTAGAGCAAGCAAATGCATTCATACATTGAGAATGCAGGCAGAGGCAGGAGACAATTAGAGAAGGAAATTCAAATATAAGGCATTTCCTGAGGATTAATGAGTGGGTGGTAGTGTTTGATAGTCAAGGGCAGGATGGGTTCTGCAACCGGCACAATTCATTAATCCCCCAGGCAACATAAGCTGGGATTCTGCTAATTTTTTTCCGCCCTTGTTATTTTCCTTAACATTTATTTAAATTTCCACTTACTCTGACACCATCGATTTTTCATAGAATCACAGAATGGTTTGGGTTGGAAGGGACCTTAAAGACCATCTTAGTTCAAACCTTCCTGCCATGAGCAGGGACACATCCCACTGGATCACGATGCTCAAAGCCCCATCCAGCCTGGCCTTGAACACTCCCAGGGATGGGGCCTCGAAAACTTCTCTGAGCAAGCTGTGCCATGCCTTACTATCCCTACAGTTAAGGGTTTCTTCATAACATCTAATCTAAACCCATCCTCTGTCAGTTTGAGACTATTCCCCTTGTCTTATGACTACATCCCCATGTGAAGAGTCCCTCTCCAGCTTTCCTGTAGGCCCCCCTCAGGTACTGAAAAGTGCTGTAAGGTCTCCCGAGAGCCTTTTCTTCTCAAGACAACCACTCCAACTCTCTCAGCCTCCTCTGCAGAGGAGAGGTGGTTCAGTACTCTTTGAGCATCTTTGTGGCCTCCTCCGGACTGGTCCATGTGCTTCTTATGTTGCAGGCCCCAGATCTGGATGCAGTACTCCAAGTGGGGTCTCACAAGAGCAGAGCAGAGGGCCAGAATCACCTCCCTCAACCTGTTGGTCACACTGCTTGTGACGCACCCCAGGACATGGCTGGCTTTCTGGGCTGCAAGTGCACATTGCAAAGACATGACGAACTTCTCATCCACCAACACCTCCAATTCCTCATGATCAGGGCTGCTCTCTATCCATACTCTGCCCAGTTCTTGGCGTCTGTGCTTGGGATTGCCCCCAGCCCACATATAGGACCTTACACTTGGCCTTGCTGAACTTCGTGAGGTTCTGAGCCCAATGCTGTCTGCATGTCTAAACAGAGCTACTATGGTAAGTAACATCTACAATATTACTGAAATTAGTACCTGGAGGAAAAGGCCAGATAACTTTTCAGGTTTCACAAAGTAGTTCTTTTCCTAAAGACTAAAAATGTTCTCTGCCTTAGAAACAGAAAGGGCTCAGCAGATGTGATCCCTTCCTCTAAATTACAAGCTGCATGATGGCCTCCATTATCCTAGTGGTAGCAGACAAAGAGCAAATCAAGTATTGGAGAGAACAACTGATTTTCAGGCTGCCTTTCAGCACCTCAGGAAGCCACATACAGCAAGGCATTACTTAACATGTCCCTGCCAGCAACCATACCCCTCTATCATCATAACTCCATACTAACCTGTGACAGGTGCGTCTATGTCCAGCAAATTTTTTTCCTGGCGGAGAATTGAAGCTCCCTCTGTTATTATTCTCAAAGCAACGCTCTCTTCCAGTCTCCCTTCTTTCATAAGGTGTGCCTTTAAGATATCCACACGAGGTTTTCCATCGTTATCGAACACTTCCTTAGCTGTGAGCCGGTGACTTGGAGGAAACGGGACAGCTAAGTGGAAAAAAGACAAAAATATGGGGTCACTTTTTACAGCAAAGCTTCTATTACTGACAATGACATATTTCAAAACATGTCCGCTGCAAAATAACATTAACACAGATTTTCTACTGCCTCTTAAAATGTGTGGTTGAAATTGTACATAGATTACCAGAGATCTGATTAAAACGCATGTATTCTGCAGCACGTTACTCACACGTTCAAGAACAACTGACTCAGGCTTATAAAAACTTGGGAGGAGTATACAGGCCATACTTACAGGTAGATATATTCAAACAAGCACCCCAAAAGGCCTGGGAATATCAGGGAAAGGAGGGAACAGAGTTTAAACTGCTCTAGTAGCAGCAGAGAACATTGATAGAAGACTTCCTTCCATTAACAGCATAAAGTGCACAAACAACTGCAACATTTAATATCTGTGCATGGACATGCATGGATACACTCTTAATTAAAATTCTAAAATTCAAGACAGACCTCTCTCTAATGACTTAGGGTAGGGGGATAGAAGATGTTTTCCCTGTGTAAGTTACACAAGATACATCTGAAGCCCATTGAAGCACGCCTGAGTGCCAAACAAACCACTCCAGCAAAAGCAGGGCAGAGGATGTATCACACCGAAGTTGGAAATAAACGGATAAATAGGAAGGTTGTCCTAGCAACACGGCAGCGAATAGCGAGCTGCGTACTGCTGTCACGTAAGGTCTGAGGCATATGGCAAACTTATATGTTCCTGCTTTCCAGCTGGAGCGAGAAGGCTTGGAGGTGATGCTGTCAGCTGCCAGGATGAGGCTGGAGCATTATCCCAGCTTAACCCCCTTTCCCTTGCAGTCAATCGGAGCGGCATTAGGCAGCGCCTCTCTCACCAGCCACGGGGTATTTATCCTGATCCCAGCCACAGCTGTGAGAGGGCCAGGTTGTTCGGGAGCTCCAAGCAGGAGGAGGGGGTGGCCACAGGGCTGGTCTCAGCTGGCCGCATCTGCAGTGCAACCCCATCCCTGCCAAAGCGCTTTGTCTCCTCTGGAGTGTTCTACTGGCAGCTTTGCCACATTGTGAGACATGAAACCCTAATGCAGCAGATCAATGTATCTGTTAGCTTCAATTTTCTTCTAATTTCACCATCGCATACTTCAAAAACAGCCCATAAATCACACTCATTTAAAGTTCAAGCCAAGCACTCTTCACTTACGCTACCAGAAGTAACCGAGCAGAAAATAAAAAAAATTCGCTTTGTGCAGTTAATTCCCACTGATATTTTTAACACAAATAGCTTCAGAAAATGCCCCCCCCCCTTTTTTTTTTTTTCTGGCTCTTTTTTCCCGCCTT
>JAWMRA010000001.1:37817112-37852720 GCA_035584735.1 Pseudotriccus pelzelni | reverse complement strand
CGCGCACACTGTGTCTCACCTAAAAAATCCAATGCGCAGGCTTGAAGGTGTAAAGACCTTCCCCGGATCTTCATTCGTGAAGACTGGCCATTATTATTATTATTATTACTTTGGTATTCTCTTTGTAGTACATGCAGGTTAGGTTAACCTGTCAGGTGGTCTCTTCATTATAGTTTAAATGCTTACTTTACATATATAATGCAAAGAAACACACAAAAGAAGGGTTTTAATAGCTGTTAATCAAACCAGGCCAAAAACAAAGACTAACTTAAAGCTGAAAGGCTTTGCAGGTTTAGAGACTCCGGTATACTATCATGGTAAGAAGTTAGTGCAGATGCACTAATGAGCAGATAAACACTTTTGACTCTACGCTTCATTCTAAGCATCCCTTGTTTCTGCTTGTCCCAAATCAAATACATTAGAGTACCTATGCACAGTTTTATGGGTGCAACTCCATCTACTCTTGGCAATTTTCACAGCACAGCTATTCTGGTCACACATCATGACTCATCACATTCCTCCTGGCAAAAGATTGTCCAGCTAGAGAACTGCTGCCAAGGGATTTTATGTGGTCTGTGACAAAGAGAAAAGAAACCATCCTAAAAGATAAAAATAAATTCTTCAAGAAATATCAAAAGTAAGTTGAAAAACTCTGAAAATAGGATAAAATACCACTCCCCTCAAGTCCCCTCAATGTACAAAAATCCTGACCTTCATTACACAGTTCTGGTGGATGCTAGCAAGTATGCCTTGCACTGCTCTTGCTCAAAACTTAGCACATCAATATGGTCAAAGTTATGTCCAATGATACCTAAACCTCCACATCAAACAGAACCTTTCCAGGTTTGTGTAGGAATGCCTCAGCCTTATACCAGCATCAGATAAAAATCAAATCCTATTTACTCCTCAGTCTCTTACTTCAACACAGAAGGATGCAATTCATACTCCATAACATTGAAAGACCAAGGTATTTTTGATATCAGTGAAAGTAGAATAAACTGAGTTTTACTGGAGTGGAACTGGATTGAAATACAGGTGATCTTCAAATAGTGATAATGAACCTTAACTACATTCACCCTTGCACCATCCTACTATTAGACTGTATATACTCCAGGTACCAAGGATAAAAGATTTCAATCTCACACACAAGTGGCAAAGTAAACTATGTATTTTATCAATTACTAGGGCTTTCAAATACCAGGGACAACAAGAACTCACAAAGGCACTGCTGACAAAATAAACATGCAAGTCATCTAGCAATTGTGATCCAGCCTATAAAACACACAAAGAAAACTTTTGTATATGGAATATAATTTCAGAATCTCCCAAGACCAGAAAGCTCTCAGTGTTTCAAAGAGATTAAATGTTATCTCCGTTGGTCTCTTTTCTCTGAAACTCACTGTTTCTATGAAATTCAACACTACACAGAGACAGAATCAGGATTAAGGATCTCACAAACCCCATTTAATTCCTTAAAAAGGCTTCTGTGCAGAAATGAATTCCAGTCTCTGAGAAAAGTTTTAATAAAAACTCAATGTTAAACACATACTAACATTTCTTAAACATTATTAGCAAAAGGGAGTGAGGAGGGAAGGTATTTAGAATTACTATTCTCATAGGAATACTAGAGTTGCTATTTGAATACTCTGAATTGCTAGAGTATTTAGTATCTCTATGCTCTAGAAAACTTTAAATTTTTTTACAACATTTTTCTTTTGAATAGAGATGTACATTCTTTAAAACAGGCAAGAAATAGAATCTTAAAATACTTTCTGTTAAGAAATTATAACTATTAAGGCAATTTCTCTGTTGCTACTGACTACAGAGCAATAGCCAAAAAAAAAAAAGACAAGAATCATGTCAAAGTCAGCCAGCAGCTCCCAGGGCTTCTAGCCAGGCTTATCATTTACAGGGATTCTCCATAAAATTAGGGAAATGGTCTTCCATCGACGAGAAATAGGAGGCAGAGAAATGCAAGATAACAAGTTCCCTGTAATATTCTTTTCATATACCATATAGAAGGTTGTGTTCAACAAAGACAGAAAGAAAGAATAAGAGACAGAACAAAATTAAAAGAAGATAACCTCTATTCAATTTTTACACTTTAGGCATAGTCTTACCTGGGGACCTCCCTATGAGTCCTAGCAGCTGTTTCTGGTGATAAAACTGTTACTGTGTGGTTAATTTATGTCTCTACTTAATGCACGACATCACTGGACATGAGCAGCATGTTTGGTGGAGGGGATGGGGAGTCCCCGGTGACATAATCTGGTGATTGGTAAAAATCCCTTATAAGGAACTGCAATGCTGAAAATTTATTTTAAAAGCATTAAAGCTCATTGTCATGGCTTCTGTTGACTAAAGCACTCATTGGCAAACTCAGAGGTGACTTGCCATTTCTGCTCTAACGAGCTGTTGAGTCATTGCAATCTGTCAGAGGGCAAGAGCCACCTTTGTGCTGTGCCAGTTTCAGACAGGCCTAAACCTCCTCATAAGTTTAAAAATTAGAAAGAGCTTTTTGCTTTGTTGTGTTTGTTTTAGTGGGTTTTTTGTTTGTTTTTGTGGTTTTTTTCTTTTTTCCAGCTGGGGTAAATTCAGCACTACTATTTGGGCATGAGCCAGCCTAATGCTCAATATGCCTGGAAGTCAGAGAGTGTTTGCAAAGGCTGCACTACTGCAGGAAACAGTCCCTGGGAACTGTGGGCTCTGAGCTTCCCATCGCTTACCTTAGGGAAAGGAGAATACCCCAAGCAGGAAGGGTCTGTTTTATGGAAGGAATGTTCATATAATCCTGTACGTTACTGAACCCCAGAAGAGCTCAAGCTTCAGAGAAACTGCAGTGTTAACACATAGCAAGAGCCAGACAACTAATAGACCAGTTGGAAAGCAGTATAGCAAATACTCAGCAGCTAAAGCAGCCAGAAACCAAAGGGGATAGTAGGGGCTGCTACTTAAAGTTTCCAACATATTAATTTCTCTGTTATCTAAAATCATAGGAGACTGGGATGCCCTAGTAAAATAGAAAACTCAGTACTGGCAAGATGCTATCACCATCACATGGCATAATGATTGCACAGGTTCCACAACAAGCCTTTGATACACATGAAAATCAACTGACTTTATTTTTTATGTGATAAATGAGTTTCCTTAATGTGTAGGCAACATATTAAGAAATTTAGAGAGGAACTTTGATGAAAACTGGTCTGTTTGGAAAACTCGTGTCTCTTGACTGGAAGTCTGCTACTGAAATTTAAGGACACACATGACCTCACACTGTAGACTCCCCTGAAAAATCATCTAAAAAATCAGGATATAAGATCTTTCAGCACTGTGAACAATAAAAACTTCTCTGCTGTCCTTCAGAAGCCAGTATTCATAACTAAAACTCCTCATGTCATTCCAGTAAAAAAATTTATTTACTATACCTTTTCTTCAGTTACATACAATATTTTCATTGTAGCTACCTTATTTCCATCTCGTGTACTACACGCATAAAACTACTAGGTTTCCTTCATCCCTTTTGTCACAAGGTGGCGACGTTGGAAGCAAGACGCGCGATGAAGAGTAGTACCCTGAAATGGTAGAGTTCCACCACGCTTCGGAGGAAATATTAAATCATGGGAAAATTCTGATCCTTTTATTTCAAAATTCACGTACTGAATTTAAATTTAAAGCAATTAAACCAATGTCAGCCCAGGACTATAAATCCCTTAATGCAATATAATCCTTGAATTATAATCATTATAATCCTTGCAATGTAAACATTTTGTTGGGAATTCAACCCACTGTGTATATAAACACCCGTCCACACCTCTTTGCCGTGTCAATGTCATAGCAGTGCTATGCAAATAAGATGAGAAATAACTGTCTTTCATTTCCAGGATTTCCTTTCCTTGTAGTTTTGTTGCCAGCTATTTTTTAAGAAATACATGGAAACTATTTCAAGATCTTGCTAAAACTGCACAAAAAGTGTCAGCAGAATGAGTTCCGAGGTAGCAGTAGTTTTCTGCCACAGATCAAGCAAAGCAGAGAAAATTTAAGACATGAATCTTGTTATTAAAATGTATTTTGTAAGCATATTAGCTCTGAACAGAATCCAGCATCCTATTCAACAGACATCTGACTCAGAACAACAGGAGAAGGTCATTATTCACACAATCGCTGAATCATTAAGTTTGGAGAAGACCTTTAAGATCATCAAGCCCAACCATCACCCCAGTACCACCACCATGTTCACCACTAAGCCATGTCCTCAAGTGCCATATTCACACGGGGTTTTTGAACACTTCTAGGGACTCAATCACTTTCCTGGGCAGCCTGTTCTAATGCTTGACAACCCTTGCAGTGAAGAAATACTTCCTAGGATCCAATCTAAACTTCCTCTGGCACAACTTCAGGCTTTTTCCTCTTGGCTGGTCACTTGTTGCCTTGAAGAAGAGACCGACCCCACCTGGATACAAGCTCCTTTCAGGTAGCTGTGGAGAGCGATCAGGTCCCCCCTCCCCGAGCATCCCTTTCTCCAGGCTAAACATCCCCGACTCCCTGAGCCGCTCCTCATTAATCCGCCGAGTTTGTTGCCAGGGCTGCGGACAAGCTGAGTGCCGGCAGCTGCTGTGACGGGCTGCGCCTCAGACCAGACCGGCGGTAGTTCCTCTCAACCCCTTTGGGGAGGTGCCGTACCTCAAAAGCCCACATAGATTTTCCTCAAGAATGCATCTAGGCCAGACAGAAACAACTAAACCACCACACGCCGGAGCCGCCTCAGACCGGCCGAGGCAGGACTCGAACCCGCAAACTCTAACTCTCCAACCACTGCGCACCAACCCGCGCCGCGGCCCGACAGCACTTCCGTAAACACAGCGGCAGGCTGAGTGACAGGGGGCCGTGGCCAATCGCCGTGCGCGGAGGGTGCCGGGGGGGCGGAGCCTCCGCGCAGCCGCCGAGCGGGGCCCGGCCGGCGGGAAACGGCCGCGGGGGCGCGGTAACGGCCGCGCGCGAGGGGAGCGGGGGCCCGCGCTCCGCCCGGCCTGTCCCGGCCTGTCCCGGCCTGTGGAGCAGGGCTGGCACCGCTCGGAGCGGGGCCCCTCGGGCCTTGCGGCGGGGCGGGCACGGTAAGGGGGCGGCAGCGGTAGGCGCGGGCCGCTCCGCAGCGGGGCCGGAAGGCGCTGGTCCCGTCAGAGCAGGTCCAGAACGGACCTGGAGGCTTCCAGGGCTGGGAGGGGACGGTGGGACCGGTAGCTGCGCTTCAGACCTGAGTTCTTCGGTTTATCTAGAAGCGCCGCTGGGCGCGGGCGCTTCTGGTCTTTTGCGTGTTTTCAGTAAGGTGTATTGCCTTCAGAAGTTACTGTGCAGGCTTAGTTTTGTTTGGTGCTGGTTTCCACGCGTGTCTCTTAATGGTACCGTCAAGTCATAAGTGCGTGTATCAAAATATGTATGCCTATGTACTCTTTTTTTTTTTTTTAATAGCATGACGTATTAAGTGCTTTGTTTTACCGATTTGTATTTTGGTGTGTTGCCTCAGCTTCGCAATGGAGATAAAAGCACCTGTCAGAAGATACGAAACAAGAAATAAGGCAGCAGGAAGAGAGCTCTCCAAATCCCGGGTCGATTGGAGGCGTACTAAAAGGGAACTCATACTACTTGACAGCAGTGACGAATCCTCAGCTACCTCTGAGGAGGAGGAGCCCACCACATCAGAAAGTGAAACAGATGAAAAGGAGGAAACTTTCGTGAAGAGCAGGCTTTCAGATCAGGAAGAAAAACGCCACAATACGGAAGGAACAGATGATGGGGAGGATGAGTGCATTGTGCCTGGGAAGCGTAAGAGGTCGAACACCTCTGTCTTGTATGACACTGATGAAAGTCAGGACAGTGACATACTGGTTAGAAAAGTTTTTGCTAAACGCCGCTGTGTAATGGATGAGGATGACAGTTCCGAAGAACAGCAACCTGATAAAACACGCCCTACAGAGAATGTTTCTACTAGGAAACAGAAAGTGTTTGCAAAACTGAAAGAACTTGCAAGAAAAAGCGCAACTCGGAGATCTTGCAGCAGTGCAAGTTGGGAGGTCTGGGTTTTATCTTTGAAATTTAATTGGAGAAAATGTTTAATGTGAGAAAAGGCAGAGACTAATAGATATAAATCAGTGGGATTTTTTTTGGTTTTGAATGCCTGACAAATCAGTAGTTCTGTCACATTTTAATAGTCGCATTAACTAGGTAACAATATTGACTGCTGAAAAGCTGTCAAATGCATTTTATCAAAAAGCAGAATAACTGAAGTATGCTGAAGTAACCTGGAGATGTCATGTTAGCTTAATTCCTACAAATAGACTGAAGAGAGGTACATGGAGATGGCTAATTTAAATCTGAAAGTAATTGTCATCTAGTACAGAATGATGTATTTTTTGGAAATGTGTGTCTGCTCGTTAATTGAACAAATAGTGTAATGAAATGGTCAAAAATCTTAGCTAGTATATGTAGTATTTTATCAGTGCAAATCCTGGAAATTCTTATTTGAAGTACCTTTTAAAATTTAATTAGGATTCTAATAGTGAAGCAGAAATAGAAGAGGAACTGCTTGGTCACTTGCCCCTCACACCAATAGAAGGTAGTGAAACTGACAGTGACAGCATGCAAGATTTTATAGTAGAGGAAGATGAAGGTGAAGATGATGATAATGATGATGACAACACAGAGCACGTAAAGAGTGAAAATCATCCACAACAAAAACAACTAAATACGTCAAATAGCGAGCTGCTGTCGTACTACATCCCACAGTGTAAGATCAAAATTAGTGGTAATTCCGTATGTATAACTTGTTTGTAGTACTGTTACAAAGATTAATGGGCTAAATACAAATGCTAGGTAATATGTTATGATAATTTTTAAGCAGATTCCTAAAGGCTTCAATTTATTGTGGAAGCAGTCTGATTTCCACAGTCAACTTTTGCAGTCTTTAAGTATCTTAATTAAAGAGAGGGGTTAATTTCAGGGGAAGGAAGGTAAGCTTTATTGCACAGAATTTAAGTTGGTCTGATTCAGGATGAAGTAGGCTGCCGATGCCACAGTCACTCTTGTGGAGGCCTGAAAGCATCATCCTCCATCCTGTGATCTGGTGATATATGCTAAGAGCAACTGTGTTAATTCTGTCCAAATTCTGTTCTTGCCATGAGTTTGAGAGTTTGGGGCTTGGGATTTTTTTTTTTTAATGTATTTTTATTCTCTGGTGGTAAGACTTGGGAGTAGAGGTCTAGAGAGTTTTCTGACTTCGTTGGCCTAGATTGGTCAAACTGCACAGAGCAAGAAAACTCTTAAAGTTGTTCTTTTATGAGAACTGGTTTCTGGATGGAGCAGAGACATTTGAAATAGAACTTTATATGAGTTATTTTCTTCCGCATTTTGTTGTTCAGAAGCAGGTATGTACTGACTGGGTAGTCCGTGCTAGTGTAGGGGATCACAAGCATTTGTGGTATTTATTCCCCAATGAAGACCTCAGCAGAATTGTGTGTATTTGAAAGAAAGATAGAAAAAATTAAAACAAACAAAATCAAAACAGCAAGAACAACCCCCCCCCCCAAACAAAAAACACCCCACAACATAAGCCTGGTCTTCTCTGTTTTGCATTATTTCCTGCTGTTCATAGAACAAATTATTCACTTCTTTTAGTGTTTGCAGCTCTTTCTGTGGACTCTTCTTTCTGAAAGCACATGTGACTTGAGGATGCTAAAATTGTGTAGGATCATTGGGATGAGAAGTACAATTTAAAGGCAAAATCTTAAGGGTGTAGATGTTGTACCTTGCAGTTATTTCTAAATCCATATTTAAATAACTTCAAAATTCTAAATTCACCATCATGAAAAAAAGAATTCTTCTTACAGAACTTCTAATATTGCTTTCTTTTTTTTTCCTTTTTTTTTTGGTAAATTCTGATGATACTGCTTTTTTCCCAGTACCTCGCTGTGATCATTATGTACACTTCAAAAGAATAGTAAAGGCTTTCCTCATAAATGCAATTGATGACACTTTTCTGAGTTCATTATATGGTAAGTAAATCACACAATATAATAGTGCATTCTGAGTTATACAGAGCCATTTATTCTAGGGAGGGGTGTCTCTCCTGATTAGATTATAGAGCTGAGTCCTGAAACCTGCATGTGGTTTTTCTGCTCTGTAACTTTGACAGGGGAGGGGAGGATAGACTAATCTTGGAAAAATGCATAGACTTAATTCTTTTAAGCTTAGAAGGCTTAAAATGCCATCTTGAGATGAAGGGAAATGTTTCTGTGTTACTGCTCAGTAGTAACCTTTCCAGCATGAAAGCAAAATTAGTTTCAAAGCAGATATCTCAATGAAAACAGCGCAAGGTTAGCTGATTTGTCAAAATCTTTTGTGCTTCATAGTTTTTTTTGAGGAATTTGGTAATAAATAATTTTAGCTATGGCGATGACTCTGTATCTGAATTTTTTCTTTTTTTTTAAAACATTTGTGCTTTCAGGTAAATAAGGTTCATCAGCAGTCAGTACTTCTTGTCTTGTTCTTTCTGGAGAAGTGCTTTTTGGCATTTGGCCTAGTGGGGCTGAATGACAACCTCACATGTAGTTTCATAAGCACTGTAGAGATGAGATTAAGGAGAGGACTGTCAGTGTCAGATTGTGGAAGAGTCAGTAAAGTGTCAAAGAGAGGAAGTTTTGGTGTTACCAGAACTAAGAGGAAACAGAGAAACTGAAGTATACCACAGGCTTCAGAATAAAGGTTGTATATTCTTAGAGTTAAAAATGTCTTTTATCTACCACTGCTAAGTTCTTTCAGGTGTTTGGTTTGTTTTGTTTCACCAAGTAAAAACAAGCTTATGAAAAGTAATAAGTAAACTTTGCCAGATTAATGTTGTAATAGCTTCCTTGTATTTCAAGTGGTATCTGCTCTACAAAATGTAGCCATTTACTACCAAGGTGCTGGAAGCAGATGAGCTCTGCAGGGGAGTTGGAGGTCGTACATGAACATGAATAGTATGAACATAGCCTAGCATTACAAAAAAGTATTTTTGTAATGTAGAATGGATTTTTCTGAGTTAATGAAAGTGAATCTCTTTATCAGCTTGAATCAAGAGTAGCTACTATAGTATTAGAGTTCAGACTTGCTTTTTATTGCGAGGGATTTTTTTATGGTCTAGCACATGCTTATACTGTAAATGTGTGTGTGTAAAATAAATAGGGAAAACAGTTAATTGCAATTATGAAATCTATGACAATTGTAACAGTTTTATATAGAAAGCTAGATAGACAGTGGTCCTTCTCAGTTCTGGTGGGGTTTTTTTGATAACAGTACTGCCAGAAGACATGAGAAGGTAGCTGTGGTAAGTTGTATGTCTGTACATGCTGAAGTTCCAGGACAGTATGCATTGGCCTGCACCTATGGAAGTCCTGTTTAATTCCTGGGGTCCAGTGTGTATTTGGGAAACAGTAGTGGAACAGTTGTAGTTTTACTCATCTTCATGCTTGTTTACTTATTTTGCTTGAGTAAATATTTGGAAGTACTTATGCTGCCTAACTCAAGGCATCTGACTGTGTTGCTGGAGTGTAAAGGTCAGTTTCTCTGTGCCCTTTACAAGTGACAAAAAGAGTTGTCAAAATTTGTGCTGTGAAGTAGCTCAGAGCAATTTGTTTTCATGGATTACAACCACCCCCCTTATGCATTAAGAACAACTTAAATAGATGAGACAAAAAGCAAGACATTTCTCCCTTCCTTCCTCCTTTTCCATTCTTTTAAATTGGATTGAGTCAATGGATCGCTATTTGGGATGACAGCTTTTCACTTTATCCTTGATTGTAGAGTTTAGTTATGTACCACTTTTAAAATAATTAAACATATCCCTTCATCAAAGATTCATGGATCACTTTTATGGGTAACAGTAGCAAACATATTGAGTAATAATTTATTAAAATCATTCATAGTTTTTAGTATGCCAAAGCATTGTGTCCTTGCAAATTTTATGTCAAGAAACCTCTGTACAACGAAGGATGGTCAGCAAATTAGTAATGATTCTCGCTGACCAGATGGAACAAGACAAAAGAAGTATGCACAAGACATGTTGCTCTCCCTTCATTATTTGGATGACCGCTTCATTCAGCCTCGGCTTGAGAACTTAATTGCTAGAAGTCGCTGGAAAGATCGATACAAGGTATGTAGATTCTAGTAGTGAAATGGGCTCCAAATCAAAGCATGACTGACTTTTTTTTTTTTTTTTTAACGCTGTAATTCTCTGTGAAGGTACAACAATGGCTATAGTTATATATACCTTTTATTAGAAACTCATTGTTCTTTAACTTATGTAATTAGTTTCGATGTTTATAAATAATCAGAAATATTTTGTGTGTTGATAACCAGATAAACGTTCGGGTAGCAGAACACAATCTCTTCTCAGCTACCTGAATCCTTCTCGTGCTAACTTCAGCAGATGACTTTTTGAGGATTTTTTTACGACTTGATAAATGTTATAAGAAAATTTCTTCCTCCTCCCACAAAAAGATAAACTAGTATGCTTGTGAATCTTCTACTAGTACTACAAAAAATGAAGTCACTATACAAGAACAGAGTCATCATATGCATATTACTAGAATAGTGTTAGTGTGGTAGGTGTGGTGATCTAATAATCACTGTAATGATGGGCCAGTGCAGAGAGACAGTGTATTTATTTGAAGGAGAACAACTGATGTAATTGCACCTCTACCCCCTAAAAAAAAAAAAAAAAAAGTGAGAAAAATTCTGCCACAATGCAGAAGCCATTCTTTAGGCCTGAAGCCAAAAGAAAGAATTCGTGAACTGAGTGAAGTGTTGGAAAACGATGGAGAAGGTCTGTGTTCACAACTGAATGATGAAAGATTGCAGATTTGAATCTCTTTTGTTTTTCTTGGACTAATTTTTTGTGAGTACAGAGTACTCAGCACTCTATTTGAGACATCATTCATTTTACAGAGATTCTTTAATGTTATTTGAAATCTGTTTTTCAGGAGCGTGTGGATTGTTACCCAGATGTTCGTGTAATCTTGAAAAATCCAAAAAAAATGTCTTGTCAGGCCTGTGAATTGAAGCGGTATTGTAAGTTTAATGTGTTGCTCTCTGGACAGCTTTATAACAGTAAAACTTTGAAAATGGATGACTTCATGTCAAATGACAAGCAGGTAACTTCAAACAGTCACTATATTTTTAAGCTTTGTGTAGTATTACAGAAACTCACCTATCAACACTTTCAATATCTATAATGCTAGAGTTGAGTGCTAGGCTATTGTATTTGCTTGTTTAAACCCTATTAATTTTTAGATATGAGGACCATTTTATAGTTTGAAGTATAGTCTTGGATTTAGCTAGAAATTATGAGGGAAGTTCCTGTAGAACTTGAAAAGGTGAATGGAGGCATTCTCCTCTGCCTGGACCCCACCCCTTCCCTCTTTCTTATATGTTGGGAAAGAGGTAATGAAAAGTATCCTCAAATAAATCCAATTTTTATCAAGAAAATAAATTAGATCTTTTTCGGTGATCTTTGGTTTTGCCTTCAGGACAGTGATCCGTGCAATATTTCCTCTCCGCTTTTACCACCTAATATTAGTACTGGATGTAGCAGATGTAAGTGCTAATAAGTGTACCCAGCCACGAGCTGGGCTTCAAGATAAAGAGCTCTAAGACACATGACAGTGTAACTGTTGGTAACTGTTTCCCTTAAGTCAGAATTGACATTTGCCTCTACCCTTTTCTCTGCTTCACATCTCTACAGTTAGAATCCCACCCAGGGCAAGAAGGAAACTCTAAGTACATGGCAACCTATTCAGCATGCTTGTCTTTCGTGGTACTTGGGGAAGCAGTCTGAGGAGGCTGACAGCACACGTGAAGATTTACATACTAATCAAAGTACTAATATGAGTACGCAGTTATTTCTAAAGTAGCTTCTTGTTTTGTCAGATAACAATTAATAAAAGATTGAAAATCCTAAAGCAGATGCATATCTTAAAAGAAGGGAAAATAGTGGTAAAGAAATTACATGACTGATGTTTTGCACATGCGTGGCGTTCACCAAGTACCAGAGAAATATTATGACTTTTCTTTTTTATCTTGATAAGATTCTATGTTTGTATGCTAGGAGTCTGAGACTTTAAATCAAGAATTACATTTTCCTTATTTTCATATATTCTAAATATCAGAATGCCTTTTCATTGAGGGTAGATCTCTTGAAAGCCCTTTCCCTTTGTGTGTGCTTATAATGCCCTTAAGACTTTCCCAGCAGGGATCTTGCATTGATTAACTTTCAGAAACATTGTAAAAATAAGTTTCTGTATGATGGAAGATCATCTCCCTTGAATGATTGTGTTTTCTATATTGTGACAAGTAAGGTTTGCTCTGCGTTGGGTCACTAGATTTGCTAATTCATGCCTACTTTTCCTCTAGCATTTGGAGCGTCCCCGTGCACTCCAGACGTTCTTGTTTGCTCTAGATCCAAACACTGAAACAGCGCCCTGATCATTCTAATAGTCCAAGTGCGACCTAGTCAGAATTTACTGCTTCAGTAATTTTTTTCCACATCTGCTATTTCCCACATTCCTATTCACTCAGGACAAAGTACCTTGGCATCTCTGTTGCACTGACGCTTGAAGTTGCTGATCTGGTTTTGAGAAGACTTGTTCCTGCCTACATCAATACATGTTATTAAAGCCTTTTCCGCATTACTGCATTATCAGAAATACTTTTCCAAACTAGAGAACATTTTCCTTTAGGTAGTCTTGCATCTTTTTCTCACTCAATTGTCTCTACTAGAACATTTTGGATTAAATTATTTTTTTTGGAGTGAAAGACATCTTTCCTGTTGTTACATGATGTTGCATTAGGCAGTCAACTTAGATAACTTCAGGAGTCACCTAAAGTAATTTGATAATAACATAATTTTATTTCACAGCTGAGCCTTTTGGAGACCTTGACTCTTAAAAACCTAGGCGTTTCTAATACTTAAATATCATTGTTTCAAATTTACAGCTACATGTTATGATTGTTATGATCTCCTTAGGTAATGTAATTCATGACCTCTTACGAAAAACTCAAAGCACAAAATTTGTCAAGAGTAAAATATTGGTATAGTTTATCAAGGTGATATCCAAGTTTTACCTTTCTTCCCTTTCAGGAGGTGCAGATGGTGTTTTTGTTTTCTTTGTGAGTGTAAAAGAATTTCTGAATAAAGCTGAAGTTCCTCACAGTATTTTCTGAAAAGAAAAAAGTTTCAGAACAAGTCTTCTTTTCAGTATATTTGATAATGAGGTATAATGGGATTTCTTACGCAAAAATAAAGTGAAGCCCTTGTCAGACTGGAAGTACACTTTATGAAGTGGAAGCTTGTATGGTTTGGATTTTTTCAAATTTTCTAACTTAGAGATTTGTGGGGTGTCAGTGTGATTACCGTGTCATCATATTGGGTTCTGCATGTAACGCAGGAGGTAGGAATATCTGTGCCAGTTTTTCTTAGATCACAGACCTTTCTAAGCAGCAGTTGCTGATACTCTGTTTTGAAAAGTATGTATGTGCATGATAGTCCAGAGAGCTAGGCTTTTCCAGCAAGGTTTTGACACTTGTTTATTGCACGAAAACAGTGAGTCCTCCACGGTCATCCTAGCACTGATACTGCAGCCTGTAGTACAGTCATTCTTCTTACATACAAGCCTCTAAATGTAGACCACTAATTTAAAAAATTTCAGTTTTCAATGAGAAGTGTGTGCCTTACCTAATCAGAAATAATAAGTGAACTAGCACAAGAATTTAATCTTTTCTCAACTTCTGACTTAACTGTGGAAATAACAGTAGCAATCCCCCACTGCTGACCAAATGTTGTCCTACATAAAGCATTGGCTGTTTTGTACTTTAGAAAAAACTTGAAATATCCTGAATGTTGAACTTACTTGCTAGTTCATTTTTGTCCTCTTCAGCTTAACAGTAGAAAATGAGAGCTTTTTTTACCCTGTGTACAGTAGCATCTGGGGGCATGTCTGCTATGTGCATGCTCAGTATAGCTCAGGGGCTGTAGAACAAAGTCAGGAGGAAGAGTTAGTTGAGCACTTTCCAGTAAGTTTTGATAGAATGCAACATTTTTGTTCTTACGGTGACCTGCAATTTAGAATGCTAAAAATACTGTTCTCAAGTTGTCTTTAAAGTTCTGCTGAGAGTGCATTGATCGACTAGTCCTGGCAATTGAGAAAAAAAGAAAGGAGGAAAAAGTAAAAAGAAAAAAAAAGCTCACAGAGCTACATAAAACTGGCGTTTCACAAACTTAATTGATTGATAGAGAAGGTAGTTCAGCAACAGCAGATAAGATTGAGTGGAAACACATAGTTGGACTATCTTCTTTAGATTTGTTTAAAAATACCCAAGAAAAGTGGATGTAGAGAGAACAAAGACAGACCTCCAACCCCCTTCTTCTGCACAAAACTTTCCTTTTCTCTCATCTCTGAAGTATTCTGCTTTGCCAGTAGAAAGAGAAGAGAAACAGCTGTTCCAGTTTTGCTTAGCCTTGCAGTGATTGTTCACTGTCTAGTTGCCAATTCTCATTTCTTCATAGTCAGGGGAATCAAACGGTTTAGAGGTATAGGTGTCCCCCACACTTCTTGCTCCTGTGTCACCTGGATTATAAACTGTTTTCTCTCTCATTTTTGGTGTTCTACTTCTGTTTATAAACATGCTTAGAGGACATGGATTCAGTCACTACATGTTGTGCTATTGTCAGGCCATGCTCCTGCATTCCATACAAAGTGATTTAACACAACTTTGGCTGATAGGGCCAGCTTGAGTAGATAAGTTAAGCATTAGCACAGAGGGACTGAGAACTGCGAGAGGAAAAAATTAGAATGAGTACAGTACTGAGATTCTTTCCAACACTGCATTCTGAAATAGCTCTTTATTTTTAGACTAGCGTTCTTGCTTTAAAAACACAATGCGTAGTTACATTTATACGATATTTAGCTATTTGCATTTGGCATTTCTCCAATGTGGCAATACTTTACACCTCGCCCATAAATAAGCTTGAAACTCATTGCCACAGGATATTTTTGAAGGGAAATTATTAGTGGGTCCCAAAACCCTGCTAGCTGTTGTCACAGAGGAAAGAACTGGGCCATCAGTTTGATGCAGGATGGTATCTCCTATTTTGTACCACATGATGTTCCAAGTGCCACACCTCATTGCTTGGGATACTTGGAAAGTTATGAAATGCTCTACAAAATGCCACAGCTCAGTTCTTGATTGTTTCAGTATTTGAAATGATAATTCTGGAAATTTGAATAAATCAAGCATTTGTTGGTCGGTCTGGCACTTCAGAAGCACCTGCAGCACCGAACGCAAGCCTTAGCTCTTCCTTTTTGGGGGTAGTAGAAATGGAGCTGCATGTAGGTACAATGTGTGCATCAATAGAGAATAACAATATAGTAATAGGCATTTTCTATCTCAAGATGTTTAACAGTGTAGTTAATAACCATTTACTGTAGGTCAGATCAAAATTTCTTATAAGTGTGTCTCTCTTGACTTCAGTGATATTATGTCTGCTGATATCAATTGAGCTGCTGGTTTTATATAAAAATATATTTCAGAAATTAAGTATATTCATATATTTACAGTCAGGTGTTTTGGGGAGCTGCTCACAGATGCAAACATTTGGTCATGCATTTGGAAAAGCTCTCTGAAAATGCAGATTGTAAGCATCAATTAAAACTTAACTTTCTTGTAATTTGAGATAATTCAGATTATTACCAATGGCAGCAATAAAAGGTATCACTGATGTGCCTCAGAAAAAATCCTTTTTCAGCTTATAACAGAATTGGTTCTTTTATATATACGTGTATGTGTAATGTGAAATAGTACAATTGCAACTTGCATTACTGATGCAAAGAACTCTGACCTTTAGCCATTTATGTGCTTGTTACTTGCAAAAGTGTGACAAGACATTAGTCGAAAACAGTGCTGTTCTTGAAGGATAAGCTGATGAGGGGCTCTTTTTCAGAAAAATAAATTAATTTCTCAGGTATGTATCAGGAGCTGAATTTCTTTATGTGTGTATTAATTATGTTGCTTTTGAGTGTAGAAAACCTGACCCCCAAAAACCAGCCAGACATGGATTTATTACCTAATAGGCTTTGTCTCCTTGGGTTAGAGTAGTGATAGGTGCACCTGTGAGTTCCTTACAGAGGATAGAATCCTCTTCTGACTTGCCATTGTATCTACTGGAACTACTGTTCTTGTACAAGTGGGACAAAATATACTCTTGTGAAATGGAGGATATCTTTAAATGCAGGAGGAAATTGACTCTTTCTCCCTCCCCATATCTCCAATTTCGTGTACTCTTCGTGAAGATTTAGGATGGCCAAAGATTTCTGTAACCAATATATTACTCAGTATTTTCATGTTAGTGCTGATAGATAATAACAAATTTACTGTAATCCATGCTCTGATTATGTAGTTGCAAGCATATTTACCACTTGTTTATCTGTAAATACTGCTGTAAAGAAAACTCTGAAATAAGATAGTTTTGTCTTTTCTGCATGGAAATCTTAGAAATAAAACTGGTAATAACTGGGAGATGCAGAGGCTTTGATTTCTACAGCATTGTGGCCTAGCTGTACCTCACAGATTAACGTCTGCATTCTACAAAACCTCAGTTTTCAGATTTTTTTTTTTTAAATTCGATACCCCCTTATATTTATTAAATAAATGTCTATTTGTATACTTATGTATTTATTGAATGTTAATCAGTCTACAAAATGTTAAAACTGGTATTTCATGTCCTAGGAAGTACTTACATATTAAGCAAAAGTAAACAAATAATTTTTCTTCCTTGCTTACACAATATGATGGTTGTCTAAAGTGTTAGTGATTTTGTAACAAAGTTCCACCAGGAGATAGGAAAGATACCACCAATTATAAACATGGTTGTGTTTGCAAGAAGACCATACTGATAAGCTGCCATTGCACAGACTTGCTGGCTGCCTCCTTGCTCAAAAATCGTTGTGCTGTGGCTGTGAAAACTACATGGTTTTGTTCCGATTTTATGCATGTAGCATCATTCTGTTTAATTCATTATTCAGAAAAATTTCCTGAACTGACTAAGTCTTACTAGACTAACTTACCAATTCTATATATTGTCAAGATAATCAGTTCTGTCAGAGAGAATGATTTGTTCATTCTGGCCTAGGTTTTGAAGGTTGGCACAGTGTGTGCAAATCGTACAAGAGTTTATCACAATTTGAAGCACTTCAAGTACAAGCTGTATGTGGATTGCAGCTCTGTTGCTGGATCGGATGGTGTTGAGGATGAACCAGTCAAAGACACTGTAGAACGACTTTTCAATCACTTGGAAGAGAGTGGGTGGATTCAGAAGGTATGCCTGAATTATTTCCTGTATCCTTTTCCAAGCAGATAAAAGTACATTGAGATAAAATGTCTGATTTAATTGATCAGTTCTGAATTATGGGCCTTGTATAATACAAGTTAGCTTAACTGTTTATCCATTTCTGCTGACCCAGTCTTTCAAACATGGGTATGTTGCTGTGCTCACATAGAGTTTGTATCAACTTTTGACATGAAGCTTTTTGACAGCTGCATGATCTCTTGGCTGTGGAGGGCAAACTCTTCTTTCGTTTGAAAGCAGCAGCACAAAAAATGGAGCTTTAACTTAGAAAGATTGGAAACACGTACATAAGGCACAGAATATTTTAGAATTCTGTTTATTTACACTGAAGTACTTTGAATTATTCAGGAACACTTCATGCACTATTTTAAGACAACTTGAAGTACAATTGCATTTTATAAGGCTTCAGATACCCTTCTTTCTAAATTGTTATTGACATGTTTGGTAATGTGTTGAACAAGAAAAAGCAGTCTTTACGTAACCTAGTTATTAAACATTGATAAAATAACACAGGTTTTATTTCATTTGCAGAGATACAATGATCTTGAAGATTGCATGGAGGATGCAGACAGTTTCCAAGAAGAAAAAATTGATTAAGTGATCATATACCTTTTTGAAAGACATCATATAAAAATTTGAATGGCCTGCTTTATGTGCATGCCCTTTACCTCTCCTTGGACTTCAAGATTCTTTTTAGGCTACACCTGAATTCATATATGCATTTAAACTGCTGTTTGATAATATGTTGTATCTTTTTTTCTCATCTGTGTGAATAATAACCCAAAGGTTTACCAAATCAGTCCTCCAGCCTTACTGCATAAATCATTTTAAGTTTCCTTCTGTTCTTAGAAATAACAGCTCAATATCTATTTACTTGTGAAATATAACTTCCACCTATGTATATTGAGCTGCATTGTAGGAAAGGTAGGAGATGCTGAGATCTTTTGAAATGGGTGTGTTTGGAAAGGTAAGGTTATGTTATACAAGAACTTACGACTTGCATCTTACCTTCCCTATTGGTCACTGTATGCAAGTAAGTCCAGCCAGTTAGAATGATAGTTACAATAAACAGAACCCAAATGCAAAGATCTATTTCTCCTCTGAGGAATCAGTATAGACAGTTGCAAGGCAACAGAGGAAATATTCTGTGGTCCTGACTACATTTGCAGCACAGTAGTCATTCCTCTCTTGAGAGAGTAGGTGATGAGTCACATTATAGGCGTCATACAGACTGAGTCTGGCTTAGCCATCGAAATGAATTCGTGGGCCCACATTGCTGTCTCTGATAAGCAGCTGGGGCAATTTACTCAGATTTTAAACATCAAATTACGTTGTGCAAACATAATGGCAGCAACTTGCAGTAACTGCAAGCCTAAGAGAATGGATTAATGTGCCCATGCACATTACAGTGTAACACATTACAGTGTAACTTAACAGAAAGTAGGAGTTACTCAGAAGCAGGATGCATAGCGTACCAGAATTACATGTAACCCAAATCCAAGTAGATTTTTGAGGAGTTAGGAAGATTTAAATAAGATACCATCCATCCTAAAAAACTGGACATGTGTTGGCAATGTGCATTTGCAGCCCAGAAAGCCATGCGTGTCCTGGGCTGCATCAAAACCAGCTTGGCCAGCAGGTCAAAGGAGGGTATTTTGCCTCTCTACTCTACTCTGGTGAGACCCCACTTGGAGTGCCTCATCCAGCTCTGGGGATGGAAGACATGGACCTGCTAGGGCAAGTCTAGAGGAGAGTCACTAAGTTGATCAGAGGGCTGGAACAGCTCTCCCATGAAGACAGACTGAGAGAGTTGATGCTGTTCAGTCTGGAAAAGAGAAGGCACAGAGGAGACTTTATTGCAGCCTTTCAGTACTTAAAGTGGGCGTACAAGAAAGATGGGGAGGGACTTTTCTACCAAGGCCTGTAGTGGCAGGACAATAGACAAGTTTTAAATTTGAGGAGGGTAGGTATAGATGGATATAGGGAAGAAATTCTTTGCTGTGACAGTGGCGAGGCACTAGCCCAGGTTGCCCAGAAAAGCTCTGCATGCCCCATTCCTAGAAGTGTGTAAGGTCAGGTCAGGATGGGGCAGAGCAACCTGGTCTAGTGGAAGACGTCCCAGGCCATTATGATCTCTAAAGGTCCCTTCCAACCCTAATCATTCAATGTTTCTGTCCCTGTATTTTGTGCTGCATATGAAATGAACCAGATGTAGCCTAACATGCGGTGCACAGCATCTTGAATCCAGTTAGGAACTGTTCCTACATCTTGCTGTATGCACATTGTTAGACTTTTGTGGCTAATATGGCAACCTAGTGAAAGGCAAGATACTGTTAACACTATGAATTGTTTTAACAGATTACTCTCTCAGAAGCAGAATCAATGAAACCTGATTTTTCATGGATTTGTCCATAAGAAATCCCCAGATTGGTTTTACACTCTACTGGAAACAAGTAGGTTGATTGGAAAGGCAACTGAACAGGTGTGTAGCTTAACAGTTAACACCTGCTGAGTTTTTTATTCAGATACTGCACCTTAGATTTGTCATTCACTACCCTTTTTCCAGCATTCATTGCAAGAAATGAAGTGGGCTTACTTTTTTAAGGAGTTGAAATTAGGCAATGGTTTATATGCTATTAGGGAGAGCTAATAGCATCAGTTCTCCTTTTTACCACATACAGATACAAGATTTACAAAACGAAGATGAAAATTCTCAGTATAGAGATTGAGATTTTCTCAATTTATTCTTTCCATGCCTTTCTCCATAACTGTGAGCTAGATGTATAAAATTCTGAGATTTGGTATGTCTCATATCTGTCTCCCTGGTTACCAAAGCTGAAGGAATTCTTCTCTATTCCTTTTCCTTCATTTTGCTACATTTAAACTGTTCGCTACCAAATTAAAAAATAAGTTTGGGGAATTCTGGCTTGCTGATTAAAGATAATATTTCAAGAATACATTTTGATTGAAAATTGTTCCGTGAATCTTACTCATTCTTTCATATTCCAGACCTTGTTTCTCACCACCTCTCCATTCACCTAAAAAGTGTAAGCTATCTACTACGCGTTCCTGCAGGCACTCTTTTTTCCAGAACAATGTTTTTCTGTTGCTAACAGAGATCCAAAAGTATCCCGCTGAAGTTTCTTGGTAGAAAGTGCTTCCGTAGGTTTACTAATCTTGTGTGTGCTATCACCAGTGGGACTAAGAAAATGCCTCAAATTGACATCACTGATTTCTATTTCAGTAAGAAAGAGATATTTGATTTTGCAGGGGCTGATATGATGTTTGTGTGTATAGTCTCTCTTAAACTCTGATCTTCCCCTCACTGAGATTGGAGGAAGTGATAAGGGTTTTGTGGCTGTTGTTTTACCTGAAGTGTTTCTGCAAGACAGCGAATGTGAAGTATCATTACATCATGTTTTCATTTGTCTTCACCACAGGAAATGAAAATATTGTTTAGAAGAGTAAATATGTAAAAATTAAGATCAAATCTTCCAGTTCAGTCTGTAAATGCTAGTGCTTGTACAGCATGAAGCACAAAGAGGATTCTACCCCCTGAGACTTTCTATACATAGAATTACTCAGTAATAATATTTCTAACAGAAAAAAATTGTGCAAATATCTAATGATGGGAGAAGTAAAAAATCTGACCAGTCTTTCATGCTTTTTTTTTTTTTCCTTTTCAGAGAAGTTGAATGGAGTTAGGAGGCAAGAGAATAAAATGTTTGTTCCGATAGGACATTTTAAATTGTCTTTAGTGTTAATTTTTGAAGCAGTAGCTCTAATTAAGATAAAGTACCTGTCTTAATGGAACAATGAAGAGAGCTCAGTATGTGATTAGACTTGGCGCGGGTGATTAATGATCGTACTTGGAAATTACTTTAGTTCCTGTAATGTTTTGATAATCTGCTCTAGTTTAAGTTCTGTAACTGGAGACGGTGATAATGATGAAGTTCACGCAAGGTATTTATTCACAGGATCAGGCTTACCAACACGATGTACCTCTGGGACAGAAGGCCCTTTTTGGTCTACATTCTGTCCAGTTCTTGCAGTGAAGTATGATAAGCGATTTTTGTCCCTGTGTCCTTCAGGTTTTGGAAAGAAAGTAGTTTGCTAATAGCAGATAGCTGTTACTGTTACTTTTTCGACAGTGAAGGCTTCTCCTGTTTCCAAAAAGCAGCTATTTTTAGCAGTTCCGCAGGCAATTGCAGGCAATTCCCATGCTTAGCTCCTCTAGTTTACTTTTATTAGGATAAATAAAGACTTCTGGTTTTATCCTTCTGTAAGTCTGTCTGGATAAACAGAGTGGGTGTGCTAGTGTACAAGTGTGGTACACAAGCACATGTAAGTACAATGCCACTCCAAGAGAAATATCCACCATACACAAAAGACTTTAAAAAGCTGACTTTCAGATTCTACATTGAGAAGAAAGAAATTCCAAGTTCTTATCTGCATTTAGAGATTAGACAAAAGAATGTAAAAAATATGATCTACCTTGTGCCCAAAATTTAAGGACAAGAAAACTGTCTCAAGTGCAGTCACACTCTGCTTCAAAGTTAAACAATTTGCAAGGTAAGCAGCATGATGCAAGCCTGCCTAGCTGGGAATACCCTGGGAAATACATATATGTGTAACTGTCGGCCTTCAAAGCAGCCAAGAACCCTCACTGAAAAGCAAATAATGGAAATGGCTGAAAATTCAAAGCTCCAAGTTTACAAAATCCTCCTCAGGATTGATATTAAGCCATTCCTGTGGAGTTTAATACAACCTTGAAGCAATTTGATACATGATTTCTAAACACAGATGAACAAGGTATGCACTCGAGATTTTGGGTGACATAGGTTCGGCTCAGTCTTTTTGTTCCATTTTTGTAAAGTTATTACCACAGTGGGATGTCTGGCTGTGACCCCATGACAAATAAATGCTTTGCTGATCTGGAAGGGGCTGCCAGCTTGGGACACTCAAGCTTCAACCACTGTAGGGAATTCACATAGAAAAAATGCTCAAGCATGACAGCTCATGTGAGATTATAATATCATGTAAAAAGGTCACAAATCAGTGTCAACAGAAGGGAAAAAAAATAATTAATTGTTCAGGTCCTTTTACATTAAATATTTTATGCTGTGTGTGTTTAGTATAATGCCTGTAACACAAAGCGCAAGGGATGTTATGATCATATTAAGAACAGTTTCTTTTAAGAAAATTGACAACAACCTGTCCAAAACCGATGGTGGTATCCAGGGGTGGTGGCGTTCGCCAGGTTCTTCCGGACAAACCATGTAAAGCCGAGGGACGGCTTTGGGGTATTTCCTGCTCTGAAACACCAGGGGCAGCATTTGCTGCAGATTGAGCGAGCGGGACTGGCAGCGCAGCCCCGCAGCCAGCTGCCGCTCACCCCGAAAGGGAGAGATCAAACCACAGACCGAACGAGATGCTGTTTGGCAAAAAGTGAATCTTAAACTTCTCAAGTTAAAATGAATAAAGAAAGAAAATCTTTGTTTTGAAAGATCAGTCACTGAGTTCTACAAAATCTTGTAAGAGAGAGAACTCATCCAGATGCCTTGGTAGCTTCCAGAGCAGCACCACGGATTTCATATTCCCACAGCCTCTTCGAAAATCCCAGCCAAGCTGCCATTTAAAATACCCCTGTTTATTCTCCGTGAGATTGGTTTGTTACTGTTGCACATGTGTTTTGTGACTGACCCTCCTAAACACCGCAGTAACATTGAGCTGCAAAGAACAAATAAAAGCCTAAGTGAGGCCTGAAGCAAAGGTAACATTGTCTACTATTTTACAAACATTACAATTTCATTCTATTTTCCATCTGTGCCAACCCATTGTTTTCAACAGATGCAAGTAACTGCTATGTATCAAATAATAACCCACTCTTCCTCAGTTGTTCAAGGTTAAACAAACACACAAATCTCTTTTTCCTGTTAGCAATAATGCCTTCCTCTGAAGGTTGCACATCCCCAAGCCCACTCCCCTAGACCTTGTCCCTCGGCAAAGACTCAAAGCCTTTGCTGAGACAAACATGGGTCTGAACATGCTGGTGGCTCTGGCTGGTGCTCACTGAGCCAGATCCTGGAAACACACATGTTGCAAAAAACCTTCATGTTTGTTGCAACATGAAGCAGATGGGGGTCATGAAAGCAGGGGCTTTCATATTTCCCGTATGTCAATGCTGTGTATCTTTTATAGTCTGGGGGATTTTCCAGGAATGTGTCATTTCATCGTTAGCATTCAAAGTATTTATTTGCATGACCTTGGAAGGCAATAAAACCACCTGAGAGGGTTATCGTCAACTCATCCTCAGCTTAATGCTCTCGGTATGCTGTGATGAAATTGTGTATTTCTCTGATTGGACCCATTGCAGAAGTGAATGAGAAGATGCACCCGTGTACCAAGGGCTGTACCTTAGTACAAAAAGACCTTAGAGGATTTCCATCAGGGATGTGTGTCTGCGTGCTTGGGGGACCATTTTTATTCCCAGAGGTATTTGGGAATTTGGCTAATGCACCCACGGTAGTACAACAGCATATTGCTTTAATAAAGGCGGCCAGCTCCCAGCTATTTCTGCATCTTCCTTCACAGCTCACCTACAGCAACACGCAGAACCTGACGGCTGCCAGTTGCAGCAAGGCCAGTTCCATGGGCCAGATCTCGCAGTCTAATATTGCCCTGCTCTAAATAGAGGAGCCGGGCGAGAGAAGCACCAAGGCTGCGGCTTTCCCGGGGAGAAACCACAGTGCCGGCGCTACGTGACTTGCCCCGGACACCGAAGAAGCTGCTGTCAGAGCGCGGAGCAAACACATCCCGAGCCTGACCTCGTGTCGTGCGCTCGTCCCGTGCATGCGAGCGCCCTAGAAGGCACTGCTTGTTTTTCTGCCGTCTGTTCCAGAGAAATCCAGCTGGTAGAGGAGCGCAGCGCCGTGATTTATTTCAGAACTCCCTCGTACTCGCCTGAAGGTCTCGCCGCCGGGAGAAGAGGGAGAGCGCGGAAGGCTGCGCTTCTCGCTGGCCGCTCCGCTCCGCGCCCGACTCGGCACTCAGGTACAGAGCGAGGAGCGGAGCGGGGATTTCCTCGGCTTCCTCCCATGCACGTACCTCCCGGGGAGCGGCGGCTGCAGCCCGACTCCCCTCGGCGGCCGCTGGGAGGCTCCGCGCCTCGCCCCGGCCTCCCGGGCGCCGCGTCCCCGGCCGCGCTCTCCCTCCGCCGGTGACACCCGCCCCCCGCCCCCGCAGCGCCCCGCTCCGCGCCGCGCCGCGCCGCACCGAGGGGCCGCGGGCAGCGCCGGCACCGGCAGCGCCGACAGCACACCGGCAACCACCCACCCGCCGAGCCGGGCATGGAATATACAAAAACACAAAGGAAAAGTGGCCGCTGGACTGTTCTGGGGGCAAAATGCTGGAAGTTTGTAAGTGCAACTCTCCGTTTGTAATTACTGTCTGAAGAGGGGCTGGGTGGTTTTTTTTCCCCCCTCTTCCCTTTTCCTCCTCCCCTCCCTCCTCCGTGCTTTTCTTGAAACTGTACTTGAAACTATTCAATATCTGGGAGTATAAGGGAAAGTACGCGTGAGGAGCTCTTTGCCTGGGTCCGTAGCTTTCGGCTTAATACTAAGGGGGGAAATGAGCACTGAAAGCAATACGGATTTACCCAGTGGCTGGATTAAGTGAAGGCGAAGCGTGGTCTGGAAGTCCACTGACTGACATTGTTCCGGACCGGGGGATCCGTCTCTCTGATTTTCAGAGGAACTACAGTTTAGCGGCAGCCAGCCGGACACAGTCACACGCCGGAGAGTGGCCAGCAACGAGCGGGCGAGAGAAGCGAGAAAGCACAAAGACTAAACTAACCCGAGCCGCCTCCTCCTCCTCCTTACCCGGCTCTTTATTTGCACATTTACTAAAGACTTAAACAAAAAAAAAAAAAAAAAAAAAAAAGGAAAGAAAAATAAAAAAAAGAAAGGACCCCCCGACAAACCCACTCCACCAAACCTACGGGATTTTCGGTCCGCCGGGGGTTTCTCCGCACCGCCGAGCACGGCAATGCCTTAAATTTCCACTTCAAGGAATAACCTCCCCCCCGCGCCCCCGAAATAAAATAAACCCAATAAACCTGCCAAGTCTCACTCATTCCCGAGGGAGAACTCCTCCGTCCAGGGATTCATTTTGGAGGCACTGGCTCGCTTTATTTGATTTTTTTTTTTTTTCGCCCTTGTCCCCCGGCGGAGCCCCCTCCGTACCCCCTCCCCGGGCGCCCCTTGGCGGGGGCTGCCCGGCCCCGACCCCCGCCCCTCCCGTCGGCCGATGCTGGCGCAGCCCTAGCGACCCCCCCCCCTCCGCCCCCCGATCTGTCAACCCCCCGCGGGGCCGTCACCGCCCGGGGGCCGGGCGGGGGTGGGCTGGGGGCGCGGGGCTGACCGCCCTCCGCCCCGCCGCCAGCCCCCGGGCTCGGGCTCCCGCCGCTGCCCCCCCCTCTCCCCCCCACCCCCCCGCCCTCCTCCATGCGGCAGTGAGGACCGACCCATCCGGAGGGCCAGGACCGGCAGCCAGCGATGGGCGACACGGCTCCCCCCCAGGCCGCGGGGCTGGGGGCCGGGCTGCTGGGGGGGGGCCCGGCGGCGCCCCGGGTGCACAGCGCCATCGTGGAGCGGCTGCGGGCCCGCATCGCCGTCTGCCGCCAGCACCACCTCAGCTGCGAGGGGCGCTACGAGCGGGGCCGCGCCGAGAGCTCCGACCGCGAGCGGGAGAGCACCTTGCAGCTCCTGCACCTCGTGCAGCAGGGGCAGGGCGCCCGCAAGGCCGGCAAGCACCCCAAGGCGGCCGCCGCCGCCGCCCCCTCCGCCGCCGCCGGCGCGGCGCCCCCGGACTACCACCAGCACCTCCTCGGCAACGGCGGCATCAACGGGGAGCAGCCGGCGGGGGAGCAGCGCGCCTCGGCGCTCCTGGCGGTGAGTCACAGCGCCCGCTGCCGGCGGGGAGGCGCCGCGCCGGGGACCCTCGCTCGCTCGCTGCCCTGGGGCGCCTGCCCTGCCCGCACCGTCCCGCGGTGCGGGGCTCAGCCCCGCTCTCCGGCACCGTGCCCGTGGGCAGCACGGGTCGGCCCGCCGACCCTCGCGCACCCTGGGGTGGTCCCTGCCAGGCGCTGGACCCCCGCCACGGCATCGAGGGTGCGAGGAGCGGCGGGCAGGTCTGCCCGGGCGCCTAGCGGGGGGACGAGTGTGCGCCTCGAAGGGATTTTGGGGCCGCTTGGGCTGTTTTGTGTTTGGTTGCTTTTTGGTTGGTTGGTTGGTTTTTTAAATCGTGTTGTGGTCCTAAAATCACGCGTCGTGCGCCTCTGCCATCGCCCTGCCAAGGCGGTGACAGCTGCATCCCTGAGGAGGGCACCGGCGGCCGGCGCTGTCAGCGCGTCCCCGAGCAGGGGTGAAAAGTAGCGCTAAAGTATCGCCCGTGTTCAGAGTTGCCCCCCCTGCCCCGCTTCATCCCGTTCGTCAGAGGTTCAGGCACCTATTTTCACTCAGTTTGCGGCCAGGCCCCTCCAACTCGGACAGTGACTCCGCCCGGCGCAGTGGTCAGTGCCGAGAGCCCTGCGGGTCAGCTGCGAGCGCCAGCCTCACCAGCGATGCTCGGGTTGTTATTGTCACCCAGTGTGTTTCGCGTAGCAGAGTTACGAGAGTTTTCCAGGCACTGCCGCTTTGTAAACGATATGTTGACCTTTTTCAACTGGAAATTGCTCCGAACATGTTAAGGAGGCGAAGCCGTGTCTCCTATTACTTATTAGGAGCAGTCAGTGCCCCACGCTTTTGAAGGCGTATGCTGCGCTGCGCTGCCTCCCAACTCTAATTCTCGGCACACATGCGAAACATTGAGAGGAGTGACTGCGTCCTGATAGGCCCGTGGCTGCTATTCGAACAGCTGAAAATAGATCGCTCCCTCTGCTCCAGACATCAAACTTATCTTTCTTAGTGCCTGACGTACCTTTGTGGTCGTTTCTCCCTTCTTACCCGGGAGTTCGCTGCGGTGCGTGGATCGACGTTTGGGGCTGCGTTACTCAGCATCATTCGGGAGGGTGATGATGTAAGCGTTAAATGCGATAACATTGTGTCCAAGGGGAGTTTAGGCGCTTCGACCTGACTCAATGTTCAGATTAAATCTCCCACATTCCTCCTCACAATCGAGAAAGCCATTATCTTATTTTTCCAGTGTGTATTAATGTAATGCTTTGCACTTGCCTTATGGGAAAAAAAAACACAAACAACTTTTGCCTAATAATGTACGTCCCAGAAAAATTCATTTTCTGAAATCAGGGGACAGGCCTATGTGGGGGTTTTTTGTTGTTTTGTTTTCAAATTTTTTTAACTAGTTGTTACTATTATTATGAAATATCTGGAGACAGCTGTTTAAAAATGCTAAATGAAACGACTCCAAAGAAAATATTGAAAGATTTTCATGTCCTAAATGCGGAGAGGTTGTCCTTGTTTCTCAAATACCACTAATGACTGTTAACCTGCTCCTTGCTGGAGATGCTGTGCACGGCCCTCGCTCCACCTTGCATGTTGCGTTGCATCCCAGAAAACCCCACACATGCGTGTCCTTGACAAGCGAAAGGTCTGACCATGTCCCCATCATTTTTGCATGCTAGCGGTCAGTAATCCTGCTGACAAGATATGTGACTTCAGTGAGCATGACGTTTGGGGCCCTGAACCATATTCCGACACTGAAGAAACGCTGGCTCATGAAGAGCATTGTTGTAATGCTATCACTGCACATCGCTGATCCTCTCACTCTATACTTGACACAGGCATTCCTCATTTGCTGCTCTGGTCGGACTGCCTAATTAAGGAACAGAGAAAGGCATCAGTTCAAAGTCACGTCTTTATGTCACGGAGATACACATTGCCCTTACCAAGAGCTTCTTAGAACATTGTTGCGAATATTAAAAAGGAAAAGCAAAATGCACATGTCTAAGTGGGATGAATTCAAGTGGCTGAGGGTCCTATATCAGGTAGTACAGCATTGTGCTCCTGTTCTGGAAAACTCAGAGGGCAGGGATGGACCAAGAAATAACAGTGTCTTGCTTTTCCTCCAGCCACAGCTGGAAAAGGAATTTGCTCTGCCAGTTATTCCAATGGTACTTGAAGAAGAAGGACAAGGCAGATTAAGCCTGTTGTCCTGTGCATTATAAATGGATGGCAAGAGAACAATTTCTAAGCAGAATTCATCCTCTGTGGGGTGTTTCCCAAGAGGAAATCCAGTGGAAGCTTATACGCACTATTCCTCTAATTCCAGATTTTTTCCTCAGAGCACATCTGAGGTGCACAGAGTCCCACAACAAGGGGCAGCTCTGAGCTTCAGTTGTGACAGGTACAGCTCTGGCACAAGGAAGCATAAGACAGGACCGTTGGTTGAGTCTCACAGTGAGCATATGAGACCGGACATCTTTCTGACTCCAAGGTGAATGTAAAGTTGCACCTGTCTTGCTGTAAGTCTACCACTTAAAAAACCCCACACCTCCACACAGATAAGTGCAAAGGCAGTCATAACTCACACTGGGGAGTTCTGGCTATCAGGGTACTCTTTGCAAAACCCAGGGTTGTTTCTTTTGCTTTGCAGGTCCCACTGCTCTTGTTACACATGTGCCTGCCATTTTTAGTGGCACTGGATGGGTCATTCACACAGTTGAACTCGAGAGTAAATATTTGACACTCAGTAACATTTGAAACAATGTACTTGAAAATATCAAAGAGCTTAAAGTAATTATCTGACATTGTTGATACTATTATTTGATAATTATCTTTTCCCAGTGGAGAGTTTAAAATTGGCAGAAGAGAGAGGTTTTGTTGGGGCTTGGTTTGGGCTTAATTTGACAGTGCTACTTTGATTTTTGAGAAGGTATCTTTGGCAGCAGCATTTTCTAATTGGAAAGTGGTGATCAGATTTTTTAGCTGGACCAGTGGATGTGGGTGTGTGTGAAGGAAAAATTTATTGTTCAGGACATGGCTAGGGAAGCTTTTGTACTTTCGGTCTCCCTGCATTTTCCAAGAGCTGACATCTGTTTATTTATATGGTAGTGTTACTTTTCATGGTGCAGAGTGGAACAGATAAAATATTCTGTCTTTGTTTTATACATACATCTATGTGTATGTATATGGCCTCCAACACTTAGCTGTTTATACTATTTATGTTTTATATAAACAGTTATCTCTGAAGGGCATTCCTCAGTGGCTTAAGCACTGAACTGGTAATACTGAAGTTCTTACACTGCAGTTTCAAGTCTCTGTCAGCCAATTCATTCCATCGTTCTTCTGACTTAGGCTGAGCCCTGCTCATTTTTGCTCTGTGCAGTCCGGGAACTCTGTCTCATGGGCATTGTTGTGTTATTCAGGTCAGGTTCTTTCATCGTCACCACCACACCAGTGGCTGTGACGGTGTTAAGGGATGTTTGTCTACAGTCACAGATGACTTGTTCTACTTTCACCTGTCTCAAAGTTGTGCTGAATTTATCATCATAAGAATTAATTTAAAATAATAATGAAATGTATTAACATTTTCTCTACTTGGAAAAGTGAGTGTGAAAGTGGTCTGCTCCTCAGATGTAGTCTGCAAGCAGGTGAAAAAAAGAAAAGGAAAAACAATCCCATAAAGGTGATGTATTCAAGAAAGAGGGGAATATGTTAATTGCTCCTGCTCCCCTCAATTCTCATCAACAGCTGTACAAATACAGAAGAGTCAATGGGTTTGTTCCAGTTCCCTGAGGACCTCAGTGAAAACAGTGTTGCCTGACTGGTACCAAGAGCCAAGGTTGACTTGCAAAACCTCAATTTAGGCAGTTATTTTATGTGGAGATCCTGAATTAATTTCCTTAAGACTTTTTTTTTTTAATGATCCACACTGTGCCTGCCGAGGTTTGGCCTCATGTGCTAGCATTAAAAATCCCTGAGTATTTTAAAAGGAATGATTGTGCTCTAGTATCTTTGCCCAATTTTACACTTAACCCCTATCTCAACCTCTTTGCTTTGTTTGCTAGTTGGCTGCCAGGGTACCCTGCAGAAATACCTTCATTTGCTGGTTGTGGATGTATGTAACTTTTGGAAGTGGCCTGAAGCAAGCAGTATAAAGTGACCAGCTGTGAGGTGAAGTGATGTTACAGTATGGTGAGCACAAGTGTATTAAAGCACAAACCATCCTGCAAAGCTAGAGTGGGATCTTGTGCCTGAGAAAGTTTAGCACCAAAGCAATGAAATGTTCTGTTTGCGAGGTGAAGGACCACTGTCTGCTACTTGGCTTCTGCAGCAGTGAAGCTATGTTCTGATAAAGCTATTTTATGTAGCCAAGTTGGGTAAAATCAATGTCACGTTGTTTTTGTGGGTAGAATTCTTTGATCTGCTGTCATGGGCCCTCTGGCCTACTGGAAGCAATTTGGTTAGAATGGACATGGGTGCCATTTAAATCTTTGTTCCTCTCAGCCATGAGAATGTTTTCCAAACCAAAATCAAGAAGACTCCCTGGAAGCTGCATAAAAGCTATATTTAATGAAAAGTTCAGAAAGTGAATTTGTTAAATTTACACTAGTGTAGGAGCTTCTTCAGGCTTAACACTCCCACCAAATCACTTGCCCCATTTAAAGCTTCTTAAGCTTTGAATACATCTAATGAAACTCTTATCCATTCTGAAACTATTTAACAGGCTCTTTCCACCACCAAACTTGTTGTAGGTAGTGAGCAGAGGAACAGTGTCTCTTCCTGGACTTGATGTGCTCTCCAAGGCCAACCTGTGCACTTTTTAACTTTCCTGGCTATTACCGCGTGTTCTCTGGTAGAGTTCTTGCATCCCCTGCAGTACTCGAATCGAGTCCCTTGTCTGTAGCACCACAACAAAGGAAAGTGATATACAGCTTCTGTTTGTCCTGTGCTGAGAAGCATGACTCCAGCAAAAATGTTAGCTGCTCTGTGGGGAAATCTGAACCTTAGGAAAGCACGTCTGAGTCAGAGAAGCTGTTTTGCAGAAACTTTGACTTGCATCACTATTAGTATTTCTCCCCTCTCAAAGAACAGTGCTTGCAGAAGGTGTATGTGAGGCTCAGTTAGGTTGCAGTGACCAAAAAAAACCCCAGCAGCTAGGTTAGTCAGCAGGTTAAGAAAGGCCATAGCATGCCTCTGTTCTTCTTCCTAACTGCTGTCAACAGTCCCTTCTACCAAGATACCATCTTCACAGGCATGTAGTCTGCCTTTCTCTTTAAGTCTGTTGGTTTATGAAACTGAAACTTGACCATGTCTCATTAGTGGAAAAGAAGTGCTCCATCCCTGTCCCTTTGACAGCTTTGGGAAGAGTAGTGTCTCCACTGCTCCATTTATATTGCCCTTCCTGTGTGGTATAGGAGAAGCTGAATGCTGGCAAGCTGCTCCAGCTAACAAAGCACTGACACAGAGGTGTCAGCTCTGCCAGAAAGTGTCTCTGTGACCTTGCACGTGTCCCCTGCTGTGCCACTATTTCTCTTCTGGGCTTAAGCTCCTCTGGTGCCACTGTCTCACTAGCACATGGGACCTTGGTTTCTGCAGAAGGCTCATGATAATGACCTGATACCATCACATGTATGGAGTTCAGGCAGGTGATTAAAGCAACCACTGTATAACACTTTAGAGGGTGCACAGTCAGCTCATGGTGCCTAGAAGAGCTTTAGGCACCTGGCTTCTCTGAAGAGAAGAGGAACAAGGTCTTTGCTCTTTGACTTCTCTCCAATGTCCATATGTCAGTATTCCCTTGGATGTCTTCCCAGTGGTGGTACTCCCAGCAGCAGTAGGATGAGGCTGATGGGATTCATCACAGGTCTTTGTTTGCCATGAATCTTAATCAGTGTCTGTAAACCTGAAAATAATCTTACCCATATCACGCTGTTCCAGTTTGAAACAGCTTTGGGCAGTGAAAAAAAGCAGTGGTCTTGGCTGCAGAAAAGGAGATGGTGCTGAATGAGATTTGAATCACATTTTCAAATTAACAGTATTAAGAGACAATTTTTTTTCTGGGCTTTTTTCAGCTTTGTTTTGTTTGTTTGTTTGTGGGTTTTTTTTGGTTTTGTTTTTGTGTGTTTTTTTTTTCTTTTAAATAAAAGCATAAATTATTTATGTCCCGGATTTCCATTGAAAAGCTTGCCATAGGCACTTGAGAGCCAACTTGTGAATTTGTTATACCTTGTCAGGTTCTTACGAAGTATTATTAGGTGCAGTTAATCAGTCCATAATTGTACTGAAGTGCTAACACCGATACCTAAAACAAAATACCTGCAACCCGCAAACAAAAGTTTTTAGGTGAACATGATGTAAACTAAAAAGCCAGTTTTTCTACTCTGACTCTAGGATATATTCAACCGATTATTGCTGTTATTTCACTTCCATAAACCTTGTTTTCCTTTATGAAAGATACTATTTATCATCTTTGTAAAGTGTATTGAGATCTGGGGGTGAGTTTTGTGGCTCAGAAGCCGAATTCATTATTGATGGAGCCTATGACAGGAGTTTTGAATGTTTGCATTGGCAAAGCCTTTGAGGTGCATTCAGATCATGTTTTCACCCTTTGACCCACAGATATAAGTACTGGAAATACAAATCTGAATGAGTATTTCTTGCTTTACTTGCTCTTGATCCTGCATCAGTTTGTACTCGAGTTAGTTTCCCAATTAAGTTGTCTGTGTCCAAGTTTCATGTGCTTGCTTCAGGAAACTGGGAGCAAAGTAGGACTGGAACTGAGATCATATACACTACTGATCAGCTAGCTGTCTGTGAGGCTGCACCTGCACCCCAGTGCTAGCAGGTTGGAGCTACCTTGTCCTGCATGTGTTGCCTCCCATCTGGTAGTAATGAAGGATAGTTCACATTTATGGATTAGGGAGGGAGAAACAAAAATATTTCTTAATTGAATAATTTACACAAAATTCCAGCACACTTACTGAAGAATTATAATGTATTTTAGGTTTAATTTGAAAATATCTCATGCCTGTGGTTTCACATATAGGTTTTGGCATTTCCCTGAAGAAATTCCTTTTGTTCAACACTGGCTCCTGTAGCTATTTTTATCTGTGTCACTCAGTTATAGTTCTGATGCTCTTGCAAACACAGCTGAATCAAGGTGCAGAGAAATTAGTACCAATTAGGAATTGACATGAACGTGCTTCTGACAAGTGAGGATGCAGATCTTGCAAACACATTTACCTGCTGCCTGAGCCTGAAGCTGGCTGAAAGACCTGGTAAGATCCTGGAGTAGCAGATGAAACACCAAGAAGGTTCATCATAGCTATTCTGTTTTGAAACAAAACATGCTATTGTGCAAGAGCCATCCCTGTGGTACCCTGGCTTTATTACAGAGCTCTGCAGCCACCTCCCTAGAGTAGATGTTATACAAACACCCAGTAAGAATTGTGCCCTTCCCTGTATAGCTTAGGGCCTCAAGAGACAAGATAGACAAAGAACTGAAGAAGGAACAGAAGCACAGAAAGGTCAAGTGTCTTGCCCAAGGTCAAACAGCAGGTCAGTGGCAGAGCTGGGAATGAAGCCCAGATTTCCTGACTCTTAGTCCAGCACTCCATTAATCATCTCTTTGCTTTGTGTTCTGTGGCCTGTTACTGTCTATAGGAAATGTGAGGATGAGTTTCCAACAGCTTCAGAGTTACTTTTTAGTTTTGGAAACTATTGATCATCAGCACATTATTGAGATCAAGAGGTTATGTACTGGACTCTTGTACATGTACATGCAGTAGAGAATTCAGAACTAAGTGCTCTAGATATTGATTTCATTGCAGGATACTGAAAAGATATATTTCATAATTGCAAATGTTTCTTCTAAGTCAGATTTTTAAAGTCTTTTTTTCCCTTACTTTGTGTACAAAGTGGTTAGTTTTTACAGCATTACTCATCACAGTTGAACTCCTATATTGGTGCTTGCCCTATAAATTATTTCTTCCTTGAAAATGAGTTACAACAGTTATTTAGTTCAGGGCTTTTCTTCTCCATGGAATTTGCCAATGAAACAGTCAGAAAACGAGATAGTTAATAGTCCTGAGACAGTGGTGATTCTTACTTATTTTCATTCCTCACTGTATAATATATTCAGGTTTTGAAGTCTTTCAATGGATTATCTTGATCACAAAGTTAATTATACCTCAGATTTTTTTTCTTCCCAAAAATTTTGACTTGAGGCAAAACTCTGACTACTGTAGTAATGACTTTCCGAGAGTCTCTTGTAAACAATAGTAAAATCATTTTCTTATAGTCATGGCAACAGTGTTTAAGCAATGAGCTTACTGAACATAATGTACACTGTCTCCACTGAATAGCTATTGCAGGATTGAAGTGTGTGCTGCTCATTTTTGGAGGACTCAGGGACATAAATTATTCAGCAAAACAACACTGCTTCAGAAAGTGTCTTTGAAATTGTTGCACTTTGTACTAGCCAAAGAAGGATTATTATTTGTGCTGATGGGGCTGTGTTTAATTACTACACAACACTGTAGTCTTTGGAACTAGGTGTGCTCCCACTGAACATAAGGGTGTTTGTCTCAAACCATTAGAGAATTGTGCTACCTGTCAGCAGGGTCATGCTTTCTCTAGTAATGTTTGCTGCTATGGAGGGCAGAATAGCTCAGGTGGATGCATCCTGCACATATCCATGGTGTGAGAGGTGGTAACTAGGTGCAGAAGGAAGAATTTGGTTTAATGAATAGGGATTTTATTCCAGAAGGGCTGTTGCTTTCCTTGGTCCAGAGGATCACCCGGATTCCTATTCAGTGGGTTAGGGAGGCACCTTGGAGAGTGGGTGACTTCAAGGAAGCTTCAGAGTTGAACCCCAAGAGAAAAACCTGTCTGATTTTTCTGTTTATTTTGTTTTTACATTTCTCTCATTCAGATAACTAGACCTGGAGGAAAGACCTTGCTGGCAACAGTTGTTGTTCTGCGATGAGTCATTCCACCAGATTTTAGAAATGCCACCCTAGTGACAATTGGCAAAAATGCTGCTTGGGCTGTTCAGTTTATGTTTTTCACTTTGGAAAATCAGACCATTTATTTAGGGTTCTGTTGCTTTAGAAACCATCTCCCAACACTCCAGTTCCTTGCCTTTCCCTTTCCCTTTCCCTTTCCCTTTCCCTTTCCCTTTCCCTTTCCCTTTCCCTTTCCCTTTCCCTTTCCCTTT
>JAWMRA010000001.1:37772011-37811438 GCA_035584735.1 Pseudotriccus pelzelni | reverse complement strand
GACTCTGTTTCATCTTGGCCTCTACCACGGAATCTCAGTTTCCTCATGTACTTCTCTGCTCCAGCATGAGTTCCTCAAGCTGCAAATGGAGTTGTCTCTGCTCCCCAACAATCTTCCACAAGTGACAGGGATTTTAGATTTCAGTCTTTTCCCTGCTGAAGGGAGAGAGAGAGGGAGGGGGAGAAGGAGCCATCTCCCCCCTTCGTGGTTTCTCATCTCTCTCCTGCTGCTGCCAGCTCTGACCTTGGAGGCTGCAGCTATGTCTCTAGCTGGAATTCTTTTTGCAGCAGCCTCATCTAAGTCCTTCTGTTTTTTTTCTTCACTCCATTATATGTCTCAGTCAGGGGGGCTTCAGTGCTACCCCTGCCCCCAGCCCAGGGCCGGGGGAGGAGAGAGGCCTGGACCCTGCTCAGGATCTGACACGTCTCCCCTGCATGGCTCCTAATTTCATCTGCGCCACCACCTTCTCTTCCGTTTTCTTAAAGATTAATTGGCAAAGGCATCACTAAAACTTTTGATTGGCCTTTGTCCGGAAATTCACCTGGACAAATACAAGACCGTAGATGTCAATAATACCTCTGATTACCACTCAGAAACATAATTATGAGAGCATTTTCTGAACAGGTTTCTGCATCCTCAGATTTTATTTGGTTTTCTTGATGAGAACAAGCTATGGCTACTGTCAGTGTTTATTTTCAATTAGTTTTGCTTCTGGCACTCCCCAGTAGCCCATGGTTAGGGTGGTCTAGTTAATCGACTCTTCTTCTCACTGTCTCCCCCTTTCATTTATTTCCCTGCTCTTGCATCACACTTCCAGCAATTCCTCTGACATAGCAGTTACTGAGGCAAATAGCTGTCTAGTTATGCCCCAGCAGAAACTCAGAATCACAGAACGGGTCAGCTTGGACGGGACCGCAGTCGGTAATACAGTCCAACTCCCTGCTTAAACGGGGCCATCCTAAAGGTTATTGTGCAGGATTTCATCCAGGTGTTTCTGGAATGTTTCTGGCAATGGAGACTCCACAACCTGTCTGGGCAGTCTGTTCCAGTGAGGAACTCAAGTGATGAGAAAAAAGCATCCTTCACACAAGTGATTCCCAAACCAAGCAGGGCAGGGCACCACCCAGAGGTGCTTATGAGGGCCCATTAAGGCCCTCAGGCTCTTTTAAACAGGGGACTGTACTCCTAGAACACAGCATCAGAAATAGAGAGTAGCCTTACATGAACCAATGTGCAAAGCTTCCTGCCTCTTAGCCTGGTTAGGGATGTGCTAGTGCCAAGTCTTTCTGCAGTAAACAGGATGGGCTGCTTAGCAGGAGAGATAGTCAGTGTCTTCCCCACTCACAGGCAGAAGAAGGCCTCCTTATTAATGAAAACCCTCCTGAGAAGCAGAACACAAAATTATGTGGAGTGTTTGGTTCCTATTGGGACAGTTTCATCTTGATACGGTGGGGGGTGCAAACATGCAAAGCAGAGCAACTGGTACCTGGGGCTGTTGTGGCTAATGGCAAGGGACACCTTTGATATGAATTGGACAGGACTGAACCATAATGTAGGATGATGGTATGAAGGGCTTCACATTTGTTTTCCCAGCATGGGCTAACTGATTCCTTCGCTTGCACTGGATCTCTAAGCAGATGGTTGAGAGCTTTCATCCCATCGGTCTGTGAAGGGAATGAGTACCTGGTGTTGGAGAGTGAACAGGTATGATCTACTGACAGAGAATGGCTTTGCATGCAGAAAGGCAGATTGAGCGGCTGGGTACAAAGCAGAAAATGAACATGTAGACCCTTGGCTAGGGCAGAACCCTACAGTTTTATACCCAATCTCATTACTTTCTTCTGATCAACACCAGTGAGAGAAAGAAGAGAATCTGTACTGATAGCAACAAGGCTGAAATTTCACCTCTGATTAATAAGCCATTTGAGCTTTGCTTTTGTGGTCTCTCTGGAATCCAATCTGACCTCCTTAAGCTGAGGATGCTCCTTGGGGCCCATATCCTGATTGCATGTCTGCAGCCATCACCAGTGGCACATGAGGGAGCGATAGCAGGAATGTCACATTCATCCATAGGCTCCCCAGCCTATTGAAGGGAATCTTATCACAGCTGAGGCAGACTAATGCAAAGCTCTAGATTGCTTTTCTGGGTCTGTAGGTCTTGTAGGGTTTGAGATGATTGCTGTGGCAGTGCATCACAGAGTCCCAGGAGAAAATCATGTTGTTGTGTATCAGTAGGAGCCACTGGGGTTGTGCTAGTGTTCCTATTCACAGAGAAGACAGTGATCTTGTTGCCACTGAATAAAAAAGGACTGGGCCCAGCCCTGAAGTGAAATGTTATGTTCTTAATATAAGGGAAATCAAATTAAAAATAATTTTCGTAGAAGAACTCAGTTTGGATTGACTGGCTTTTTTCAGGTCATCAGTAGATAATCATAGGGTAACCTCTTTTTTTGTGTCCTTGTTCATGTTAACACACAGAGACTTGCAAGCTAACCACTGTTTTCACCACTACCAAATTCTAGAGGCCAGGGACCTCTAGAATTAAATTTACGAGCTATCATAGTGTGGGCTGAAAACCCAGCTCTTTTAGGGTAATAGCTGAAAGACTCATTTCCTCTGTGGATGAGCCACAGAAGCAGATGCATAACACACTGACCAGTGGATTATATTTTGGCACCTGTACTGGGCAGATGTAACCCAGTGGCCAGGGTGAAGCAATCTTAAAATGGCATTGAACATACCATCAGTAAACCTCATCACACTGTGAGGATCCTGTAAAGTACTTCTCTTGCCAATGAGAGTTAAACTCAGTGTTAGTTAGGGTATCTAGTTTTGTGTTAGTTGCAGCAAATCCTGCCTGAGTCATGTGTGTGTCTATTTTGTAGAAAGCTCACCTTCTTGCTTAAGCTATCCACACCAAAATGTCTCTAATGTAGGTTCGAACAAATTCATCTGGCTGAGGGCATGCTTTATAGCAGTTCCACACTAACTTGGGCTGAAACCCATTTAACTGAAGCGCTCTTAGTGCACCAGAATCCTTGCTGCAGTTCTTGTTTGCACCGTTTACCCTAAAGGATGGATAAATTCTCCCACAGGCTGTACTGGACCAAGGCAAACTGCAGAGCCTTTGTACATGGTGCCGCCATAGCCCCATAGTGCCTCAGTCACATGTGTCAGTGAAGAAAGACAAATGGTGGCAGGATTTTGCAATGGGGACTGACACCCTCAGGTCACTGGTCCAGTAGCAGAGGTTCACACCTTCACACAGGTTTACACCAAGGCCAGGCACACTGAAAGCACAGGGCTACCTCAGCCTACATTTAAGCTTGAATACTTGGAGTATTATTTACATTTGGAACTTTTTCCAGAGAAATAATTTTTTCAAATGTTATAAAAATAGCTAAATAATTTTGTAAAGCCTCAAGGACATGCTTTTGCATCAGGATTTGAATTGGAAATGGCTGGTTTGGGGCCAATTTACCTTAAAAATTACTTTGTCCACAAGAAGCTAGTTGGCCTATGGCATTTCCAGCCTACAAAGTTTTTTTACATTAACGAGAGCCTTAAAACTAAACAAGCAAAATCCTAGTCCAAAGAAATTACAATATTGCTTATCCCAAGAAAACTATACCCATTCTTGAGTTCACAGTGCTGAGGCTTAGTGGCAGAGAACTGCCCATACTCTTATCCATGCTGTCACATATACCCTCAAATTACCCGAAAACAGGGTACCTTTTCTTTCACAGAACAGGTTCTTGCCATGTCTGCAGGGAACTATAAAGCCTGTGGACACACCTGTCAATCTTTTACAAACTACAGATCCTATAAAAGTTCTCCAGTGCATATGAAGATTCATTTACAACTAATTTAAGCCTTGTGGCAATTGATTTGCTTTTCTTACTTGACTCTCACAGACCCTTCAGAAGTAGTCCTCAGACCCTCATGGGCCTGCAGACCACAGCTTGAAAACCACTAGCTCTAAGTTACAATAAGATATTTTGGGGCCTTTTGGGCCTAATCTTCTATTGCCTTGCAGCTTGTGAGGTCTCACATACATGAAGTGTGAGTAAAATGCTACCAGGTGAGGATGGTGGTGTTCAGTCCTGGTGTTGGCTTTTATTTGGACAGATGTGAAGGGTGCCCAGTGCAAAGCAGTGACAGATCAGGAACCAGCAATGTAACTGCTCCCCTCCATGAATATCATGAGCAGTGCTACTCACAGCAGAGCTGGGGAACAACCTTGTTTGCTGAACCCTAAGTCTGGTGCTAACTCCTGAAAGCCAGGCACTTGCCTGGCACACGTGCACATTGACGACCCTGGTGAGGATCAGGCTGTTAGACACCTTGGAGTGACAGGTTGGCTGACAGTGACACCTTGGGCTGAGGGACTCTGCTCAGGGTTGGACTCTTGCTTTGTTGTGCTGCATCCCTGGTTCAGTTTCAGCGTGCTTACACTTTTTGGTGTTTCATGTCTTGTACATGCAGCAACAATCTTTTCCCATTTAAGCAGAGCACGCTGAGAAGTGTTGAGTGTTTCAGTGCCTTTTCTTTCCTTTGATCTCATGTAAAGCTCTGTGCAGAGGGTAATGTGATCTCCATCACTATCTCCTTTCATGCCTGATAATTAGCACAGGTCCATGGGCTGGGTGCAATGCAATCCTTCCCTGTGCTAAGAGGGGAGAAGTAGAAAGGGTTGGAGCGATTGTTTGCTATGTTGATGACTGGTGTTGCCATGGAAAAGCTGGAGACTTCAGGGGAGTTTGTGTTTTGTTGGGCAAGGAGCCAACCTACTCTGACTTATTACAACTGTGTGAGTGAGTGAGCCATGCAGAACTTTATCCCTCTGTTGCGATTCCAAGGCAGGGAGAAAAAGAAAAAGACGGGACTGCTTTAACAAGGAGTGCAGTGCACTTTGCTAAGGCTGATTGCATTAAATACAGGAGATTAAAAAAAAAATCCTTTGCTGTTTTCCACTTTTTTTTTTTTTTTTGGAAGAATGTGGCCACTCTCTTCATAGGACTGAATTCAGATAATAAAATTGCAAGTAATCCTCCTGGAAGCGAACAGGGTCATTTAATTGGCTGTATCTGTACAGAAAGGAGCATTTGAGTTCTGCTGAGTCTGAGTCCATTAAAGTCTTTGATCTGTTCCAGAAACAAAAATGGAAGCAGACTATACTGCTTTCATTAGCTGTTCTGAATGAAGTGAAAAAAGTAAATACACAGTGTAAACAGGGAAAAAAATTAATCAAGGCCTAAGTCCAGCAAAAAGCTATCTTCATACTGAGCTTCCCGTACTCTGAGTAGTGCCATTATTCCCTGGAGGTGGAATTAATAGCGATGCATGCTTTCTACAAATTACTTTCTATGGGCAGATCTCAAAGCAGTCTACAAAAGCAGCCAGTTCCATTAGTCCCACATTAGAAAATGAATAACTGTGGCCACAGGGCTCATCCAGGAGACTAGACACTGCCTGGATCCTTGGTTAGCCACTGCCTTCTCCCCACATTCCCTCTGAGAGTACAGAAACTAGGTGCAGGCTGTCAGGGTTATTCTGAAGCATTCAAATACCACTGCGTAGTATAACTTGTTGTAACTGTGACTTTTCTCTACAACCCTGGCTGCCATGTCATGTTCTCATGATGTATTTAATTGAGATAGAGGCACATGCCTCTTTTCAAAATGTATTTGAGCAGGTGGGAAATGACAGGATTTCGTTTCGGACTCTTTTTGCTTTTAGGGTTTCTGAATGTTTAAAAAAATCCATCTTCTATAGAAAAGAACTGTTGTGGGGATAATTTTCTCACTTTTTGCTTTGAATAATAATTTCCTACCTGACTGCTCAGTGTTATAATAGATGAATCTAGGAGTCCTATTTTAACATACACTTCTTAGGGAAAGGTGTTCTAAATGTTCATCACAAATCGTCATCTAGCAAAGCTCTGATTTTTATAAGAACAGGAGGAAGCAAAATTACTTTCTGTAGAATTTGGCGAGAGAACACACAGGAAAATCTTGGTTCTGCATCAGTCAGTGACAAACTTCTGGTGATGGCAGTTCTCCTGTGATCATACTCAGGAGGTGCATCCTGTAAAATCTCTGACAATGTGAGACTCCCATAAACTGCAGCCAACAGCATCATCACCTGTTGACTTCCAAAGGTAAAAAACTGCCTGGGTACCACCCCACTCTCTGATGTTAAGCTGGCTTGCAGTATTCTGTGGTTGAGCTGGGAGCTCCAGCTGAGAAGCTGGGGGCAGATCCTGACAACATGGGAGATGACAGAAACTCCTTTTGATTTCACTGTCATCTAGGGAAGATCTAAAGATTAGGTATCACCACAGAATCCAGCCCTGCTTTGTCAGTGAAGCCACTGTCTCTTTGCTGTATCTCATTGCATTTAATAGGGTTTGTCTTGGGAGATGATTTTCCAGTTACTTGGAGGCTATGATGACTCAACAAGTTGCTACACAAAGTGGACTAAACCTGGTGTTCCAAACACAGCAGGACAAATCAGCTGGTGTAAATAATTTGGCTTCATGGATCTGTGGCAGCTTATACCAGCAGAGGAGTTACCCAGGGAGATGAACAGTTGTTGCTTTAAAACTAATCCTCTACTCAAAAGAGTTGCTTTTATCCTGCCTTTTTTTCCTGTCTTTGCTGTTACTTGTTTTCGTGACATTATTGGTTCAGTACAGAAATTTCTGTCCTCCCCACAGAGTTGTAGTAGTTACATGTTCAGGAACACTGCAGATTAATGAGATCTGCAATGTCTTTAATCTTTCCTTGCAGCATGCTGTGCTTGGGATCCAGTGTGTGAGAAAGACCAAAAGTGAGGGATGTGAGAAATGTAGTCACACAGGAAACTGAAACTGCACTGTCATTCATTCTTGTAGTACAAAAACCCCTTTCTGTAACCTCAGTTTCCTGATTCTTTCGTGGCTGAGGCCAGATTTGCCACCGGTGCAAACTGGTGCAGCACTACTGACATCAGCTGAGAACACACCGGTTTACTCCAGGAGATAGTTTATTCCAAGTCTTTTCAGCAACAAAAGCAAGAGGACAACAGATGTAGATGAATCCAAAAGCAGCAATATCTTATGAAATTAAGAGATTGGTTTTAGTAGTTTATAAGCATAAGGGCTGGGCCTCTTAATGACACTTGGACCCAGTTCTACCACTGTTTTTCCAAAGGAAAAGCTACTACTGAGTGCACAGTGAAAGTATCCACAAAGTTGTTTATCATTCAGGGAGTCATCCTTAAATTGAACTATGTCTTCAAAATGCATGTTATTTTGTATACTGCTCCATCTGAGGAACTACTGAAGTTTCCTTCTCTAAGGATCTTAATGTTTCTCAGCTTTTCCTCCACTAGCCAGAGAGGAGCTGGCTGGTATAAACTGCAGCAGCAATTTTCTGGGGTCATGCGTGCTGTGCTGTCAGAGAAATTTGGGAAGCTGGTTTCTGGAGCTCCTGCTTTATTTTCCTCCCCCAAGGGAAAAATAGTTTTAATAGTTATTGAGCCAGACCCAGCTAAGGGTATATCCTACAGCAGGTCTAGCTATGTTAGCTTGTACCATTTTCAGACCCCCAGACATGGGTGTCAGTGGTGCTTATGTTCTTTTACAAGTATCAGGGAAGGAAAACTGGCAGAACTGGGGTGAGGTGGGGAGAAAAGGGAAGGAAACCTCTGCACACTCCTTCCTCTGGCCCCACGGGATTCACTCTGTTTGCATTGGGCTTGTCTGAGCTTCAAGGCTGTGGGCAGAGAGGAAGTTGGAGTGAAGCTGTAAACTCACTTCAAACCTAACTGCATCCTCGTCCTGGTGCTTTATTCTATTAGGCAGTGGTGTACAAAGCTTCCCTGTACCCAGTGAAATAATCTCATTTGGTTTAGAAGTGTCTTCTCACTGAAGTCCTAACTTTTGCCAGCTAGCAGCATTTCAGGCTAGCCAGGTGAAAAGGAAAGGCCATGGTTAGGCAGAGACTAAATAGAGGGACTAACCAAGGGTGCTGGCAATAGTGCAAACAGCCTGTGGAAATGAGGGATGAGAAGATACCCATGTTCCCCAGCCTCCCACTAACAGAGCCTTGCTGCTCCAAATGGCTACTGCAAACTTCTCCAAGGGCTGTGGATTCCTATGGTGTTTCTTTACCCCTGTCTCAGCCAGGCAGAAACTCTGTGGAGGCAGAATAGCTCATGCTACACATCAACACAGCTGCAGGAGGGCACCTTTCTTCTTCTGGCCATCTCATCAAGCTGACCAAGGCAGATTTTCTGCCTCCTTGGTATTGCCTAAATCCCTCTAATGGAGAGGAGATAGCAAAGTTAAGCTCGTGAAGTGGATAGTCTGAACTTCCTGAGTGCTATTTGGAAGTGCTATTTCTTCGAGGTTGATCGACATGTAAACTGAAGCTCTTTAGGTCCTGCCACATTCGTCACTCAGGGTATTACAGAGACTCTGCTGAAGTTAGGGAGTACTACACCAGTCCTGCATTTCTTTATGCCATCTTAATATAGGCCTTCAGCCCAAAAGCATAATCTTAAATTTGATATAGAAATGATTTTGAGATGTGCTGGAAACTCAGCTCAGTTATGATAGCTCACAGCTACACTCCTTCACCCCAAATGGGTGACTTTGTGTTAATGGGCTGGCTGCAGCAGCTGGCTGGGGAGAAAGGGGCAAGAGATGCTGCATGGGACTGCAGCCACATCTCACAGAGTGGAGGTGCACACGGCACACACAGCTGCATGTGAGTGGGAGGGGAGAGAGGACGGAGAAAAAAATCAGATCACTACAGCACCCTGAGCTTCCTTGGCAAAACTGTAGGGAACTTAAAAGGAGTGACAGACTAGGTGAAAGCAGAATTAAAAATAATTGCATTATGCTGCTTAGGTTATAACGTGTCCCTTATTCGCAACTCCATCTGTGACTCAAGTGCTCTGCAGTATTCTGGACATGTGACAGCTAATAAATTTATTTATTGCAAGGGCTGTTTGTTTCAAATTCAGAACTGAAAGTTCATCTGCAGGTGCAGCAGGGCTGTGCAGGGAAGCAAACACAGATTTACAGCTGTTGTGGCTTACTCTACTCTGCTACAGCAAATCATTTTGTTCAGCAAAAAGCCTTTGCTGTTGGGCAACCAAGACATGGTCAGGAATTTGAAATACTGTTTTGTTAGTTTAAAAGAATACATTGCCAGATATTTTGGAGTGAGGTGTTTTTTTTTAACATTTAGTGAAATCTGTCATAAATCAAAGACCAATTGAAACTGAACAGAAATTGCCTCTCTTTCCACTGTCATTTGCTATCTTTCTTTGCCATTGTGAGGGTGAATCAAGATCAGGGTTTTAAAGTGTTCAGCTTCGAAGGCCAGTTATTACTTCCTCCTGTGATCCTGTTTAATTTTCTGAAAATGAGACAGTCATTTTCTGCTAGAGTTTGGTGCAGGCTATGCCTTTTCTCTGAGCTCCACTCTGCAAGACAAAAAAACATATTGCTTCACAGGCAAAGCAAGTCTGCACAATAGAAGACTTCCTTACAACTAGACCCTGCCAAGTCTGCTCTTAGCCCTGCAAGGAGTCATGTTACTCCTCAGCAAGGTCATACAGGCTTAAAATAATCACTGATGTTTATCTTTCCCAGAGGATATTAAGCACCCCCAAACACCAACACAAGAATATCTATTTAAAAAAAAAGAAAAAAAGGATTAAAAATACTTTGCACCTCAGCTATCAGCAGAAGAGCATTATGGCTTTGCCTTTTACCATTAATATTTTACGAGCTCACATGTGAAGTGCTGAATTACACCAGCACTGGGGGAGGAACAGCTTTGCTGGTTTTCACTGATGTTATATCTCTCTATTTACTGTATACTTTTCTCATCATTTTAATGCTGTACCTTGGCTGTGTGCTGTTTTTATGCTACTTTTGTCACAGAGAGAACCAGAAGATGGCTTAGTTAGGGCAGTGCTATGGCTACTTTACTTGCCTGAAGGTGCACTAGCTGAACACTTCATGGATCTAGATCTTTGCAATACCCTTGAGAAGGAGCAAAGTGCTGTCAGACCGTTTCCACAGACAGAGAAAGAGGAGACTTGGGAGGAGTGTGAACTGGCAGCCATCCCTGCTCTCTGACCAGTGCCAGTGGCTGTCGCACTGTAGCTCCATCACCTCACTGCTGCCTTGTGTGCTCCCAAGCGGCCTGGAGCAGCTCCAGACATGCAGAAAGGCTTCAGGACAAGCTGATGATGAAGAAGGGAAGGGTGAGCCAGTCCATGCCTGGAGTCAGGCTTCAAGGGAAGAAGCAGGAACTTCTGGGTATGCAGGATCTGAGCCTGTACCACTGATGCTCCCAAATCACAGCAATTTTTGTCAATGGTGTCCAGCACTGCTGTTAATGATTTCCAGTGCAAGGAAGCAAATATCCAAATGCTTTGCAGGCCATGTTTCCTTGCCTTTCATGCCTGCACCTTTGAACACCCATTTACTTCAGCCTTCCCTTCAACACTGGGTATTTGACACATCCTCTCATGCCTACATCCCCAAATTCATAAGCCTTCTCTGGCTGGTTGGGGAGTGAGAGACATTTCCTTGCTGCAGTGATGTTCGTGGGAAGATGTGCGCTCAGGGGGATGCAAAAAGCTTCAGGCAAGTTCTTTGTGTTTTGACAGACTTTGCTGAAGGATTTTGCTCTGACTTGAGCCAGACGTGGTACTGGCAGATGCTGTGCAAGTTTCCCACACAGCGCTGGCAGTGCCTCTCCGGTCTGACCCACGACCACCACCCCTTCTTGCCCTCCTCATTCCCTCTCCCCTTCCAGCCCAGGCCAGTGTTTATCTTGAGCAGAGGGAGCTCTCTGTGCCAGATTGCGTGGTGGTTTTCTGATGTGAACAGATGGGACTAGGGGGGCAGGCTACATCTGTTCGCTGAATTCTTCCACCTTCGCAATTGTTTGCAAATGGGTGAGAACTCGGGGAGGCTGGGAAACTATGGGTTTGGGCTCAAAATGTTCTTTTCCTGTAACATGCTCAAAAGTGAACCTGTGCAGCGTAATTAAAATTTGACACTGACAAGGAAAACACCTGCTGGTGCAAACAGTTTGCCTCTTTCCCTTCAGAAACAGAGATTCTTTGCAGGACTAGTGTTAATGCTTTCTTCAGTCCAGTTTGGAAAGGCCTAAGTGAAGAAACATCCCTCAGGATACCATTCCACAGCTTCACAGCATCAGGGTGTCTTTTTGGGATTCATCATTGATTTAACTCCTGTTTCAATTTCTCATTATGTTTATGTAACTGGTTTTCAGAAGGCCTCAGGTCTCATTTCTTTCTAAGTACTAGTCATAGACAGATGTAAATAGCAAAAGAAGGCTGAACCTGTTTTGGAACATGGGCCATAAATTCTTTGCATTTCAGATTTTTACCTGCATTTGCAGGTTGTTATCATCCATGTTTGCTTCTCCTACTTATTTCTTGACAGATTCTCCATACAGCGCATCAGTTTTCCTCAAAAATCATGCCATCGTTACCCCCTGGGCCCGATATCCTCACTTCATCCTGTACTTGTCAGGGCATGAACAGTCCCCATCTCTTTCATGCTGTCTTCTCTCCAATATGGCATCACCCTGTGGGCCACCCAAAGCCTTAAGGGCTGGAGCTGCACAAACCTGCTGCACGCCAGCTTCAGGCAGGGCAGCCCTGTTGCCTTGCTGTCAGCTGAGAATGCCCTCTCAGTCACCCAACATCAGGGAAATGCAACCACTTGAAACCATTTTGTGTGTCTGTGCTCAGTCCCCTTATGCCTGTCTTCTCCCAGCACAGCAATGCCAGGACTTGCAAGCCAGTTGTTGGTGTGTTGGGCTTACACAACTGTGGACTCATGTGCTCTGGTTGGTGATACTGTGCTACAGGACTGATTTCTCAGGAGGACAGAGGAACCTACGTCCTGTAAAAAGGAGTGTGAGCTGAGAGCTCGGATACCTCTGAGGCTCTGGTTGTACATGTTTATGGCACTGATCTGCTCTTCCTCTGTACTCTCGTCTTCTCAGACTCTGCACTTGGACTCCGCCTTGCTGAACATATGTAAGCCAAGTAAGTATTTTCCGCAGGCAACAAGTTGCCATTTTGGTATCTGAATTAAACATCAGCTTCTTACACTTTTTAACTGCAGATTTCTTTCTATTTGCAATATTCTGCTGTTTTCTTTGTTTCTTGATGTTTCTCCAATTCCGTTAGCAGTTGGCAATTTCAGTCCTGAACTGTTTATTTCTTCTTTTAGATTATTTGTAAGTACTAAAAAAATTCCACTTTAATACACTGATTCATGCACTGCCTCACAGGGCAGAACTCATTACATTTACATGAGCATTAGCCTTTGGTTATGAACCTTCAGCCAGTTTTCAAACCACATCACAGGCGGCCCTATTCTGGCATACTGAATTATTTCTCCTTTAAGATTTTATCCGTTGGTAACAGTGTGTGTTTTAAAATAAAAGGAAACACTCATTTTAAATCTATGCTGCCTATTATTTGGGTTTCCTTTTCCCTCTAGATGTTTAGCAAATTATTATGTCTTGACATCGGTTTCATTATTTTACTGTGAAGAGCGGCTAGATATAAAAGATTACAATTACTACAATCACTCCAGGATCAAAAAGCAGTAGTATGCTTGCTTTTCTTTGGTCTTTCACTTCCTTCCTATTTTAGATTGACTTAAAAAAGAACAAAAAAACTCAAGCAGTTTAGTCACTCCATTACCAAATTCCCTGAATGCTTTATGAAGCTGCTGAGCAGGGCAGTCAGCACTGTGGTCGAGCCCAGTGTTAGGGAATTCTGAACAACAACTCCCTTTCATTCAAAGGCTTAATATTTGTGGCTTAACGTTCTCCGTGAGTACTGTGTTGGCTTCCTCTCTCAGGAGAACAGGAGTATCTGTATTTTGATCTTTCTGGAGATACGGTTTCCAGTTTTGGCCCCATCCTAATACTTACTTACTCTTCACATCTGAGTTAACCATTTTATTTGTTCCTAGATCTGCAGGGGACTGACGTGCAGAGGAAGGCAAGGCTATATTCTTGAGTGAAATGGGTTCACTAAGCGCCAAGTGTATCCACAAAAATACTCCTTCTAGTGAGTATGAAGAACCTTTCACTGAGCTTAGTGCTGTTATGTGTGACCATATCGGACACTTTTGTGAAGTGTAGTGAGAAATGTCCACCCAGATATAACACAGGTTGTTTAATTATGTAGAGAACTGCTATAAACCTTCACGAAATACTTAGGACAACAAGAAGCAGAGGCTATGATCAAAAGTGGTTTTGTGTTTTCATTATGAAAAAACTATGGGTCCATAATTCACACAGCTATGGCCAAATTCTCACTGGCTTTAGTCAATCTTGCTAAAAACTGGCTGGTAACAGTGGTTTTTGTGTTGTCGAAAAGGGTCCAACATGATTCTATGAATGACATTTTAGGTATAGTGCTGTTCTCTTGAGCACAGAAATGGTCTGTATCTGAACTGGATACAAAACATGCTTTGGTGGTAGTTACAGGCTTGCCTTTCCCTGTGTTTAGGGAGTTACTATGGGGTTTGAATGGTCATTGGGAAATGGTCATCCCTCCTTGTTTCTTAATCGGGCAGGTGTTGTGGTCTGTGGAGGGAAATAAGAACACTGTATTTGATCTGTGAACAGCCAAAATAGGTCCGGAAATTTATACCTTAAAACTGCTTAGTCTTTTTTCATTGAATAAAACCAAAACCAGTTAGACTGAATTGCTCCTTCTTACAGCACTATAAATAGGTGAAATATGTCCTTCCCCTGAGCCCCTTTGCCAGAGGAGAAAGATAAATATGACCATTTAAGATAGAGGTGAAAGCTTTCAGAGTACTTCTATAATATAAGTCAAACAGGCCTTGGAGGCAGCCCCTGAGGGCTCATGTATGAGGCATATTATCAAAGCTTCTGTGATCTCCCCTGCCTAAGCCTGCCCCTTGGCTCAGCACATGGCATCATGCATGGCCAGACAAGCTCTGTGCCAGCCAAAGGGTCAGGGGGTGGTGTTAGGGCACGGCATGGAGCTCTTAGCACTACACTGGAGTCCGCATGGAAGCACAGCCTCGAGCTATTGGTCTGAGCTGCTGTTGGCCATGGGGAGAGGAGGGCACTGTAGGAACTGATTTGCCTGGTGTGAGGATAAATAGCCACCTTTTTCTTTGACCACATGATATGTCTTGCACTCAGGATTTATCCCAGTGTCGTGGTCTCAGGACTTGAATGGCCTCACATCTCGGTGACAACTCTGAAAGGGCATTGACGATTTCACAAATAAATGTCTCCAGTGCAGCTCTTGCTGTAGATAACTATGCTGGTCAGCACTGATGGTTTAATAAAAAGAATTTGATCCCTCTCAAATGTAATGCACAGAGCAGAAATTGAAGCAAAGGTGTGTTTTTTTTAATGAAAAAGCAGAATTTGTTTAGAGCCTTTTGAACATCTCAGTATTTTTTGCTGCCTTGCCAGGCTTTTAATGGTAGGAGAAAAGTGTCACACTAGTGGTGTTGCCAGATCTATGATTTTATCATGAGACAGTGTTTTCTATTTTACTTAAAACCCCGGCTCCTAGAAACAATGGGTTATGTGAGGATCATTCAGCTCTGATTTGAAAAGCAAAGAAAATTTCTAGTTCTTTTGGTGTCAGAAAAATTACTGAAACATGACCCCCAATTATATACTAAGAAATCCAAAACCATATTTGGAATTGATTACATTTTTTTATGTGCATGTTTTGAACCCAATTGTGTGATTTTTCTTTTGGAGGGAAACATCTGACTCATGATTTTTGAATGCTTGAGGAGTGGTGCTATTACACTGGGGATACCATGATGTTTCCAAATCTGTTGAATGATTTCTGACACAAAATGCTTTACCTCCTTAAAGCAATATTTTCAATTGGTGATGTATAGGACAGATCCTGCTTTAAAAATATATGGATCGTGCTTTTACTTTGGTTTTGCTGAGCAGCAGAAGCATGGAGTAGATCCCATGCAAATCCCTAAATATGAATTGTAATTCTTTTTGATATGCACAGAGAGTACCAGAGTTGACCACAACACAGACTTGATCAAAAGGTCCAATCCCATGTGTATTAAATTCCTTTAGAAATACTGAGCTCCTGGGCCTTCTGTATTTCCTAAGAAGCCCCTTCTGCACCTTTCAGAGCTAGAGCACTTAATAAAGACTGTGTAAATCCTCCTTTTGGGCAGCATAATTCACTGTTACGGGCAGGCAGCAGTGCTGCCTTGGGAAACAGGTATGGTGTGAATTGCCAGGATGGCATGCACTGGCTCACATGTTCATAGCTTAGTCCTAACTGAGGCTGTGAGCCAAGCATTTCCTGTTGGAGCCCTGCCTCTAAAAGTCTGTGGCCAGCCCAAAAGAAACTCCGTGGACATACAGTCCATGTGGGACCTGGACAAGGTTGAGCATGTTATGGTGGGTCAGGTTTTAGAAAGCAATACCAGCCTTTGAGGGCAACAGTATTCTTTGTTAGGGAGCTATTTTTCAGTTTCTGGGTTTAAACAAAGGCAGATGATATAAATAGAGGACACGGCTAGTGAACCTGCTCCCTCTGAGAGCTTTGTAACGCACTGTTAACACCTGGAAGATACCATTCACTGTGGTGCCAGTGTTTGTTCAGAACACATGGTAGGTCTGGCACTGCTGCCATGCATGCAAATACAGCTAAAATATTTTCTGTCTTTTTTTTATTGAAAGCGTATTTTCACTTCAGCACCCCCCCTGCAAAATTACCTGTTAAATGGGGCTAAGGAGCATTTTTCTTGCTGAGGGCTCCACAGGCCTTTCAGATTTTTTTGGGGAACTATGCTTTTGCAAAAAACACATTCTCAGTCCTTGCCAGTAATAATGTGAAAAGTCACACATCGGCTATAGCTGTTCCAAAGGCCTAGTATTCTTTCCCCTAGCGTAATTGAAAGACATTGCCTTAGTCCATGAACCAAATTGTGTCCCTGATTACTTAATTTGATGGGGTATGTATATGGTCCTGTAATTAAATGAGACTGCCGAGACTGGTGCTTGTTATAACAGTCATTGCCCTCTTGGAACGATTATATCTAGTGGGAGTTTGAACTATGTTTTCCAGTCTCGCTCCCTTCTTTATGTACTCTTTTGTTACTCCTTTTTATCTTTGTTGTTTTGGATATACATTTTCACAAGTTAAGAAGAGGTACAAATTAGGAGCAAGACTGCTGGGATGTTTAAATTTTGCCATGTTGCTAACAGTTGATGGGCCAGTTGCTTAGTACATGGCAAAAGCAGATCTGCTGAGATCTGCAGGAATTGAGGGCCTGAAGACAGTATGACATGGATGAGGGGCCCAGTGTGGTTTGAGTCACCTTTTGCTCCTCCACATGGGGATCAGAAAAGAGGTGTGAGAGGGGCCAAGGCTAGAAAGGCATCCTCTGCTCTCAGTCAGTGTAGGAGGCTCACGTGTCTAGAGGCCAGCTGAATATCTCCCATTGGGGCATCTGATCATCGGGTGGACTTGAGTCTTGCTGTTACCTTCCAGAGCCAGATTTACACTGATGCGATTGGTGTTGGGAAAGCATCCTCTTGAAACGCATGAGTTGTTCTGTGGACTGTGAACAAGTCCTGGCTGCCTGGAGTGGATTCACTGATGTTTACCAAGGAATAAATCATCTAAAGCACCTTTGTCTTAGTGGGATCATGAATACACTTTTGTTTTTTCTGTCTGTCTATTGTCAATAGTTGTACAGTTACCTAAAATGTTTTCAAATTCTTTTATATCTCAATGTTTGGTTAAAATTGGCCAGCAAACATAGGAATTAGGGGTAAAGGCTAGGCATATGCAAGTATTCTTGACAAACCTCATCTCCATCTATGACAAGCTGATCCACTTAACAGGTGAAAGAAAGCCTGTAGATATTGTCTACCTGGACTCTGGTAAAGCTTTTGACTCCATTTTCCAGAACATTCTCCTGGAGAAACTGGCTGCTGATGACTTGGATGGGTGCAGTATTCACTGGGTGAAAAACTGGCTGGGTGGCTGAGCTCCGAGAGTTGTGCTGAATGGAGGGGTGAACGGAAGTGAACTCCAGCTGATGGCTGGTCACTAGGTGGTGTTTCCCAGGGCTCAGTATTTGGGACAGGCCTGTTTAACATCTTTATCAAAAATCTGGATGAGGAGATTGAGTGTACCCTCAGTCAGTTTGCAGACAACACAAAGTTGGGTGGGAGTGTTGATCTGCTGGAGGGCAGAAAGGCTCTGCAGAGGGAGCTGAACAGACTGGATCAATGGTCAGAGCCCAGTTGTATGAGGCTCAACAAGACCAAGTTACAGGTCCTGCACTTGGGTTGCAACAACCCCAGACAGTGCTACAGGCTTGGAGCAGAGTGGCTGTAAAGCTGCCTGGCTAAAAAGGACCTGGAGATGCTGGTTGACAGCAGCTGAACATGAGCCAGGAGTGTGCCCAGAAGGCCAAGAAGGCCAACGATGTCCTGGCCTCTATCAGCAATAATGTGGCCAGCAGGACCAGGGCAGTGATTCTGCCCCTGTAAATGGCACTGGTGAGATCTCACCTCAAATCCTGTGTTCAGTTTTCAGCCCCTCACTAGAAAAAAGACATTGAGGTGCTGTAGTGTGTCCAGAGAAGGGCAGTGGAGTTGGTGAAGGTTCTGGAGCACAAGTTGTATGGGGAGTGGCTGAGGGAGCTGGGGGTGTTTAGCCTGGAGAAAAGGAGGCTCAAGGGGGAACCTTATAGCTTTCTACAACTACCTGAAAGGATGTTTTAGGGAGGTGGGAGTCAATCTCTTCTTCAAGAACAAGGGATAGGACAAGAGGAAGCAACCTCAGGTTGTGCCAGGGGAGGTTTAGATTGTACATTAGGAAAAATTTCTTCACTGAAAGGATGGTCAAGCACTAGAACAGGTTGCCCAGGTAAATGGTGGAGTCACCATCCCTGGAAGTATTTAAAAGATGTGTAGATGTGGCAATTAAGGGCATGATTTGTGGTGGATTTGGCAGTCCTGGGCTAATGGTAGAGTCAAAGATCTTAGAGGTTTTTTCCAACCTAAACAATTCTATGATTCTGTGATTCTATGATTCTCATATAAGTAGACATGAAGTAGGATCATATTTGCTTCTTTTCTTTGGAAAACCAAAACCAAAACAACCACAAAAAACAACAACATAAAAACCCCAAACCCAAACAAACAAACAAACAAATAAAAACACCCTAGTAAAATAGGAGGCCAAGGGAAACTACAATGCCCTGTGGTAAGGAGAGCTTTGTGTTGGGTCTTTCTGGTCCAGGGTGCGTGAGGGCCTCATCCTGATTTCCTTCACACACTGTAATCCCACAGAGGACCAGCAGTGACTCAGCTCCTCTACCACTCACTGTGGGTACTACCTGTGGGGATTCTTTGCCACCCGCAGACTTTTTTAAATTACATTTTTCTTCCTTAGTATTTGGTATAATGGAGTACAGCAGACACTTTGGTATAGTATTGTTCTTAAATTATATCCAAGACCTCTTAACCACCACATTCCATCAATGGAAACCACTAATACAATTTTCATTCATTTAATAACTGAAGTCACATTTTTACCTCATATGTCTTGAATAGTTCTTTAGCAAGCATGCTGCTTGCTTCCACATTATTGCTGATGGCTGATATTGGTAGTATAGCTTCTTTCATTTCAGTACCCAAGAACAAAATTGTGCATGTGTTTAGGAGAGCAGTTAGCCATATATTCTGTGGTTTTGTAGGTAGGAATGCAATCAACAGTCCCTTCTTCAATTGCTTAAATCCAAGCCAATATTTAAGAAGAAAAGTCATTGTAAAGGACTTAGTGCAGTAAAAGTTTTGGTCTTCAGTTTGTAAGTGGATGCCAGCACTAATGAACAGACAGTTTTGTTTTCACTGATTCCTGTCCTGAGAAAGACAAAAATTATTGAATGGAGATTCTGCAAGAGACAGGTAGGTAGAGAAGATGGGCATTCTGTCTAAAGCAGAACATCCCTTCTAGTTAACAGAGTTTTAAGCATGTATTTAAGATTTCGCTGCTTAAGAATGGTTTTTGCTGAATCAGAAGCTGGAGCCTTCAAGAATGCTGTCTTTTGTGTGAGGGGTATATTCAAAACTGTAAATGAGAAAACTATTTCTGTTGCTACTGTTTTTTGGAGAGATTCTATTCCTACTGTGACATTTTTTTGCTAATTAACTTACAATTAGCAGCCCTAGAGTTTATTATTTTTCTTGCTTTTCCCCTTTGCTAAATAAATGATCCAAAGTTAAGCTTTACAGATCACACTTCTTTGTTTGCTATTGTTGATGGATCATTTTCCACTCAGAATGGAAATGATTAAACCATAGAAAAAAGGATCATGCTTGACGCTTATTCTCTGGCATCATATATGGAAAAATATTGCAGTTGGTTGAATTGTCTTGTTGAAAATTAGCCTTTAAAGGAAAACAAAACAGAAGAGAATTGTGCAAGTACATTCATTAGGGCTTTATCAGAACAAGGAGTGAGTGGTGAAGAGGGAGAAAAGATGACGGAGTTCATGTTCCTGCAGATTAATTTATCAGTCTTTATGGGCACATGAAAAGAGAATTATGGCTACCTATAAAGGTCTAATTAGGGCATCTAGTGTAAATTCTCTGCAGCTAATCTGGTACAGTTCATAAAAAACTAACAATAAAACCATAATGATGTGTTGCATTAAATGGGCAATCTTCAGCTAATGGGACTAAATTAAAAAAGGTCTATTGGAAAAGTAGGCTCTTTATAGGCCTTAAATTGAGGATAACTCATTAAATACACAGCGTGTTTTGCTGTTTGGTCCAATAGTGACTAATGTACTTTAGCATGTATTCCTGGGAATGTTTCTGGCTTTGGGAGCAAGTCAGAACTCCTAGTAAAATTGGTGCAAGTCTCACCCTGAGCACTTAGGGAATACTTTCATTTTTAATGCTTCTTCACAGTTCTGACCTTCATTATGTAGCCCAAGTCCTGCTGGTGAGCATTTCTTGGTGTAAGAAATCAAAACTGGGACAACTTCATATCCAGGCCTGAAGAATGGACATTTGAGAACTTGGCAAAGGTGTGAGTTAAAAATCTCATATAAACCCCCGGTTCTCTCTGAAAGGAGTAATTCATAATTACTGTAATTTGAGAGTGCTGAGAGTGCACTCTGAAAACTCATCTCTAGAAAGTCTACAAGTGTACAAGTGGTGAGAACAGAAAGGCAAATGAATTTATTCAAAACATGTCAAAAAGAGAATTTTCCTCAAGCATTGCTTTGACTACACCATTGTCTTTTTGTATCATTATGGACTTTCCCTTCTCACTTGCACCAGACATAAGATCTTTGCTTTGTGGAGTCTCTGGTCAGTCCCTACATGTTCTGCTTCTGCTGCCACTATTTGATTTTTGTACTTGACCCCTTGGCTACTAATTGAATTTTCAAGAAAGTCTTCTTGTAATTTTGAGGAGGAATTTTTCAAATGTGCCAAACATCAAGTAAATTTTCTCTCTTTATCCTCAAGCTCTCTGTAAAACTGTAATGGACAGGTGCTTAAACACAGTTTAACAACCATGAAGGAGCCAAGACAGCTTTCCACTTTTCTGGCCATGGTGGTCTCCTTGTCTGGTGCTCTCCTCTGCTGTCCTTTGCCACCAGTCCACCTTCAACAGAAAGGAACAATTTCTGGGAGGCTGCTGCCTTGTTATCAGCTTTCTTATATGATACCATAATATAAAAAATTATAAAAAATACATAAAGAAAGGCAAGAGTTCATGGAGATACTTGCGCGGTGAAAAAGAGTTGTAGGTTCTGGGGTCTTACTAAAATGCTCTGCAGACAGTGGGGCTCCAGGGAGCACTTCCTAGCAGTGTCTTTGAGATGATCAGCTCTGTTCCCATGTCCCTGAGTAACACAGGAAGAACATGAAAAACTGCAGAGGCCAAGCATACCATAGAGGTGGTAGTTTCTTCCCCAAACGTTTTGTTGCATATACAAATACAGTGATCAGCTTGCTATATGGTATAAAAATTTATGTGAGTATATTTAAGGTCTCTGCTTCCTTAGTGTGACTGCCAACTTAGAGAATTTTTAGGTTGCGGATGATTGGTCTAATTGGTTGTAAAATAAACTGTTTCAAAGAACTGGCACTCCTCACATCTGCCGCACTTGGCCTAGTGTGTTTGAGATGTATTTGCTGGTAGAGAAAAATGTTGCTGGATGTGTGTGCATTGGAAAGCTGCAAATTGTTTTTCCTTTCTTTTGTTTCTGTTTATCTTGGTTTGCAAATATTAAGCAGGCATAGTTCTCAATATGGACAAATGTGCTGCAAAATGCCACTCAGCTGAGGAGATCATAGCTGGTTTTCAATTATTAAAAGCATATGCAGAAGAATAAACTCACAGCTAATTTCAGAATGAAGGTTTGCAGCAAATGCATAAGCCCTAGTAAGTAAAGGGCGTAAGACCTAGTATTCTACTAACTAGACAGAAATACTGATGCATTTGAATACATGTAGCAAAATCCCTAGAGACGAGGAGCATTGTAATTGGCACAATCACCACATACAGGTTACACGTGTAAGAGAGTGCCTGTTAAATGCCACATAGCCCAATTCTTCCAGTCACACTTCACTCCCTCCCCTCCTTTCCCCTCCCCTGCCCTCCCCTCCCTTCCGATCCCTTTTTTTTTTTTTTAAGGCCAGAGAGGAAATGCAGACAGTTCTGTGAACAAGGCACATCCGCCAAAATGAAGCTCTGGAAGATAAGGGAGTAAGAGACGATGAGGAAAGATGTGGCTGCATTACTACCCTCCACCTCTACAATTTTTATTTCACGGCCTCCCTGTGAGAAGGAAAAGAGATAAACAGCGATCATTAACATCTGACTCAAGCCCTGCTCATCCAGGAGCCCTTGCAGATATCTAAGGGGATGTAGCTTAGGGCAAAATTTTAGCCATCAATTGGGATGATGTTCAGAACAGCTTTAGTGAGTAAAGTGATACACCCTGTGAAAATCCTGGCCTGAAGCCAAGGGAACTCTCACAGGTTCCATGGTGTAATGAGAGCCCATGCAACACTTACCCAACCCACTCCCAAGCCCTGAACAGCAGAAGATGCCCAGGCTGTTCTTCTCACCATGAGGCATAGCTGGACCACACACTTGGATGAAAACCTGCCCCATCTGTGTACATGCAGGCATTTCACGGTTTACTCATCAGCAGGCATTGGATGTCTCAGGGCAGGGAGTTTGGGTTATTTTGTTGTTTTGGGAATCAAAATATGCAAGTGACCTCCTTTAGCTGCATGTCACGAAGGACATGTTTGGGTTGGCTTAATGGTCCATCAGCATCTATAAATTTTCTTTCTTTTGTCAGTTTATGTCACAACATCTGTGTTGTTTGAGTGTGCAGGAGGGACCACTGATGTCTACCAGAGCTATTTGTAAGCATGTTTTCTCCTCTGTCCTATCAATTATTTACAAAAGTAAAGCTACTTAAGTATGACTAAATATCTAAAACCTCTGGCACCATGCAATGGATAAAGTAAATATTTCTATACCTTATGAAATCAGGGGAGTCCCAGACCCTTTGTAGTTGACTAGGTAGTGATACTCCCTTTATGTGTTTTCTGCTTGTTTGTAGTAAGTGTTGTTGTCAGGAATATTTCCAATATACGTTTCAAGATTTATTGTAGGGGAAAAATCCTTCCTTTTGCTTGTATGACTTTGTATTCTGGTTTTACGTAGTGGAGGGGGAAGATGCATGGTACTCTGCAGAGGATAGCAGGATAGCACTCCCTTCTTTGAGACCTGACCTCCTGCTTGGTCAGGAGTGAGCACTTCTACTCCACATAGACGTTGGCCAGACTTGCCTTCTGCTCAGGCTTCAGCCTTTCCAGAAAGACTTACAAAGCCTTCATTGGTTCAGGGGTACAGCTCCCTCAAGGGACCTACACAACCGTCACCTCATGGCCTAGAGAAAAATATTATTTTGATGTATTGTTCAAGAAATATTTTGAGTCTCAGCCAGCTGTTTAGGGCCAAATGCTGCTCAGAAGGTTATATAGACATAACTGCAAGTATGCAAGTCAGTATTTTTCTCTGTGAATATAAATCTTTCCCTCTTTATCCATCTTTGAATGCCAGCTGTACCAGAGATCTGTGGGGGCTTGGAGATCATTTTTGACATGAAAATAATCAGAATCAGTAACAAGTAGATAATAAAATGGTCATCTTCAGGCTTTCTGCAAAAGGCATTTTCAGAGCATCTTCTAGGTATATGGAGGATAAGAGCTCCCGGACATGTGGACTGGTGTTTTTGTTCATCCTGATGGGAATTTGTAACAAACATCATGCCCGCTTATGGGTTGTGACAAGGTAGGGTTGACTTACTCTAGCTCCTTATACAGTCTGCAGAGAGACAGAGTAGAATAGCAGAAGGCTAGTTGTGCCTTGTGCCTTATTTTAATGTTCCAGTTACCTGTGGGCAGCTTTAAGCTTTTTCCACTCAGATGCTTGAGCCATCCAAACACCACCTGGCCAAATCCTTACCATTCTGCAAGTAGGTTTCTTACCTCAGACATAATATGCCAGAAGGTACCATAGGAACAGATTATTTACTGATTTTGCCAAGAGCCAGGAAATGTGACTAGTAAACAACATGAGCCTCTTTTTGGCCTTAGGTACCAGAGTGCAAAGGGTAATACATTAAATACTTAGAGTCAATGGTCTGACGATAGCCCAAAATATTTATAAAAAATTAGTAGTCTTTGTAATGGGAACACCATGTAAAAACACCAGAAGCAGTTTGCCTTTCTCAGAGGAACCACTGGAAGCACTTGACAGTGCTATTTCACTTCCTGAACAGAACAGAATTTGGGCTACACAGTCCTCACCAGACAGTGGTGTTCCCAGAGCCATCCTGTCTGCATTTGTATGGGATGCTCCTTTGTTTTATCCCTCATTTATTGTTCTGAATCGTCTTCACCAAAGACTTCCTTTCACAGAACGAAGTTGTTCCAGTAAGCTGGGTTTTATTGTCTCACTTGCAGATTTTGTGGACAATTATTCACAGGGAAAATATTTATCTTGTTTTTCCCAATCTCATGTCTACACCTGCCAAATCGCCTCACCCTTTCCAACTCCTTCTAATGCCCATGAAGATCCCATTGTATCATTTTGGTCCATTTTGTAAGCTAAAGAATGCATTGGATTGGGCAGGTCTGGAGATTCACTGCCAATTACGACAGCTAATTCGAATGTCTGTTAGTATCCCTGGGACCGTATGATGTTCTTAACCAGAATGGCATCAGACTTCTGGCATGGCTTCATCACAGTCAATGTCATTATTAGCAAAAAGATTTACTCCATAATGACCAATTTTGTTTAGTTTGTGCAGTGAATTCATACATAGATAATGGCAAGTTCTAATAGTACTATTTCTCTGGTAAACCAGCAGCCCTTAGAGAGAAAAAGTAGAAATCTCAAGTTTGTTCAAAAATATTTGACTCTATCATGGCTGTAGGGAAAAAAATATTATGAACATCTAACCATGATTATTACAGCTTCAGGAACCTGGTAGTGAATGAATGTTGGATTCTTTTCATTATTTTCTTTCTTAAATCTCCTGGATTGTTGGTTTTTTTTTGTTGTTGTGGTGGTATTTTTTTAAGCCACTCTCATGATTTTATGGTCCAAGTCTTACATTTTAAACCCTAGGGATTTACAGTAATATGTGTAATGAATTTTATAACTCTTTTTAAAACAAGTTTTATAAACTATGGGTCTTAGGCCAGCTGCCAGATATTAGGAATATATGGTTACTTCTTGATAAAAACTTGCTGTCACTGAAGATGACTTATGGTTGCAACAAGATATGAACTGATTGGAGTTTAAGTCCAGCCTGTGCAATAACAGAATTTATGTGCAGTTTCCTCCTCTTTAATCAGCGATTAGAGTAGGAATGTGATGCATTTGAACCAGTTAGTGCAAACTGTGCTTGTGGGAGTTACTTATTTGACATGACTGGAACTAGTTATGACCTTCACCTTAAGATTTCAGCTGATTCCCCTGGGAATTCGGTGAGGCTCTATGGCCTAATCTGTCCCCTCAGTTGGGGTGCTACTGTTTCCTGCATGCCTGAGATGTTGAGCCTCTTTGTTACACACTGACTTTGACATGAGTTGCCCACCAGTCTGAGAAGTCAGGCCACACAAGGATTTGGTACACGAAAGCACCCCAAGCTTTGACTATCCTGAGGGCACAGATCAGTTTGGGTCATTGCCTTTGGTGCTCTGGAAGCAGCTGCTATTCCCTGAACAACTGGTAGGTTGGGAGGGAAAGGAGCTGAGCCAACAGGAGTGGAAAAGCCAGGAGAGCTGCAAGACGGAAGGGTCCAGTTTCCAAGCCCTTGTCCTGGGACAGTGGTATGAAAAGTCTGGGGCTGCTGCACAGGGAGTCTGGTCTGAAGGAAAGACTGAATGGCACAAATTAAACGTGATCCAGCATTATATAATACATGGGGTGAATTCACAGGAGAAGCTCACAAAGTAAAAACTGTGAATGGATACAAGTGAAGCCTTGACTTGTGTACAGAAGAGAATTGATGAGTATGTTGAAACACAAGAAAGTGAGATTAAAATAAACCAAAAAAGGTGGATGCATGCTGGCCCAGTAGCCTGTCTCTGATTCCAGCTGAACCTTGTGGTTTGAGCAAAGCAAGGCAGCCAGGGAGGAGGAAACGAGAGCTGCAAGGCTGTCTCTGGAAAGATGTGCGTGAGGGAAAGGAAGTAGTGATCTCTCTTCTCAGCTGACTCCCAAACTGTTTTGGTGGGAAGGCAGGGATAGCTATCGTTACTCCATATTCTAGATCACAGTTTGGTGTAGACTTATACACCAACCATACATGTGATGTTCTGGAAGCCAAATTATCCTTTTACTGTCTTTATTTTTCCCTTCTCTTACACTTGCCTCCTATTCCTCTGTACCCTGCTACTGATTCTGCAAGAGAGAAAGACTCTGACTGCACTATTCCCAACTGGGCAGATCTGGTGGTTTGCTGCTCCTGTTGTTCCATCCAGATGAGCAGGAGGGATTTCGTGGCAAGAAGAACAAGTGGAAGGGAGGGATAGAGAAGAAAACGGCATCTGGAAGGTGAGAAAGGTCCAAGAAAGCACAGCCATGTGAAGAGAATATTTTGTCTTCAGCACAGTATGCAGCGGCTCAGAGTATAAGGGAGAGGAAATCTCTGAGCAGCATTATAAACACATCTCCCAGCCCTGTTTATACACACACACATAAATGGCTCAGGTTTCACTCCCGTGGATTATTATTGTATCAGTGCAACCTTGAACTATATTTATAATCTTACAAGCTGCTGCGTTGCAGCGCACTTCTTGTTTTTTCCTGGTGACAGGCAGCATGGCCTGAAGGGGTAATCACAGCTGAGTGTCAGTGGAAGAACTTGGAGTGCGGCCACTCACTCTCTGTGTGGCTGTGAGCAATTCCCTGCTTCTCCATGCCTCAGTTTCCCTACTGATAATAGCAGGAATGGTTGTTATCCCCAAGGCAATTTTAATCACTTTATTAGAGCTTCTTGTACCTTTGCTGTTGAACACCTGGTTGTAACCTGGCGGTTACAGTAGCTGAGTATAAGTGGTAGCAACAGCTTCTTGTGAGATCCTTTCCTCAGCCTCTGGTTACTGTGAGACAGAGCAGCAGAGGACTCTGGTGTAGGTGCTCTATGTGTCTGTGTCTTTATGGAACCACCAGGGCCCCACCTTCACTGGGATTTCTGCAGGGAAGATACACAGGCTCAAAAGGCTCCACCATTTACATAATGACAGATGTCATACCTGCATACTCGAGGAAAACTAATTTTCTTTCAGAGACAGGCACTAGGGAAGACTAATTACATTAACCTTTTCTTTTGTAACCACGGGTTATAGTTAGGACAAGGCAAGAAGGTACCAAAAAGGAGAGCAAAGATCTCTGGGTCCTTGCCAGAGGTATGGGGACCAACAAACAGGAGCACAGGTCTGACGAGGTGATGGCAGATCCCAGAGCTCACCCTCGGGTGAGAAGCTGTGCTGATGAAGCCAGCTGCAGAGTTTTATTTGTCCAATAGAGAGTTTTCTCATATTTCATGTGACATGACCCTGTTGCCATCGTGCCTGGGCCTCTGGACAGAGTCTTGTTTTGCCAGGGTTCATTTGAAGTCTAAGGCCTGAAAGGTCACAATGTCGCATAGTTATAACTTTCAACTCCCAGACTGTCCTTTCTATTGCTAGTTCCTCATTCTCTTCTCTAGGTCTCCTCCCTCCAAATGTGAAGCATACAGAAACCCACTCTTCCTATTTCCTATAACAATTTTTATCAGGCTTGTGATGTACAGTAGTGTCCTCTTTACAACTTCTGTCTCTGATGGCAACAGAAAAGTGTTCACAAAATTAGATGATTATACATGGTTATATTCTTTTTTCTTCTTTTTTTTTTTTTTAAATGAATTGTTAGTTTTTTGATTTTCATTGCCCTCAAAAATTCTCTCGGCCTAGCCTTAGAGGCTACTCAGACATAGAGAAGGCTCTCCTTTTTCAGCACATTCCTATCCTCCACAGTGTAAGTCCACGAGCCAAAAGATGATGTGATTCTGGCAGTCCAGTTTTTGTGTTGAAAGTGTGCATTGTGCTAAGGCTCTTTCCCCCTGGAGTATTCTTTGTGCACCCCACAAAATGATGAAATCAGGAATGGTAACCCAGCAGCTAATTAGAATAATGATAACACCTTATCCTTGGCAGCTTACTAGCTCGCCTGACTGCAGCAGCGGTCTCGCCTTGGAGTTTTGTCTCACTTCAATCTCCAGGTCCTTGAATGCTGTGATTACTCCAAAAGTATACATCTCCCACCATGGCCCATTCCAACCCCGCAGCTGGAGCCCCGTGACCTCGCTCTTTCTCTGAGAGCCTTACATCAGGCTCAGCTCATCCCTATTCCATTGCACACTCAGGGATCACAGACAAGAAGAGAAGTTGTGAAGTTGCCCTGCTGTGAGAGGGAATGCTTTAGGTGACACACACACTTCACAGCCCTTCCCCAGTCACTGTGCCCCTCCTAGGTCACATCCTGTAGCTCACATCTCGATGTGCACTAAGAGGAAACAAAAAAAAGAGTTGTCCCTTTCAGGAGCAGAGAAGAACTGAGAAAGATGAACAGTTGCTTCAAACCTAGGAGTCCAATAAAAAACTTCCCTTCTCCAGTACTACTTCTTAAAAAAAAAAAAAAAAATTAGCACTTTTTGAGCCAATTCCTGATTGTAGTTTTTTGGAGTGGGACAGGAGAGAGGAAAGGCTGAGTCACAGTTTCTGAGCACTCAGCTCTTCCATAATGCCTCATCACCGAAGATTTTAAAGTGGTTTTGACATATGAATGAGTTAAATTTCACCACTTCCTAGTCAAGCCAGGAAAACCTTTGCTGAGTTCATTCACAGATGAAATGGAGAAAGCCTTTAGGTCAGAATTTTCCAACCTGGATACTTCATGTTAGATACAAAAGCTAAAAATAACATAAAAATGTAGTGAGTTTAAAGTGTATTCATCCATCCTTCTACTGTCACAGTAACAAAGAATTACCTGGATTTATTTTGATTTATTTGAATCTGGTAACACCAGACACCTCCTCTGCCTCCACCAGAATTACCTATGAAAGACTGAAGAGGAGGCAACTTTTCTGTTGAACGGAGAGCTTCTCACTGTACAAAGTAGTAGCATCCTCCCTTCTTCCCTCTCTTTTTCCCTCCTTCTGGTTTCCTGTGTCCGGGACCATGGTAAAACCATTAGAGATGTTGGAGCCTTCAGCCCTTTCAGCTCCAGAGACACCTCTGATCAGGTTTCACTCCTGCTACTTCTCAGAGCTCTTGCATTGAAGAAGCTGGCCCTGTCCACAGAAACCATCTGCATAGATATGACGATATGAGAGTTGCTATGAATCTGCAAAACAAAATGATGGCTTGGACACAGTTAGGTCAGGGGGAATCCAGGGGGATTCCAGGGGGAATCCAAAGTTAAGTGAGTTACCTTGGTTCCATTCTGGGCTATGAGCTGTCAGTGAGACTTCAAGGAGCCTGGGGTGCTTCTCAGTGGTGAGGCAAGACTGGGGAGCGCTAACCTGCTGATCTTCACTGAACTGTCAAGGCTGCTCACCTGGGCTGGAGTTCTCCCAAGAGCTGCCCCCATTTATCTGCCTCTAGAATCCTTGCCTGGACCTGCCTCAGCTTGTCCTGGTAAAACCTAAGGTACCCCCATCAAAACCTGTGCTCAGTAGCTTCAGTGGAGTCACTCTGGGTATGCACAACCAAATACAAACCTTCAGCTGGGTACAAGACCTCCTGAAATGCCTCTTCTTTTCTTCTAGAGCGTGTCTTGCAGGCAGTGCTCCACTAAAGGGACTTTTGTGACAGTGGCATACTACAAGGCACTATGAGTATACTTAAGGCTCTGGGCTAAAGTTTATTTTGCCTCTGTATCCCCACTGTCTGAACAGAAAGGCAGGCTTAGCTTGTAAATGTGACTTCACAGAAACATGGCAAAAGACAGAGATACCTTAAGCCAGTAAATGCTTCCAGATGGGGGCATTTCTGGTGAACTTTTTACTTCTGTCTCTAAATGAGGCACTGTTAGCTTTTTAGAAAGATTGAAAAGATTTAAGCTTTAGGTAGGGTTAAGTGTGGTGGGACTTTCTGTCCTTTCTTTCTCTCTTTCTTTCTCTCTTTCTCTCTTTCTTTCTTCCTTCTTTTCTTCCCTCTTTCCCTTTCTTTTTCTTTCTATTTTTTATTTTTTCTTTCTGAGCCTTTTCTCATTTTACTTCTTTCTTTTTTTTTTCTGTAAAACAAGGCAGCTAAGAAGAAGGACACACTGCTATTTCAAAAAATGAAACTTAATATATTCCTAGAAGCCTATAAATAGAGAAAAAATAGAGGCAAAATAGGGAGAGCAAGCAAGTTTGACAGTACTAGCAGTGAGCTAGAGGAACATCTTGAAAGGAACTAGCCTTGTCTTAGGAAATTAAAAAGACATGTGTGTAGCTGTTAAAAAGCCTGAAAAAAGTGTGTATGATTCTCAAGCAAGGCAGTCCTGCAGGAGGAAGTTTACAAGAACTAGGACTAGTAGTATCCGTGACTTTAATCTGGTCTTGGAAATTATTAGTTCTAAGCATGCTGGAAGAATTAAGACCAAACAAGGGGTTTCAGTTTAGAATCTAAGTCTTTGATGCTTTATGAAAGTAATTTGATTGCATCAAATGGGTCCCAGGGATAGGAACCTTAGTCCATAAATATCACCGATCCACATCATTAAAAAAAACCTCAATCTGCACTTTTTTTTCCTTCTTCTTTTTGCAGTGCTAATATTCGTTGGACATAAGAGGCCCACAGCTGAATCAGCAGGGAGATTGATTTCTCTCTCTCCCTTTAAAAGAGGGAAAGAAGGTCCCTTTGGGTCAGGGTTAAGGGCTTGGAAGGGGCCTAATGGGAAAGTTCATCTCACAGCTGCCAGTGGTATATAGTACCAGGCCCATGGATAACAACAGGATGTGGGTTTTGAGCACTGTCAGCTCCTTCATGATATATTTCTTTTTAATTTTCTCCTTTTAAAATAATACACCAGCAAAGAACATTCTTTATTATCATAACAAAATCTCTGCTCCAGTGACTCTGAGACTTTCCTAATTGTTTTCAATCTGTCAGGAGCGCTTTCTGTTTGCATTTCTGCAACCACTCAAGAGATTGCTGTAAAGAAAACAAACAAAAAAAAATGGCCTGGGCTGACTGAGGATTGGGTAATGGGTTGCAGCACTTTCACCTCACTCAGCACTGCTGAGCAGGAACCAAGCTGAATTGGTTGGTATTAACTTGAGTATCAGCTTTGCAACAGCCAATTTTGAGCTCTTGTTAGCACTTCAAGTCACCAAATGGGCACAGTGACAGCCAGTGAGTTAAAATAAAATTCTGGTGATGGTGGAAGGCACAGGGAAAACACCCCATTCACCCAAGTGTGGAGATGGAAAGTGAAGGGGAAGAGTGCATGCAGCTCTTTGCACTGTCATCCTGTGAATGACAAATAGCAGTGCATTTCCCACAGAGAAAAACACATCTGATCTAACTTTTCACACTGTTTCATAAAAAGTGATCTCATTAATGTAAGAGCAGAATGACTTCTGGGAACAGTCGTGTCCTGGCTGGTTGCTGTTGATCCCACAAGAGCCAGTGATGCAGAGCAGCCTTATACAACCATGGGTGCATCCTCATCAGTGCATTGTACTGGTCTTACTGTGGGATGGAGGGAGTGGTGGGAGCAGAGGGGCTACAGGGAAGGCGGCCCAGGGTCCCCTGCAGATATCTGTTGGCAGAGCTGGGATACATGGGCCATGGGAGGAGCACTGAGGAATTTTCCCAGCATCATTCCCTGCCTGTGTGGGTGTTGCCTCCCACCATGGAGCCGGCATCCTGTTACGAGTCTCTGTATTACAGCATGAATGGTTGCCCCCACCCTGGAATAGTCCCTGTGGTACCACAAGCTGTAGGAGAGAGGTCCTACCTGGAAAAGCTGCAGAACTGAGATGGGAGAAAGCTGCCCTGTAGACCAAGTGAGCTGGGCAGTGAAGGCGGCATTCACGTTGCCCACTGGAAATGTTCACGAGTTGTCAAGCCTTTCCCTTTCCATTAGTGGTATAGGGACCAGTGGTCATCTGCAGACAGTCTGGACCTCTTCCTGAGCTTGCAGATAGGATGTAAGGGTCATGATGACAGCGGCCCATAGCCTTAGAGAAAACCTGAGTTCAGACCTGGTAGACTGTGAAGGCAAGCAGAGAAAACAGGAGCTGTGGATCAAGTCCATTGAGTTTTATTCAGGGTCACCCAGGAAGATGAAGACAGAACAGGGAATGAAGCTCCTCAATCACAGCTCAGTGTTGTAATCCCATGTTCCACTGGAACCATCCTTCTGTGGTTCTCCCTGGCCATTAGAGAGAGTGTGTCAGTGCAGAAGGAGCTAAAGAAGAGTCAGGGCTGGGTTTGCATTTGTAAACGAAAAGTGGAACCACCAGAACTGTCAGTCAGTATGCTTGGAAGGAACTCTTCACCCTGGCATCTGGAATGCCCTGAGCTGCTGTCAACTATCAGCACTGAAAAGTTCACACCAGAACTTAAGAGCTCTGACCATCCCTAGACAAAGGTTTGGGTGAAGAATGTGTTGGTGCAGACTACCCAGAGCCTTAAGCCTGAGTCATGCCTTTGTTAGACAGGACGGGAAGAAGGGCTTGTGTCAGAAAGGCCTTATCCTGCTGTTTTGGAAGTCACAGCTCCTTTTGCTCTGTCAGACTTCCCACATGTGCTTTAGGCACATCCTTCGGCTTTATCACACTGCCTGTGTAAAATAGAAGAGGTGTTGCTTTACTCTGTCTCACCAGAGAGCTGTAAAAGATAGTCCGTTCTAATTTTCAGGGTCTCTCATGGTTGTTCATGCAAGTAACTTCAAAAACTTCAGCTTAAAACAAACCGTCTTTGGGACCCCTACTTGGTCTCAGTACTTGGGAGGAGCTCACAGTCAGAAAAACCCATGAGGTTTCTGTTCTCACTGCTGCACAGAGCTGGCTCAAAAATCTTTCAGTGGGGCACGGTTTCCCACCTGTTTTGCACCAGCATAAGGAGTTCTGCTAAATGCAAGGCATCAGTCGGGTCCATGCTTTTCCACAGGAAGTGCTGGACATAGAGATAAGCTTGTTCAAGTTAACGCTGAGATTACAGCAAATCTCTAGCAACTAGGAATGTGAAGCATGGCAGCCACAGTAGCCACGGGATATGTGGGGAGCTCTGTAATGTTTTTTATGAAGAAGCAAAATTGCTTTCCCTGTCACCTTCCTGGAAAGGGGGAGACATCCCCAGTTAGCCTGACTTGTCAGGAGTCTTGCTGCTACTGCTCATTGTCCTCTCTGTGCCCTTTGGCTGCCTTTGTTTTCTGCAGTAGCGTAAAGAGACATACAGTGTGGCTGTGGGCAATGGAGGAGCAAACAAGCTCTAGAACAAAACAGAAAATATGTTCTCATGCAAACCTCATTAATAATGGAGAGCAAGTGAAGAGAAATGGTAAAAATAAATGGTATTTCTTGTTGGAAAGAGAGAACATACTGCATCGCTGCAAAGAGGGAATGTGAAAGGTGAAGCCTTTCAGAGTTTACATCACTCCCCCATAAAACTAATTCAAGTTATTTCACAGTTACTGCAAGATTTGGCCAAGCAATGGGATGACAAACATCACTTACAAATAAATAAATTTGGTTTATATCAAGATTTTTAATTTTTTTTTTTCACGTGGAAATGATAAGGCTTTTTCTCAGATTATGCAAATATGGCCCACATAACACTGCTCAACAAATGCATGGCTCTTGAAAGCATACTGCCAGCAGGGACTGTGGCTTAGCCAGTCATTCATTATTCAGAGCCATCAGAATACCCTGGCCTGGTGATCCAGATTTAAAGATGCAAGTAGTTTTGAGCAGAGAGTACCTGTTATTCTGCCCATAAGTCTCTGCCATAGTGCAACATAAAGTCCTCCTAAGACTGTTGTCTACACGTTCTTTCTCTTTTATGCTGGTCATTAATCTCAGAAATGCATACGAAATTGATTTCCTTTTCAAGACATTGTTTTCAAATGACTCTTCTGTTTTCTTCTGCTTGTTTTTTGGCAATCTCAGTGGCTTGGGAGCAACAAGGAGTATATTTCAGAGCTTTTCCAAATGTTTCAGTGCCGAAGTGGTCAGCGCTTGCTTCCTCCCATGTTTTATTGGTTGTGAGCGTAGCAAGGAAGTTGAAAAGAGTAAGGGCATCAGGGTGGTAAAACTCAATGCAAGAATGTAGTAATCAGAAGAAAATAGATCATTTTGAGCTTACAGATTCTTTGGAATTTACAGAAGTAGAACCAAGAGCAGAACTTGGATGCTAAACCCGGTAGTCATTTGGGGTGTTGGGTTTTTTTAACTGCAAAGTCCTGAAAGAGAAAACAGAAGAGTCAGTTGCTTTAATATGCACTGCACTTGTGAACAGCAAAGTTCCCAAGTAGCAAAACTCTCACAACAGCTCTTCTCTCGCCTGCAAACAGCAAGCTTACATGCAGGGAGGGGGAAAAAATGCAGCCACATTCCTTTCGCACTCCCACTCGCCTCTGAGGTTCTTCCACTTCCTTCCTATGGCTTTTTTTAGAACTGTAGTGTTTTTCTCACGTCCGGCAACAAAGGATGTTTTGTGCTGCTCCTGAGGTTGTTGGTTTCTTTTTTTCTTTTTTTTCTTTTTTTTTTTTTCTCCAGTTCAGATACAGCTATCATGTTTGAAAATACCACTCTTGTTTGTGTAGAAGCAAATTTTTTTCTCTCTCTGTTACCTTACAAGTTTGATCAATTTCCGAGGATTTGTTTAGTAAATTAAATTCTCCCACCAGAGTCAACATTTGTATTTCCCTGCAACCTTCTTATTTACTTGTGAAAACCACCATGCTGCAACCGTAAAGGCAGAACAATACTGGGGAGATTGCAGTGATTTCTGTGCCCTATTAATGAATAAAAATTTGAATCACTCCAGAATTACCATGGAGCAGGTGAGAGAAAAGCATGTGGTACATAAATTGGTTCAGCAAATGCATAAAACTCACAAAAGCTCATAAACCCCACAAAACTCGTGTGATGTTCCCTGTAAAAAATCCAGTGAGGAGACAAGGAGGAGCACATCAATAATGGAATTAGAGTCTCCAGCCCCTAGAGTCAGCTCTCCCATTTTACAATAGCGTAACATCATGAAATAACAGTGGAGATATGCACTCAGGATTAAATCTTTGGGGTTTGATATATTCTTGTCCCCACTCACTATAGCTGGGTCTTTGTCACAGTGATAAATTGACGGTGGTCACACACGTTGACATTACTCACTTTCAGAAGTAAAACCCCAAATATCAGTCATTGCTGTGTCAGGGACCCTGGATATTGGATATTCAGGCATTCAGTGTTTCCAATTTATTATAATTTGTAGGCAACTAGACAAGGTGGAAGGAAAGCCCATGGACAGCCTGGAATTATATCATAAATCTCCAAAAGCCCTAACATAATCTATAAGACTACCTTCAGTTCCTCAGACAGGGAACATGAATGATACAGTGAGCCTGATTTTGACCTTTTGCTCAGTAGTGCTGCACAGGTATTATTACACTGTTGGCTTTGGCTTCTGAGGGATTCAGTGCATAAATGTCTTGGAAAGGAAGTATTCAGCTCAGTGAAAAAAATGTAAGGATTGTTATCTCAGTGCTTGCTTCATCTCGATAGTCAGGGTGAAGCAAAGAGAAAATGAGAGGCCATGAGTCTTCACTTCCTGGTGTGGGAATCCCTCCTGGTTTGTGCAGATGTGGATAGAGTGAGGTACCACCCACTGTCACTGCAGACATCCTTTGTACTTCACATAACTCAAGAAATATGAGTACCCATCTTACTTGCTGGGTGTTTTTTTCCGTTTTCAAGAAATAACAATACCAGCCCTCCAAAACAGTCAGCAAAATTCAGAAGCCTGCTGGATCTCTTACAAAATGAACCCTGATTAAGAAAACTATTTGATTGCTACTTTTGTAGCATGTCTGGCTTCCTATCCCTGATGCCAAGTTTCTCAAAGAGAAAGGAGGTACTTTCTGCCATTATATTGCCAAAGCCTTGCCAGAGTGTTGGAGCCTGCTCTGGTGGGCGTGAGCTGTTGTGTATGCTCTGGGGTATCATAATGCCACACACACATGTCCCTGTGACATGACTATGGCTTTATTGTCTGTCTTCTCCCCTAACAGTAGTCTGAATGGAGGGAGAAATGTCAGATCAGAGTGACTTGAGTTGCCCCTCAAGTACCACCATCGCTCTGAAAGTCTAGCCCCAGGAATTTGTGCTATAGTGCCATCCATCCATCCCACCTTTTCTGCTAGATTATTTCTCCACAGCCTCCCAGAAAGCAACACATGCCTGAGCCGCAGGCATTCCAGCAGCCCAGGGCTGAGACAGACAGCTGGAGTCTGCTTCACACTAAGATGCCAGGTAGTGAACTGGGATGCCAAAGGCATGTGTGCTTGTTTTATCCACCGGTTCGGATAAGGGCTGTGATTCCAACTGTCAAACACCCAGGGTGGTAATATCTCAAACAAACACATCTGTTTACCAAAAGTCAGTCTGTCTTCCATCAAGTTTGGCTAACATGAGCTAGCAAACATGATTTAACTTCAGCCTTTTCCTTGCGGTAGGCACTTGCAGCTCCTTCCAGGAAGGCGTTATAGTTGAGTGGCTGGGTGAGGATGTCGTCAGCTGAAATGTGGTGTCAGATGGATGTCCACAGCAAGACCTGGCTGACACTACAAAACCTTGCCAGCAGAAGCTAGTTTTGTCACTGCAGTGGGGCACACCGTAACAGCCCTACGAAAAGTCCTGGCCAGCTTTTCTGTGACCCAAACAGATACCCAAGCCATCAGCTGATGATTTCTTATCAAACAAGCGCCATGGCTTATGCCAGTCCCACGCCTCAGTGGGAGGATGTGGTGCTCCATAGATATAGCCAGTGTGCAGCAGTGCAGTGAGGCCAATGTTCATCCAGACGGAGAGGCAGCATTGTCAGTGTAGCCTGGGAAAACAGCCTGCTAGTCTGTGGTCAACTCACTTTGCAAGTCAAGATAAAGAAAAAAAATTAGTAAAGCTGGCTATTTTTTTTACTTATACAGCAGAAATACCTTAACTACTTGTCCAAGTAGCACTTTCAATAAACAGAGAGGGAGATGCTGTGAAGGCTTTACCTTGCTCCTGCGCTGCCCTGGCCATCACCGTCTCAGCCTGCAGTCAACCCAGATCACACTGGCAGCCTGGTCTTGCTGCTACTATTACTTTAAAGTTGCTGGCTTATATTTGCTTGGATCCATTAGAAAAAAAAAGTTTAAAACTTCTTCCGTAGCAGCAGCTCAGCTTTACTTCAGTAAAGACAAGCAGGTGTTGCTGTGACACCAGCAGATACCTGTGCTACTTCCCCACCAGTAGAACATTTCCTAGATTAGGAGGATGTTGCCTCCATGACCCTCAAGTGGAGTCTGGCACAGAGAGATGAAATGAACCTCTTCCTTTTCCTCTTCCAGAAAATGTGATTTATGAGCAGGAAGGATCCACCTTTCAAGGTGGGCAAGTGCTGTGGGACAAAGCTCCACCTTGCCAGCCAAGGTAGCACCCAGGACTGCAGTGCTCGATCCTGGCTCTAATGCTGGAGGGAAAGGGGGGGTGGCGGTGGTAAAATTGTGTGAGACTTGTCAAATCTTCATGAAGCCCTGGAGGAACTGCACTTGGAAGAGAAATGCAGCCCCTAGATCTACTCTACAAATCCCAAACAACCTCTGGATAAATTTCATCTGAAAACTGGCTCTTTCATGCCTGCGATAACTGCACTTGACAGCCAAACAGAGACCCTTTCATATTTAAAAATAGAAAAAGCAATTAATTATTGGAGTCAATATAAGCTGGGAGCTGGCACAGTAGCAGAGCAGTCTGTAGAGATCTGACTGTAGCAGAGGCCATAGTGACTTTAGAGCTCATGTACCCATCAGCCCAGAGGGACACGCTGGCATTTCGCATGCAAAGCTGCTCAAACACAGGCACAAAACAGATTGATGCCCCATGGTGGCGGTGTTGGTAGGCAGCAAAAAGGGAAAGCAGCCTCTGAGCCCCTTTAAGAGCTTAATGGAGTCAGTGTTACTTTGTCAAACCCAGCCTGTCTCAGCATTTGGGCATACTCATGCTCGCCTGTCTCATTTGCTGTTCTCCAGTGGCTGTGTGGCAGCAAGTGCTGGCACATGAGAGGCAAGTCTTGGAGGTTAGTGGGCAAGCTCTGAGAGCCAGAGCCACTGATTTCTCCTTCCCGTAGTTGAATAGTCTAGTTTGGTGTGGGATTAAGCATTGCACATCAAAGCCAGGCTCAGCTTTTTCTGTCTCAGTGTTTACCTGAGACAGATCATGATATGAGGTGGCAAATGGTACTTAGGGACTCTGGTTTGGTTGGCAGACATTGAGTAGCATTTGACCTTCCGTTGGCTCTGAGTCCTTTGGACTTCGGTGAAAGCCCCAGAAGGGAGCATTCCTTATCCTCCAGGAAAATTCTGCTTTTTTTTTTTTTTTTTTTTTTTTTACTATAAAGCCCAGCTCTTGCCATTTGCTAGCTACAAGCTGTCCTCCTGGATTAGCAACTCAGTGAGGTAATGGAAGTCAGCTGCCTTAGACACTTCATCTTCTGTTGCAAGATACTTGTATGCAACTGAGGTCACTGATGTTTGGTGAGCCTAAACCAAGTGGAGAAATGCAAGGAGAAGCAGGTCCTGAGCTGGCAGAGGCTATGTCTGGGAACCTGAGGTGGTGCTCTAATGTGAGACCTTTGAAGTGCAGTCTTTGGGCAGCTGCCTGGGCCAAAAGCAAAAACTGCACAGGATGTCCACTTTGCTAATGATAATGAAAGTAGTTCCTGGAATGATTTGCTTGTCCTGACAGGAGCACAGTTTGGTTGAAATATGTACAGATTGAAATTTAAACAAACAAACAAACAAAACAAAACCAAGAAAGAATAAAAGAGGAACTTGTAAGAGAGGTCTGCCCCTTTCCCTGTCCAAATTGATAATTCCCAGCAAAGCCACGATTCAAGCACACGGTGACGGCTCTTTTAACAGGATCAAAGGAATAATTATATGCAGTGGAATTCTCCAAACACAAAAATCGCGTGTGATCCTCCCAGCGTGAAGAACTGGCTGTGTGTTTGTGGAAAGCTCCCATTTGCTCAGCAGACAGGCAGCCTCAGCCAGCCAGCACAGCGCTCTTCCTCAGCTGCCTTCCAGTGTGCAAGCCCATTCACTGCTTCTGCTGGCGGCCGGTCACCAGTGGTGTCCCCCAGGGATCAGTGTTGGGCCCAGTCCTGTTTAATGCCTTTATTGATGATCTGGACAAGGGGATTGAGTGTACCATTAGCAATTTGCAGACCACACCAAGTTGGGGAGAGTGTCAATCTGCTGGAGGGTAGGAGGGCTATGCAGAGAGTCTTGGACAGGTTGGATAAATGGGCTGAATCCAGTGTTATGACGTTTAAAAAGACCAAGTGCCGGGTCCTGCGCTTTGGCTGTAAGAACCCCCTGCAGCGCTACAGGCTGGGCACAGAGTGGCTGGAGAGCAGCCAGGCGGAAAGGGACCTGGGGGTTCTAACCAAAGGAAGCTGAACATGAGCCAGCAGTGTGCCCAGGTGGCCAAGAAGGCCAATGGCATCCTGGCCTGGATCAGGAACAG
>JAWMRA010000001.1:37717600-37771911 GCA_035584735.1 Pseudotriccus pelzelni | reverse complement strand
AAAAAATCCAATGCGCAGGCTGGAAGGTGTAAAGACCTTCCCCGGTTCTTCGTTCACGAAGACTGGCCATTTACATTACTGGAAGGTAAACATTTTTGTTACCTGTTTGTGAAGCAGTCAGCACTTCTTTTATGACAATGAAAGTTTCCAGGTTTGGGTTTACTTAGGGGGGAAAAAAACCATATTTTTGGTTTCATTTGGTTTGAGGTTTTTATTTGTTTTGGAAGAACACTGCTTCCTTACAACGGACCATAGAAATTCATTCTCCACAGCTGTGCGGAAGCTAAGTGGTGCAGAAAAAACCTGTTCCAGGCAGTTGTTGATGTTCATGCGGACTCCACTTTGTGTGATGGGACAAGCAGTGACCATGACAGAAGACTGTAATGGTAACTCCATGCATCTGTGTGATGTTCTCATCACCATGAGGTTGAGCTGGTTGCTTTAACTGGATGAAAAGCAGGTAAGGAGTTTGGGAAAGACAGGGCCAGACATCACTACATGCTTAGTGTTAGTAACTGAGCTGTCTACCATGCCATAATGGTATGAAATGAATCCCTGGGCTCCTTTCTGATTAGAGCTGTGGAGTGCAGAGGGTGGATTTGATCCTTACAATCTACAGTGGTGTTGAGAGTGCTAAGAGGAAGATGGTGTGGTTTTATGAGCTAAAGGTGCAACTGTATAGTTTTGGCAGCCACACTTTCCACATTTTACTTTCCTCTATGAGCTTAACAAGATTAACAAGATTACAAACTAACTGTGTCACTATGTTGGGGTCCCCAGGGTCCTGCATTCCTTGGTGTGGGCTTCCTGTACATCCCCCTGCCCGAGGATCTGAGTATTTGTGTGTGTATGAACAGGGGAAGACGGCTGTTGCTTGCGTTGTGGACCTTGTGCTTGTCAGTTTGTTGAGAGTTTCTCCTCTCTGTCTCCCAAGGGAAGCTGACTTTGTGTGCAGAGCTCCTGGTTTCAGTGATGGTGAGACATTTCCATTAAACCCTGAGTGGGCTTTCTCCAAACCCTGAGTGGGCTTTCTCCAGTGTTTAACTGCTTGTTCGTCTCATGTGTCAGCTTGCACGTACATTCTGGCTTAAGTGACTTGCAATGGTATAACCCTTGTTGTAATGCACATTTGGAATGGTTATCTGTGTTCCCTCCTAGCTAAAGCAGTGCAGCTTCCGTCTTCAGGTCACCCCTCTTAGCTGGAAGCTGCCGAAGTGACATCTCGGGAGTGATGGTGAGCACAGGGCTTCTTGGAAAGCCATCACACATTTGCAGAGACAGTGCACATCCTGATTGCCTTTGGGAGGTACCAGACTGGAGGCCTGGTGGTAAGCCCCATGCTGGATCTCCACAGCTGTGCTACGGAAAAGCAGCATGCTGCTTTTCTTGCCCATACACTTGACATGTGGCTACTTCACTCCCATCTGTTATCAGCCTTTTAGAGAGCACTGGACAAACGTAGGTGGGAACTGACAAGATCTGTCCAGGTGTTTTGTGTGGCTTGAGAAGAGACTCAGGGCTCTGCACATGTGTAACCAGTCTCAGAGGTTTAAATCCTTCTCCAATGCCTCTTTGCTCTGTGGCTCTTCTCTTTTTCACCTCTTGTTTATTTCCTCCTTGCTGTCAGCAGATCAGCAGGACACATTAGCTGAAGCATAATTCTGGACTAGAGCTGGCTCTCATCCACTCAGTTGGAGTGGCCTCACTTCACACAGCCATATACACATGTCCAAAGGTACTCTTCAACTTCAGCAAAGACATATGGAAGAGCAACATATATACATGCAAAAAGAGTAGCAATGAGACTGACTGAGTTGGCTGATTTGTCACAGGCTTTGTACAGACCTCTATCTCTCCCGTGGAACTGCATTCACAACTTAAATGGATGCTTTTTCTTGATTTACTGGAGGTTCACTTACAAATACAATAGGATTATGAAATACCGGTATCCTCAAGTAGATTATTCTTCACAGAGGGGTTATTTTCTCTGCCTCTTATCTTTCTGAGTTTAATACCAATGATTTAGTAACTGAGAACTATGAGGGTAGGACAGCGCTCCTGATTTTTCTCTGACATACACTACGGTGAATTAATAATTACTCTGTGGAAGGCAATGAAGTAGTAATAAGCAGGATAAATCTTGGTGAGTGAGTAAGAAACACGTAATTGCAAGTCCCTTTTATATTTCACAGCACTTAGGCAAAAACTTTACCCCTAGCACTTTCTACTTGAATCTAGTTCAAAAGATGCTATGGTCAGATTTAGGCCCAAATTACCATGATTGAAGCCACAACACCTTAGCTGAGCTGCGGAGTTCTCCATTTGCATACAAACTCTTAGCCTGGAGCCAGTGTAAAAGACTAATTTCAACCCCAGTTAATTACAGGCTGAACTAGAACAAATTACCTTGCTGCAGCCTTCCAGTAAGTGCAAGGTGAATTACCATGGTTCAACTGGCCCATGAAGTAAACACATTGTTGTAGTATCTAAACTTCTTCTTTACTCAATGGAGACCTAGGCAAAGCAATCAGTGGTGTCCTGAGAGCATTTCAGCTGACCCAACATTGCCTTTTCTCATATATGAATATGTCTGCGTTCATCCATCTTAAGATGTTGTGCACATTAGAGCCTGCCCAGTTTCTGAGATGTCAGTTCATATTGCGTGACTGCCGTTGGAACCATTTGTGGAACAAGGCTCTATACATCCTGGATAAGGGCATCAAATACACTGAGATAGTGAGATGAGAAGTACTGTGTCAAGGCATATTTATCTGTTTCCAAAGAGCTGCATTCCCTCTGTGCTTTGCACCCCTAGGGTCGAAACTGCAAGATGTGTAGCAGCCTTTGTTGACTCACTGGATAGAGTAAATCAGAGGCATCTTAGAAGAATGCAGCATTTCATAACATTATACTTATATTGATCTCTTCTACCTGTGATTATTTCTGTTACAGAGAGATGACATGTTATCACATCTTAACTCTATGTCATAGGGAAAGAACTGTTATGATCTGTCATTGATAGATGGAGTGCAGAAAGCCAGAGACCAAGCACCACAAAAAGTGGTGACATAATCATGACCCAATCTAGTGGGACATGATTACCTGTACAAATGTGATTACCTGTTTGAATGGCCCATGGCTGATTTCTTTCTCAAACCAACTCAAACTTTTACCTGGCTCAGGTCACCATCCCCAATATCTGAGTAGGCATCCCCCAGTTTGAGTGTGTATTCAGACTCTACTTTGGAAGTTAGAACAGTCTAATGATTTGAATGTGGTCTGTGGTGTGTTAGTGGTGGTGAATAGAGGACAACTTCATTTCCTAGTAGAAACACAAGTGTATTGGTTGTCCATAAAGTTGCATAGTGAGTTAGCACAGAGCAAGAAAATTAGCTCAGATCTTGTGCCTTCTAAACCCTTATTTTAAGAGCAGTTTAACATACATGACAACCAGATGAGAAGAAAGCAAAGCATGGCTTGTAGGGAGATGGAAAAAGCTACAGCACTTTCTCCTCTTGGGCAAGATTGCAGCATGGTGGTGTCCAGACTGGTGGTGATCTGTGCTGTTGAATCTTCAGGGCACAACCTGGAGTAATGCTGGGAGCCACCTGGGATTCATGAGAGTCTTCGGGGAAGCTAGTATGGAAAATGTGATGGTTGAACCTTTCCATACATTATTTTCTAATTGTCATTTTGTTTGCTGTCTTACAACCAGGGTAGACACAGACTTTTCCTGTGGGACTTAGAGATGGGGGATCATTCTAAAGCTTGCAATTTCTTCCCCTACAGACAATTCATAGTATTTCCCTCTTAGTTTAGAGAAATTCAGCTCATATGTACAGTCCATCACCAAAGAACTGTGCTGCTTCCTCACATTTGATGACTAATAGTAGAGTTCCTTAAATCTTATCCCTTGGTATCATTTGGATTCTTGACAACTCCACTCTCTCATGGGATGAGTAAATATCAGTCTGTTCCCAGGAAGATTAACTAGTAAAATGATTGAGGGGGGGGGGGGAACCCAACACAACTTTTCAGCATGTTGCACTTTGATTACCCTCCAGATTTCCCTTAGAGTCTTTAGCCTTTATTTTTAAGGTGCTTTAATTTGCCTACATTCATAAAATCCTGGAGTGTCTAAACAATAAAAGAACTTTTTTTTTCACCACCAAAGCAACTAATTTGAGGAGGGATTTAACATTTTGAATAAAAATCCATGGTCTGCTAGGGAAAGAAATGAATAAAACCACAGTCATTTTTTCCTGCAACAGTACATGATATATCTTGTTCGATTAAAGTCAAATGCACTGCACTTGAACAGTTACAAAGTGTGGGAGCACCAGATAGGGATGAAAGCAATCCTTGTCCACTGCAACCCCCTGAACTTCAGTGAAACCAGATTTCCCCTCAGCTTTCCTGGGAAGAGGTATTTACTTAATTTTAGTGGTTATAAACTTGGACCATTTGTCTCAGCTGCTTATCTAGACTACCTCTGCAGTCAGTGTAACAGGCAAGCACATTCAGAAAGTGCCTGGTCTGTCCTTCATATGGGTTGACTTGCCACACTGGGAGGTGCTTCTCTCCCCACTGACTGAAGGACTGTAGTCCAAGAGCAAGGAGGGAGGTTCAATCCCATGCTAGATGTTGGCACAATCTTCATGGCTGTTTAGTTATGGAAAGGGAACTGGGAAGCGGCAAAGGCAGGGTGCCAAGATAACGAAGCTTAGCACAAGCCTCACCGCTGCTACTCTTTCTGTAGACTTTTTAAGGGTTCTTTGGAGCATATCTCCTCCAAGCTGAAAGTTGCTCCTCCCTGTGTCACAGTGAGGCCCATATTGTCCACCTCTCCTGAGGCTACACTGGCCTTTCTCTTCCTCCATGATCTGCTTTGCAGAATGGGCAATGCTGGTCCTAGGACAGGGAGACACTGTGACAGGTCTCAGGGACCTCTTCCATGCCGTAATCTTTTGGATACTTGGTGAACTTGATGTTGTCTCACCAGCTGTGTTTCTGCTCATATTGCCCGTCAAACTCTCCTATGTGTTCAGAAATCTGAGTCTTGGGCAGCTGCTTCACTTGGCTTTAAAACCCAGCTCGCTGTTGCTGGTACTATGGAAACACGAAGCACTAGCAAAGTAGAGGGCTTCATTTTACAGGCTTTCCTTTTGCATTTGCAGCAAAGACTCAAGATCCAGCCTTTTAAACTAAGTTTCTTAACAGCATTTCATTGAACATGAATTAAAATAGATGTCTCAAATACGGTGCTCTATAGCATCTGGCTACAGGCATCTGAGATCCAGTTTACTTAACAGTTGCTCTACATACACCAGCTAATTCCTGCCGTTGACACCAGCTGAGGACTGTTTACTTCATTATCTAGACTTGAGAATGCCATGCTCCCACTTCCCCATTTTATCCAAGGAATACAAAAATCTTTTCTAATGTTAATGAGTTAATCAGCATGACACTGAGCAAGTTTGCCCAAATGTAAAATGAGGCAGAGAGAACCTGAAAGACTGACCCACATTCTTCCTGTGCAAACTGGGATTGAACTGGAAATGCCACCTATCTTTTTCCTGGTTGTTAGAAACTGCCTCACCTAAAGTAACACAACCACACGCACAAATATAGCTCTATATAGCTCTACAAGCACAAATTTGTTTGGGGTTTTTTGTTGGTTTTGTTTATTTGTTTTTATGGCAATGCTACTAACATTTATGAGGATCACTTTACATCCACCAGGTCATGTGTAGCTAGCAAGGAGTTGGCATACTGGAGCACCAAGCTGAGTCATTTCTTCTTAGGTTTCTTCTCAGGATGACACATGCAGTTTTGCTCCTGAAACGCATAAACCATAGGGCTCAAGGCAGTGCTGAGCTTTGAGAATAAAAGAGAGGAAGAAAAGGACTTGGGCCTGCCCTTGGGATGTAAGCTTCATGTCAGGTAGGAAACAATTTATATGACTTCAGGAAATGCCCCAGATCGAGAAGAGGAAGTTCAGGAGTTAAATCTGTATTTCTTGTTATTTAAATGAAGCATGCACATCTGCCTTTGAGAGAGGGTCAGGAATTTGGATGCTACCTCTCCAGTGCAGCTGCTGATTAAAACTGTACAGTCTAAATCAAAACACTCATTAACCTGGATGTTTTTTTTCTGATCGCAGTGAAGGTTTCCAATGCAGTTTGGGAAAAAGCTATGCGTCCTGTGCAATAGATGTAAATCTCCCTCCGCCCATTGCCCCTCCAGCAGGGGATAGCAGGTGCAAGGAAACTGCTTTCCCAACAGCCATGCTTGTTTGAACTTGTGCCTTCTTGCTGCTGAGGGAGAATTTGAACAGGAGTTACAAAAACAAGGTGTATATCTTAAAGCTGTGAGAGATACGGGATCTGCTTTGCACTTGTGCATCACTCTGGCAGAACACTTAAGCATATACTTAGTTTCAGCTGCGGCAAGTAGATTTTATCAACCTGAGAGAGGTGTTCACCTAGAACAATACAAGATGAGGTTGAAAAAGACCTCAAGAGGAGGCCTGGCTTCAACCTCTGACATCTTATCTCAGGCACAATCATCAACTTCTAAATCAAATACTTGTATTCCAACAAGAAGATTCATAATGCTGTGAAGGCAAAATGTCCTATGGTACTTAATGCATTTCAGTTTTCTTCAGTGGCTTGGGACCAGATTAAAAGAAATTATTGGATATTACATTTCAGAGAGCAGTTTTATGAGTGGTTGTACTCATTTACTTATATCACTTGGAAGCAAGGCTGTAACTATTGTTGATTCCAAACCATTAATGTGTAAGAGTGGGGTTTTTTGAGTTTACCTTTATCAGAAGGTATGGTGGACATTAGAAAAAGTAGCATTGATATCCAAAGTGATTATGATAAATACAGGTGTAAACTTTGTAACAAGGTCTCTCCATGTCTGGTAAGTTTCCACTAGCAGCTTCCTTGTCCCTAATCTGAAATTAAGTAAATTTGAGGTAGTTTTATAAATGGGTGTGTTTAGTTAGAGGGCATCTAACAGTTTTTAATAAGTCTTTCATGCGATATATGTATTAATTTTGCAATGAAACTAGTTATGTAGAGAAGATAGCAAAGGGCATTTAAGGAGAAAGGGCTGTTACTTTTTTCCAGTGAATTACTTTTCACATTATCCTGCTACATTATGCAGTCACTGTTATGCACCAAAAAAATTGCAAGTATTTGCAAGAAAACTTCCTTACATTTTGTTACTGGGAGTTCATTGTTAGTTGGGAATACAGGAGGGAGACTGTGACTCCTCTAGGCAGGACATAAGCACCTGCAGGTCTGTATGTGTCATCAGGGATCCTCTTTGGCATGTGATGGTGGAGGAGCAGAACCACAAGTCTCTGCCCTGCTTTCTCCCTTCAGTAGGGCAGTGAGGCCTGAGGAGCACAGATGATCTGTGGCTGTGCCACCATTAGGCCCCAAAAATGCACAGTGTCTCACCTGATGGGAAGGCAAGCTCTTGGTGCCATCACATTGATGGGACCTCTGCCTCTCTCATGAGATTTAGCCCTTCCTGATCTGGTTTAGGGTTACATCTACTCCTCTCTCAGGCTGAGCAAGGACACAGAACAATTGATTTCACTTCAACTTCCAGTCAGTCTCTAGCCTGGGTAGCCCGGATTTGTTTTGACTATAGACTCACAAGATTCAGATTTAACCCTTGCATGTTCAAGGATGCAGCGTTCATTTAAATGAAGAGCTGTATTCTCCATCCTTATATTTTGAAGCAAAGTTTCTGTTAGGAAATGGTGGATGCCAGTGCAGAAGGACCTGGAAAAGGCACTGAGAGGGTAGTACTGGGATGCTGTCCCATCCAGGTATTGTCCTGCTAGTGAGGGCTATCCCAGTCCTGGTTCTCTTGACTGGAGGAGCAGGTCTGGCATGTGTGGTATCGTGAAGACAGTTGGTTGAGTTTACTGTCCTGATGTAGCATGTGGTGGTCAGCACAGGGATGCACCACAGGCCACTCCAGACAACATTGCTCACACAGCTTGCATGCCTTATGAAGCCTTTTTCTATATCTTGACCCTCCTTTTCATCACTATTTCTTATCCCTGTTCTTCTCTCAAGTAAATGACCCAGCCCTAGTCACTTTTCCCCTTGTTGGTCACTTCCCACGGGGGCAGATGGGCTTCATGGGAAGTGCAAGTCTGGAAATGGTATCAAGCTGCAACCTGAGGTATAAAGCATCACCATTTTTTATGCATGAGGCCAGACTTTGCTTAATTCAGGATTTGTCAAAGCATGTAGAAAATTACTTTTTTATTTTTGTCAATTCTCTAAAGAAGCCACTGTTGGACTACATCCCTGTAGCGAGTGTTGGCCAGATCTTTCACAATATTGTTTACAGTTCACTTTTAGGCTTGTTGCATGCAGTGAACGCTTGTGTCGTTCCAGGCAACAGCAGGTGAAATAGTGAAGAGAGAAAAAGATTAAAACTTCTGGAGGAGCACTCTGCAGCACTGTTGCTTAGCCATGCATGCAGTACAGCTAAAAATAACAGCTAATGGAAGGGGAAGCCAAGATGATCTGTTGATTTATAATGGCTTTTTTCCTGGTTTATTGCTTGAGTGCCTTGCCCACTAAAATTTGACATTGCAGCCTAACTGCCATTAGATAATCAAAGAATGCTCTTCTCTTCATTACTGTACATCCCTCTGAATTTCTTGGCATAAGCCATTCTTTTCTAATATCATTCAGGCAAATTAGAAAGATGACTTCTAAACTAATCAAAGCATTTCGTTCTCTCCCAGTGATAGTTACAAGATGATGCATATAGGCTAAGAACCAGTGTGAGAGATACACATTCAGATCTGTCCTGGATCTAAGAAATGTACTTTGCCTGGATTTGTAATTCTTTTCTGATTTGGTTTTATATCATTGGTCTGCACCAAGAAACACAGAGATAACACATGTAAGGTGTCCAGACTTTCTTCCTTTCCAGATTCAGAATTATTCCTTAAGTCTTCTTTAGAAAAGAACTTTGTTACTAGTAAAAGAAAAAAAGTCAGACTATTGATCTCTTTGTATATTTTTTACTTTTAAAGGCACAGTAAGTTGTACACTGAGAAAGTAATATTTTATATGGTTTGTAGAAAATAAATCTGTCTTATCACTGCAATAAAAAAGGAGCCAGATGTTTAGAGGAACATGTTCCATATGGAAGAGGCTTAAAATTGTGGAACTTGCTAAAACCATGCAAAGCTGCAATTATGGAGAAAACAGGAAGGCAGCTTCCTCCCTGAACATACACCATTTCCCAAGGAGGAAGCGAGCCTTTTTTCTCTGTTCTTTGTTGATTTTGAAGCAGAGACACAACTATTAAGTCATGACCATAAAAGGCTTATGCTGTCAGTGACATCAGTGGTAAAACCACCCTTCTTCCCTCCCCACAACTCTTAACTACACTTTTGAGAGATTTCTGCTTCCCCTATAAAAGGGTGGAGGATGCATGGATTTCTTTGTTTTATGGCCAATACACTACCTAATGTAGGGATCTCAGCACTGTCACTTTTATGAACGTATTTCCAGCTATGCAGGAAGCTGAGATGCCTACTAAATTTCCATGAAATTAAACCATGCACCTCCTTAATTAGCTGATTTAATTTCACTTCACGACCCAAACCCACTGTGCTGAGGTTGGCCTATCGCATCCCTAAGCATGCCTTGCTGCCTGCTGATCTAGGTGGAAGTTTGCTGTCTGGCTTTAGCCCAGTGAGCACCACATATTTATTGCCTAAAAAGTCGCTTAACAGGAGGAGGAACAACATGGCACTATGCTATGGAGAGCCTATAATAGCATTTAGTTTTTAATGCGGGCTGAAACCAGTCCACTTGCTACTGGAGGAGAGCAGTGGAGACCCCATGCCTTTGAGAGGACCTGAATGATGCTCTGCTGAATGCTCCTAAGTGAGGCTGGATGCTGGTGTTTTCAGCAGTTGGGATTTAACCCAAAAGCATTTTGCTCCAGTCCTCAGGCCGATTCCGTAAGAAACTGAGGCTTTAAATTCCAAATATGCACTGAACTCCTCATAGTGCTGCGCTGGGTGCTGTAATGCAGGCAGTGCTGCATCTTCACCTTACCTTTAAATCAGGCTCTTGTTAGCATAGTCTGCTGTTATCTAATTTGGAAGAGCCATAGGTAGGTGTGAGGAGCAAAGGAAACCTGCTAAATCCTGACTCTGTAAACCAGAGTTGAATCTTGCATTTAAAGTATGCCATGAAGCATTTGATTTCTGCCTGTCATTGTAGCTATATGTTTTGAGCAGAAAAAGGAGGCAAAATATGACTGAAAGTTGATCTTTGTGTAAATATATCCCAGGGGGCCAGTAAAAACATCCCAAACTGGTTGTGCTGCAGCTACGTTTGGTTTTTGGTCTTCTCTATATCTTTCTAACGTTGGGGACTTTATTCTTTACCTTGTAAATGCTTGCAGTTGCCCTTGTGTTTTCTCTCCCACATTCCTCCTGGGCAATTCGGAGTGCTGTGTTTGGAAAAGAGATTATTTTCCCACTTTTTACCTATGCAGTGGATATCTTTTCCTTTGTGATGGATTTCCCTATCATACTGCTAGGCACTGCTTGTTCCTGATGACGTTTCATTTCTAACCCTGAGTTTTACCTGTCTGCTTGACGCGTGTGTTCATGAGTGCTGTAAGGACCACCTTGCAAACTGGTGACCATAAAGTGTGTGTGTGACATCGTAGCAGAGATGAGGAGATGGATGAAAGTAATACTATGCAATACTTGCAACACTTGATGCTCAAGCCTGAGAAGGTGTAACTGGCTTTTCGAATCATGCATTCACAAGGGAAGGTGTAATTTCGGGCCTCACCAACAGCAGCATCTGACTTTCTTCTCTCCTCCACCTGGGGCACCTGCTGATCTCTTCTAGGGACACAAATGAACTGAAATCTTTAGGGTCAGTGTAGGAGGATCTGGGCAATGGTAAACCAGAAGATCAAACCAGGCGATTCAAGAGTCGTATTTATAATCACCAGTGCTTGCAGGAAAGGGTGGTATGGTTGTGTCCTGGAAAGGGGCTGATGTGAAGCGTCATGAACCTCAGCTCAATTTAACTAAGAGCATTTTTGTTTCTAGCTTGTTTTATCACACCAAACCAGCTACATTCATGGGATTTGGAGTAAGTGCTGCCACACTGCACTGGAAGTTTTGACAGTTCTTTTAGTACCCTTTAACAGGCTTAAGAGATAGGCCAGCAAGAAACCAGGATGACATCCTCTGGAGCACAGGGCTTCAAAGCAAATGGATCCCCCTCCCTCCTCCCCCTCACCCCTCAAAGGGCAGTGCCTCAATGACTTTGGAGTTATAGATTTTGCAGCTGCAGTGAAAAAAAAAAAGTGCTCCAAGTTGTAAGGAAGTAAGTAGTATTTGTGAGATCAGAAGCAAGTGATTTATGAAACAGTGAAAGGAAAAGATGTAGCAGCTTTGAATTCTCATGCACACATTTCTAGATAATAAAGTTTTGCAGTGGGGAAATAGCTTTTTAAATCTCCACCTTTTCTTCTTCCTCGGTGAGCTGACTCTCAATACCATCCAACAGAAGGAAAGTCCATGTAGAGCTTTTTTATCCCTTAGGCCAGCATCCAAATACATTTGAAAACACTATTTTCCCCTTTTCTGCGTTTTCATTTTTAAGTCTGTAATATAGAATCAACTGCATAATTATTATTCATGTATTTTCCACTATTAACATAAATTCATTCCTTCAAGAATTTCTTTCATAGCCAGTGATAGAAATTAAGACAACAATTTTGAGCTCATCTTGTTAAGGTTTTTTATAAATTTTGTCTTATTTATTTGTTGGAAATTTTGTCTAAAGATTTGCCATTATTAATGTACGCATGAAAGAGAATGAGTTAAAGTACTGGTTGCAATTGTGATTTAAATTGGCAAGTAAACCCCTTCAATTTGGATAATCTATTTTAGGTCTTGGTTTACTTTGTATAATTTACATATTTTCCAAAATGAAAGTTTAAGTTATTGTTTCATAACAAAATACATTGATGTGCAGCTAATAATGGATTTTACACTAAAATTGGGGCAGTTTAACAATTTAGAGGATATTTAATACATACACATTAAAGCCGTAGCATACTTTACCACATATATGTTCAAATTTCAATGTTATCTGTAAAAGATAACACTATGAAATAAAGCCATTTTTATTATGGACATTTTTCTGGTAATTTTATCAAATGGCAAACACAGAGAGTCAGAATACAAAAATTCATTTAGAATGCCATAATAAGTTGTTTTTTATTAAGGGAATATGATAGATAATTTAAGAATAAGTATGTAAAAATAATCCATTTTTTAAAACCTACTTTAATATATTAAATGATAAAAAGTGTATCTTTAGGGATGGATTGAACAGATTATTTCAGGCCATCTTGTCTTTCAGTTTCACACTCAAACTTGTGTGTGAAAATATCTTGTATGTAGTTTTTAACCCTTGGCTCGAGAGGGAAAATTGGATTACTTTTTTTTTATTATTATTTCTCAAGTGGTTTCTTAGCATTCAGTGAAGTAACTACTGAACTGAAGTAAGCTGAAGGAACTGAGAGGAAGAAGTGCTTTCTGCACCTGCAGAACAAGTTGCAGCTGTCAAGCACTGGTTTATCACTTCAGCAAATTCTTGTTCCAGGTGCTCAGTAAGTGACTTCCCCGAAGCCTGTTGTTTTGCTTTCTTAAAACTTCAGTAACAGCATACGCTGCCTGAAAGCTATTTGTGTTTAATTTAAATTATAGAAATAGATGGCTTCATTGTCCCATAAAAAATTGTCTCATAAAAATCTCAATATTTTAAATGTAACGTAAAGAGGTTTACTTTTAAATGAAAATACACTGTATTTAAATTGTATTAAAATAACAACACTGTCTGAATAAAATGAATGATAAAGGAACAAAAATACCCAATAACCCACATATTCTCTTTAAAAAAGATAATGAAATAACATTTTTCTTGAAAATATTCTTTAAAATGTAGTGTCTTTTCACTTAACTCGATAGAAGGAATATGTGAGTTACTGAAGAATTTTGTATCTCCTAATTTTATTAATATATTATTAAAATTTTAAATAAATTTTTTTAAGTACCCAGAGGCCTCTTGGCCATGACTTGCGGATAAAATAAATAAAAACTAAAATTTTAAAATGCTTCCATTTTTACTGGAGGGAATTCAGATGATAGTTTAAAAAATATTCCCCTCACTACTTTTGTGGAAAGTGAGCCCTGATTTCAGATTTTTCTTTGATTTTTTTTCTTTTAAGAAGTCATGAACTCTTTTGACTATGACAACCTCTGGCAGGATTTACTTTACGGCACACAGGGATACCCCTGAAGGCAGCAAGCAAAAGGTCCATCTAACCTGGTCCCTATGTCTAGTAATGACCAGGAGTGAATATTTAGATCAGAGTGTAGGAGATTAGATGATCATTACCTTGGTGAACATTGCCAGTGAGACCAGCTGTGGGCACCACCAAGTCAGTCTCCTCTGAACTTGTCGCTTTGCTTTTTGAACCCACCTCTTCTTTTGGCACCCATTCAGCTCTGCACACAATTTACTTAGCTTGTGAGTGAGGTGGTTTAAATGGTGTAAAATAAACACGATAAATTTCTACTTTTCACAGTGTCCTTGAGAATTTTTTGGATGCCACTGAAAAACTTGCATTATTTTTGATGGAGACCGTAAGACACAACACGAGAAGGGAATTTGACTGGGAGGACAGGTACATATCCACTTCAGCAAGCTTTGGCCACTTTGAGATTGTTATACAGGTGATGCCCTTCTCTGAGTCTGATTGGCAATTTTCCAGCATTATAGCAGCCTTCAGAAGCACTAATTGGCGTGTGGAGCACAGAGGGTGCTTTCAGAAGGACTGAATTTCCCACTTCTCCATGTATGAAAGAGTTATGGCAAAAGAACTCTTATTCCCCAGAGCTGTGAAACACACAGACTACAGAGCAGCTCAAAGCAGAAAGTTTTGGACTGCAGTCTATAATTTCCTAAAATCTGAACCCTAACCAGAGCTTTTGGTTTAGTTTTACATTCTGTGTGTGGGTCTCTTGCTCCAAGTACTGTCAACACCCAACTCAGTAAGCAAAGGCAGCAAGGAATTAGGGATCACCCGGCATTTGCAGCACAGCTAATTACTTGTATAACATATAACAACTTCCTGAGATCCAGTGAGAAGGCCAAAAGTAGTGACGACGGCGAGGCTCCCTGCAAATCTGGCTGAGTGGAGGAATGCATTCGCTTCCCTTGTATTGCTGGGGCAAGCAGAATTTGGTCTGAACTGACAGACGAGATAAACCCAAAGCAACCGTAGATGCAAAAGTTACATTTGATCAGATTTTCTAAAGTACCTGAGAAGCCAACCTGAAGTTCTGCCTCTCCAGACATCTGATGGGGGACCTGTTTGGGAACAGCCTGTGGCCCTTGCAGTGGTGCCAGGGGATCAGCAGCAGAGTGGGGAGTGATGCGTGCCTAGGTTTTCTCTTGGTGCATTGTCAGGAGGGGCCACGATGGTCATTCAGAGGGGCTTGGAAGCCCTCCTAGAGCTTCAGCTGTGACCACTGAGACTCCAGCCTCCTATTAAGGTGAAATTATCTAAGTTCTCTAAATCTCCTGGAAGGGATGAAAAGGCAATTGGACAAGCAGATGGGCAGCACGGTCATATAAACATCATTCCTGTGGGAGACCAGGCTGAAGAAGTGGTTTTTGGATGTCCTTGACTTAGATGCATAAAATGGTGTATGTGAGGACTAGCAGGAGTAAATTTAAATTAAAATAAATAAATAAATTACCAGCTAATATAAGAGTGAAAGGTGAGAACAATTATCCTTGTACAAAACAAACCCTTGGTACTCACAGGAAAAGACAGCTTTGCACAAAGGAAGATCAGCCTCAAAAAAAAGGCAGTATATTTTGTTAAAGAATTGCTGTTCTTTCTGCTGAAAGGTAGAAGGTATTTTTCCAAAGGGTCTAATAATTTGCTTTTGCAGTCATATACCAGTGAACATTGGGAATAGCTGTGGAATGGAGGTTAGTGTTGGCCAGCTCAAGTCTGAAGGTCATTTTTTTTTTAGCAGCTAAGGAAAGTAAGTTTTACAGCCCAGGAGCAACTCAATCACTCCTTCTCTGAAGCATAAAACATTCACAGGAATCAGTGGGGGTCCTGGCTGAGAAGGGAGTGGAATTCCTGGTTGAGCTTGTAGCCCCATACAACGCTCTGTCACGCATCATGCTGCATATCTGTGGTTGGGCAGGAGAGGCCATGGGATGGATTTCATGGTTCACGTACAGATCCTGAACGATGGGATGTGGGGGGTCTGTACAGAATAATGCTGTTCCCACACTGCTGCCCCATAGATCTGTCCATTGCAGGCCACTGGCTGATGGAAAAGCTGAGAGGTGACCTATAGATGCAAAAATTATTTACCATCCATACCTGCCCATGGAGGGACACCCAGATTTCAGGTGCAGCCACAGGAGCTCTCACACTGACCCAAAAGAGCCTGAAGAGCAAACTCACCCACTACTTGCATGTGGAGGGGCTGGAGTCTAACCCATGTGCTGCTTTCGGCATTGAGCCTGCTTACAGGGAGCAGTGAGAACTGCATCCACCTTTAGCATCAGGCAACCAGTACAAGGCAGTGAACATCAATTTGGAAAGGGAAAGGCAACTAAAGAAAAAACTGACAGTGAGTGGGCTCTCTGGGACTTGCAAAGAGGAATTGCCCTGCTTTTAGCAAGGTGGAGGCAATTTCATGGCATCAAAAGGCACCATGGGAAAGCCTCCATGGCACTGGCTGTAGGATACAAGGATGTGGCTGGATTCCAAAAGGAGTTTGCTTTGTGGCTGTCAATGCAGTCCCTTGATTCATGACTGGGTTTTGTATCTCTCTCAACTTGTTGTTTGAAACACATGTGTAAACTGGCCAGAGTTTTGCTTTTCGTACTTTTCAAGGATGATCAGAACACAAAGTGCTGTCTCATGAGTTTTGTCGGCCCAATTCGCTTCCAGAAATTTGCTCACATCTGATTTTGTTTCCTCTGCCCACTCTCTCTAGACACACTGAGTTTCCAGTGTCATTTGCCTCCTACACATGCTCATTAACCCATTTCCCTCCACCTCTGATCCTACAATGCCCATTTAATCCAATTAATGGTAGGAAATAAGTGGGGGTTTTATGACAAGGGTGCGAAGTTCCGTCTGACACTTTGCATCTTTCCAGAGAACAATGCTTTCTTAATAATTATGTTCAGATGACCATTAAGTTGGTGCTGCCACAGTTCTCCCTTCAGTTTTAATGAATATAATAAACAGGAATGAACTTCTGCTATCTGCAGCTGCTGCCATTGTCTGTGAACTGCACGTTGCTTCAGAGAAGTTTATTTTAGCCTTAAACCTTTTTCAAACAATGTGCTAGAGAGTGAAAAAAAAAAAAAGTTGGTGCTTTTTTTGTCAGCTCTCGGCTTTCCCAGATGTTTCTGGCATGAGAAATGCTGTAGGACAATTAAAAAGAAGCCTCATTTTCAGAAATATCTGGGAATCAAGACTCCAGTAAAGTCCCAGGGCTTTAAGAGTGCTCAGAAATTTGTCAGCTCTGGGGTGCAAAGTCTCTCATTGGTTGTATGACCATGAAAATCCCAGAGTGGGAGAGTATCAAGGTAACAGAGCACAGGTTTTTCAGTCATATTCAGATAAGAAGAAAATCCTGGCTTTACAATCTCCTTGTTTGGGACAAATCTCTTAAGCTTTTTTAAAACGTTAGTCCACCCCAGTAATGCTTTGCACGTAGGACCCTTCAAGCATAGTTTTCAGAGCATTTTATACTAATTTCCAGCACTGGGAACAGACCTGTGGGAGACTGAGATAAAGACTCCAAGAGTCATGGTACACAGTCCTTGCTCTGAGCACTAACATTTAACTAACAGCATTGCAAATGGACAAATATTTGTTCTCATCTCATGAGAACTGAATTTTTACTGTGTGTATTTTCACCTTTGGTTTTTTTGTCCAATATTCAGACAGAACCAGTGCTACGTATACTACCTTTACTCACCGTAGCCAAGTTAAATTGTGCTTCCCTAAATATTTTCTTTCAGATGCAGCTATCTGTAGCAGTTCTGAAAAGTTATGAACACTGGAAATATTTAGTTTATAATTATTATTATTATGTATACACACAGCTTTTGCAGCATTATGATTAAAGTTGTGTCAGCAAGTAACATTTAAAAAGGCAAGTTTAGGGACTTATAACTCAGTGAAGAAATTCACTTGGGGCTAAAAGTTGGCTTTTGAAGCATTCTGTGGGAGTTAGCCAATATCTTTGAATTTTTTGGCTTCTCTTGGCTTCGAGTCATAATGTGACTGAAACATGAGTTTCTTATTTTCTCTGTTTAAAAACTGATCTGTTGTCTTCCCACCCATAATATAAGGTAGCCCCAAGTGTTAGTGTTTGACCTAAAAATAGTTATGTTTCTTATTCAGTGGTAGAAAATTGGTCAGTTGCAGACAGATTAACTGAATAACCAAACCCACATTGTGCACTGTTAGTTGTTTTTGTTTCTCATCAAGATGGCTGATGCATCTCTTCACTGTGACAATTTCTAATACCATTTCCACGGGGCTGATCATGTGCTTTTTAAGGTGTTTTGAGATTTATTAATTCCGTGAAGGGACAGCATAAATGCATACTGTTATTTGTCTTGCACATACATGACAGATAAAAATGCAAATGAAAATCTTAGGTGACAGTTTGACTATTATTTGGTTGATTTGCACAGTTGGTGGTTTGGGGGGTTTTGTCCTCACTTTTATCTAGAGCTTGAAAACACTGTGAAGTCTCTTTCCTCTGAGGTTTTTCAAGGGTTAAATTAAGGTTTGCAACAGCCCTGGGAAGCAGATTCTCAGATCACTGGTTTTTATGAAATATGTTGATATTATACTGTGAGTAGGTAGCTGTTTGCTGTAGTGCTATGCATGTTATTGTGGGCCTGTACCTACAGTTAAGTTACCATTGTGACTGTCATTTGGAAATCTCACACTGTTTTTTGCTTAGCAGTATCATGAAAACAGGTTCTGATTAGGAGTATATGAAGTTACTAATTCCCCTTCATGGAGGTATTTGAAATATCTTTGTATGTTGAGGAGAAGGTGTTCAGAGAAGGATTCAGTCCTCTTGTGATTAGGACGAAATTTCAGATTTAACAAAAAAAAACCTTCAGCATCCTCTGCCAGCCTCTGCAGTTCTTTTTCTTACAGGTCTCGGACTCACCCCCAGCCCTGCTATGCCAGTAAACTTGGGATTGAATGGCCTCCTTTTCAGGAAACCACCAGCTACATGCTCAGGAAACTGAGGACAGATCGTCAGTTGTGGCTGTACTTCAATAGGATCCCGTGACCCCATGGGTTGTGTCAGCTCTGTGGCTGGGGATGGTTATTTCATAGACTCCTGCTCCTACTAGCATGGGCAAAGCTTCTGTTGATCCAAAATGGAAGTCTGGCACTGGGAAGAAGTCTCTCAAGGGGAAAGCTTGTCTTTTGGCAACAGGACTTTTGTGAGAACCGGCAGAGAAGGGAAGGAGATGTGGAGGACATGGCTGGAGGTGGGAATGAGGAGGGTGCTAGGGAAGCTGCTGCAAAAGGAGGCGGTCACAGGGGCCTGCACAAACAGCTTCAGAAGTTTTAGCCAGTAGTTAGATTGTTACCAGTTGTTAAGCTGTTTTTTACTTAAATGAAAATATATCTTAAAGATTACAAGCCTTTGAGCTCTACCACTATGTTATCAAACCACAAGCGACTAGAAACTATGCCTGTCCTGCCTTTCCCCACTCCATTTGCTGATGTTCTCAGATAGATCCCCCAGTCCTCTCTTCCTGAGCTGCAGAACACCAGTTTCCTTCCTTTCCATCTTTTCATCCACTTCATTGTCCTTTCTGTATATCCACGTATCACTTGTCAAACAAACATGTTTCCCCCATGTTTGAGGTGAGGGGATAGTTTCACAGGTTAGAGAGTTGTCATCTTTCAAAAGTAATTCATGACCCTATGTTGGCTGTTCAGCTGGGGGTTTCACACAAAACCACTCCTTGCACTCGAGGGAGGGACGTAACTCATTAACATGGGCAGCAAAAGGGCTTAGCACTGTTCGCTGCTCTGCCAAGCTTCAGGTCACCATAAGCACTGCTGTCATTTTGCAGGCCACAGGAGTACTCCCAATTTAGCATTCCCATGTGAGGCTGGAGATATGTGGAGGTTGCAAGGCAGCACATGGTGTCTATGGAAAGAAAGAAACATCAAACACATGGAGCTTGTCACCATAACTGCTTCATTGTCTGACACCATGAGGAAGGAAGAGCTGCCTCTCAGAGCTGGGAAAGACAAAATCACTGAGTGACCTGGTACACTTATGTCCATCCATCTCTTTCAGCCTGGCCACCACAGATCTTACCCCAGCACCAGGGAAGGGTATGCAGCTGGCCCAGATGTTGGTGCAGGAGGCTGAGAGGGACCAGCTGAGGTAGCCGATGAAAACTCAAATTCATCATGTGCTGTTTGGTGAAACGTTTACCTGTGGCTATGTCCTGGGCTTTTAAGAAAAGGCAGGCAGCAGTATTTGGTACCCACTAATTAAATGCAGTTTGAACTGTCTTGTGGCAGTATAGTGAAAATCTGGCCCTTGCTGTGACATCTGCAGCCAAACAAGTGACACCACCCAGCCTCTGGTCAAAACCTATCTTTTTAATTCAGCAAATAACAGCTAAAACACTGTAAGGATCAAAAAGACAGAGATGAATGAAAGACCAATTCTTATTATTTGTGTAAGGTGTTAAACAGGGCTGAAAAATTTATCCCTTTTTTTTTTCCTGAAAGGTGCTTTATAGACATTAAATATTCTTTGTCATTTCTTTTTTTTTTTTTGAGAAAAAGACTATTGCTATTCTATTGAGTACCTCCATGTTTAAAAATGGAAAAGACATTTCCTTGTAAAAATGAGTAGATTTAAAAATTTGGAAGTAATTTGTTCTGTGGTATATGAGGTCTTCTTCCTAATGTACATGTTACTTAATTTAAAAAGCCAGCATAAGCCTTACAAAGAAGTCCCTGAATTGTTAGAAATATGTAATTGAGGCTCACAAGCTTATTTTTATTTTTTCAAGAAGTAATGGTGCTGTTTCCAAAAGCTTAAGAGGATCTCAGGTTCCTACACTCCCAAAATGGAGGGCAAGTGCCACAAAGAACAGAAAATTCATGAATGTTGCAAGAATATCAGAGGAAGTGAAATGACCTTCCCCAAGCTCATCAAGGCTAGCCGAGTTTCTCCAAGAGGGTTTAGGGCTGTAAAACAGTTGTAGATGTCTGGCTGAGAATGGTAGTGCAACCAAATGGAAGCCACTCTATGCAGTGAAATCATACATTTGGTAAATGGAAGATCTATAAATAGCTTTTTAAGGCCTGAAGAATTATTAAAGGAGAGCTTAGTACCTTGTTATGTGATCCTCCAAGACCTTCAGCTGCTCAATAGCTTGTTTTGGACCACAGCACAGAACCAGAGGCAGTACATTTAGCAGATGTGTTTTCACCCTTTGCAAACACATTAGCAGAGGTCATTGAAGAATGTTGTCAGCATACTGCCAAGATGCTGTGTGTTGTAGGTTTCCATGCAAGGCAGCTGCCAAAATAAGAAGACACACAGTCTGTTGGCTTGCAGCGTAACTACCTCCCAGGTTCATCTCTGAAGGTCTGTGGTCCTCAGTGTGCTGGCAAGGTGGCAGGTGACACAGAAACGCCTGTCACCCAGTTGTGTTATAGGCTGACCAGTTTTCCTAACATTAATGTTAATGTTCCTCTCAGCCACACGGAGTATGGTGTGGGGCAGAGCAGTTGTGCTGTCTCGTGGCAGCTACCATGGAGCACGTTCAAGCATTGTTCGATGCTGAAAGCTGCCTCCAATTAACCCAGCTGCACCTCCTTATTAGGAGCGAAGAGCCAGCTGCCAGTCAACGTGATGCTAACCACAGCATCCCGCCTGCCACCAGCCAGGGAATTTGGTGTGTTCTAGTCACATCGGCTCCACAGGCAATTGGACTCCCCTTCCATGAGGTTTAACCTCCTCGAGTCTACATCTGCAATAAGGTTTAATTTCCTAAAGGTGTAGAGAGCTACTAGGATTAAAAGGTCTTTAGTCAAATCCTGTTGATGCCAAGGGGTTCTTGGTGCCAGCTGGCACACAGCTTTTGTAAAGACCAAGGCTGTTGAAGCCAATGCACACCAGACTAGAAGAGTAAAGCAACTCTTAGTGTGCAGTCGCCTATTTTCATTGCAGATTCCCACATATTTTTGAAGCCTGACCCTGTGTGCCTGGGGGACGTGACACCTATCTGACTTAACAGAAATGGTTGGAGAACAGTACTAGCTAGGAAAGCTGGGCAGTATCACCCCTTCAGCCATACAGGTTAAACCCAACCTAGAGTGCACCAGCACCACCAGCTTCCTGTCCATCTATTAGTGTTAAGTGAAGTCCCGGGTAGGTGAACTCCCTGCAGTGAGCAGGGAACAGGGGCTGGTTGTATGGCAGGCACACCAGTGCTGCTCTAGAGCCACAGCCGTTGAGTCAGGGGCTGTGCAGACAGCTGGCTGTGCTAAATTAGCCCTGCATGAATTATCAGAGTTTATGATTCAAAGCTGAAAGCTCCTTTTGCAAATGGGACCTCAGCTCCTACAGCACTCTGTGGCTTTTGTAATGTTAAAATCAGGCTGCTTGGCTGGGTCTCGTGAAAGGGGCCTTGCTCCCCTTGCACACGTACTGGCTTCCTCCTGGAGCACAGGGAGCAGGGATGCTCCTGTCCACAGTGAGCACCAACAGCTCCCTCACTGGAAAACTCATCTGAAAGCAAGAGCAAAATGCTGCTTCCAGGGAAATCACTCAGTTATGTGCCTCCACCAGGCACTTGGCTGGACCCTTTCAAGGGAATAAACATCAGCAGCAGCTTTCAACCTAGGGGTTCCTCACCTAGAAAGGTCCTGCCATAAGAGTGTCCCATAGCCTGGCTTTATCTTCTGCAAGAGCTGTGCTAAGTCCCTGGAAAGGTCTGTCAGCCCTGCAGAGGTGCTCAGGACTTCAGCATTCAGGGCTCAGCGTCCGTCTATACAGCAAGAAGCTGGAAAGCACATGAAACCAAATTACTCATATTTTCCCATTTGTGCACATGTGCTTAGCTGGTTTTAAATTATCAGTGTAAAGGCCTAGTAGCTTCGTAATGTACACACAGAAAGATTCCCACAGATTTTTCTTTTTTTTTTTTTTTTTTATTGAAGCCAGCTGAATAAATTCATAGGAAGTTGTAACAGGACAAGTGAAATGTATACCCACATTCCCTGGGAATCCAAATGCCTTTAACACATACTGTATTTCATGTGAAATTTATTTTAGAAGACACTGGAACAGCATAACTTTTTCATCACTGTGTTTTAAAGCTATCACTTTTGAATGAATTAAGGTGACAAGAAAAAAAAGAAAACATGAATATCCCAGAACTTGATACCCCCCCCTCCCACATTCTAAGAGAAGAGATTAACTTCTCCATTTTTCTGGGTCACTGTCAAATTTATAACTAATTACAGAATAGCTTTAAAATGCAGCCCCAATTTAAACTACCATGAGTGAGAAGCAGATGGAGTCATAATTAACTGTGGAGTTGGGTGTTGTCTTGCACTTATTGTCTATTTTGTCATAGAAATTTTTTACAATTACCTTTAATTTAAATGAAACTATTTCTGGCTGTGACAGCAAAGTGTTATCTGAGCACCACACAAGTGAGGACCATGCTGGGGGCTGGGGGAGCTGTCTGATATAACCTGTGGAGTGGTCAAGCCACTGAAGAGCAGTGTCCATGTCAATTCCTTGGGCTCAGCAGACCTGCTTTTGGTCCCAGCAGATGTGTCAATCTGCATGGTCACAGTGGTGAGCAGCCTGGTAGTCAGCAGCAACTTGCCAGTCTCAGCTTTTGCAAGGCAAATGGTACCAGGGTATCCTTCACCCAATACCTGCTCTGGTTCCGCTGACTTTTGTGTCATAAAAATCTGGGAGCCAAACTTCCAGCTTGTTTGAGTCAGGGGCTGATTTGTGCTATCTGAGGGATCTGAAGGTCTCCTCAGTCAGTTCCTCGTTTGTAAAATAAACTGAGCTGAGCTTAATGAGGTTTTGTGAAATGACTTTGGTGAGCTCTGCACTGGATGCAGTAACACTTAGCCCACTGCAGTGAAGGCTGATGCTGTCTGTGCTGCCTGCAACTGGGCAGGTGGCCCCTGCATGTGGAGATGGGGCTATGGTCACTGATGGGAGGAACAACTGCAAAACCCAGGCTCTCCTTGGGGCCGGGCCTGCCTGCTCATAGTTTGTGATGGGGATAAATGATCAGAAGGGCATGATCCTTCTCTTGAAGTTGATGTGATGTCCTACACCTGGATATGAGTCTGGGTTTTCCAGAAGCAAATAGTTTCTGCATCCGTTCTGAAATTAAACAATTTGGTACTCAGCTACATGATAGCCATGCAACTGTAGTGCCACTTAATACTGCATGAGCTGCTTCTGCAATATTCTGCCCATGAGTCTGCATGATGCTGAGCTGTGAGGAATTCCATGCCTGAGTAAGCCCTGCAGAGCTGGGCTTCAGGTGTTCATTTGGTGTGATGGCACATTCCCAAAGGTGCGTGTACCACACAGGGACTTGTCCCACTTTGTGCAGAAAGCTAGACCTGCTCTTGCTGGGCATGTTCAGCAAACAGATCCATCCCCTTCTCTCACACCTTGTCCTTCATCAGTGCAATTGCTTATTGTGAAGCCTGATTTTGAAATCACCCCTGGCTGCTAAATGTGCTCAGTCCCAGCATGCTGACTATCACACACTCATGTAGCTAGGATTCCCTGCTGCCTTCTGAAAACAAATACATTTAAATGAAAGGGGGCAAGGAATGATACAAAGGCTTTAGCTTATAAAATAACTGTTGCTTTGAAGTTGTTGAGGTTCATTTCTGGAGGCTAAAAGATCTTGTTTATGACTACAGTAAGAGTCCAAGTTGCCAGGGGGATTCTGCCCCACAGATTTGTGCTTTGGTGTTGTATAGCTGTAAGTTTCCTCAGGGGCAAGAGGAATTGGTCCTTCTGCTCTCAGAGAGGTTCCCATGCTTCGGTTGTTCAGCATAGTGCAGGGTCTCCCTGCATGCATGGAATAAAAGTTTGCTATTCATTTAATTATGAATTTTGCTCACTTGGGCAACTTTTGGGTGGTTGCTGGTATCGGCTATGTACCATGTATAAGGAAGGGATGAGCATGTGAACCAGTAGCAAGGCTTACACTATTCTGATTTTCCAGCAGTATCACTCATCTGTTCTCTTTGACAGCTCTTTGCATATGCCCTCTTCTTCCTGCACTGTCTACTGGTTGTCTTTTCTGCGCTATGTTCTGGATTCCAATGTCCACGTGGGACTTTCATTTTGGGTGAGGGAGCTCAGCATTGCCGGGGTCAGAAGAAAACACAGGAAATGGTGCTTTTCTGTTGGAATTTGCTGAATCAGTGAATCTGAGCAGCCTTGCAGAGAAGCTTTGATTTTGACATGGTTCTGCTGGAATGTGATGGACTCACTGCCTTCTCACCTTTCATTCTCCCACTTCACAAGCAGCACTGACAGAACCAGCTCTCCTAGCCTAGGCTATCGGAGGCAATGAATGCCAGACAGCCCCACAGCCCAGCTTCAGCTCCTGGAGCATTTTGAAAAGCATAGGCTTTTATTTTAAACCCCTTATGAAAATTCAAAGAGTGAAATCCTCCCCAGGACTGCCCAGTTCGTCTCCACACTACGCGGGGTGGGGCCTTGCTGCTGTAATGTGTGGGCTCATGCCCTGAAGGAGCAAAGATTTGGCAGAGCTCATACACTGATCAACACCACTGGCTTTCACGGAGCCATCATGACAGCCCTAATCATGTTGACAGTCTGACGGGGGACTAGACCTCTTCAAAGGGGGAAAACTGTGGGTACAGTCAGGGGATGCTTCTTCCTCCCTTCCCCCACATCTTCTTTTGCTGTTTCCTCAGCCACCCTTGCAAACACTGCTCCAGAGACCTTTTTGCCCCTCTCATGGGAATGATGGCAGCTGCAGCCTCTTCCTGTTGGAAATAAGAAAAGTTTGGCATGTGCCCCTCCTGTCCTCTGCAAGGGAGCCTTGACCCCTGGGAGAAGTTCCTTTCCCCTCCATCTCTGTAAAGTGGGCTAAATGACCTAGGTCTTGGGGCTATTGCTGTTTTGTGTTTTTTTCTTTTTAAAGAGATCACCCAAGTGTCTGAGTGCGTATCCCTGAGAGAAACCATCCGGGGTGGCTGTTATCCCACCAAATAGAAGTATCCGGTCACATGCACTTAGGAAGAGTACTGGGTATTGCTTTTAGAGATCTGCTTTTCACGCAGTACTTTCTTCCCGTTGTCGAATGCTAGGAACTGAGAAGGTCACAGGGCTGATTATATTGGCTATATGCAGGCAGTATTCAGGCTTCCCAGCAGAGCTCTGTCAGTGCAGTTCAGGCCTGACCATAACTCCCCTGAGCTAAATCTGTCATTTACGCTTAGATTTCTACCCATGAAAAATATTTGCTGGGGCTTGAGTTAAAGTTGCCAGAGCCTTTGTTTTACCCAGCAGTCTGGTAGATAAGGGAGCTTTCTAGGATACAGAGGTATTCTTCCTAATATACTGATGGCATTCAATAAAAGAGCACCTCCCTAATACTGCAGAGGAACTGAAATCCTCAGGTGCTCCCTGTCTAGTTTAATAACATCATCACTGAGTTTTCTTGGCTTGTCTTCTTCTTGAAGTGAAACATGCCAAAATGCTAATGACAAGGGATTTTTTAGAAGTCAGTGATTTGTTATACTGGAAAATGGATGACTGTGGAAGACAACAGTTTTGGAAAGCTCACACAGATCGCCAACCTCCCTCAAAGTTTTAGCTGGGACCTTGTAAAAATGGACTGTCAAGGTTATCGGTGCATGGACAATAAACAGTTCAGGAATGCAAGGTTTTGTGGGGAAGATACAATTCTAAAATATTTGCTGGGAAGACCTTGGAGGAGGTGAAGTTTGGAACCTTACAAATATAAGGAGCCATAGCAATATTTATTATTTACATGTGACTATCATCCCTCTGTCTTTTACAAGGGAGGCATCACTCTGTAAGACTTTCAAATAAAAGCTCATATGTTGTTGGCTGTGATAAAGGAACTCACATAAAATGCTGCATAGTTAAGGTTGCTGCCTAAATCTGGACTAAACCAAGGTAGTCCAGTGGGTTTGTTTCTCTAAGGGTATTAATAGTCCTTGGTGAACCTTGCTGGGATGGTAAGTTGTTGACGCCTCAGCCATACACCCCACTGCCCTAGCAAGGTTGTCTTGCCTGGGAGCCCAGTCTACAGAAGGGAGTGTCTTTTCCCACCTGCTGCCCCCAGTGCCCTGACAAAGGTGAGCTCAGTCCACAATACAAGACTGGGAGGTAGGTGGCCAAGGCACTGACTCACATTTGCTTCCATCAGCTGTTGGAGGGAAGGGATGGGGTGCAAGCAGGACGCTTCTCTTGCATCATCCCAGCAAGATTCACTGGAGTCCATCTGCCAAAGCCCTTGGTGCCTGAGGTTCAGTATATAAAAAAGATTACAGAGATTTCTAGCTTGAAACAATTTTATTTCAACTCTGGTAAACCTACACTTTGTATGTCAAAACCCCTTTAAGAACATACAGAGATTTGAGGGTGTTTTTATTCCTTTCTGTCTTTTGCTTTGTGACATGTTTGTTCTGAGATCACCTTCTAGGCATCTTCTATTAAAATATATGTGACAAGCACCAGATCCACTTTCACGCAGCTGTGCAGTATGTTATTTTTCATGCTAATGCACTGTTACAATTCTACTGAGTGCAGTTATCTAGAGATCAAATTTGCCACATGTGCGCTGTGTTTTTTGGCTACCAGGTCAAGAGCAACAGGGAGAAGGAAACGATGTTTGTGCATTAACTGTTAGTGTTGCCTGCATGAAACATGGACTTAATTTTCAGGCCGTCAGAGGAACTTTAGCTTTGCCCCACCTGCCCTCTTGGTTTTTTGGTTTTTTCTGTCAGCACAGCTGACTGCTTCATTGAGATTTAAGACCAAATGGACTGTTATTACATGAGACAGAGTCACTGTCTGCCACCAGGAGATGATTTAATGTTATGTGATACACAACCTTACTCTATGCCCCCCTACTGTTTTCCACACAAAAATCATTCTCCAACTTGCTTTGCTGTCAGGTTTCACCTAGGAGAAAATTTGAGTCATGGACTACAGCAATGACAGCAACCAGAAGTAATGATTAAGGACCTCGTTGTCATCGTTGTGCCAGATAGTTGTGGGTGAGGAGGCTTACGAAGACACATTCAAATCTTATTTACCCCAAGCCCAGCAGCTGAGTTCTGCCTTAGATGAGTGCAGTACACAGTAGGACTGAGTACACAGCAGGACTGCTCGCAGAAGTTGCTAATATAGCCCAAATCTCAAGCTATACTATTGAAACAAAGAGGACATCCTAGCTTTGGTGAAATACTAGATATCAGTATGGTCAGAGTTACACTTCCAAATTGCTCCTAGAAATGCAGAGGGAGCTTTTAGGGTTTCAAAAAGGACTCAAATCAACAATATACAAGCAATGCAGCCTCTCTCTCTTATAATAAATCCCTCTTACAGCCACTTGTTTCTTTGCTGCTGCCTGAGCTAAGACCTGCCACCATGTCTGATGTCCTTTCTCTATCTCAAGCTACTTACTTAGCTCATGTAAATATGAACCAAAGTTTCCCTCCCTTGGGGTGAGAGATTTGAAGAGTTATTAAGCAATTTAGGCCTTTGAAGAGGAATCATTTCTCTCCGGTGCCTGTCCCATTGCCTTCTTCAAGGAAAAGGACATCTGCAAACTGTCTCCACCTTCTGGAGAGAGATTTATCTTTCGCAGCTTCCACTGCTCTGTTATTTCTTCAGGTATCAGGAGAGATCTTGCCTCTTTCCCTTTCCTCATCTTCTTCTGGTCTCTGATACACCAAAGCAGTAGAAAGTATTTCCCAGACTTTTCTATGACTCCGGATTGCTGAGTGTACAAGAAGTTGCCTTTTAAGTTTATATTTGATAAAAAATCTTGTCTCATTCATAAGTTAATTATTTGAGAATGTCACAATAATAAACTTTGACTTCTTAACCTTTTCCAGAAATGATGCCAAGACCAAATCCTGAGGCTGCTTTTTAGCTACTGATTAGTAGCTAGAAATCTGACCTTTTCTGTCTATGTAGAAAACAAAAGCAGTGATGCAGCTCACCATGCTGCTAAAGTCAGCTTGATTACAGCTCCATCTTTCTTTCTCAGTAACATTAGCCCTTGGGTGTTTTGGTCTGCCTCACTTTTTTCTTTTGAAGAAAGATACAGACCTGAGCTAGACTTTGGAAAACTTTAGAACATCACTGCTTGCAAATTAGTTAGAGTCCATCTTTGCTCATTTCTTAGCAGTTGTGTGCCTATTGCTGTCCCATTCGACTGCCTTTGAGTAGTGTGTTGTACAACGGAGATTGTCCCTTGGACACACACCATTTGTTCTGCCAACATCTTCCAGGAGAAAAGCATCAGTGGCTGAGAGCTTGGAAGGGAGTTTAATTAAATGTTTGTTAAATGAACATGCCAACATGTACATTAAACATCTTCCCAAGATTAGGTTGAAGAACAGCATCATGCCTGTGGAGCAGACAGTGGTGGGGTCTCTGATATTCGATGACTCTTGGGAGGGTTTGTACCACCCTTTGGACTGTACCTGGAGTCCGTGATGTCTTCTGCTCAGATGTGCTTGTGTAACAAGCCACACCTTGCAGAGGAATAAAGTTGTCAGAAGGACTCAGTTTTACTCTAAGACCCACACTTCATGTAAAACTGCTCTGCAGTGCAGAGCTGGCAGCAGCGACTGCACTGAAGAGCTTTGTTTATCACATCGTTGTGCTCTAATGATTACTCAGCCTCAAAACTATGTGTTCTTCAGGAGTGATGGGGTTTGGGACTGTCACTCAAAATTCATTATAATGAGTGATGTTGTTTTCACACCACTTTAGCTAATGTCAGTGAGGATGTTCCAAAAATTGTTGTTTGTCATCTATGTTTTACAGTTTAAAGGTGATCTCTTTTTGCTATTATCCCCCTGCCACTATTACAGAAATAGCGTCTTCTTTTTAAGGTGTTCAGAGTCATCTGCTTAGCACTGAGTTGATGACAGCCTCATATTTGTCTCTGGAGGTTGCCTGGAAATTAACTCCTCCCTGTTAAGCTTGTAATGTGCCTCGTCAAAGCTGCTTCTGAGAGGTGGTGAGGTGGTACAGTAGTGTTTGGTGGGCCTCTGCTGAGGAGGATGAAAGATCAGGGCTGTCTTGCCCAACATCAGCTATTTCTGTAGGCTGAGGTTTGCAAAAATCAAGGCGCTGACAGACAAAGCCCTGATGAAGTTCATTGCAAAAATTAAAGCATCTCCCACTTGCAGCTCTCTGCTGACTCCTGTCTCAGGATTACAAGCCTCGGCTCAACACTGGCAGGAGGCAGCTCTGGAGCCTCTGGCTCAGCGTCTGCAGTGCAGTGTTCTGCATAAGACCAGCTTTGCCCTGTGCTTCAGCCTAAACACCCCTCTTGTGATCTGGTCTGCAGCTTGGGGGCAGAGGCAGTAGTTTGTGGCTAAAGAATAAGAAAGGCTGGTGGCAATGTCTTGAAACTCCTGCTACCGTGTGCTGAGTGGCTGTGACTCAAAGCCTCTTGGCCCTGGAATTGCACTCAACTGCACCTCGGGGAGCAGTGTGATCTCACAGCATGCTGAGCAGCAATCCCTGACATCCATGGAAACTTACGGGTTTAGCATTTATCTGCACTAAAGCAAAAGGGAATGGAGGTCAGTCTCTGAGTGCCATAAATGTGAAATTACTCACCAATTTTCAGAATGTAATTACTTCTCAGTTAATCAAGTCCCTTTAAAAGGCCATAGCTAGTAAAGTAATTTTTGTGTTAACAACATTTATTTTGGTCCTTAACATGTTTAGATTGTGAGTAAACCCTATGCAAAATGACAGAAAATTATGGCATACCTCTGGAATTCAGATCCAAACCAGTTTTGCACTATAGGCATGATGGATTAATCACCATTTGGGTCTGCGTATAAGCAAAAAGTCTTTAAAGTCAGTTCTGTGCTGCAGAGGAAGTCGGCGGAGCTTTCGCTGTAATGTGAGTAATGAATCTTGGCTGGGATGAGCATTTTGGAGCCACAGTTCTGCAAAAATTCAAATCCCTAAAGGAAGTACGGTAGCATGAAGACCTGCAAATAATGGATTACAGTAATCCCACCAGGAAGTGATAATGGCATGTGTAAATATTTGCCTTAGTTGATTGCAAATTATGTCCTCCTAGAACGTGTTTGTCACTGTCATTAGTTGTTAGCTTTGCTAAACGCTTTAACAGCTGTGGGGTCATTCACAATGAGGACTCCATCTCTACCAAGCATGTCTGAATGGGATCAGATTAGTTTTTCCTTGTGGTTTTATTCTACTGTTTATCATATAATCATAGAACAGTTTGGGTTGTGAGGGTCCTTAAAGATCATCTAGTTCCAACTCCACTGCCATAGGCAGGGACACCTTCCTCTAGAATATGTTGCTCGAAGTCCCATCCAAGAAACCAGAGGTCTGTGGTTTCAAGCTGGAGTATTTTTCTGAACACCACAGAGCATGCAAACCATGGAGTCAGATGTGGCCATATAGAAGTCTGCATCTAACCAGATGACAAAATGAGATTGGATTCTATGCAAAGGGAAGGATTTTATTGCCTCATCCACTACCACCCAGTTTTTAGTGGCCTTGGCTCTGCAGAGTCATGGCTGAAGGTGAGGATGGCTCTGATGAATAGGAATAACCTGTACTAGCAAAGAGCACTTGCAATTTTCCCAGTCAGAGTCCTATCAAACCTGTCACAGTCTTTCACATCTTGCAAATTCCAAGAGGGATTAAGTCTTCATTGTCAGTCTAATAAAGCAAGTTGAAACTCAGCTGAAGTTTTAAAATAAAAAAAAGAGGGATCCAACAGTCTTCAACGGAGGCAGCAGACTAGGAGAGAATGGGATTTTGAACAGAAGGTCAGCCAGAAATCAATGCAGCTTTTATGACATCCTTTTTCATTTATCTATAAATCCCATTCTTTCAACTATTTAGGCCTTGTCCCTACACAGAAGCTGAATTAGGTTTATTTTGTAAACCAATTTAGGAAAGCTAGTGCAAAGCCCTGTATAGATACTCATTTTTCAGTTTAAGAGTGGCTGCAGAGGTTAAGCTGGCACCTGAGACAAAACCTCAGTTAAAGTGGTATTGCTTGGGCTTATCTGCATTGAAGACAGAGTGAAATAACTAAAATGTGAATTTAAAGTGTTTGAGGTAATACCTGTTAAACCTATGAGTGGATGTTTTCATCTAGATGTAAAGAAGCCTTTAGTTTGCTTGATTCATTCCTAAAACAAGTTACAGTTACTTTATTTTGGAATGAAACCTTCCATGTAAGTATTAAATGTCCTAATCTACTTGAAATTCACAATTTAGCTTTGTTTCCGGTGTATACAAACCCTTTGTATGTAGTCCAGGTCAGATTTGCTGTAAGAGGAAGGCGGAAAAATATCCTCACTAAGCTACGTGATAATTAGTTATTAATTTTTCAGTAAAATGAAATAGGTACCCCTAAAGCATCAGTTAGCCGGGTTCTCTGAACCCTATGGGTTTATATCACTTGCAGATTAATTCCTTTGCCTGTGGTTTACATTGCTGTTTTCACATTAATCCCTGCTGGGGATGGGTTCCAAGTATCAAAAAGGTATTTCTGTTGTGCTGAGTATCACAAAAAAGGCATTTCTTGTCATCTCCCACATTCAAGCTATCCTAACTGAGGGCAGTGTTGCCCTCAAGGTAGCAACTTGTAACCTGTTTCATTCTCCTGAGAGGACTGTATTTATCCCTGCTCCCTCTCAGGCAGGAGCTGGATCAGTTCCCTGCTCAGAGCTGTTAATGGTTGCACAGGGGCTCTTCTGCTGGGCGAACTTTCACTTTCACCAGGTTCTAAATGACAGGATGTGGTTTGCTGTGTAAATGTAAAGAAAAGAGGAGGATCTGGCCCTGTAGGCTCTCAACTCACTTCTAAAATACTCCAAGGTCTTTGGCTGTGCAGTTTATCCGGCTTTTTTTTTTTTTTTTGTACTGTCATTTATAAGGGCTGTGGTGATGACTGAAAGCTCATCAGAACATTTCGTAGTGCCTAGAAATTTACTTGCTAATTCAGGGGAACGTACAATTACCGAAACATCCTCTTCATGCCAGTGACCGTTGGAGGTATTACAGGAAAAGGTGCAAACAAACAAACTGTATAACCCTCAGGGTAGACAGTTATGAGTGAGCCTGCCGAAAGGTCCTTGTGCTGAATGCTTTAACACATACCCACGTGTATTCGCATTGTAGTGTAACAGCAGAGTTAAACTGCTGAATCAATTGCTACAGAAGATGCCACATTCACAGATACAAGACTCTAGTTCTGTTGTATTTTGGAATTCAGAGGAGTGAAAATTAAAAGATAAGAAATTAAAGGTGGTTTCACCTTTCATTGTGAGGTGATTATGAAAGGAGGAGATTCAGGTTAGCAGTCACTGTTGGTCTTAAGTGACAGACATCAAACTTGTTTGAAGAACAAAAATGAAAACTGGTGCTTATATTCCTAACTTCTTTTGCTTCTTGTGGGCAACAATTGTACACCTGCATTTGTCTACAAATTATAAGCACAAAAATGGGCATAATATTAAAATCTCCAAAGCATGTAAAAGCAACCAGGTTTTGGGTTTCCTTACCTTTCTCCTTTACCGTTTCCTTTTCTTCATCTCAGATTTTCATGCTCTACTGTCTTCGTGGAACTCTGAGCACCTTAAGCATTGGCAATTGCCCATGACAGGGGTGACTGTCTTCCTCCTTGAGCAATTAGTTTTGCCAGCTGTTTTACGTTTTTCTGAGGTACGTGTTCACAGCTCACGCTGCACCCTTATTGTGTGGAAGAGTAACACAACAAAGCATAACACTTCAAAGTTGTTCCAGACAGGTCACTCTGTAGGCATGGTCAGCCCCACACCATGTCATACATTGGGCATAGACAGGCCTTACCTTTACCATGGACACCTGCTGAGCCTGTGGTGTTGACTTGCTGTTCTCTGTAAAACCTTGAAACTTGTTCTTCCTTCCTTCCTTCCTTGCTGTGCCCACATCTCTGGCATCTCTGATAACTTACTGCTGTAGCAAATGCACTCACTCCTCTAAATTTCTTCAAAGAGATACAGTGTGAAGGCAGTCTGAATCTGACTGCCAGTGCAGTGTAGACAGGTACTGCAGAAAGTGTGAGACTAATCACCTTTAGTGACCTGCACAAGCTTGCTGGAGAAATGGATCTGGGCTCTTTCAAAGACTACATGAAGTTGTTATCCAACACTGCAAGATACTTTCCTGACAAAGGCTGCTGTTTTGTGAGCATGGCAACATGTACAAACACATTAGGAGAATACATCAAATCAAAGTTTATGTCCAAACCTTTGACATGCAGGAAAGAGCAGTGATAAATGGTATGTTTGGTGTACAACAAAGGCCACAGTGGGAACATGCCAATTTATGTCACCATCTATCTTGGTCTGTACCATACAGGTGATCTAGACATCTTCTTCCCACTGCCTGTCCATGGCACATCATTCTTCACCTCTGGAAAGATGGGTGGAACTCTTGTTCTCTGCTCTCTGGTTCACTCCTGTGCAGAGGAGGGGCTGAGGTATGGGATCTGCAAACTGGATTTCATCTTCAGAGAGAACATTTCCTGTTCCTGTGGTCCACCTGGACCCAGAGATGGGGGAACTCCCATCAAGATAAGGAGAGGGATCAAAGAGCAGGGGTTTTGCTCGAGGGGGGCTCTGGGGCAGCCCTGCTGTGGGTGATCCAACACCTGCGCATTCCCAGAGCTGGCAATCAAAGGCTGCATGGCCCCGAGCTGAGAGCGTCTATTTTTTGTTGTCAAACTTGTAAGTTCAAATAGGATTCTGGCATTTTAGTTTTTCTCAGATTTTCCTATCGATAACTTTTCCATTCGTGTACAGTCACATGGATCATTACTTTTTCAACCTTTAATTAAATTCAAGTGATACAAAGTATATTGGGCAGGATCTGCAGGTGGTCTACATCAGGATTAACCCATAGAGACAAGAAGCAGATCAGGCCCATCACACTTCTAAAAGTCAGGTGCTTTCCTACCAGGAAATAAAACCTAAAATAAAAACTGACTTATCACTCCGCTAGCTTTAAACCAGTATATTTACACTGGAATCACTCATAACTGAATCACCACACTATCATAAAGTTAGAGTAACATGGGTGTAAAACAGTTTTTTCCACGGTGTTCTCTCTAAGTTTAATAATATCTTGAGCATTGTGGACTGAGCCAAAAAAAAGCACTCTTTTTCATATATTCTTTAGTCAGTGCAATTTTTCAGCATCCCGGTCTTTATGTTGCAATATTTTAATCATTTATTTAATTGCTGTTTTCCTCAATATATATCTTTCCTCTCTACTTCAAGGCTTTTGGAATTTTTCCAATCAGTCCTGTATCAAAGACCATTTACAGTCTTCTATTTAAACTTCTCATGCTTGTAAACTAAAACCTGTGCAAGCCCCAAGGCCAAGGCTTTGGTTGTATGCTGTCCATAGCTGATTTTTTTTTAATGCATAAACTAATTTTTTAGAAAAAAAATTGTTTTGCAGAAGTAAGAATCTTATCAGGAAGTTGATGCTTACATTTTCTGATTGGGAGGGAAAGATAAAAAGTGAAAAATCTGGAGCTGATAAAAGAAATTTCTTCGTCCTCTATTTTTTCCCTTTCTCTTTTTATTTTTCCTCTTTGTTCTTTTGTCCCCACCCCCCACCCCTCTGCCATTATCTCTATGAAAGGGGAGTGAGAAAAAAAACTGTGAAGTCCAAAAGCCTTTCCACTCCATGTTGAACAAAAAAAGAACTTTGTTATTCTACTGAACATGAGAACATTTGGGAGATCGTAGTTTTCTTGTGGAATTTATATATATATATATATATATATATCTCACACACAGAGTCACACACAAAGAATATGCTGAGTTGGAAGGGACACACAAGAATCATCAAGTCCTACTCCTGTCCTGCACAGGACATCCGGAGAATCACACCACATGCCTGAGGCCACACCAGTGCAGAGCAGAGCGAGACAATCCCCTCCCTGCACTGGCTGGTGATGCTTTACCTGATGCCCCCCAGGACACGGTTGGCCCTCCTGGCTGCCAGGGCACTGCTGACTTACGTTCAACTTGCCATCGACCAGAACTTCAGTATTAATTGCAGTCTTTTTTGGGATATTTTTTAGGATTTCTTTTGTTTGAAGAACTAAAGGCACTTTCCAGGAAGGTGGTCTTTAAGACTGCAACTGGTGGGGAAGCACTAAAGTCCATGAAGTGAGACAGAGAGGGGTAGCATCCCCGAGGTGCTTGCTCGAGTAGAAATGCAAGTCATCAGGCTATTAGCAGTAGTGATGTGGTGGGACAGAAAGGTTCTGTGGAATGCCAAGGACCCTCGGTCTACATCTGTATGTGTTATGTTAGGTGTTTTGCTTTGGACCAAGTCCTTGCAATTCTTGCTATTGCACAATCCTGTGCAGTGTGCTCTAGGATGACCTGGCTTGAGCAGGGAGGTTGGATTGGGTCCCTTTCAACCTTACCCATTCTGTGAAGTCTTGTGCAGTTGCATGGGCTAAACCAGGGGTTTCCATGCTGGGAAGGCAGAGTAGGACTGAGGGATCTTCTGACCTGCCTGTTCCCTGCACTGAATCCCTCCTGCCTTCTAGGGAAGAGCTCCCACATCCTCTACCCACACTGATGCTGCCCATCAGCCTCACCTCTTGCAGATGTGGTAGTTACACCTAAAATTGCGCTGGTGAGTGATGGACAGCTTTCAGGAGAAGCAGAGCTTGGAGTCAGTTTTGGCAACAGTGTAGCACTGAGCAGAACTTTGAAAGAGGCAGTTGGAAATCTCTTGGTAATAAACTTTCTCATGAGATTTTTGGCAACCTTTGTGTCTTGTCCCAGCTGGAAATGCTATAGGAATGTTTTTTCTTGGGCTATTTTGTCACTCCCAATTTCAGATAGCAAGTAGGAAAACATTTATTCTAACATCCGAGAGGTTAAAAAAAAAATAGTCTAGTAAACTGAGTCTTGGAACAAAAGAGAAGTGGAGGGGCTTTGTTTCTGTTTAGACGCCTTCACTCAGTACTCCACAGGAAGTCATATGGAAGTTACAGAAATAAAAAATGAAGGAAGCTGCCCAAACCTTTGAGACATCTAACTAATCTCCTTGCTGGGTTCAGAGTTATTCCTCGTAGTACACGGTCTTTTATTGTGTCAGTCTACTTTTAAACAACCCAAGCAATAAGCCTTCTGCTTCTTCACAGGGTCACAACAATAAAGCCAGTAAATCTCAGAATTAAGAATTTTTTTCCTTAGCACTTGGCCTCATGAATAAATTACTCCAGATGAGCTCATCTCTGGTGGTAGCTGCATTCTTGCTTGTAGCACACAAAAATATTCAGCTTAGCTCTAACCTGTTTCAGGGCAGTCTAGGGCAAATGAACTTCTGGGCTAAAAATGCACAGGTAAAGACTTACTGTGGCTCTGCCAACACACACTAACTTGCCAAGTGATGTATGCCTTGCACGTGTCCAATCTTTTAAATCCATCCCTGACGTTCCCTGGCTTAACTGGTCAGCCCAGGTCTGTTCAACATTTTCATTAATGACTTGGATGCAAGACTTGAAGGAATACTAAGGAAGTTTGCCAATGACACTAAATTGGGAGGAGCTGCCGACTTCTTCAAAGACAGAGAGGCCCTGCAGGGAGACCTCAAAAAATTAGAGGGTTGGGAAATCACCAACCATATGAAGTTTATCAAGGACAAGTGCCAGATTCTGCTCTTGGGATGGGGCAACTTTGGTTGTGTATATAAACTAGGGAATGAGGAGCTGGAGAGCAGTGCCATGGGAAGGGACTTGGGGGTCTCCTGGTCGACAGCAAGTTGACTATGAGTCAGCAGTGCCCTGGAGAGCTGACCGTGTCCGGGGGTGCATCAGGCACACCATCGCCAGCTGGTCGAGGGAGGGGATTGACCCGCTCTGCCCTGCACTGGGGTGGCCTCACCTTGAATATTGTGTGCAGTTTTGGGCTCCACAATGTAAGAAGGATATTAAGACATTAGAGATTGTCCAAAGGAGGGTAAGGAGTATGGTGGAGGGCCCGGGGGGAAGCTGTGTGAGGAGCGGCTGAGGTCGCCTGGTCTGTTCAGCCTGGAGCAGAGGAAACTGAGGGGAGACCTCATTGCAGTCTTCAACATCCTCACAAGGGGAAGTGGAGGTGCAAGTACCTATCTCCTTACTCTCATGACCAGTGACAGGACTTGAGGAAATGACATGAAGCTGAGTCAGGGAAGGTTTAGGTTATATATCAGGAAAAGGTTTCTTACCCAGAGGGTGGTTGGACACTGTAACAGGCTCCCCAGGGAAGTGGTCACAGCACCAACCCTGACAGTTCAAGAAGTGTTTGGACAATACTGTCAGGCACATGGTGTGACTTTTGGAGGTGGTCCTGTGCAGAGTCAGGAGTTGGACTCAGTGATCCTGATGGGTCCCTTCCAACTCAGCATGTTCTATGATTCTCTGATTAAAACACCCCAGTAAATAATAACTCTGCTCTCAAGGCATTTATATGAGCTGGGCACTTTAATTCAGTGCTCAGGCAGGCTATATGTAGTTAACTCTTAATCCTTTCTCATACCTTGGTCCTTCCATCTGCCTCATCTCTTTGGCTGCTGTCTTCTGAATTCCCTGCATTTTCCCCACTCCTTCAGCTCTATGGACTGCAGCACTCTATTCCACGTGCTTACATCTCAACCTTTTCTGAGCACATCATAAACAGGAGTTTAGTTTTAGGTATGAGCAGAGCTTTGAGTGACCCAAACAGTGCACTTTCAATACACCTAATACTGATTCCACTAAGGGCAGCTGTTAATTTACAGACTAATATATTGTGTATTGTTCTCCTAAGGTTTCCCCTTACCCTTTTAACAACTATCCTTTTCAGAAAGATATACATCTAGAGCTCTGTTGTTGTGTCTCAGTTATCTACAGATTACATATAATCAACGAAAAGCTCCTCTCTTTGCCCTGACAGCTCTGCAAGCCTAACCTGGGATCTCTCAATGAAACCAGGATCCTTTTTTGGTTATACATGATTCCCAGGAATCCTGTTTCACCCTGAGCTCTATTATCAATACAATTAAGGTGAACTTGAGCTGGCGTGTAAAGTTTTCAAAAGAGCTTATATGACCCTAGAGTCATGTAGGCTTATTTTCAAAAGTGACTTGGTGCACTCAGTGCCTAAGTGAATTAATTATCTATTAAATTGGTGCTCTCTTATGATTTAAATGCCTTTGAAAAGGGAATTTCAGGTTTCTTCAGCATGCTAGGCATTTCTTATAATATTGGTAATGTTATTTAGGTGCAAATGTATCAGACTTCAGGTAGCACAGAACTGGGAAAGTCCCAAGTTTAATTTGCAAGCTAAAATTTGAGTTTAATGCTCAGAATTTGCAATTTTAGCCTGAAAGCAATGGGAATAAACATAAAACCCTTCAATCCTGGCTTCAATACTGTCACAGACTGAATAACTGAGACACACTGTGGTGGCTGCTGTAAATCCCCATCCAGGGACACTCAATGTGGCTGAAGGAAATGATGGGACATGGCAACAAATAAGACGCTCCATTATATTATAGGACATTTTATTTGGGGATTTGGCATTTTTACTGGGTACTTGCCTTTGCTGCAGTGGGTTACTTCTCTTTGTAGTTCTTAATATTTTTATAAATATTTATAATAAATATGGAAAATTTAAAATGTACACATATTTAAAATATTAGAAGTATGAAAAAAAAATGCACCATAGACATGAAACAGCAATAGTGCATATAGCTGTACTGATTTACTCCTGTTTATCATGAGTTTGCCTCGGAATACTATTAAATGTCCTAACATTGACATCAAGAGAGTTTTCTGCTCTGAAGTTTTATCCTATGTCAACCAAAAGGACTCTGTTCCTCAGTCAAAATGCAATTGTTAGTCATTTTCTGTTTCTCAGTCATGCTGACTGTGGTTCTTCTTTGCTTATATCCTCTTGTCAGAGAATGTTGCTCACAAATAGCTACTCAAATGCTCATGGATGAAAGGTACATTAACAAAAGGGTACATTAGAAACAACCTTTAGTCCAAGTGGGCAAATCAATTTCTCCTGAAACACTACTGATTCCATTGAAGTTAGAATAGAGTTCATCAGTGCTACATATAATTATCATGGAATGAGGTTCACATCTGTACTCTAAGTGCACACTGTCCCACACTATTAAAGAAACTAGTCTTATGTTGGAGAACGATACAAAGAGCTACTTCACTTTAAACAGATTTATCTTTTCATTTAATTTCTAGGTTTTAATTGCGCTCTCAACTCCTCATCAGTTCATACCCTTGGAGAGAAAGTCTGAGGTCCTGAAGAAAAAGCACTGCCATACTTTTGTACGCAAAAAATCAGTTAATTGAACTGGTTCAAAATGAGAATTTTTTTTTTCATACTTCTCCTTCTGTGTACTTAAACTTGCTTCTGATCTTCCAGTGTGCTCATCTTGCCATGGTTAGATAGCTCCTAAAGCCAGCATGACTGCAGGAGCAGAGGCAGGATGTCCTGTGGCAGTGGGTCACTGCAGTCTGAAGAAGGGCTTGACGGGGTCTGTTGGGTGTTACAGGATTGCACAAGGCATAAACCAGGCAGGATCTTGTCCCTAGATCTTTTGTGTTTATATATTTTGACTCCTTGAGGTTAGGTGGCGTTGAGATGCCAGCCCCTCACTTGTGATGCAGAGATCATTTGATTTTTCAGTGATGTACATACTTCACAGTGGTTCTCGGTGTGTTTTTGTAATTAGGCATATTGAACTGTGCCTTGTTTTACTGCTGTAGGAAGAATCTCATTTGTCAGCAGTTTTAAGCTTTGCCAAATAAAGGCTTATTGGCAAACTGCATTGAGCTCTCTGATAATAACCCAACTTTAGAAAACACACACCCTGCTGTGTTGTATTCAAGCCATGGTGCTGTTGAAATTAAAAGGGGAGACAATGCCTGCTTTCAAAAACTGGAGGTTCTTTGTATTCTAATAAAAGCCTAAATTAATGTTTTAAAAGGTTATTGCTATTTTTTACCAGCTAGCTGGCACTGTGTATAAATCTTATTTAGGCAAGGTCCTACATAATTTCACTGTTTTTAACGCGTCAGGCAGTATCATACTGCCACGGATAATCAGTTCCTGAAATTCATTAGTCTAACCCGTTAAATCGCTTTTGTTTTGCTTTAATAGCAGGGTATTTCTGTGTATTCGGGATTCTAATATATGATGTACATTCTGACAACACCAGCAGGGACCACAAATATTTCTTACATAATCTAAAGGACATATGTTTGGCTTATGGCAAAAATAACCTCATCATTCCTGTGTTTTAGGCTGAGGTGTCCATGTGAGGTCCTTTTATAAGAGCAAAGTAATAGGAACTATGTATAATTTAATCTTGTTGGCTTTGAATGCATTTCCTTCAGCTTTTAAAGAGTGCTCTAGGAAATGGAAAAACACACAGTCAGCTATGAAATTCTATGACACTGATGCAGTCAAGCTATAAAATATTCTTTGCATCTTAATTGCATTTTATATAGCCATATAACCTTGTGTAATTCTTAACTCTATAAATCCTAGCTCTGCATCCTGCTCTGGCAGCTTGGTGAGAGCGGCAGAGGAATGTTTCCCACAGTTCATTGTTCAGTTCGGCTGTGTGGGCAGCGCACAAACGTCAGGACTAAGCAGGAAACTTGCACTGAACTTTGCAAACTGCTTTTTGCAGACAAAGGATTCTCCTCATCTCTGTGGATAAACCTGATCTCGCATGGTGAGATCTGTATCTGAGCTCTCTCCAAAAACAGTCGTGATTTGACAGCCTGGGGAACAACAGAGACTATTTTATGTAGTGTGCTTTACTTAAAGGTTTGTAGGACAGTTTGAGGGAAAAGAGAAGATAGTTTTATTGGCATATAACTGTGAGAACAAAGCAGGGCATGACAAAAGCTAAATACCTATCAGATGAGAGATCAAGCCAAAGCCAGAACAATCTTTCAGGCACCACCAACCACGTGAAACACTGACATAATGCAAGTGTGCCCGCGGTGATGCTGGACCCAGCAACACAGCAGATGCACTTACCAGTCCTTTTTGCCCTCTGATTGCCCTCTTTCAGTGAGAGCTGCATCCCCAACCAGTGCCACACTGGTTGGGGATGCTTCTCCACTGTAAAACAGAGACTGAGAAAAGGAGACCCATATGCAGACACGGGAGACTGTGGTTTAAAAGTGAGGAAAACAGTGGGAGGATCATAAAGCGATGATGGATGTGATCTGTTCAACTCTGTAGCATATTTCTAATAATAGAAAGTTTTAGAATGGATAGACAGAGACATAACAGGATCCAGTGGCTGAAAACTGAAGCTGGATAAATTTAGATGAGAAATAATGCTCTGTCTACACTGCAGATTACAGCACAGTGTTGAGACGCATGAACATAAAATGAGCTAATTCAGAGAGCAAAAGCCATCCAACAGCAGCAGCAGGGAGATCCCAGATTGATATCGCTCAGCAGAATAAAAGAGCTTGCCCAGAGGTCTGTGCTACTGCAGCCCAGCCACTAGACCAGGTTGCTCAAAGTTCCATCCACCCTGACCTTGTCAAGAGCAAATGTAGCTCATATTGCAACATCTCATCAAGGAATGTTGAAATTATTGAGTGGCGTGCTGTGTCTCACTTTACACGTAAGATGTAGACAGATTTTACATTAAAGTCCCATTCTGGTTTTAGGAATTCTGCATGGCTGCGTAAAGTGGATACTGTTGAGAACCTGTCTAGAAATATTGGGGGACGTCAAGCTATTTGTATAGTTGAAACTTCGTGCTAAACCAGCTGAAACTCAGAATTTCCATGTCATGGTGAATTTTGATATTTTAATGTTTGGCTTTGTTTTACTTTTGAAGATTTTTTTGGTTTCTTGTAGCACTGAAATTCTGTAATGCTTTTTTCTTTAGAAATGCTTTCCACAAAATGTATTGCTTTTGACAAATCAGCATTTCTGCAATGGAAAATCCTTCATGACTGAAAAACTTCCAACTCCCCATCACGCAGTTGCACTTGAAACTCATGGGTTAATCTCTGTGAAGTTCCACAGGACCACCGTCTGCAGGAGGGACTTTTACAGCCTCTTTTAGAGAACAAGAATAAAGAGGAACTGACTTGGGCCCAAAGGGATTAATTGGTACCCTTATTTCATTAGGTTATTTAAAGCAAAATTCTCATTAAACTTTCATTGGAATAACGTTAGAAAAAATCTGTCAGCTGCAGCTGTTGGGAAGAATTGAGAGGTCAGCAAATTACCAGATGATAACAAAAAATAGTATTAAAGTCTGAGAGAGGGAGAATAAAGGTGCAGACTGGAGATCTGGGAGCTTTTAATTCTCTGTTTTTATATTTGTTGGATATGCAGGCACTGGTGGGCCATTTGCTCTATGTAAAGTCTGTTGAGCTAAGAAGGGTCAACAGAAGCTGAGGAAACCTCACAAGCCTAGAGTGTGAAAATAAGACAAAGTTGTTCATATGGCTTGTCACTGAGGTTGTTTGGCTTTCTCTGGCCTAATTAGCTTCTGTGATGATTTATGTTCTCTTAGTTCATCATGGTGAAACCACTGCACTATGCAACACTGATGGATTAGTTTTGGCACCCCCAAAGTGACCGTGTGCATGTTGGGGTGAGATCAGGACAGCATGGCAGTATGGGGAAGAGAGCAGCATTAAACCTGAACTCCACATGTCTTGTGTCACAGCCTTTACATTTCTGAAGCTGGATTTTTTGGATTTATTTTTGTATTAGGCGTGTAAATTCAAGTAGAAAACCTTTCCACTGGGTTAGCCTGAGGAAGGTGTGAATGGTGGTTACTGCCTGATTGGGTTTGGTTAGTTTTGGTCCGCTTTCTGTGCCATTTGGACCTGTGTAAAGCGGAGGGGGCCAGACTCCTTACAAACAGCTTTCTGGGGTCACTGTTGCCATGAGATGAAGGGTCAACAGCACAACTCGTTTGCACTTGAATGCACAGTCTGCACTGAAGCCATTGGACACCTTGGCCAGACTGCTATGCTAGCAGTCAGGATGCCTGAGTTCCCATCACAGTCCTGTGACCTCAGCCCTCCCCTTCCCAGTGTTCTCTCTCCTTCCTCTCCCTGTCCTTGTCTGTGGTGGTTTGGGCTGTGCTTAGACTGTCTTAGAGGGACAACAAAGCCCTGGGCCCACCTACCCAGGCCAAGACATCCAAATGCATCCATATGTGGTACTGGCTGCTGGTACTGTTCCCAGAGAGCTTACACAAATGTGACCAGGGACAGTCTGCATTTGGGAGGATCAGTGGAAAAGGAAGGTTCAAAATGCTGCATCATCTGCCAACACTACTTGCAGTAAGCAAGGCGAAGCAGCTTATCCTCAAGCAAACTATTTGCTAAAGAAATCAGATTTGAAGCCCTAAGAATTGAAGATGAATTGATTGTTCTTCCTTTATGGGACAGGAATACTACTGGTGTCATACTTTGATGCCACTAAATGGACTTGATGCTCAGCTGCTGCAGCCAAGTAGGGCTCTGCTTCTTTCCCTTCCCCTTGCTGTCCCCCTGCCACTCCCCTTCTGCTGGCACTGACAGTTTTCTGCCCCCACCAGAAAACGTGTTCAGAAAGCTAAATCAGCAGAAAATTAGCCTTACACAAACGAGCAGAAAGCCGGCAGCTGGCTCAGGTCTACAACCCAGCTTGTCTGAGGCCAGAAAAATGCCAATGCACAAGGAAGAGTGGGAGGAGAGAAGCAGGACCATTTTCAGTGGTGACTGTTGTTTAAATCAGAATAGTTACCCTACAGAGCCACAACATAAGTCTTGAAAATGCCAGGATGTGTACCCTGCCTCTACTAAGCCTCCCAGGCTGTCTGTCAGTTCTCACAGCTCAGACATCCTTCAAGCTCTTCTGCAAGCCCCTCGCCTGAAAGGCTCTGCAGGCACAGGCACATCAGCAGATCCAGCCTGCAAGAATTCTTGGCTGGGGAATATTCCTATTTCTACTTGCTTTTTTTTTTTTGTATACTTACATTGTGTTGCAAATGCTGATTGTGTTTTACCCTGGAGATTATAAATCCTAACGAAGTACACTGAAATCATCGAGCTATTTCAGTTAGCAGTTCCTGGCCAAAAGAATTTTTGTGTTTTTTTCCTGTAAGTGAGGTTACCATCAGTGCTTGAAATTTGGCAACTGCTGAAGTCCTGTGTAGTATCACTGAAAAAGGAATAACGTAGTCCTTAAGACAGGGAAATCTGACCTATATCATGAAACACCTCTTCCATGGTCTGCGCGTACAGAGAGTTCAGACTCTCGGGTAGCTTAGCACAACTTCAGTATTTGTGCTCTTCTGATTACCAGTGGTAACAGTCCATGTGCAACACTTCCAGTTCCTGACAGATACATGGAAATGTGAGTTAGCATAACCCGCTGTCATTGAAGTGTAACTTACTTCACGATTGCTTGAATTATATCCCATTTGCAAGGGACTATGAACACACAAGTGCAGAGTTGGCATGACTGAGCTGACACATGCCAACGTGTCATGCTGCAGGAGCTCAGTTATAAGCCTGAACTCATATGGATATATTCTACCAGGGGAGAACTGGCATATCCGTACTGGGTCTAATGAAATTGAAGTAACTACTCCTCAATTGAAATTTAGTTTCTCATTCTGTGGGGGTTTTTTTATGAAACAGAAGGGTGAGGACTGACTTCGTTAGTCTTGCATGTTGCTGCATGAGGTACTATAGATGGGTAGAAAGCTCTGCAGCCACACAGACAGAATTGGAATGGTCTTTAACGTCTGGAAGCTGTATTGAGACAAATCAATCTCCAGCTTGAATATGAGGTAGACATACCTATATACTGATCTTTAGGAATCTACCAGTGCACTTGTATTGATAGAGGATCAAATTCTTAGTTGAATTACAATGAAGTGCAATTCCATTAATTTCAGCTGCTCCCTGCCCTATCTCTCTCACAGCTTTAGCATCTTGGGCCTTCAGGAACAGACTTGCTTAGTCTATTGCCTTTGAGAAACAACTCTTGTCCTTAATGTTAGCTCTATTTCACCTCTAGTGAAGCAGTGGGATTTGCAGACTAATATACAGTGTGTTCCCAGAAATGCATACACGCAGTAAATATAGGTATTTAAGGTTCACACAGCTCACTGAAATAATTTCTACCAGGGCATCACACATGATCAATACTTGCCTCTCTTCTAGGTTTTTATATTATGCAGAGGCCTAGCAAAAGACATTTTTAGTATGTTTGAATAAATAAAGCTTATTTCTATCTTCAGGGTTTGGGTCTTGTCTCAGAAGATTTGTAGACAACACTTGAGACTGTCCAGCAGACAACTGAGAATTCCTTTGTCCAGAGTTCCTTCATATTTGCTCCTCCAGTGGTTGCACAGCCAGAGCCATCACCTGGACAAGGCATATGCACAGACCTTCAGTTTCCACATAGATGATGAACTGTCAATTCTTTAAGGCCAAGTGTGTGCTGCAGCACGGGTGCCCTGCACGAGGCTGCTCTGCTCCTGGTCCCCTACGTACCACACAGAGGGGCTGCAGGGGGCTTTGCCCACCATGGGGAAGACAGTCAAAGGGCAAACCTGACATTTCCCTCTGCTTCTTTCTCATTGATAGAGAAAGCAGAGCATTCACGAGTCAGTTCCTCAGTGTTGCCAAACTCCGTCACTCATAAATCCTTAATTGGGCATGCAAAATCATGTCACTTGGGGCTTTTTTAGGGCCTTGAGTTGTGTTTTTCAACTCTGTGTCTTTTGCCTCCTAGGTTGCAGGAGCTTTGGGTACCTTTCTTTCAAATCTTCTGTTGTAATTCCCAGTTTAAACAGGCAGCAGTTCCATGTTCAGCAGCAATCTCAGCTGGGCTGCATCTTCAAATGCAGGCCAACAAATTGGGATATATACGTAAGCTGGAATATGGGATATCCTCAGCCACTGTTTGATCTCCTGACTATATTTCTACTCCCAAGCTTGGCTTTTGAAGTGCTTGGGTTTATAACCAAGCTATAGACATCATAGAAAGACATCCCGAACAGAGTCAGTGGGGTCTCTTGTATATTATAGTAAACCAGAATTTCAAATACACCAGAAAACCCTACTCACTGTGCTTTTAAATAGCATTAGAATTGCTGTTTTGCCATTTTGCAACTATGAATCATTAGACTCCAGGAATGTAATGCCCATTAGATCATCCAGTTCGGCTCCCAATCCCTGTCAGATTGTTCTCTATAAATATCTTCCTCATATGAGGTATTGCATTCAGTTTACTACATCTTAGACTTTCCACTGGTTCCCTTGGAAAAGAGTGGATCAAGAATACTAGGAAACATCAAATCACAGTGAATATGTCATTCCAGACTGTAAGCAAGCAAAGCTAAAAGTAATTTGAGGACCATGTACAATGAAAACCTTCCACTTCCAAAACAACTACCAAACATCTACTCTGAGAGGGGAGCCCTTGCATATTTTTGGAGAGTTGTAGTTTTTCCTCTGTCAGAGATTTTTATTTAAGTAATAAGATCAGAAAGAATATGCTAGAAGCTCAGAATAGTGGGGTTTTTTGGAGAGAGAAAAAATGAAACAGACTTATGGTTCTACTGCTTGTTTATGTGCCATCCTCCCTTATTGGTAAATAATTACAAGCAGAATCAAATGATAGATATCTGCTATGCTGAATTCCACTGTTCTGATTTAATTTCACTAAGCATGGAGGTTTTGAGTCTGATTTTTAAAACTGTCAGGCGCCAAATGGCATGCTTCACATTAGCCTGCAGTTCTGTACCTAATTTGCATTCAGTTATGCAAATTAAACATTTGACTTGAGTAATCACACACAAATCAGCATGTCTGATCATTTGCACACATGGTTATTCACTTCATTTGCTCAAATAAAATATATACTCAAGGTAAATAGACAGCTTAGTCCGTAACCATTTCAGTGACCAGCTTCAGGATTTTTGAGGCTGATAATGTTGTTTCTTAAGGGGGCAGCTGCAAGCAGTTAATAGTATAGGCATTCTTTAATAAAATTTCCTTTGTGCATGTTTGCATGCCGTTTGAATCTGTTAGTGATGGACATAAGGTTGCCTGTGTGCATGTAAAGTCAAATGCATGGAAGTTTGATAAAGCTGACCTTCAGTTGCATTTTTGTCTGTTTGTATGCTAAAAGCAAGTAGGAAAAAATAACCCTGAGGACTAGTTAAGCATGCTTATAGAACATAACCTGGTTTGGACAGCTTAAGCAAGAAGTGCATCTACACATATGCTAGTTAGAAATGTGCAAATTTAGCATTTTCCTGTGTTAAATAAGCAAAAAATAAAATTACTTCTGCACCTAAATATTCCTTCTGTCAGTAGCATTCCTCTGTTCCAGGAAGTTGCGATAATATGGATTGCTATCTGATGAAAGAAGATCAGCTTTTGGAAGAAATGTGAAATTATTTAGCAAGTGAAGCAGAAAGTGGGGGTTCAAAATATTTCAAACACATTCAGTTCTTCAGGGAAAAGTGGCTGTTGGCACAGGCACAGAAAACTGCCTTGATACACTAATGCTCAACAAATATCTTGTCTATGAAAAATGCACTTGATAAGCAAGGTCTTTTGAAATTAAGATGGTTTTATTATTTCTTTGTGTGCAAAATTGGAATGTAACCAGTTCCTGTAAATTAGATAAACAAGCAGTTTAGGAATTAATCCTAAGAAAGAGATTAAAAGAAAATAATATTTTTCTTCCAAGGTCGCTGTAGGACATCCAGCAGCTGCCCACTCAGGTGGTGCAGTACCAAAGCTGCCTGCCTGCATGGTGAACCATGAAGGACTATAAAGGCTGTTTGCCATAGGTAAACCACGTCTGGTATTGCATTCATGACTGCTCAGGTAGATAAGGAAGGCTGGAACATGTGAACTGAAAGGAGCTCTGTAGCGAATTACAGAAAATTGAAGTCCCTCTGAAACCATAATAGTGCTGAGATCTCTGCTTCTGTGTTTATGCACTAGGATTCTTTGGGGCATATTCATAAGGCTTTGGTACCCAAGGAAATGGGCTCTCAGGAGCATCAGCTGTTGTTTTCAGGCACCATCATGAGTTAGTTGCTACTTTAGCTAACCCATCTGGATCCCCCTTGGTCAGATACATAAAGTCCCCGGTGGTCAAGGTGGCCTCATTCCTGCCAAAATAACCCATGGTCAGGAGAGGAGCTGCTGACGGTCTATGTAAGGTGTCTTTACTTAAAAATGTACTCTTGCCCGAAAGGTCAGGGATGGTCATGGCACTGACAGACAGTCCAAGAAACAGTGCTGTCTCCCCAGCATCTCTCCATGCCGTGCCACACCACACACCTACACAGAGAGCTGCAGGGAGTATTTAGAAGACCTCAAATGATAAAAAAACATAATGTGTACAACAACTGCAGAGCAGTTTTGATTGGCAGGAGTCATGCAGGCCCTGAGCACGGCTTGCCTTTGCGGCATGCCTGGCCAGAGGCATGCCCCATGACCTCAGACTAAACATCCCCTTTACAAACAATGAGAGTGAGAGATAAGTTTTGCTTTGTTTTGGTCTCCATATTAATTGTGATTAAAAATAGAGCCCTCAGCAGTGGCAAGGAGCAAAACAACTGAGACATTGTTAGCTTTATCAGGAGAAACAGGGAGAGAAAATGATGAAAACATGATGCAAGCCGAGAGACCAAGGACTGGGTAAGTCTGGGCAACCCGTCCCCCTCCAGGTCAATCTACCTGCTCATTTTTAGTGCAGAACATTTTCCATGTCAGTATTTAGTGGCTGGAGATGACAAACCTGTTCTTAGATTATTCATTCCCTGCCTCTAGTTCAGGATTACACAACTACAACTAAATCATTTGGTGTTCTCAAGACTTTAGCACTGGAAGTAAAATCTCAGCCCCACGGGGATTTCCAATACCAACATTATTCATCAGTTTCAACAGATTTTACTCAAGGGAAATAACATTCCAGCTTATTCTGAAAGTCTTGACTGAGTTCATCTCTAGAAGGTGAAGACTGCAACACCAGAGCTGTGTAGGGAGATGCTTCTGATAGATCAGTGCTTACATTTTCTAGTGGTTTGTTTCAATGCTTTGTGGATGAATTTGGACTTAGTGATGATAGAGGAGTTTGGAAGCTTCATTTTAAACAGTATGGGACAGAAATACCCATGTATGCAGAAACAAATCCCACCATTAGCATTCATTAGTTTTTTATTACACCATCAGACAATGATCTCTATCACATGAAAGCTCAATTTTCTTGACTATTATATGAACATAAATATAATAAATGACATCTGCACAGCAGAAGAGATGATACCTTAAAAACCTTCTTCTATTTCCTCCCAATGTATTTCCTATATGCTCACACTCAAAACCAAGAGCAGTTCAAAATGAACAGAGTGAGTGGAAAAAAGCAATTTTCATTTCATTTTATACACAATTAGAAATGTTGTGATTTAAATCTCAGAGCAAGCACAGATATGAAATCTGGACTGGCTGAGACCAAAGGTTTGTCTGATTCTGTATGTGGTCACTCTTAATGGTCATTATTATAACAGTGTAATAACCAGATAAGCAAACATTAGCCTTCCCCACTATGCTCTTCCAGCCTCCAGCCATCTTTGGCTAAGCGTCAATAAATAGAGTATTTGCATTCATAGAGTGATAGAATATGATGAGTTGGAAGGGACCCACAAGGATCATCAAGTCCAACTCCTGGCTCTGCACAGGACCAACCCCAAGGGTCACACCACGTGCCTGAGAGTATCATCCAAACACTTCTTGAACTCTGTGAGGCTTGGTGCTGTGACCACTTCCCTGGGGAGCCTGTTCCAGTGCTCTGGGTGAAGAACCCTTTTCTAACCTACACCTCCCCTGACACAACTTCGATTCATTTATCCAGTTGCTTTCTGAATCTATTTAAACTTACAGCATGAATGAAATCCTGCTAAAAATAACTCTCTAGTGTTTTCTCACATCTGGACCTCCTTGTCTGCTTTTACCTTGCCGTGTGCACATTTAACATGATGTTGTCCAACTCTTGCATTTGAGGATTCATTTATCTCTTTTCATATTTCTCCCTCAAATTTTCCTTTCCTGGCCTGAAAAAATCTTAGCCTATTTAACTTGTTCTTCTATGGAAGCTGGTTTTTTTTTTATCTTTGACTGTCTTTTTTGCCCTTCTCTCTCTATTTTTCTGTCTACTATGTTCTTTTTGTGACAGAGGTGGATTTAGACACTGCCAGTGTGATGTCTCTGTCTTGCTCTCTGTTCCTTTGCTATCATTCAGATTGGTGTCTGAACATTTGCATTTCTGAGCATTCAGACGGTGTTATAGCACAGTCTATTTTGACGTGGGGATCTCATTCCCAAGGAGTAAGATGGAGTTTAGGTCCCATCTCTGTAGATAGAGAAAGGACTATTCCGTATGTGCTAGATTTTATATCAATTTATATTGAATTCCATCTGCTCTTCTATCACCCAGATGCTGGTAATCTCCCTTTCTTGTGGGTTTTCTCTTATAACTTGCTTTTACCTTTCTGTTCTGCCTTTTAACCAATGTGAAAAGCTTCCCTCTTACCCACAGCAGCTTAATTTCTTTAAGCATTTCTAGCAAGTGGTCTTGTTGAGTACCTTTGGGCACAAACTTTCCAGTTGAGCTATGTCAATGAATTCTTCTTGTTCACATGCTTGTTATCTTCTTCAAAAATCCTTACTGGAGTTGTGAAGTAGAATTTTCCTTTGCAAAACCTGAGCTCGACTTCTCTAGTATATCCTGCTTATCCCAGTGTCACCTAAATATATTATTTAGAAACTTTTTATATATACATTTTGCCTGGTTCAAGTATTTTTCTTAGAGCCTTTTTAAAAATTGGTGCTACGTTTGCCACTTGCCAGTGTTCTGATGCCAAAATAATTTTTAGCCAACAGCTGCACACTATAGTTAGCAGTTCAGCTGAATCAAGATGGAAGTAGAAAAAACACTGATTTTGGTTGTTTTGTTTGTGTTTTTGTTTGTTTGTTTTGATGTTTTTGGGTTTTTTTCCTTTGGTTTGGTTTGCCTTCTGGAAAAGAATTCAGTTTTTCAAGTTTCTGAATGGCTTGGCATTTAGTTTGCTGCTAGTGTCAACCCATAACATTCAGTGATTATCTGCTATTTTACCTTTTGACTATTTGGCAAATATTGTGATAAAGGGCAGTCAGCCAGTCAGAGAGTAGAGAACCTGACCTGTGCTGCAAGCAGTGGAAAACCTGAAATGAAATGAAATGACAAGCACAAAAAACTAACAGTAAACTGGAAATAAAGCTAAATAAAAATCACATAAAATAGAAAACTTGGAAAGAGGCAAAACAAAGCAGTCAATTTTATTATGAGTCATTCTCAATATTTTTCCATTTCAAAGAGGTTGCTCTTCTCAGTGAAAACCCAACTTTGCCATAAATGTTTCTACCACTATTAGAACTGAGCTTGGAGGAAAGCAGCATGTCCAGCAGTATCTGTTACTCATCGGGGATGTTGTATATTTAAACTGACGTAGGACTGCACTACAGAGGCTGGAAACATTAAATAGCATGCAAGTTTGTGTTTCCTTGAGAATATAATTGCCTGACCTCTACAACAGATGCTATTTGCCAAGATTTTCTTAACAAAGGCAGTGACCTTAGTTTACTACATCAAATGTATTCAAGCTTTGGCACTGGCATATGCCACATTCCCTTTCTTTCCTCTGCAGTTTTCCCTATTGTTTAACTCACCCTATTTACTTGAGGCCCAAAAGAACCAGCACAAACTACCTGCTCCACCACACGTATTGGGCTGATATTGAATTACAGTTCCTTATTTTAAGAAGTTTTGTCAGTGTGCAGTCCTGCGGAGCGTTGTTTATGAAATAAGGCTGTTACAAGGTCAGAGGACTAGCAACCCCGTGGGATGGTAAATAGCATTGCAAACCATACACTGTTAATTATTTAACATGTCTTCAGATGAGTGATTTGAACTGAACAGTCTCGTCTTTCACAGCTAAACACTGAAGATGACTCAAAAGCTTTTATGACCTAAATCATCCAGGATAATTTACCTCTGAAAACTGAGATGTTAAAGAAACAGAAAAAGAAGCTGGGCTTCTTGCAGATTTGAGTCATTGTCCCTTTACATTCCTTTTTCTTACCAACCACAACATACCCAGTTCCTTCTCTTGTATTCTATAACATCCTAACCAGGTAAAAGACATTAGATGCCAGCTGGGTCAATTTGTACCTGTGCCAACCCCTGTTGAACATATATGTCTGGGTTCAACCAGCATCTCCCTTATCTGCCTTCCTAACCATTAATTTTCATGCAACCTGTAAGAGCTTTATTTCTCTGAGCCTCCAACCAGTCTGTCAAATCCAAATGGAATGGATTCAGTGTTGGCAGGGAAAGGAGGAAAATGCAAAGACCCTCAGCAACCAAAATTCCAATGACATGGTACTCTTCCATGCTTATTGTCTCTGGAAATCAAATGTCCCCTGTGTCAATCATCCAGCCAGAAACATGCTATTTATTAAAAAAGCATCTGTAAAATAGCTATCTACTTAAAAGTAGGTCATAACGGGTGCATCCTGCAAAAGTTCACTAGTGACAAGCTGCTTCACATAGGAGTCGCCCCTTAAAGCTTGAGGGGCAGCAAAGACTTGTCTCCACAATAGAGAGAAATGGCCATCCTTTGCTTCATTTCCTCTTTCTTTCTTCTTTAATTCTCCAGGATCTTGCTGGAGATCTCTTCTTTAGCTGGGTTCTGTCCTTTGCTCCTCAGACTACATCATACATTGTCTCATCCTTATCTCCCTGCTTCATAATTCTTTTATTCTCTTTCCCCTGTTCCTCTTTGCTATCTTTTACTTGAAATTGCACCATGCCTGCATATACTCATGTCTCCTAAAATGCACGTCAACCATGTTGGTCAGAAAGGGGAGTGGAGGCCAGCAGCACTGCTTGAGTAGGCACTCAGCCTCAGGTTTGCCAGGGCAGTTTTAACAGCTGCTCAGCTTTGACACTTAATCCCCATTCATTTTGAGTAGGATTTAGTGGTCTAAATCCCTCTGAGCCTCTGGTCCCAGGTCAGCAACATTATCCATTCCACATCACAGCTCCTTAGCAAGACCCTCACAAAACTTAGGCTATTAATGACAGAAGTGGCCAATGTATGTGGCCACTTTTCGTTGTGCTCACATCATCTCTCCTGCTTCCTAATTAAATTGCAGTTGTGCTGATTGGCAGGGATGTACTTATGCCTGAAACCATGATATAAGACTGCTGGGGTGAGAAGCCAAGAGGGGAAAAGGTCAGAGCAATATGGAAGCCTAGGCTCTGTGGGGATGTAGGACTGTCAGTTTGTGGACTGCCTGATTTCACCGTGTTCTCAGGAGAATTAAGTCTCTATGCACATTCTTCTCCCTTTTGCTCTCTCCAACACTACAACAAGAACTAAAGGAAACTGTGGGTAGGAAGGCAGATTTTCCAGTTCCCTTTGTAGGAATGACCCACTTAACAGATGATACAATCAGGGTATTTACTCTTTTTTTGCCGCTTCCAGTAAGGGATGTTCAAGGGCAAAATGCCCATTCATTGGGATGCCCAGTGTCCAAATTAGCTGGCACAAAGGAGCTAATCTTGTCCTCAGCAGTCCTATTTGTTCAGGTGCAAAGCAAGTATCTGCAGTAGCTACCATCTAAATACAGATACTGACACCTAAAAAAAAAAAAAAAAAAAAAAAGAAAAAA
>JAWMRA010000001.1:37686324-37717500 GCA_035584735.1 Pseudotriccus pelzelni | reverse complement strand
AAAAAAAAAAAAAAAAAAAAGAAAAAAGAAGAAAATAAAGAAATAAGGAGAAAGAATACCATTTCAGACAAACAATAGTAAGCCCAAGCAAGTTTCAAGTAAATTAATTGTGGAACAACACAGTGTACCATTTTGGCCTCCCGAAATGGAACATATTCCTTATAAAATGGGCACACTGTGCAGCTCTCTGACATTTCCAAATTAAACAATAGGACCACTAGAATGGAAAGTCTGCAGGAACAGCAGACAAGGAAAGGAAGTTTAGGTTGAACAAAGGTTTTGTTCATTTTTATAGCCCCTGGAGGAAGACCAGTGCTGTACAGAAGCTGTTAATGATGGGCTGGATTGGATGGCCGAAATCAGTGCCAAGATCTAAATGTGTTTTTACTCCAAACTCCTCCCCAGCTGTCAAGATACCCTGCAGAATTTTCAGCTGGTATGAACCCCACGGGCTTCTGGATCAACACCAAAAAAAAGGGTGGGGGGCAATCCTATCTGTGATTTCACATTACCTTCTCACTGGATAAATGCAATGCACTTGCATGAAATTGCAAATCATTAAGCTTTGTCTGACAAACTTGCAAGTTGCCCTAAACTCTTGGGTTGTAGGACGGAATTGTGCTCGCTGAGGGCTTGCTCAGGTAACTATGGCAACTCTGCCTCTCTGTTAGGCTTTGAAAGAATTGTCCTTAAGTGAAAACAGCTCCAGTCTACCATTGCTGTTTAATAAATAATCTGCCAGTGGAGGAGGATTCAGGTTCAGAGAAGCAGTGCTTCCTTTCAACTAAGCTGGAGAACAGTAAAGTAAAATTCAGCAAAACCATTTTCAGAATTTCCATTACATGACTTTGTTCCTCCAGCATGTAAACAAATCCCTCATGTGCTCCCGGGGCTCAGTGGAGAGGTGCAGGCTCTGGGACCTGCTCCTCACAGCAGGTAAATGCAGAATTAGAGCTCATGGACTGCTTTTCCTTGTAATCTGCCTATTGTACTTGAAGCCATTTCAAAGCTGCATGTCAGCATTTTAGATCTACATGACCAAAATGAGATGTTTCTTTCTATTAGGCAGAGAGGGAAAGAAAAGGAGAGAAACCTTTTGAAATTTTTCATTCAAGACCGTCAGGGGGACATTCAACCTGCATAATTCTGCGATATGTCAAAGTGCATTGGGGTCAGAAAATAACACTGTACAGTTCCTGAGTAGGAATGATGTTTACAGGCCTTACTTTTACAAGTTTGGATTCTGCCAGGGGCATTACATGAGAACTTACAATTTGTTCTTTATAACTAAGAGCCATTTTGAATAGTAGCCAGGCAGTTCAGGCCAGGTTCTTCTTTTAGGCTCTGATGCATTAAGGACAGGCCTTGAGGCCCATTATGAGCTTTCTGTTGACTTCAGTCAGGGTTGGGTTACTTGGGCATCTCAGAGGCATAAAGGTGACTCAACGGCAGGCTCACTTCTCCTGCCTCTTGCTGCAGTAGAGTGAAGGAGGGATGGCCAAAGCAGCGGAGTTCACCCTGCTCTTCAAGCATGTCCATGCATTTTGAAGCCTGAGGCATCTCTGTTCCAGCACACATTTTGTACTTGGCTGTATTGCCTCTTCTTCATGAGAATGGGCAGCATGATGTATTCAGAAGTGTTGTCAGATAAGTAGAAGAAAGCTTCTGGGGCCAGCCGAGCATCTTCCACAGAGAGGATGTTGCAGACCTAACAGGATCCAAGGTGCCTTTCAGATCTAAGCATTTTAAAACCTGCCTCAGCCCAGTCTCCTGACCAGCAAGGACAGCTTTCACCCCACCTGTGACCTCCATTCCCTCTGTCCATGAGCATGCGCTCTGAAAGGCAGGCAAAGGCACTGAGGGCCACAGTGTGCCCTTTCATCCCTCTCTGCCCTCTCACTGTTGAGTCCCATCCAAGTTTACCTGCCAATATCCACTGGTCTCTGCCAGCATAAACAGTGGCAGAGGGCTACAGGGGCTGCAATTCCACTCACAAGGAGGGCAACAATAAGAGATCAGTTTGGTCGAGAAAACGTATGGAAGTGGCCAAAGTGGAGGCATGACCAAAGCAAAACAAATACCTACAGAAATGGTACCTGTATGACCCCTCCAAAATACCGCAGAACCATGGTAGGACCACCTCTGCCTCCCCTGGCTCCACAGCCTGGGTGGAGGGCAGCAGTTCAGATCCTTTGAACATGGTCCCACAGGGATGCAGGGTCCAGCATCATCAAGGGCGGCACCTGCCTCAGCTCTGTCCACTGGGCATCAAGATATTGAAGCCATCAGGAGCATCAGACAGAAATAAGTCCTGGTCCCCACCCCAGGACAAGGCAGGGGCAAGCCTATGGACAGTGCCAGGATGAGTGAGATGACTGAGGAAATGGAGGAAATGTGTTTTCTACTGAAACCCCCAAATTTGGAAGATGATTTCCACCCTGTCATATCTCTGCTTTCTTGGGATCTGCTGGATCCTGAGCTGAAGATGAAGGCTTGCAGGCTCATAGACACTCTCTGGTTATTGTGGATGAGGCTGGGACATGAAGTCATTAAAAATAACTCCTCTTGCCACTACCCAAATAACTCAGTAGGGTTGAATGGCTGTAACCCAATTTGACCTTTTGTCATTCTGAGTGCTGCTATTATGAGGCTTCAGTTTCATGATTTGTGGAGAGTAAATTCCCCTCCAAACAAAGGCCAAACCAGAGCCAGGGCCTCATGCACATCTCTGGAAGAGCAGGGTGGGGTGGCCATGCCTGAATTCTCTTCAAGCTGAGGCAGCCCCAAAACCATCATGTTTTTAAGGGGGCCCTGTCACTGGGTATGGCTGAGAGCCTTCAACCAGGAGAGTCGTCCGGAGTGAAGTGAAGGTTTTTCACTGCAATCTATTAACATTTGGGCAAAGTATGCCTTTGTAGGTGAGATAGTTTCCACTCCTGATGGAAAAAAGGAGGGGGAGGAAAGGGAGAGAGGCTCAGAGCCTAAGAATCCTAACACTGAGATGTCTTAATTAAAAGTAAACTTTCGCTTTGGGGTGGCTGTGGTTAGAGCAGCAGGCAGAGACCTGACAGCACAGGCTAAACAGAGAGAAAAAGACTCTTTCTTCTCTTTTTTTCCCTCCAAACATTCGCTTTGGCCTCAGTCTGAAATGGCTTCGAAACTGCAGACACCTTCATGTAAATGTTCTTAATAAAGAGAAAAAAAATGTCCGCTGCGTGACATTTGTAATCCTTCTGATTTAGATGTTTTAATAATGTGGGAGTTTATCTTGGAAGATGGTGGCTGACCTGGAATTGAAAGTACATCTCTGCCAACTGCTCAGACAGAAGACTTAAATATAATAATATAATATGTGTCCGTATGTATATGTGTATATAGATATATATATATACACATACACATATGTAGACATATATATGCATGCGCCATATAAACACATCTTTAAATAATCATAAACTCCTTTTAAAAATTATTTCATCCCAAATTAAGGTATAGACAGCATCTGATTGGCTCAGACACTATAGAGTGGTGCCCCCTGATATATTCATTTCCTATTCTGGTGTGGTTAATTGGGTATTGCAATTTAATTACCGCAGTCAATAGCACTTTCAGTTGAGTGTCTTAAGTGTTCATTTAATTTACTGTAGATTTAATAAGGCAGCGGTTATATGTAAAGCTGTTAACCATCTGGATGGGCTGCAAAGCCCATCTTTTCTCTTGTGTAGCTGGAGCCTGATCCAAGTCACACTGATGTCTACAACAGTCTTTCTGTTGACTTCAGGAGCTTGAGACCTAGGCTCCTTGGGGAGCTGGGAGGTGGGCAAATGCCTCTGGCTGTGGGCTTTCTGGCTGGCCTGTGTGAGGGTGGTTTTTTAAAGTGTTGTTTCTTTTCTGCAGGCAGTTTCATGTAGCAGTAATGGCAGGAAGAGCAACTCATGACTTAGAGCTTGGTAGTTGGGAGCTATGAGACTGATCCTTTTTGGTTAGAATTTTAAGTGAAGTTTCAAGAGGCTTCTCACAGCCTGGGTAAGCAGGTGATGAGTTGGGTCACACCTAGGAAAATGTAAAATAAACACACCAGTTTGGCAAGCCTCATGTAACTGAGCGATCTAGTCTATCCCTGTCACAAGGTCTGGCAGAGATGTTCATCCTCTCTCCACCTTCTATGAGTCACTAGCTCATGCCATGGGTCAAGAAATAGGCAGGTCTGCAGATTTTCAGATCACTAACCTACTGGGGAGAAGAAAAGAGGCAGTCACTAGACACCAGCATTGCCTCTCGTGATTTCAGGGCCTCTCGTAAATGGGAACGTGATTTGTTTAGGCAAAGAAGGATATAGCACAGGGCTATGATTGTACGATCTGGTCTTTATGGCCTGGGGACCTGGCCATCCTATCTTCCTATCTGATAATCAGGCTTTGGTAAAATTGTAAAATACCACAGTATTGAATGCTTTAGAGATATACTGCTGCCTAATGATGCTGGCAGGTGCCTGAGGGGATTTCCAGGAACAGCTGGGTCAGGAGCGGCCAGACATTATGTGTACCAATATCCTTACCACAGAGACCATGTGTCGGAGATTGATGAGAAGAACTGGGAAAGAAGAGAGGTTTCTGGGCAGAGGATGAGTAGCCAGATTTCACAGTTCTGTCATGGAACATTCAGAAGAAAGGTGTATGGGGGTATCTTAGAGCAGCCCATCAGTGCAGGCCGTGATGACGCCATTGGTTGCCTCTTCCTCCAGTCAGTGACTGGGTTTAGCCAGCAATCCCCCATTCACATCCTGCCCATTATATGATGTTGTCCAGACGCAGAGGCATAGCTGGCTGCCTGGCAAGCTGCATGTGACAGAGGAGCCCCAAGTTCTTCAGGGCTGTGGGCTCCCATGCTCCCTACTCTCATAGTCAGCCTGTGTTTAAAAACAAGCAGCAGGAACGTCGGCAGGCACAGGACTCCAGCACATGGAATCAAGTGGAGAGAAATTCTTCTGCTGCAGAAAGTAGGCAAAAGGCAACTGGAGATGAATAGGCTGCCTGACAGCTGGCAGACATGCAGCCTGTCTGCCATAGATGGTAATATAGGCACTGCAACTATTACTGCTTCTGAAGGCAAAAAAGCAATAAAAATCTTTAACCTCTGCTACCCAGGAAAACAAACAGTGTTTCAGATGCCGTCGCTAGAGAAGAGCCTTTGTGATGTTTGTGACAGACAAATGGTAGAGAAAGCTCTGCCGAGTTGTGTTTGAGATTAAGGGCCAGGAGTGCCTGGGTTTGTGCTTTATTTGTGCTAGTTACACAGCCAGTTTAAAAAATTTTATTACTGCTGTTATTATAATGATATTGCTATCACTACTGTTATTTTTTTTACACATCAAGAGAGCCTGGACAGCCAGTCTTGATTACTTATGTGAATGCAAACGGCATTTAGATTTTTGTGGAGATCAGACACCAGACACATTCCTACATTCTTGTCCGATGTTCAATATTTTTCCATGAGTCAAGGAGAACAAGAATGGGCATATTGTGTAAATGCAAAACTCTGCCTTTTTAAACTGACACGATGAATTTCAGCCCTGCCTCTTTGTCTCTCTTCTCCGAGCAGGGGCTTTTCAGCCTGCCAGATTTTGTTACTTACTATCCTTGAAAACAGAGGGAGGGAAAAGTCAGTCCTTGTTAATTCATTGTCCTAGTTACCTAGCAGTGCTGTATCCTTAAGGACTGCTGATATTTTTATTTTTTTTTCTTTTCTGAGATGGTGAAGAGCTGTGGCTTTCCTGCCAGCTCCATTGTGTTCCCTCAGTAAAAGCCTGCAACACTAGAGGCACTTTAAAAAGAAGTGAAGAGTCTGTTGCAATAGGCATCCAACAAAAGTTCCTGCTGCAATCTGCACTTCCAGTAAACGCTGGTTCATAATCCAGATTTCAGGCTTCGGGGCTGGTTCTTAATAAAACACTGATACAGGTCAGTGTAGCTGCGCATCTGTTTACAGCAACAGAAAATTTAGCTCACTGTTGAATTGGGATTCAGTACAGATTCACAAACAAGGCCATGTATTCAGAAAAATATCAGTATATAAGGGGTCCCTGGAATTTAAGTTTCACTTGGGGAATGTGGCAAAACACTTCCCCACCTCTGTATTTTCAAGTGTGTGTGAAATGTGCCTGATTGATGACCTAAAGACTGAACTCATCCATGCCTGCCAGAGCAACATCTGCCCTGGAGACTGCTCTGATTTGGTCCATGTCCCAAGCAAGACTTCATGGCTAGCCTTTCCAAAGGCTTATCCCAAGTGCAGACCGCTATAGACAGAAGTCTGCATGAGAACAAAGGCTTTTTTTCTGGACAGAAAAACCTTTGATTTTTTTTTCCCAGGTATTTAATAGGGTATAAAATGCTTATTTCCACTTCATAAATGAGAATAAATATGTATCTACCAAAGCCAGCCTGGTGTAAGTAAAACACACAAGCAAAGTTTCACTGAAGTGCTTTAATAACCCTGAGTTTTCTGTTGGTTTTTCTGAGAGTGGAAAGTTGGTGAGTGCCCTCAGCACATTTGACCCAGAGTTTCCTAGGTAAGGCTTATGAAAGAAAGGGAAGCATATGAAGGGCAAAAGAAACTAATTAGCACTAAGAATGATGTGGTCATTTGTCCAGTCTGCTACCTCTGGAGTTTCAAATATAGCAGTTTGCTGTCCAACTGTAATGATTTCTAGTCACCATTAACTAGTTCTGTAAAGGTGAAAGGTTTCACATTAGTTATAAAATGTAAAATTATATTTATCCAGGCTAGTATTTTCAAAAGTATGTTGGGATCCATATTTTGACACCTAAATAGATGTTGCTTTTCAGAGTCGCTGAATGCGCATTGATGTCTTTTGGAATCTAGTTGGAAAATGGGGCTCGTTATTAATGTGTTTGACAATGTCTAAATGCATGAAGAATATTTTTCAGAAAAATATATAGAGATAAAGTCCTTGTCATGGAACCTTATAATCAAGAAGAGAGAAACAAAGGCCAGCAAAGTCCATTTAAAGACTTGTGTGATCTCAGTGAACTTAAGATCAGGCTTAAAGAAAAGCATAATTTAGGAACTAAGATTCATCTGATGCAGCATCAGTTTGCTCGGTCAGTCCTTTGATTTATGTCATTTAAAGACTACTGATCTGATGCCTTCCCTGAAGGAATCTGCATAGAAATGGAGACTGACATTTCTCAAGTACACTGTCATTTATTGCTTTCATCTCCTCCTCCTCCCTGATCACATATATCGTTGACTTGGAAATAAGTCAAATTTATGCATTCCCTCCATTTGTTCTACATTCAGAATTTTTCAGTTATTTACCAGGTCTGTCTTAGAAGTGAACAACAAAAGGATGAGAGGCAAGGAACACAAACTGCTCACTAGATGTAAAGAAAAACAGGGGAGCTGGAAGAGAGCCCAGAGAGGTTGTGGAGTCTTCGTCCTTGGATGTGTTCAGCACTTGCCTGGACAATGCCCTGAGCAATCTGATGTAACTTTGTTGGTAGCTCTGCTTTCAGCAGAGCGTGTAGTGACAGGACAAAGAGGAATGGCTTCAAGTTGAAAAAGAGTGGGTTTAGATTAGATATTAGGAAAAAAAATCTTTACTGTGAGGGTGGTTAGGCACTGGAACAGGTTCCTAAGAGAAGCCGTGGATGCCCCATTCCTATAAGTGTTTATGGCCAGGCTGGATGGAGGTCTGACCAACCTGGTCTAGTGGAAGGTGTTCCTGCCCATGGCAGGGAGTTTGGAACTAGAGGATCTCTAAGGTCCCTTCCAGCTGTAGCCATTCTCTGGTTCTCTGATTCTATGACCAGAGATCCCTTCTCACCTCTGTTATTTTATCCTAAAGGTCTTCTAAGGAACTCTCCACTAAGGCCTCTGAGACAATACTTTTATTTTCTTTCTGTGAGTGTCATGGTAAATGGACAAGTGGCAAGTGAACTCTACTGTGTTAGTGGTCTGCAGAGATGGAGTTTAAGAAATGTGCCTATGGAGCTATACAACCGCAGAGGGTTTCCACTGCATGACTCTTGGTGGGGACTGACTCTAGGTGCCTGAACTCCCTTACCCAAGTCAGCAGAGCAGTTGAACAGTTCTGCTTCTGGCCACACCTGAAGCATCGATGATGTGTAGGCTACAAAAGTGATGCAGCACTGATGCAACACATCTCCATTGTAGTTGAGAGATCCTTAGAGTCCTTGGCTGTGCCAAGGAATTCTGTTGCTTGTGAGAGTTGTGATGCCTGTGTCCATTCTTATAGGAATGTCCCCTTGCCACAGTGTGCTGTGTCAGGAAGGAGACACTAAGCCACTCAGTTATTGCCAAATAAAGAATTTTTCTCATTTAGAATTTTCAAAGCCAGCAATCACAGCTGACTCTAGAAACAGACTCAAGGCTGCTGTGGAGGAAAATATGACTTTGAGAAAGGCTTTTATATTTGAGAGGCCTAGAACTACTAATTTTTCAGTGCCATTTCTATTTGCATAAGTCAACAAGTGATCAGTAGGAAAATTAGGCATATACAACGCATCAATTGTAATGAATCCACTTGTGTCCCGTTCACTGAAAACTATCATAGCAGCCAAAAATACCTGAAAGTTTTGTGATGACCCTTTGTCATTTACTACCGTAGCTGGTGGGGATGGGCTGCTGACCAGGACTACCAGAAGCATCTTCATCAGCTGCTTAGCACGCCGCTGTGTCTCATGAGATTCAGCAGTGGGTCTAGGATCCCCTTGAAGAAAGCTGTGGGCAGGGTAAAGGCATCCAGTACAAAGGCTCCCAGGAGACTGGATGGCTGCAGGGACGTGAGCGTCTACAGCAGGGGATTGCACCGACAGTCTTAGTCACTGGCATTGCCGCTCCAAGCCACAAACCGCGGTGTGTGCTCAGCAGCAGGGGCAGGATAGAGGCTGCAGTGTACAAATTACATCACCTCATCCCTGGGAAGGTTTTCAGGTCCTGCCTAGGTGCGGTCTCCTTGAACCTCTTTTGCCAAAGCAAATCTTTTTACAAAAGCCAGTCTTTTGCTAGATGCAATATTCTCTTTGCTAACCAGAGAGAAAAAGAACAACAGAAAACTTATTTTCACTTTATTCAGAGATGTCTCCATGCATTTGACTTGTGTACTTGTGTGAACATCCTCTCATTCTCTTTTGCAAATTCATCCTCTCCACTCTTTTTGTCATTTCTCACATTTCTTTTAAGCATGATCTTGTAAGCTTTTCAGTACCTGAATTGCAGGGTTTTTTTCATCTTATAGGTGCCTTTTTCTTACCCTAGACTGCTCCTGGATCCCTCTATTCACATTGACCTTTTGCACCTCTTGGAATATCCTTTCCTGGGTGAGTGCTTGTTTCTACTCAGCCTCTCTGGCCATTTTCTTGGATTTGGATATTCTCATGCTTCTCATCAAAATGGTACTGAAAGAAAGACCAAATAATGAAAAATCACCTGAACATGTGCTATTCCAAGACAACAAAGCATTTGAGGTTCCTGTAACCTGCTAATGATCTTCCATAATGATTATGATTCCAAATTGATCTTCCTTATTTCATCATCTTCTAGATACTGGTCAGATGAATCCCATTTTTACAGTTTTATTCTAGACTTGTGTCTTTCTAAACCCTGTGGCATCTCATCAATAGCAATGACAAAAATATATCTTCAGGGGAAGATGCACAACCACCTTGATAGGCCTGCAAAAACCACCACTCCTCCCCTTGCCCCTTTTTCCCCAGCCCACTGACAAGCGCCACCAGTCCCCATGAACCATAGACCAGTTTGAAGCATGATGTTTAATATTTTTCATGCCCTTCTACATATGCTATCATCACCTTTCATAAGTCAGCATCTTCCCATTTCCAAACAATTGTTAAGTCCCCCTTTAGATCTTGCTGAGCTCTGAATCTGTCATGAAGTTCCTCAGACCCTATCCACTTTAGATGAAAAAGTGTATCATTTCACTGCCATTGAATTTGTTGCGAATCAAGTTTGTTAAATAATCTCTTGATCTGCAGTTAATCAGTTAGAGAATTATTATATAAACTTTCATCATTTTCTCTTTTATTTGTCCCTTCTATTGTACATTCTCATTGTAGGAGTATCTTCAAAGCTTTTAAATTGTTGTTTCAAAATCCTCCAAAGCCCTTTAAATCTTTGCCTGTTCTGCTCATATAGATCAAACTCTTGATGGGGTGCACTTGGCCTGTCCTGACACTGCATGTTTAAGCTGAAGGTTTTGAAAGTGGCTCTTAAGTACTGCTCTTACTTTATGTCCTTAATGGGGTGAACATGCATGATGGGGAGAGGCAGGGTGAAGATGCTAATACGGGTCAAACCCAGCCACCAGGCAAGTGTAACAACCTTGTTAGAGACATTCTCTTACCACAGGTCTGAATTTGATCCTAAATATCACTTCTTCACTGAAGTTTTTGGCAGAGGATCAGAATTCCTTCCTTCTAACAAGAAGCCATTTTGCCAGTTGCTCATTAATAGCATTAGCTGATGCATGATGGAAGAGCAGCTCTCACTGGCATGGGCCCTCCTTGTCCTGGCTGATAGAGTCTGATGCTGGAAGCATGACTGGGTAATATGCTGAAGGGATCATTCTTTTCCAATTGACAAGTGATGACTGTATCTCCTATGAACTGTAACTTGCCCTGCAGAAGACCTCAAGGCCAAACAGTTGGCTCAAGCATCCTGTGTGACGCATTGATTTGCAGAAAGAGAGAAACAGTCTAAATATTTCCTTATTTTCCAAGGCTAAATAGATGGCTACTTTTTTCCTCCATTGATTGAACTTTTGATACAGAGCGTTGCAGAGGAGATAGGTGTTTAGGTAGGTAATAAAAACCCACATGTGGGCATGGATATCTTCCCTAATGAGCCTACAAAGCCTTCACACAGACAGTTTGGGAGCAACGATGAGCAGAATACCAGGACCAGACTGCTCTCAGCAGTCTTTCCTTAGGTGAAGTCTGCTGCGCTATTGATCTCTAAAAGGCAAATCAAATAACAGCAGCCACATTTTTAAGGATTAGGAGCTTCCTGTGCAAGACAGTATGTGTTTTTAATACTTTAAGCTGACTTATGAAACTGGTAAACAATGTGGAGGGTGGTGTTGGATGACCTCCTTTACATGCCTGATCATCCTGTCAGCATTTATAATGCATTTGATATTTCCTTCTCATCAGGACAGGATCGGTTAAGCAGTCATATTTCCCAGAGCTCAGGTTGCATTAGGCTTTGTTCCACATTTCATGGTAATAAACGTTGACATAAATTTCTGTAGATTTCACACAAAGTGATTGTTAATTTATTCATGGTTGGAAAGGATCATTAAAAAAAAACAAACCAAACCAAACAAAACAAAACAAAAAACACAACAGAAAAGACTTCTCCAGAAGACAAATACACAGCTTGCAAGATAAGAAATGCAGATCTTTCATGCCTATTTGTTTTGCACACAGTAATGACTGCTACATTCTGATTAGCAATCTTGACCTAGTTAAAGTGCTATTGTTTTTCTGTGTTCCTATTCTTCTAAAAGACTGTGACTAGTCATGATATTTTATAATCCATCAGATGTAAAATCTGCATTAAAAAAAAATATAATTATTGTGCTTCAGCAACTTGGACCAGAGCCCTGACGTTATGTTTGTAGGCAGTACACTGTGAATAATATGGATGCATTTTTAGGTTGGTATGTTCAGTTGGCAAGATACATAATTTTTCCATAAGTGAAGGTAAATTGTGGGATTTCTAACATACTGATTACTATTCCAGCCTTTTTCCAGCTAATGAGAATTAAGTGGATACTTGTCAGCCAAGGAACATCCTTATTTATTACTACAAATTCAGTTTTAGTGGCACTTATTACAGTAAACAGGGAGGAAAACTTGTGTTGCCTCTCAGTCAGCATTATTACTGCTGGTGGTGCTTACACCCAAGGATCAACCAGAGTCAGGACACCACCTCAAGAGGCCTGTATGGACACCAAGTCTCTTCCCAAGCTGCTTATGATAAGAAGGAGAGGGATGGGCAGTGGGAAAGTTTGGGATGTGCAGAACAAAATTCTCACAGCAGTAAACCTTCCTTCTGGTCATCCAAGTGGTCTCAGGAACTGATTAGCTAAATAGGAGGGGAGTGAGGCAGGGTGGAGGTGTGCTGTCTCCAGTGGCACTCACCTACAGTGTGGGACTGAAGGCACCTGTGCCTCCTCCTCCTCACTGCTCTGGGAACACAGAGGGGGTGGCAGGAGGCACCTGGAGCCGAGCCTATGCAAACCAGACTGGAGAGAGAAACAGCATCTGCTACTCCTGCACAGCTTTGCACCCATGGAGGGACCACCTTCACCTTGCCATGGTGCTGTGTGGTGCTGTGAGGACACACCAGCTTTTAGGACTGCCCCCCATTGTGCACTGTGCCCAGAGCTTCCTTTCTGTCACTCAGTCCAACATGAGAAATTAATGTTGCTTCCCAGATCCAGCAGACTGGACTTTCTGAACTTGGAGTGCTAAAATCTCTTTGAAGACAACTGTCATGCCTGCATCCTCAGCTATGCCAGGTAGATGCCGCAAATGAAGACAAAAGATTAAAAATAAATATATTCGTGCTGTGCAGAGAAAGTGCAGAGCAGAAGGGCTAGGGAGAGGTTCTCAGAAGAGAACCACGCTCTTGAGATCTTCAGGAGAGATGTCAGGGTGAACCTGACACCACAGGGTGTGAGAAAGAGGGGAAACAGCCAGAACCATCAGATTTTGTGAGATATGTAGAGAGGCAGTGGGAGCCCTCTCGAGCCTGTGGTCAGAAATGGGCCTTGAGGATGCGTGTGTGATTGTGGCATTAGGACCTGTGTGGCCCCAGAGGTGGCATCTCAGGGTAATGGCCTCTCCTTATCCTTGTGTCAGCCCCAGGGTGGGTGCCTCTGTGGCTTCACAGCTGGCCACAGTGTGAGTCACCACAACCATCCTGTTGTTTGGCTGAAGGGGTAAGAAAACAAGGAGAGAGGCACCTGGTCCTCCTGCACGCTGGGATGCCTGCAGCAGGGAGGCTCTGCTCTGGTAAGCCCCAGTCCAGGCCCAGAGAGGCACTCCCCAGCTTGGCACAGCCACAGATGCTGCAGGAGGTGGCACTGCAGAAGGCTGACATCAAGCATTGCAAACCAGTATTTCGAAAATGAGAGTTACTGTCATTTAGGATCAGGCTCTAAGCCCCCGGGGTGGCTTGCTGGGTCAAACCCAGCAATGCAAAGGTGCTTTCACAGCATAAATAAGTAGCATCCAGCATGTTTTTCTCCTTTGGAATGAATTTTTGTGGGTTTTTTGGCCTCTTTTCATTGTTTAAATATTTTTTGTATTTTTCCTGTAATTCCTTTTCCCTTTTGCCTCCCCAGATACGTGAAGGACTTTGTTTACAGTGCAGCCATAGATACAGTCAGCACATATTGTGAGAAAGTCTAGGTAGTCCAAAAGGGACCTTTTAAAGTGGATTTTTCTGCTGCTTCTATATTAAAAGCATAAAATCTAAAGCTGCTATTTTAACATCAGAAGTATCACTCCTCACAAACAGCTAATGCTGCCACACTGCCTGGTTCATAAACAAAGCGTGGCAGTCGTGTAGGGTTTCAGTTAGTAGCACCTTATGAGTTTCGTCCCGATTGTTCCACCACACAAGCTAAGAAAGCTGCAAACCTTAGCAGGACATTGTGAGAGTTGGAGAACAAAGGTGGTAGGAATCTTCTTTTTATGTGTTCAGCTAATAAGGATTACTGGGGGCTTAAAACTATCATGTTCTGGTATTTTTTCTGTAGGTTGTTTGGGACGTTTTGGTGTTTTGCTCCAGTCTTAAGTGCCCAGCTATAAACATTTCAAGATGACGGTCAGATGTGTTACTAGCATTTCAACTGGGATTTTTTTTTTTTTTTTTGAGATCTGCATGCACTATGGAGGTACTCGGGCAAGTCAGAGGGACAAGCTTGCATTTTAGTCGTCGTGAGAGCTGTGAAACTCCAGGTGCTGGATGGTTACGTTGGACTTCTGTCAAGCACTGTGCTTCTACACAGCATTAAATGAGATAAAAAGCAAATTCTAAAAGGAAGTCCAATTGCAGAAGCTGTATAAAGTGCACAAAAAATAAGACTTTCATTGAAAGTGAAACCAGATAGACTGTGCAATTTCCTGCTGACACAGATAATTCTTTTCTTGGTCATATTGAACAGACCCTGCAGAAAGGAATGCAAGGTGAATACACATGAGTAATGTCAGAATTGTAACAAATATGTGATAAAAATACTGTTAAATGTGTATATTTTGGAGAAAAAAATCTCTAAAATTTCTCACTGACAATTTGTGCTTTGGCATTGAAAAATCATTTGTTTCCATTTTTTGAAAAAAATTTGAGGCAGAAAAAAATAATTTTCAGCAAAATCCTCTAGTTTTACATTTAGTAAAAAAACTTCAACCAACAGAAAGGTGAAGTGATTTTTATTTCCCGAAAGAGAAATTATTTGTTACCAGGATTTGATACACCCTCGGTATTAGCTCAGTAGATCTGCTGATTTGGCCTGGCAAGGAGCATTAGAGAAGATGCTACTTCTCTTAAATCCCTTTAAGACTCAGAAAAAGTTATAAATATAAAACTTATAAATATTATATATGTCCCTCTGCACAGGACATGGTGTCATAGTGGCTCATTTAGACCAAGTCATCTGTAGAGTTTTGCCCTCATCTCTTAACGTCCCCAAGCGGTTTGGCCACTAACAGTGCTGGGCTGTCTCACAGACATGATCTCCAGAGGCTCAGCCTGCGCAGTTTTAACTTCAGAAGATCAATCATCCAGCACTGCCTCGCTGTAAGTGCGTGAACACACACTGACTCACCAGAGCCCGCTCAGCAAAAGGTCTCACAGTAACACAGGCTGCCAGGAAATGCCTGTACTCTGTGATGGTCCATCCAGTGATACACACCAACCTGTGGGTTGGAGCTGGGTATGGAGGGCTTTGTCCTCTCCCACTTACTGTCATGTCACTTGTTTCCCATCACAGAGCCTTTCAGTATTAGGCAGTTCAAGCAGTTTGAGATATGTAATCACAAGCCTGTTTGATCGGAGGAATGTGTCTCTGTGTGTGTTATAGGAACTTTTGCTTTACGTTTATTGACCCAAATCAATCCTGGCTTGCAAACTGGAAGAGATGGAGCCTGAAAATCTGGCAAATACTTTTTTTTTTTTTTTTTTTTTTGAAGAGTCTGTGCTTTGCTTGGGGAAAAGGGACTTAAGTAGTGACTTCCAATCAGTAGTTAAAAAATGTTAGATTTCTAGAAAATTTGTTAGATTGTTAGATAACTGCAAAGATTTGAGTGATGGAACCATGGTCCACTCCCTTCTGAAAAAAAAACAAACACATGTAATGCTAGGGCAGCAGTGCCACTCCTGAAGTCAGAGTTCAGATGAAGTAGTGAGACGGAGAGGCTTGTGATGGACACTGCTTGTCTCACTGAACAAACACAGGCCAGTCCCCTGCAACCCCCTCGATATATAATTGGTAACAGCTCACTGCAAGGAGGCAGAGGGGGCTTCATCCCTGTGGGCTGCTCACATCCTTCCCATGCCCTTGTTCTTCATATCCTGAACTCGTGGGGGATGTGAAATCAGGACCTTTTCATCAGCCTCGGTGAAGTCCCCTAAGAGTCCCTTGTGCATTGCAGCCTCACTCACTCATTTCTGCTTTAATGTGGGGACATCTATTGACCACGGTGTTGTCAGCATTCCAAGGGCTGTGTTTGCAAGGTTTTGAGGAGATGTGGTAAGTTAGCACTTGTTATTTCTTCTTTAGAAAGGCACAGTGCCCCTTTGGGGAGGCACTTCGGCAGGGCAGATGTCATGAAACCAGGAGTCCTCCAGTCCATGTCAAGGGAGGGAGTGCTTGGTTAAGGGATGTGTCTGGAGACCATGGAGCTTTGCCTGGCTCTGCTGCTGGCCTGTGTGTGGCAAACCACTTCCCAGCTCAGCCCTATCTGCTCATCCGGCTCACCCTGCTAGCTGCTAGAAGTTACTTCAAATGCAGGAGAAGAGCAGCTGCTATTCAAAGTGTGATGTAGCATCGGCATTTTTACATGTATCAGAAAGCCTGGTGCAGGTGCCCTGAAAATGTGGAGACTTTTTAAACAGCTCCCTCTGCTTCAAAATGTCAAGCAAACTGAAAGTAACTCAGAAAGTCATATTAACCACATAAAGCATATACGCATGCAGAGAATATATGTTTCATATATTCTCTTCGGTCTTTCTGTCAGCAACAAATCTGAAAGCGAAATGGGCTGCCTAGTCATGTGTTCGGATGACCTGGGAATTTCCCCATTTCCCAGGAAGATGAATTTGGGGGTACAAGAATGATTTCTAATAAACACACTGACAGCGAGGATGATGATAAAAGGAAGTGCAGCTTACCTTTTTTTTTCCAAAGGAAAGTACAGTGACTCATGTGTCAGAAAGGAACATGCTAACCAAAGACAGCCTGTGCCTTTTGCAATGACCACCCAAACCTCTTCCCCCTGAGGGACACCAAAGGACAATTAGTTACTCTTGAAGGCACACAGTCTGCAGACTTGTACAAATAGCCACCAACATGTCTATCCTTACGAAATGAAAATGGGAATCTGTGACTCAAAAGCTATGCTGGAAACTTAACTTGAGATATGAGATGAAATTTTCAGTGTCAGAGAGAGAAATTACAAACTTTGTTTTTAAGAGCGAAGTCTTATGACCCTTCTGGTGCAATGGATGGGTATGGAGGAAATACGTATTTCTCAGTTGATCTCCTTTCAAGCAACTCATTAGTATTTGCATCAGAATAAAATTGTTCACACCTGGAGTTATCTGGAAAGAGCTTTTGCCTATAGATAAGCCTGGAGCTGAGGGGCATAGAGGCCACAACAGAGTATTACATGCCCATGGACTTCTGTACGTGAAACACTATGAAGCATATGCAAATAATGTGACTGGAAGATCTCATAAATCATCCTTCCTCACTTAACTGGAAAATCAGAGTTCTCAGTTGTCTCTGCCCATCACAGCCTCCCAAGGTATCACAGTTTGTACAGGCACCATTTTTTCACTGGCACACACAGGTGTTTGTCAGATGGCATTGTTGATGTCTCCCAGGCCGTTGCACTTCTACCCCGGTGCAGAAAATGAGCCATGTTTCTCTGCTTAGTTTCCTGGCATTGCTCACGGCTGAGCAATGAGCTGAGTAAGGACTGTGTGTGTGTCTGTCTGCTGCTCATGTGTGTGACCCCTTTGGTCATAGAATCATAGAACCATTAAGGTTGGAAAAGACCCCTAAGAACAAAAGTGGAGAGCTAAATGTAGGACAGCTGCCCTTGTTTTAAAGTGATCTGTTCTTTTATGAATGATGGTCAAAGCAACTCTTCTTGAAGGTGTCAACATCTCATTAGAGTACATATGCACCAAGTCCAAACTTTTCAGCTCATGGGATTGACATCTCTGTTTTCTGGGGAGGGGGGGAGGAAGGGGGGAATTTGTGTATACAACCACAGCAGATGAGAGCAAATCAGGTAGATAGAGCCATGAACCTCTTTTCCTTCAGTAGGGCTGGTGAGCAAATTAAAGTATTGCTGTAAATATCCAAGGAAAAGGAAATAGAGTTACATCTGTCAGAGCAGTGTTATGTGGACTGTGTGTTTTATGGCAGATGTTTCAGAACATAAATAATTAGGGCTTAATGTATTAATATGCATCTCTGGGACATAGTCCATCAGTCCATCATGAGCCAGACCCTTGGCTGACATAATCTGACATGGCTCCAGTGGTTTCATTCTCTGTTTTCAACAAGTTAACATCTCACATCTTTAATATACACATCTCTGGCCAGTATAAACCTGTGTAAAGTCAGGATGCCTCGATCTTGTGTGTGCCATTACATGTCCTAGGTCCTTTGGATTTTGTGGCAGTCAAAAATGGTCTTTTGGGTCATATATTGAAATCAGGAGAGTGAAAGCCTGCAGCATTGGAGAAGCACAAGGGCAGATTTCATGACTGCATTCACCTCTGCCATCTAAAAGTACTTTATATCTGTCTGGCACAGCTAGATGGGAGCAAATATGGGCCAGATATGACTTAGGTTTTACCAGCTACAGCTCCAGCTGTCTCCTACCTCACATCCGTGGGGGAAAGAGGGTCTGTGATCAACAGGAGGCAGCAGTGCTTGCAAAATGCTGATGGCAGGGGTGGTGGTGGCAGGGAGATTTATCACTTAAAGCATATTTTCCTACAGTTCTGCACGGTTTCACTGACTGAAAAAGCCCAGAGAAGCTTTATGAGCTCAGCAGTACTTGCTTGCCTGTTGCCTTTCAAGCAACTGGACTGTGGATTGTTTCTTTGATATTATTTAATGATTATTCTGTTTGTCTCTGCTTCTTTCAGCTCCAAGGCTCCTTGAAGAGAAAGTTGGTGGTAAATCTGTCGCCGGTCAACAACAAGAGGCCCAATGGCGTTTCAGAGAGCTCTTTCCTTGACATTAAAAGGATAAGAGTGGGTGACAGTATCGCAGTGGGACAAGGTGGACAACATGTTAACAATTGCCAAAGCCAGTCAATGTCAGGAACTATGACTGTGGGGCAAGGATCACAAAGAAAGGCCAGCAGCCTAGCAAACAATACACATGCTAGTGGGAATGGCATGTTTAATATGACTTTGAAAGAGGTAAAAAAAGAACCAGGAGAAACGATGTCCTGCAGCAAACACTTAGACAGCCAGACGTCCCATGAGAACATGTTCCCTAACAGGTATGGGGAAGACTCCTGGGACCAAATGATGGATCTTGAGCTTCAGGAACTGTTTAACGAATTGACTAATATATCAGTGCCACCAATGAGTGATCTTGAGCTAGAGAATATGATAAATGCCACGATAAAACAAGACGAGCCATTCAACATTGACCTTGGGCAACAGAGCCAGAGGGGCCCTGTGAGGTCTCTGCAGATGGATAAGATGGTGATAAAAAGTGAATATGCACCAGGCATGAATCAGGCTCCTGCGGGCTCCCCACAGATGAGGCCTTCTTCTACAGGTTCAGCCTTCACTATGGCCACCACTGCCATGTCCACCTCTTCACCCATCCCCTCGGTGCCTCAAAATCAAACACAGGTATCACAGGTTTCTTCTGCGTCCAGTCGGCCATTGCCCAACTGGCAAGAGGTGTCTCATGCACAGCAGCTCAAACAGATTGCAGCTAACCGGCAGCAGCATGCCTTGATTCAGCAGCAGCAGCAGCAGCAGCAGAACCAGGCAGCCAACTGGTCCACGCTGTCTCCATCAGGACCTTCCCCCGGACCCTTTGTGCAAGAGAAAATCCCCAGTCCTTCTTTTCGCCAGCAGCAGTTCAGCCCACAAAGCTCAGCAATCCTTGGGGTACCAGTGAATGGAAACCAGTCAAAAGGGATGAACAACTATGTTTATAAACCAACCACTCCCCAGAGCAATCCAATGGATATAATCATGCAACAAAAGCCTCAGGACCTCAACAGGAACTTTATCAACAGCGCTCAGCAACCTCTAGAGCAGCATCATGGGAACACAAAGCCTTTGTTTCACTTTAACTCAGAGCAAACAAACCAGCAGATGCCTTCAGTTTTGGGTTCCCAAAACAAGCCTGCCCTTCTGCACTACACGCAGCAGGCACAGGGTTCAACTCCCATGCAACAGCCACAGCAGCAGCAGCAACAGCAGCCGCAGTCACAACCTGCTCAACCTCTCCCAAACCAGTCTCTTCAGAGGCCACCTAATGTAACCCTAGCAATGCAGCAAAAAATGATGCTTCAGAAAATGCAGCAAAGCCAGCAAATCTCAGGTTTGCAGTATCCAGTCTCTCAGCAGCATAGACAGGTAAGGAAAATCGCAAATTCCTCCTTATTTGTTACAGAACAATTCTGGTCCAACCAGTGAAAGGCTTTTCCAGCCTGGCCTCATTCCTCCAAGAGATGTGTACTGTTGGCAGTTAATGCCCCTCTCAGCATACACTTCTGCACAGCTGGTGACTGCATGTTTAGCACCTATTCAGGTGTATCATGAATTCATGTTTAGAAAAATTTCAAGAAACACATGCTTAGTGCAATGGAATGAATGTGTCACTGCTATATATTATGTAGATACTTGTCAGAAAGGTGAGATAGTAGGGCAGATGCAAGCTTATTTTGGACTCCTGTCTAAGTTTTCTATCTTACAAAAATTTAGGCTCTTTTGAAAGTCAAAATTTTAATGAATTCCTATGTTATCTTAGATAATGTATTTTACAATGTTACTTTTTATGCCGTCATTTTTCTCAGGGAGGCAGGGTTAGGAAATTCTGTTTTTAGATATATTTTGACTGATATGACAAAAAACACTGTTTGCACATTCGCTATCTGTTTGGCAAAGAAAAACAGACTTATCTGTGAGCTTTATAAACACCCATCACACTTCTGGGAATATTCTGTGGATAAAATACATGCTTAGATATGAAGGAGAAGGTTGCCACAGAAATGTCTACGATTATATACCACATGGCCAGCTCCCACTGTGTTATCATAAGACAGTGATCTGACAAAATCTGCTGTTATAGCTTAGTTATGCTATGCCAAGTGCCTGTGCACCCAAGTCTCAGATCCGGTTTCAGACCTGCCGATCAAAGTTAGAATGTGCAACCTCACTGTACCCCAGAATCTAGAAACCAGGTGCAAAACAAGTAAAACATATTTGACCTTGGGACATTTAACCAACTCTGAGTACTTTGAGTGGGACTTCGGCTCAACACATTTGAAGATATGAAATCAGAATATGGGTGTGGAGATCATCTGTGGATATAGAAACAGCTATGAGAGACTAGTGAAAAATGAGAGCTTATGTTTTCCCTGGAGTCCGAGAGACATAATACTGTGAATGAATCATTCACAACTGGAGTTTCTTCACCAAACTGTTTGGGTGAACAGTCTGTTTTAAAAAGAGTAAATACAGTTGTATGCCTGCACACCTTTCTCCTTTTAAATCTTTTAAATTTCCTGACCAAATAACCATGATTTTTTCCAACAGAAAATCCCTTAGCAAGAGGTACCAGGTGAAACCTACAGCTAGGTTTGAGAAGTTGCTTTGTTGAAAGATGCTGGAGAATGAGTGTTGGCAGGATGCAAGCATGGTTTTGCTGGTTTGTGGGAGATGGCTGTTCTCCTTGGGCTACTGTGTGCTCTCTCCTTAGGTGCATTTCGTGGTTCTCTTAATGGACAGGTAGGCAGATGAATTTTAACAGTTCCTTCATTCAGCCATGATGAACCTTCCAGCAGTCTGTCAGCACAGGAGAGACAGGCAGGACTTCTGCAAACACTACTGTTTTCTGAAAAAAATTGCAAGATCACATTCTGGAAAGGAATAAAAACATAGAGAGCAACTCTGCTTGAGGCAACGTTAGCTCCTCGCTCTGTATCCTCTTGGGCTGTTGCTCAGGGAGGCCAGCCAGCTAGATGGGACTTGGCACCTTGGCCCTAGTAGTACTTGCAAGATTTACCATGAGTGTAGCAGGATCTCTCACCTGTGTAGCCATGAGATCTTTTGGCTCGGGAACCTTGTCCGAAATCAACTTTGCCAAGTGCCAAACTTTAGATATTACATCAAGGAAGGAGTTTTGCCTATCATCACAGACTTCTGCAAACTAATTTTCTGAAGTTTCTTGTCAGCTGACCACTTTACAGTTGTGTCTGCAGGATGTGGCTACCTGACCCACAGTACAGCTGAGAAGCTTGAAAGCTTTGTAGACACACATTACAGGGCTCTTGCAGCAAGAATACTGTTTTTTCTATGCTCTAGAGAGATAACTGGATTTTTTTTTTTAGACATCTTTAGCACTTTTTCCAAAGTGCTGATGAAGTTCAGAAAATCAATTAGGTCTCTCTCAGCAGAGTATTTTATAGCTGCTGGAACAAAACTTAGAAATACAATTGGTCCGTAAATTACAGAGTTTTCAAAAGGTTTGAACATAACTGTTTAGCTGCAGTATTTATGAGTTCTATGGACTCCTTTAGTGCCTGCCTGCACAGCTGCAAGACACCAACTCCTTGGTCAGAGCCCGCTTCTCCCATAAGTCTGAATATTAAATCAGAGAAAGAGGAGACATCTCTAGTATTATCTCCCAGTAAAGACAATAAAGGTCAAAGCAACCTTGTGGGTTGACTGCTGCTGATTTTAGCAATGGGGACATCAGCTCGTTTCGGGAGCACGGTCTGCTTTCCTGAATGATTATCTCCCACTTCTGAGGGTTCCTACACATCATTAACAGTAATGCATGATTAATTACCAGCATTTACTAATTAACTTCATGATTAATAGTTATTTTACTCATGGTCTATTTCTTCATGAGGAATCAAGGTTTGGTTCTTCTTGGTATCATTCAGCTCCTCCTCAGATAATAGTAGTTGTGCAATGTAAGGACCATCTCAGAACTTGCTGGAGTGCTTTGTAGCTGATAATGTAAGTTTATAAAGGCCTGCTATGACATTGCCATCAGATATCACTGACTGAAACACTTTAAGGTCACATTTTTAGAGAACCAGCTCATCCTCTGGATTTTTACTCCCCAAGCTTTAAGATCCCCAAAACCCATTTGAACTTGGATTTATCAGTCCAAGCTGGCTAACTAGAAATGTAAGGCTTATAATTTCTCTGCTTGTCATATTCCCTTTGTGTCAAATTGAAATAAACTTGCAGTGGGATTTGCTAATTAGATGTCTTTTGCCTTTAGGGAAAAGTCATAAAAATGATGGAAATCATCTTGGTTTCCTGCAAGGTTGATCTGAATCAAGGATTTGTTTGCCTCTCTCTTTTATTCTGCTTTGTTGTGGGAAAGATTCCTTTGCATCGTCTATTAGAATGCAATATACAAGTAGTCATGAAAAATCTCATAGAAATTCAACACTCTCTTTGTTTAGGGAATAATTAGAAGTTCCAAATTCTACACAGGTTTCATCAGGTTCGCAATACTTATATAGAACCTAAGCTGAAAATCTGTAACTGGGCTTGGGTAAAAGTTTGAAGTTTAACTTTCTCCTTGTGAAGAAAATTAGCCCAGTCAGTGAAAGATGTTTCTGAAGTAAGACTTAAGGTTTTTGGATGGAAGATTCAATGCTTTTAACTAGTCTAAGAAATTTCTGCACACATTTTCAAAATTTTTTGATCAGACATAATAAGATCCATTAGTTTTCTGTGAAGAAGTCAAAAAAAAAAAAAAAAAAAGCCTGTATCTACTAAATAAAATATTATTAATCCCCTTCTGGTTTTGACCTAAAGCCAAATTAAACTCAAGGATTTCAAGCTGAATTTTTCTCCAATTGTTTTTTTTCAACTTATTTGCTCAAGGGAAGGGAGAATAGAAGACTGAGCTCATGAGAACAGGAACCCTCATGGAGCAAGGCCATTCCATCTGCTACATGTGGGCATTTGTCCTATTTAGTTTTGGCTTTGAAGGCAGGGATGATACAAGGGATCGTGAGAGCTTCACCCCCCACTTTACATGAACAACCAGTAGTCCCTATTTTTAAGGCTCTGGAAGCATCTGTGTAGTTACAAGCCACAACAGTGATTGCTTGTGCAAAGCTGAGGTCCAGGTTAGCCCCTGTTCCTTCAGAATTGCTTTGAGCATGTAGTCATCTTCTTCTTTTTCACTTCTCTATTTTCATTTTCAATAACCCAGGAACTGTGACTAGTTGCAGTTTGCAGGGTGGTGCGGGTGGGTGGTGTTTGCCCTTACTTACCCTAATTGGAGCATGCCTAGGATAATTTTCTTCACAAGGTCTTAACAGGCTCCTTTTAAATCCAGCCATTCTTCCTTCCTACTGAATCCTAAGCAATCCCTTCTCTGGTACCAGCTCCAAGCATGTATTCCCCATATATGCTTCTTGCCTCATGCTCTCTCCAGGAGGACTATTTTGCAGCGCGTGGCCAATGGCCATCCAAGTGCTCCATGCCCCAGGGACACAGCACGGCTGCATCTGGCTGGAGAAAAGCCACAGAGCAGCACCAAGGGATGTGCCACCACAGAGGAGCTCCAAGTGCTGAGGTGACCCTCCCTTGCAGACCGTTCCTTTACACCAGCCCTTCTAATGCCCAGAGCTTAACTGATATGTATTCATCACCCTTAAATATCTCCAGGGGATAGAGGTGGTATTTCAATTAACCTGGCAGCTCTGCAGAGATGCTGAAACAGAGTCTCCTCTCATTTTCTCCAGTGTAAAGCCAGGGAAATTTCATTTCAGGAGAGTGTAACTGGACTTACAGTAGCGTAGTAAGCAGCAGGATATGACCTTTTTGTTTTAAAGCATGAGCACCATATGAATTCAATAAAAAGTATATGTTGAACTGTCAGATAGTTAGAGTGCTATGTGAGGAAGAAGCATCAGGAGCAAAAGAGCTACTGTCTTTTTTGAAAAAGCAGATATATAGAAACTCTTGTTACTATTCACTCCTGATCAGTAACTTACATCTCTGATTTAGTCCCTGAAATTTCTCAAAGAAAATGTGGCTTCTTTAAAGAATTGATATCAAAACAGTATTTTCCTAGACCTCTGTATTTACCATTACAGAAGAAGAGAAGAACACATTTTGGTGAGGCAATCTCTCTGTTTTCAAGTGTGAAGGAATTATTTTGCAAATATTTGTGAAATGGAGAGAATACTTAGAATGGCTTATGGTAATTGGTACAAACCAGGACTTGAATTTAACTTAGATTGTAAATAACAACGATTCCAGGCTTTCAGAATCTGTAATAATAGAAACTGTTCCGTAGTGTAAGAAAATAACAATGTGACCTTCTTTCAATGCTCTCTATAAAAATAATATGTGGGTGACAGCTTTTATTGATAGCTCCATTTTGGTCACATTCCCTCATGCAAGGACTTCTGAATTAAATAATCTGTAAAAAAAACTCGAGTATGTCCCAATACCACCATCTGTTGCAGGGTCACAGCTGATTTATGAACATGAAACCAGAGAGAAAATGTCATAAGTTCCTGTGTTGTCATGACAGATAGTTATCTTGGTAGTGCTTTACATCATTCATGCTCAGTTTGCTGAACAAAATACATAGACAGTCACACTGTGGACAGTCAGTCCCTGAGGACATTGTAACTCAGAGTCTCAGGGACATTCCCAGTTCCATAAGGTTTCTTGAACTCTTTGCATAAAGCATTTACACTGGAAGAATAGTAGATTATTAGCCATGGTGAAATGCTTTTGGGTTAGGGGATTTGGACAGTAGATGACAAAGTTCCTGAGGTCTCTTTTGAACTGCTTTTTGAAGGTACTTCCATGAAGGTACCAAAGAAAACCATCATTGCGCTTGCCTGTATGAGTTATTTGTCAGCACACTTGAAGTCTTATTCATTATTTATTAACATTGTGAAAGTGCCTGGGAGATCCACTGATAGGGCAAAATGTTGTCCTGTGAAGAACTGTATAAACTCAGATTGAAAATTTCACCTGTTTCAAAGGAACAGTGTTGAACTGGCTTTTTTAAGATCAAAGATAAGATGGGGTTTATGGAAGGAATTTGATAGATATGAACTTCTATCTACCTGCAGGTCTAGAAATGTTGATTTGAGGACAGCAGTGATCCAAGAGGCCCTTCACAACCAAGTCAGCTGTCTTGGCTGTGGGGGGAAAACGTTGTTGGAGACAGGAGGTACAGTAAGGCTGTTACCTGCTTCGCTCCTCTGATTTTATTCCATGGCCATCTGGAAGACAAGGGCTGGGGAAGGAAAGCAGAGGGACCAGGTTTGTACGCAGGAGAAGATGATGATGGCTCCAATGATGAAATGGCAAGTGAATAGCTCCACAGTGCTGGTGGCTAAGAGTACAGTTTACAGGCTTGGGGTAGTAGGGTAAATTAACAAAAACAGGACATGAGTTTGTGCTTATTAGATTAACAGGAAAGGAAGTCTAGCAGGGCGAGAGTGGGATAAGGGACTGTGAACATTTCATGCTGACCAGGAGGAAAGGGGCAAGGAATGTTTCAGGTCTGGTTCTCTGCTAATAGGCAAATTAGTCTATCTTGACCTGTGAACTTGTCTATAAAGCTGTGGTATCTGCAAGGGTTTCTTACCTGGTTGAAGTGAGGATTCCTGCTATTGCTGCTTGAGCATTTGAGGCCAGAGTCAAGCCCTGAGACAACGTCCTGCAGCGATTTTGGAAAGGCAGCCTGGAAAAAAACAATATAATTCCACAGCCATTTGGAGTTGGCATGGTGAAAACCCCTTTCCTGTAAGTTTTTCCTTGTTTGTAGGCAATTTATGAATATCTCAAGAAGTTAAGAAACAAAAAAAAATTTAATGAGCCCCAGCTACCATTTTTCTCCCTAGAGTTTTCCTATTATTTTAATTCCCAAAAGTGCTCAAGAGCACTCAGTCAGAGTAATTTGTCTCTCTAGGGGTTCAAAATGAAGGAATATTTTAATGGCAAATATTTATTCCTCCACTCAGCCACCTTTACTGCTGGTGTTTTTACGGCTGAGACCTGCCCCAGGCCACAGATGACTGTTGTTAAGACAGAACAGACCTAGTAATGTTCCCTTAATGTGAGTTTTCACTACTGAATTTACCATTTGAATGTGATGCTGATCCAGAAAATCAGCCAGATGCTCCAACAGAACTATTCCAGAACCATCTGCCTGCTTCATTTGCTGCATGTCTGTTTCTGGTAATGTACACACAGTGTAAAAGACAGTTTTTGCCCTGAAGAATTTATAATCTAAATAAGGAAGCCAGCCAAACCTTGAGATGAAGGAAACATTACTGTATATTTTATATATTCTTGTGTATTTGGGGAAAGAGAGAAGGAAGATGTCAGTTGTTGGGTAAGGGTTTATCATTGCAGAGAAGTCCTCTCACAGAGTCTGGAGTTGAAACAGACCCAGTGAATCAGTAAAAAAGGAATTGAGTAAAAGAGAGAATATTTATTCCTCTCTATCATGCCAGATATCTGTATTTCATGTTAACCTCCTAAGCTTTCTGTGTAACCAGTGAGGAAGGCACAGCTCAGAGTACCTGAGCGAGACAGAAATGTGAGAGATGACTTCCCTGAAGGAGGCTCTCAGCACCCATGAGCTGTGTTGCTCTTCCTGAAAGACATACACACTGAAACTACAGAGCACTGAATTGTGTGGCAATATGGCGAAAGAAGGGGAGGGCAAGGGCTCTGGAAGCTCTTAGGTGAGATTTCACAGGATGGAAGATCTGATGTAAAGGCTGGAAGCTTCAGAAAGGGACAAGAAGTCCTCCTTCAACCCAGCCCTGTGTCCACTCCTTCCTCTGGCACCAGCTCTGGCACTTGTCTGAGCTCTCGCAAAACTAGCAGAAAACTATTTTTTCTCTCTGTGTAGGTTTTCTTCTCTTCTAGTGACTTTCTTCAGCTTTCAGGGTCAGGCAAAGCCAACACTGGCACAAGGGAAGTGGTGGGAGCACATAGCTGGAGGCCAGAAGTGGAGATGGGATTGCTTCTGCCAGTGACAGCAAGTTGTTAAACTCAACTCGCGTGACTGGTGCTGGGGAACCTCAGCTACCAGAGTGGCTGGAGACGGAGTGGAAGTTAAACAGCTGGATGCAAGAGGGAGTCTGGGTGTGGAAGGACAGGATAGGGAGAGTTGGGGAGCGGACAGTTTGGTGCAAGAGAAAGAAACAGCCAGGTGAGACTGGATCCAGAGTAGGGCAATTGTGATGGGGTGGGCCAAGACTGTGAGAGAAGGTTGTGAAGGAGTAAAGGGCAAGAAGGGTGAGGTCTGAGAGCAGGAAAAAGCCTGGAAGGCAGTACTACAGAGTTCAAATTGAGTTTGGATGAGAGGGAACAAGGGAGAAGGATTGGGAGCTTCAGAGGAGAAAACTGAAAGTAAGTCTGGGTGCCGGCAAAGGAGGACAGGGGATCTAAGGGTGGGAAATAGTGTGGGAGAGCAGAAGATTTGGTAACACTTAAAAACTATTTCTGTATCCTATGCCAGGAATAAGTGAAGGGGCCTAAGGGCTTTGTCTCCAGTAGTTCCCAAAGCATCTGCATGAAGTCTTCAGAACAGGGCAGGAAATACAGCCCTGAGCCCTTCAAATTGCTGGTTGAAAGGCCATGCTACATATTTCAGGCTGCCAGTCTCCATCAGTTAGGGAGACAGAATAAGCAGCATACTTGCTCCACTGGAAAACAACTAATACAAGCAGTTCTCTGGTTTTCTTCAACTTCAGGGGACCCTACAGCTCCTCTACCATCTACAGGTGCAAGTGTAGCCATTGAATAACCAACATGAGTAGAACAGTATAGAACAAAACAGAACAGAATAGAATAAATAGAATAGTTTAGTTGGCCGGAACCTACAACGGTCATGTAGTCCACCTGCCTGACCAATTCAGGGCTGGCCAAAAGTTAAAGCAGGTTCAAATGTCTCTTAAATACTGACAGGCTTGGGCCACCAACCACCTGTCTGGGAAGCCTGTTTCAGGATTTGAAGTTTCTTCCTGCCTTGCCAAAGATATACATGAGGAAGAATGATGGGCATTGAACGGTCCTTTCAGGTTTCATAAGAAGCTGTGTGGTCCACCTCGGTTGCAAAGTTCCCCATGATTGGCTCATGCCAAAATATTTGCAAAGACTAAGGTGTGAAAATGAGGAAGGATGGTATTTTTGTGGAGACAATTTGTTTTGTAACTTGTAAGAGGGCCAGAGACTTTGAGGGCTTTCTGTAATTCTCTGAAGATGGGTTAGATGTACTCTCAGAGACTTTTCTTTTTCCAGTCTTTTCTATAATTTGCAGTGGTTGCAAGCCGGGCTACAGCCCGGCTCCAACTGAGTGATAAATGACTAAAGGATTTAGTGCTTTGGTTCTGGTTAGAAAAGCATCCAACTTTATCCAATGCAGAACTAGATTTCTCCGATGGATTGTTAACTGCAATCCCAGCGAAAGCAGATTTTGCTGGGGTAATTCCAGTCTTGTCTGGTTTCAGCTAGAATGGGGAAAAAAAAAAAAACAGAATTACTTTTTTTTTCTACTGGAACTGGTAAAAGACACGGGAAGACAGAGGGATTAGCAGAAGTATTGGGAGCTTCACAGCCTAAGTGCAAAACAGAGTGGGAAGAGGGAGGGTGGGAGCAAATTCTGGATATCCATCCTTAATCCAAAGCTGCCTGCTCCTTCCCGGGCTGTACTTCACTGTCATACACTTGCAAATTCACTCCAGGAATGAAAACAGAGTAACTTTAAGCTTGTTCCCAAAGCTGCAAATTTGTCCCTGCTGGGTGTTAATTTAACTGCTTCCAGGGCACCACGATGTCTACTGGTGTTCACTGTGCTTGCTTTCTTCTTTTTTTTTTCACACATCTGGTGTTGTGAAAACTTCCAAGGCACCACACAGAAGAGTGATGAACTGACCACTTTTAACCCTTTCTGCGGCCTGCTAAGTGTCTCCCTCTGCTGTTTTCTACCTATAGTGGACTCCATGGGCTTCACTACACAAGGGATCCACAAACTCTGAAGTGAGTCTTATGAGCATTGCACAGGCTGAGAATTTCTTCAGCTCTGTCATCCTCTGTTTTTCCTGTGAACAAACCTGGCTAAACAGCAATAACTGGACTTCAAAAATTTCCATCAGGAAGAAATGTATTTGGGGCAGGGAGAGGTTTTTTCCAAAATACTGCTTTTTTCCAATTGCTTTTATCTGGTGTTGCCACTTCCCAGCAGGGAGGACATTCACTGCAGTAGTTTCGCTCACATTATGGCAAGTGATGGTCTTTTCCTGTTGGCTTTTGATTGTTGCCATTTATTTTGTAATGGCATTAACTGTTTATCTGCTGCACTGACTGAACCAGAGCAAATCCAAAACAATCTGGGTGTCTCATTTCCAGTCACAGCTGTCGTATTCTACCAGACTTTCTCCACTTTGTTTGCTTTCTGTCGAACAAGTTGTCTGCATGACCAACTCACTTGTTTCACTACCGTATTCCTAGCAACAGCATAAAAACTGCCTTTTTTTTTCTTGGCTAGGGCTTTCTTGGCCCGTTGTGCAATGCCAGCCTTATGGCACAAGGAATGTGCAAAGTCCTCTTTTGCTGTCTTCTTCTCAGCCCTGTCATTACTTTTAATCGCACAGCTCTGCTCTCGTGCTTCCGGCTCACTGGCTGTCCTTTCTCAGTCCTGGTTCCTTTTCAGCACCCAACTCTGGGTAGCTGAAACACCATTGAGAAACATCTCACAGCCCTGTGGGCTGCTGAACATGGCAGGAAAGTAGCAGCACCCATCACATTGATGCAGGAGACCCAAACATGCCACAGTCCTTGATTTTGGCATCTTCTCTCCTTCACGTAGGGTTTTCACTGCTGAGTTTTATTTTTAAAAGAAGTAAATAGCTCTCAGTCCACAAATTACAGGGCTCTTTGGTAAATATGAAAGCTAGTTCATGAGCTAAGTACAGCTGTGTTGTCAAAATCTTGTTTCATATTTAAAGTGCTATCAAGGCTGCCCTTCCTTCTCAGAAGCAGCAGTTCTTGGTGGGCAAAGCTCCAGGGCTGCAGGAAGCATTGGAGACATTCTTCAGAAGGGTTTTCCATAGATATGTATAAAAGTATTGTATAAAATAAATTTTTTTAAAAATCAGATTTTTAATCCTCCTGAAATGCTATCTGGAATGTGGTACTCATGATCTGAAAATATTAAGGAAATTGGGTTTGTGGAGATACAAGCATTCATCTCCCTATTGTGCCTGAGCTTTTTAAAGCTGCAGAGTAGGACTTCTGTGTCCATAGCCAAATTATTTATGCAGATCTAGAGAATGTTCATCCAAAAACCATATAGCTTTAACATATCCACCTCTCCTCTTCTTCTAACAAATTTTCCAACCACTGCATCTAGTCACCACCTTTGACATTGGCCATGAGTAAATTTAGGCTGGAAATTAATAGCACGCTCCCACAAATTGGAGAAATTGTTTGGCTTTCCTGAGGAGAGTGCTGGTAGCCAAAAACCTAACTGCTTTTAAGACAAAATTTAAAACAACTGTTAGATTTGTGATAACAAGGTGTGCTGGTTTAAAAGTTAACCAGCAGGGGAATTGAACTCAACTCAAAAGAGAGATTATAAGTCAGAATAAC
>JAWMRA010000001.1:37620907-37686224 GCA_035584735.1 Pseudotriccus pelzelni | reverse complement strand
CATGGAGGGCTATAGAATACATAGATTGGGTTACACCCATGAATTGGTCCCAGTTGTTCTAACTAGGACACAAGGCTCTCAGATTAAAAATGGGATCCTTTTTTACTCTGCTTTCCTAGCAAAATAAAAACTAGTCCTCTGACTGTTACCTCATATGTCCCTTTCTTTGTGGAAAGAACCAAGCAGGGACCTGTGGAGGCCACCTCTAAGCAAATTGGAGTAGATGGTATGACTAGGGACACCAGATAGACTTATGGGCATTTATTTGTAGTATTCATTTAAATATATGGTCTGTAATGAGCTCTGAGGATATTTTTCCTCTCCTCCTCCCAAAGAATCCAAATCAAATTGAAAGCTAGTCAGTTGTCACGGTAATTGTATATCAATTTGCACATGAAACATTCATTAAAGTCAAGCTGTGGAAAAAATAAAAAAGCTAAAAGACCTTTGGACATTTGTGTGAAGATCACTGCGCTTGATACCAGGGAATATAGAAATGTTTGGATTGTTTGCTCAGACAGGCACAATGTTAATGAATCATTTTAATCACCTTCATTATAGTCTTTCAAACAGAGGAGACTACTATGCAGAACCAAGCCTGACAAAAACAACATATAAAAGCCAGAGGCAATTTTGAGGCTGCTAATTAGATAACTTTGTCTTGATGTTTGCGTTTGAGCCTATGGATCTGGACAACACAGTGTGCTACTCTCAGGGCAAGAAGCAAGCGAATGGCTGCTGCCCCATGTCCTCTTGAATGACGTTTCCAAGGTGCCCTTTGGTCTCTCTGTCCCCCGAGTAAACATTTGGGATAGTCATTATTGTGTTTTTCCCAATTTTTTCTTACTCTCTGCTCTTTTAGTGGCAACAAAACAATGCAGAATCTGGAATTATGCTATAAATGTTACTGAACAAAAGAAGACATAGAATGCCCAGATTTTGTCTTATTTTAGCCATGCAAATGCTACAAGTAAAAACTAAACCAAATTGAATTCATGCACAAATATCAGTAGGAACAGAGATAGCAGTGATAGCAGAAGTAATGAAATTATGTAATATATGCTAATTGTTTTCTCCACACTAATTCATCCATAAAGGTTCTGTGAAGTGAGTAACTATTTACTGTTCTGTAAAGCTTAAAAACTGAGATGGTGAGATCCATACTTTCTTCTAACACAGCTGGGGAAGTGAAAGCATTTGAAATACATGTGGTGCTTCTAAGTAGGTGTCTTGGTAGAAGGTGACTGAGTTGAGGAGAGATAAAGTAGATCAGTACTTGTGAAAACTGGCCATCTATTTAGATGCATAAGCATGGCTTTAATTTTAGTCTGCAAATTAGGGTTGGATTCAGAATTACCAGAAACTTTCCAGTTTTTATATATTTTTTCAAATTAAAATGTTTTGACCAAGTACTCCGCTGTTAAAATTCAGACAGGCAAAGATTCCTACAAATGTCAGAGTATTTTCAGGAAAAGTCCTTTTAAAGATTTAGAGGTTTCACCCACCAAAGTGGTCAGAATTTAATTTCATTAATAATTAAATATATATAGTTTAAACCGTTTTAAAAATTCATAGGTTTACATTCCATGCTGAGGGAGGCTGTGTGTGTTGATACTCGTGTGCAGTGGAAATAAGCTCACGTACACTGCAGTAGCACTTCACAAAATGGCAAATAGATGCAAGGTAAGAGCTACACTTCAAATGTAGATCACAAGAGAAATTGATTTCACACCGAAGCTTCTGAATTTGCATCTCATCTGCTTCATATATGTCTATTTACACAAAGGCAAATATATTTTCATGTGTGATGATGCAGAGGGCAACTCCATCCTTACTGAAATGTTGATCAAAATACTGTTCATAATTGCTATATTCCATAAACAATAGTTAAAAGCAAAAGGTACATTTAAATATTTTAATTTTCAAACCAGTGCTCTGAAATATTTGGAAAAGCAGGTTTTTGTTCCTTGTACAGACTCAGGTCTATCTTTTCATTCATGGGTTCAGAATGTCACTGAGTTTGTGTGAGAAACACAGGGCGAGTTCTGCAGTGAATAAGAAGGAAACAAAGTCTGTACTCACCTGAAATATCCTCACCAATTTTGCTCAAAACAGCAACATGAACAGCAGGAGCCACTGTGGTGGAAGTGGGGAGCACGTGCACACACACACACACACAAACACACACACCCTCCCCACACAGATGGGGTAATGATGCTGTACTGCTGGTTCTTTACATCTCAAGCAACCTCTGTGTCCATCTCAGGCAACATATGGAAGGGAAGAGACTTCTTCCTTGCAATCAATCTGAGACTTTTCAGATGATGAGAGGGTATGAGAGAGGAGGTATAGACAGAGATCATGAGGGACATGGGGAAGACAAATGGAGAAGAATTAATCACTGTCTCCTAGCATGAAAGTTGTAGGCACCTACTGATATCATCAGGCAGCAAAACAACCAAGAGGAAAGCATCTTATCCCTACCACCAGCTAGCACTTTCTCTAGGCATCTTTGCTACACAACACTGTGGATACCAAAAGTAAGTACATGGAATCAAACCTGGAGTTGGGCAAATTCAGAAGAAATATTTCTGAAGGGCAGTGAGACAGTATGATGTAGAGGCAAAGCTGCACTCAAAATGCCTGAATGGCAGAATCTGGAAGATGTACTGCACACAATCCCAATATATAGAGGCTCTGTTCCTACAGTCTGTCTTTGAACATCTCCTCTTGATCACTCTAAAGCTGACCACTGTAACACACAGTTCTGTTTGGAGCCACAGAAATAAGGGTGCTTCATCACACTAGAAAAGGTTACTGATACAAAGAATGCCAGAAATGGTGTCCTGTTTGGGGGAATTAATCCTAGCCATGTCTTCCCCGGAGAAGTTTAGGAAGTTTACCTAACCTACAGCCCCTCATCGTGGCAATATTTTTTCACTTGACTGGTTTCAATTGACCTGGCCCATTTTGGGCCAGCAGCCCCAGGGCTCATGACAGTGGATCTACTGTTTGCTTTTCATCTCTGAGAGCAGGCACAGGGATGTGATTGGGAGCCATGACTCTTGGAAGGAGTTTTTTCAAAGATGGCAGCTCTGGGAGAGCTTATCACCTCCCAGAAGTTTCTACTGCCATATGTGCTCCTCCTGCTGCTGCGTTCAGGGCAAGTTTAATGACTGCTTTCACAGGTTGGCACAAATGTCCCAAGTAACACAAGCAACAGGAGGGAAATGGTGATTTTCAGCCACTTATAACTGATTCAAACTTGAATGGGATTTCATGGAGAAGCCAAAAGCAATAGTGTGAAGGTACTAGACTTGCTCACTTCCAAATGTTTTTTGCAAAAAATTAAGGAAATTAGATTTATAAATTAATTATTACAGGATCCTTTTCAAGCCAAGTATGTAAAGACCCATAATACTAATGTCTGCTTTTTACATTATGTTCAAAAGACTTCTGCTGATTACTAGGGTGATCTGGGGAAATAGTGACAACAAAAATGTTTACTCCTCCCTGCTACTGTAAGTTCCTAAGCAAAAATTTTGTCTCTGATTCTGATTGAGGCAGAGATCCCCTTTGTATCATTATGACCACAGAAAAGAGCTTTTAATCGAAGAAAAATTCAATTATATCTTCAGACCACTTTAGTGTATCAAAGACTTAATGTTAATAAGAATCAGGCTTTAGGTGTTCCAAATACTCTTAAAAAATAACATAACAATGTACAAAGTAAACTCCTAGTTATTAATTCAAGAGCAGTATGAGCAGCAGCAGCAGTAAAGAAACGCAATATATCCGTCAATCAACACTGTGGAACCCTGTTTGTTTGCACTAGTTAGAGTGTGATGAATAGGTCCTCTGTGTAAAACATTCAGCTACAGAGTGAGAGAGCAATAAATTATGTTTGTTAATTTTATATGCCATACATATAAAAATCACTAAAAATTGTCAATACATTGTGATTGTGACAGAAAGGTTTGGCGCTGTAGGAACCTCAAGCCAGTGGTTTTTCACCTCCACGAGTGAAGGTCTTTTTTGGCATTTCAGGGAATAAAGGCCTGGAGGAAGAATTTTACCTACTAATCACTTAGTTTCCAAGCTACCTCACTGAACGACACTTATCTAAATATGATGCTTCTCACTTACGCTTATAATCCCCATAGTAAAAGGAGAGACAGGGACTCCCAAGGAATGAGTGAGTCTGTCCCGCAGGAGGTGCCAAGAGCAATGGTGATGTGTGTGGTGGTGGCAGAAGCACCACATTGATGCCATGGCTCACCCCATTCTAGAGAGCCAAGGGCAGATGGGGTGGATGCTCCATCAGGGTGGTGAACAGGCAGGCATGAGCTCAGCTGTGGGGCCAGCCTGTGAGCACAGGCTGGCCTTTAAGCTACCAGCAACGAGAGTTTGGTCTCTGGCAAAGGTAGAGAAGAAATGTACACCTGGGCAGCCAGCACAGGCTACATTACCATGTCAGCCTGGTATTTCTCAGGCTGCTTTCAAGCTGCAGCTGGACCATGGTCTGTGGGCGCAGTCTTTTAAGCCCAAGTTAGACTTTTGCAGTTTGGTTCATCTTTATCTGTGCGACCTCTTTCCACTTGTGGCTGTGCGCTTTGATCAGGACAAAACTGCGCACATACATCCTGCCTTCTCTCCTACTGCTACACTGTCGTACAGCTCCGTTCACGTTTTCACACCCCATTCTGTAGCGGCCAAGGCTAAGCTCACGTGTGTGCAGCCTCAGCCCTGCTCACATACACTGAAGATGCTTTTCAGAAATCTTTCCTATATAGTTTAGCTGGGTGACATCATGTGGTGTATACTGCAGAAAGGTGCATAGTCTGCAATGATACTAAATAGTGCAGGCAAAAATATGTTTGAGTATTTTTTAAACCATCATCGCAGAGGAGAAGGCAAGCTTGACAAACCACTCTGCTTTTTGAAAGCTTGCTTTGAGGCAGTATTTATTTTTCAAGTCATGGCAGTAAGAAAATGAGTCTAATGCATGAGATTGTTGCCATGTTATTAAATGGTGGTGTAAAAGCTGCTCTTACATTCATGGGAATGAAGTTCTTTGCCAAAAATGAGATGCCTCAGCTCCCCTGTGGGACTGCATTCTAGTTTGGAAGGAATGGGGGAAGCTGCTGTGAGCAGTCAGAGCAGATAGCAGGAAGGATCGTGCATTTGTGGCAGCTTGTTTGTAAGGATGGAGGAGCAGCTCCACCCTTGGCAGCTGAAGCAGCGAGCCTGGCACAAGGAGAGGCAAACAGATCCACCGGGTGTCCCTGCCCTCACATGCCAGCAACTATTCCCCAAACTGCTGCTTGCTTCTTCCAGCACTTGTGTGTTGCTCCTACTTATACCTGGGTGCAAATCCGAAGTCGTTGCTCTGAAGCTGACTTAACACTTTGCAGGGTGCTAGGACGGGGCAGAGTTCAACGTGCACACACAAGGCAGTACAGCACAGCACAGCATGGCATATTGGATGGTCCCTACAGGGGAAAATCAGGAAGTCTTCACTGATGCCAGCACTGAGCTTTATCCCCCAAGCTGTACAGTAGAAATGAATGTAAAAATAAAACTAGCTTTGTTTGATTTGTTAAACACAAATCGATTCAACCGTCCTGTCAGCAAAAAGTATTTTTTCCTAGCTATTTTTTTTTTTTTTGTCAGGACTGGGGAGAACTCATTAACACTGGTATTTTGAACTGTAGTTTAATAGAAGGCCGACTAATACAGTTTATTAAAATATGCATGTTTGATGTTAGAGGCAATGTTTGCATAAATCCTTGGGGAGAGGGTACTGTAGAGCTAAAATGATGTTTTTCGCAGCCAAATGGCATAATCTCATTACCAAAATTTTGTGATCAAGATGAAAGGTACACTTAGTAATTGCAAGGGATAAACAGTTTTTTCTCCATAACTGCCCTTATTACTCACAGATAACAGATCCAGAGCAGACTGTTACATTTCCTTCTCTTCTCTTTCTGTATTCTTTCCTTTACCACCCACTTTGCTTATGATTCACCAGCAGTTTCTATGGACTGTATGTAAGGAATGAGGGAAATTTCTGTTCTCCTATTTCATTGCAGAAGAACATCCTGAAGTGATACATTTGCAAATGTTTAGCATGGTGAGGCAGATATTGCTCAAGGGGGATAAAATTTTAAAAACTGAAATTCTTTTCCATTACTTTCCTCCACCTTCTATCTTTCCAGCAGGCTGCTCAGCATGCTACTCTTCAACCTCTTCCAGCTGGTGAATCCACATTATTTTAAAGAAATCCACAGACCCAGTATAGCAAATAAAAACCTTGTTTTCCTTAGTTACCTTTTGACCCTCAGAAGTAATCTGTGACTCCTGGGCATCTGATCTTATGCTGAAAACTAGATTTCAGACATATGAAGGAGGAAGGGTGCATTGGCCAGAAAAGTATAGCTCTCCTAAACGTTCCTCTGACTACTCCCTCCTCATTGTCCTTGGAGAGGAAAAAGAAGTCCTTGCCTCTTTTGCGGGATATGGGGAAAATCCTTTTTCTCCCTTATTTCAGTGCTGCTGCAGCAGCAGTTGGGGTGGCCTTTGGGCTGTATTCTTGTACATAACTGAAATGAAACCATGCAGTCAAAGCACTGGACCCTAGTGTGATCTGGCAGGAGTTAATTTTACATGTTCTGGTGGACATTTTGTTGAGTACCTACTGGCAGTTTTGGTTCAGAAAGGAAGATAGATTGCACTGTGGGGGTTTTTTCTGCTACTTTACAGCTAGCTTGTCATATCTGTAACTGAGGCCCTTAAATCAGGAACTGACACTGTTCCCATGTCCTAAATGATTATGTGACCCTGTAGGATTGAGTGACGTGTTAATCTTTTCTAATTACACTATACTGTTTCTCTTGTGTTCAAACACGGTCACGAACAGGGCTGTTTCTGCTCCCATAGATGTAGATGGCAGAAAGCCAGCTGGAGCTGCACCGGGTGCCGTTTGTGGCCCAATGACCATGTGTTTGGGGAGAAATGGAAGAGCTTAAGTTCATGGAAGATGCAAAAAAAAAAGAAGTTGGAGCAGGATGAGATCTAAAATGATGTTTTGAAGGTTCTGTCCCTTTTGCAATGTGATTCCTCATTCATCATGCAAATTTATAATTTTCATGCAATTAAAAAGTAATTTATGTTATGCAAGTGCATTTGATTAGCTTGTACAGTTGACAGCTAGTAAATACTCGCACGCATAAAAACTGTCCTCCTAATGGGAAATTTCACTTTTTACTGGAGAAAAGGCATATTTCCCTTATTATAAGCAGAGAGGGAGGATGAAAATTTGTCCATCTCGTTACTGGCTGTAACCCAAGAACTTTACACGGGTGATCTGAACTTATGTCATGACATAAAGCCATGACTCAGATATGTGCCTAGCTGGATCCTCACCAATGCTGCCACAGTAACTGGGTACAAGGGCATTAAATTTGTCTTAGAAATCAGAGTCACTCCTTGTCTTAAAGCTCTTGATGCTCCCAGGGTGATATCAATGTGCCACAGGGTAAATAAAGCCCAGACTCGTGAAATTCAAATACACAGTGGCCTAACCCAGAGTTCCATGGGGGCCAAGGAGTGCGCGTTTACCAGCGTTCCTTCTCCTTCTCGCTGGTCACAAAGCTGGCTGAAGCATTGGTCTATGCTGTCAAACAAGTGTTATTGTCAGCTTAATTTCTGTCACTCAGCAGCAGTAAATGCTGCCATCAGAAGGACTCCTGTGAGCATACAGTGAGTCTCCACTGGGGGCTATGCCAGAGTGTCTGCTGTGAGAGAAGCATCCTGCTGTGGACAAGCCTAGGTCTCCTTCTGCTATTCTGAAGGAACTGTGGAGCATTACCTGGTTGTATCATCCCGTCTTTTACACAGTATAGGGATTTGAAGGTATCTTAACATGTATCCAAGTCAGCAAAAGTGGCTAGTCTTCCCAAGCCCTCAGCACGCATGGTTGTAGCCAGATCTCCAGAACTGCTTATCAGCTTCTGAAGCTGTGCGATGGAATGCCAAATGCCTGCCTAGAAACTAATCCTGCTCAGGACTACAGGAGTCCTCACTGGAGTGATACAGGAAGATGGGTCACAGCACTTACAGCATCTCAACAGGATCATAGAGATGTCCAAATTTAGCGCTCATGAGTCCTATGAATTTCTGTGTCATGCCTCCCTGGAGGCAGACCTCCATTTCAGGGGTTGTGGTGGCCTCTGCCACATCTCAGAAGAGCCCACACCTGCCAGAGCTTCTTGGATGGATTTGTGATCCCCGAGAAGCTGAGTGCACAGCAGACCAGAGGGTCTGGGACAGAAACCAAGCCACAAAGAAGCTCTGCTGCTGGAGATTCACCAGTGCTTGCCTGCTCCAGCAGCCTGGTCAGAGGCCACACCATGGCCTGAGTTGGTGCTATGAGCTATCTCTGCGACCTGGGTCCTGCTGTGAGCCATCTCCCTCCATGTGACTCAGGCACATGACCAATACACCAAATAAGTGCTGCATGATTCAGCTCTGTAGAGCTGTGAGTGATGGAAGGGGCAAGAAATGAGACCTGTTGTATGTTAAAAGATTGTGAAAATGAGAGCTCAGATGATACATTTTTTGATGAAGCTACTAAGACAAACTGGAGGTCTGGTTTTCTAGAGCTCTTCACTTGACAGCTGTCTGTCAGATGCAAGTAACTTGATTTTAGCAGTGCACCTGCCATCTCCATCTTTTCCAAAGACAGCAGTGCCAAAAGTCAAAAATGGGGGATTTTGAAAAGCTTATCCAGAGCTGCTGGTGGCTGTCATCCCAGGTTTGATGTTGAGTAGCTACAGTCTGAAAGGGTGGATAAATGATTGGTTCATATAACTGAGAACTACTACAGAGGCATTAGCGATAGACTGCTTGCTGCTGCCTAAGCACCCAGTTTAGCCTTCACTGAAGTCTCTTCAGAAAGGGTTTTAGACTATTGACTGACTTCTTCAGCTAGAAAAGGTCTGTGATCCAAGCTGACATGAATCTTGAAGTTGAAACATAATTCAATTCCAGATCTTGGCAGCAGGTCTCTATCAAAACATGATACAGTCACCTCTGGAAAGAGGAACAACTGTATCCCTTCTAGTTAGATCTGTCAGAAGCATAGGAAGAAAAAAGTAGGTAAAAATAATGGAGCAGGAGAATAAAATTAATATCTGTCTTGTCTAAATTTCCGTTTGCCTTGCAGCTTGTAATGTTTTTGGAGAAAAATATTAAAAAAACACCTTTGACACTATGTAGCACTATTGTGATACTCATTTTGAGGCCAAAGTGTCGCTGGTTATTGAGAAAAAGGAAGGGAGCAGAAAAGATACCTTCTTAGTCAACTGATCAGGCCTTGGTTTGCATTATGAGTCATAGCTGCTTATTTCACTAAGAGAAACAAGTTTTTATTCTTTTTTTTCCCTTCCTATTAGCAATACATAGCACTGACAGCTCATGGAGGACTGACTGGATCACGCTCTGGCTCTCGGGTCACTAAAAGCAGAGCTAACTGCGTTTTTTATTGCTGCAATGATGCAGAGGCTAGAAGAACACAGCCTGGCTTTCAGGCCACAGGTAGTGTTCACATTCATGGCAGCTGGAAGACACAAATGAGGGATTTTGCAATGGAAAGAAAATGAGAGCCCAGCCCTCTGAGTGTTCACGTTCACAGCAGATGCTATACAAAAGCGCAGCTCTAGAAAACCCCGCAGACAGATCAACAGACTGTTCAAAAAAAGAAAACTGTGCGACAAGTCCAACCCTTAGTAAATCCTAAGCCAGCCTACGCCTTTTTTGAGAACAGAGATATGGTCTTGAGGGACAGAAACAAAGCTGAAAGGGAAAGCAGTGGGGCAAAGCAGGAGTCAGAATTTTACTGACCCAAGATCAGGTGTCCTTTCACCACAGCAGGCATCACTGTCTGGGATGCTCTATGCTCCCTCCCCAAGAAAATCTCCATAGCTGGATTTGGGCTGTGTAAATTATTTTGTTAATGATAAAGCAACCAGTTGGTTGATTTGTCAGCTGAAGAGGTTCAGGCCAAGAAAATCCTGTTCAGTCTCCTACATGTGCCATGACTATGCATTAAAAGCCTAAGAGCCAAATGCTCCAGTCTGCTTCCAGTGTAAGAAAACAAGATTTAAACCAACGGGTTTGCTAAACTGGAACTATGGCAATGTATTTCACACAATTTAACTTGTCTCTTGGATTTGTTGCTAACCAAAACATATTTGATTTAACCAAGGAATTAAACTGGTCTAGTAGGGGCCAATTTTGCATGAACCTTATTCCTATACTCAATTTCCTACTTCTATCATTTTAGCTTTCCATAACTTTATTACATGTGGATGGGTATGGGTGCCAGCAGTCTTTTTTCCCTGCCATTTCCGCAGAGCTTGCCACGTGCATGCTGTGTACGCTTACTCACATGCACTAAGAAGGGGTCCCAGCAGAGTTGCTCTGAGTATGTTGCCAGCACATAGCAGAGGTGAAACCACCAGGCTGCAATAAAAAGTTTTGCCCTTGAGGCAAAAAGAGGGATGGAGACAAAAAGCATTTATCATTTCCTGTCACCGTTATTGTCTCATAGTTCTTCCTCAGCTAATGCCAGACCTCTGGCAGTGGAGCGGGGAGGGATGGGAGAATTCATGCTGTGCATCCATTGAATTAACAGTTTGAGGGAAGAGGCTTCCAGTAGCTCCTTAAAGAATCAGTTAGAAGTGAAGCTCAGGCAATTATGCTCATTAGGTATGTCCCTTTGAAGGATAGGATTTGCCTTGTGAAGTATTTAATTTAGTTTCACAGAAAGGTTTTAATTCATTCAATTAAAAGCACTTAAATCTGCAGTATAATCCTACAGGCCCGTTGAAGTCAATGGGAACTCTTACAGTGACTTTAGTGACTTTGGTCCTCTAAAATATTTTTTCTAATTACATTTATTTAATTTATTTAGTTGTATTAAATATTTCTGGCACAGGAAAAAAAATCTCTTGCTTTCTGAATTTAACTCTAATGTTAATTCTACCTTCTAAAAGTCATGTTTCAATGAAGGACTTCATTCTATCATCAAACCAAATGAAACATCCATGATATCTGAGCTCTCTTAAAGTTTATGAAATGTGGATACAACTTGAATATATAGCAGTCATTTCTATTAGGACTAGAATTTAAAATTTATCTCTGCATTTCAATATTAAGCATTTAATTTACTCTTGCCAAAACTACTAAAGAAAAACCCTCAACAAAAAAAAAAACAAAAACATTTTGAAATGTCAATGTCTCCACAAAACATTGATAATTTGAAAACAATATGCTTGACCCTTTCAAAATTTGCATCCTCATTCCTACACCAGAAGCACTTTTATTTTTATAGAAGCCCAAAATCTGGCAAGACACTCATCTCTCCCATTGACATCACTGAATCGTATATTAGTGCACATAGGCTGAAAGCTTGTGATTAATAACTTCATGCTAATATTTATACTCTTACCTAATTTTACTCCTAAGAATAATTCAACTACCATCAGAATTTCTCGGTTCACTGAAGTAATTATTTCAGGTTATTTCACACTACCATTGTAAAAGCAGATCACAGATGTGTTGTCCTCAGTGCGCTCAACGATAAAGTAAATGCAGTCTGTGCACTAAAAATTTTACATGTTCTTTGACTCATTTTTAAACTGTGATATTTCTTATGTATATAGTAACCAAAAATGCTCATGCATATATTGCTTTAGTGAAAAGTGCTGCAAAGACATTTTTATTATCTGTCCCACAAAAAATTGCTATAACTTTTTAACTGTAGAAAGGTACAAGGCAAGTCAGAACAGTTTCAAAGATTACTCTTCATCGGCTTTAAATTAGTTGCTCTTCACCCATATTTTGAGGTTGATATCTTTTCAGTTTTGAAATAGCACTTTCATATCTTCGGCCTGACCTCTGGGCCAGTATTTAGTAACAACAGCAGCTCAGGATCTCTGTTGGCAGTCTGCAGTGCCAAATAAAATCACTGAATTAAAACCAACATTGAGGTGGCTTCAAGTTAAGGGGACAATAATTTCTGAAATAGCACCAAGTTGTTCCCTTGCTACCGTCTGCCTGTGTCCTGATGCTCTTCTTAGGGCAATTCTCTACTATTGCCATGCCCTCTCTGGCATCTGTGTGTGTCCCAAGCTATGGGAAACAGATTGAAAGACTTGGATTTGCTTACCCTCATTTTGCACTCCTGCTTTTAGCAGCAGAAGCAGTCCCAGGCACTCTGCAGTGCTCAGTGTTTTGCATTTTTTTACTTTTGTTCCTTCATACTTTTGCTGTGACGAGTGAGCAGGGTCCCCCTGCCAGCCATGTATGCCTAAGCAAAACTATCTGAGGCTTTGAAGGCTGAGCCCAACACAAAGCATTCCCAATAAGATCTGTTTCGTATATATCATCTCTTAAGTATCCCTTAAATGCTTCATTAATTGTGAGGCATTAGTGCAGGCAGGGAAGAATAACTTCTCACTTAATCATTCATGACCAAAAGGTTTCTTGTAAACTGGATTCACTCTCTCATCTCCAGACTTTTTATTCCTATACCATGCTCCTCATTTGAAGTAGCAATCTGCTACTTATCCTGAAAACAGTTCTTTCCAGGCCAAAGGAAATGGTCTGAAGCTGCTTTTTCCTTCTCCCAGGCCTACATGCAGGACAAGAGACTCCAGAAACTCGCTACCGAGTGTTGGACACATAGTCCCAACAGGGACAGATGCTGTTCAAGCCCACAACCTGGTTCAGACTTGGGGAGATGAAGTCTTTCCCCAGTTGCAAATGTCTGTTACTTAAGAAGAAGAAGAGCTGGTCTCCCCTTTTACTGTCACAACAGAAAAGAAATCTGGTGAATTATTTTCCATAAAGTTTGTTTTATTATTTACTTGCTGGCTGGGTGAAAATTCCTCTGAAGCTCACAGATTTTATTCTTTTCAATTGCTTTTTGGGGTGATGGGACCTCACTGAGTCAGTAGGTCTCTTTTATCACCCTTGAGCTAGAAATGCAAGGAAGAAAAGAAAGAATTAAAATTCTGTACAAAGGTCAGAGAAAACTTAAAGTCTGCAACTCGAAACCACTGGCACAAAGCTGCAGCACTTCATATTTCTGCTGGGAAGGGATCCTGCTTGTGGGATCAGAACAAAAGAAGTTCTTGTGAATCTTACCAGTGAATGTAGTGATATATACAGTCAATATTATGTGTGTGTTTATATACATGCAAATTTGTTATATATATGTACATGTATATAAAGATAGAGAAACCTTTAGGGGCAGTTTTCATTTGAAATCCTTGCTTACTCCTGGATGATTAGAAAGGATAATAATAACAGTAAAAAAACCTCAAATGGGGATTAAATCCACAAGAGAAGAAGTGCTCCATTTATTGGAGCCTTGCTTATCTCACACAGAGTAAGGGGATTATGCGATTGCTTTTGTGTTCTGAACGATTGTGGCTAGACGGTTTCTGACATAATAGACTTGCCTACTGAAATAGAAACATTACTGTGAGATGGATTTGCAGCTGGCTGCAGAAAAGCGTTTGTCTGAACAGAAACGTCCCTTGTAACTTGCTGAAACACTTGCTCTGAGTGTGGAAGTCAGGCCTTTTGGGGAAGACATACGCTGCCTTGTGCTAGACTCACAAGATGCCGTAGCCTTTGGAGACACTGGGGCTGGTGCACTACGGAGAAGGGACCTGTGTTCATAAGCCCTTGTGAATGGACAATGCGACCCAACGCTTGTGGACTGGAGGCAGGGTGTATAAGGAAAGCTGGCTTTTGGGACATCACGCTAACCGACGCAATGGGCACCAAGCAAGGACCTGGATTTGCAGGAGCGCAGTGGAGTTATGTGGTCAGCTGGCGTTGGCTGTCCCCAAGAGCAGGCATTGGACGTATTTCTGTGCCAGAGCTCCATCTCTCCAGACATACAGAGTACAGACTCCTTTGTGATAACCATCATTAGCTTCAAATACTACCTGGGAGACTTGGAGCTGCGGGGCTCCCTGCAGACCTCACAGCCTTGTTTTGCTAATTCGGACTGACCCATGTGCTGTCCTCCAGGGCTGCCGTCTGCATTTTCAGGATGGCATCATGTTCCTTGGAAGTACTCAGTCTTGCTTTACTCTGGTGTCATGATCACAAAGGGGCTTTAGTATTAGACACAACTTTTATCAGAGCAGAAGGAAGCCTTTGAATCCTTTTGCATTAAAGGTGATACAGGGGCATGCAGAGCAGGGGTCAGATCTCTGTGCCCCTGCCTTTCCTTGGGCAGCTTCTTTCCCTACTTTGGTAGTTCGGCAAATCGCATGTGACAGAAGAGGTGCTTCCATCCAACACGGCTGGGCAACAAGAGAACCAAAACCCCAAGCTGGGACTTTTGAAGCTCTCACTGTGGGGTGGGGGCAGTTGGCTTCAGAGGAGCAGCGCAAAGCCAGTGCAAAGCATGTGGGAAAAATCCTCCCCCTCTAAATCTGAAACAGTGCACCGGGGCACAATGCCAAGTCAGATCTTTGGGCTGTGCTTTGCTATCCCTCCCACCAAATCTCAGTATGTAGTTTCCAAATGTTTCATCAAAATAAAGCTTGATCCCAGGGCCTCTCATGTGCCCACAGCTGGCTGTCCCCAGGAGAGGGACAGCCTTGGAGGGATGTGCCCCAGGATGCAGCTCTATGGGCTTATCTATCCCTTTCACAGATGGAGCACACTTATGGGTCAGACTATTTTGTGAGACAAGGCAGCCTAAGGCTACCTAAGTGTCAGAAAGGGACAGCAAAGAGTTAAGGTGTTCAGGCAATCATAGCCACATCAGAGCTACTCTCCTTTCCTGTTTTCATTCACCTCTGGCCACTTCCGCCAACACGCCCACCCCCACCCCTTCCCATAACCTGGTCACTTTGTTTGGGGAAAACATTAACTTTCTGCAGTGTTGCTTGTAGTGTGGTGTGGAGTTTTTTTTCCTTTAAGATTATGTCACTTTAAAATCATTTCACTTCTAAAAATGACAATAAACTTTACACTTTCCTGCTGTAAAACAGGCTAGTGCTGTCACTAGTTTGCCTATTCTGGGGGATTTATGGCCCCATGTCTGATGTGATGCAATCCCTTCAAATGAAAAATCATCACGACTGAGCTTGTAGCACAAAGAGACGATTTAAGAGGAACGGGAATAATTAAGGCTGGCCCTTACAAGCCCAGCACAAAGGCATTTCTCAGAGCAGCCTGTACTCATAGTGAATAGGCAGAAGGGGATCTTAGTTGTCCAAGACTGAAATCTCCCATGGCCTCCTGCGATTGAAAGCAAACCTATGTCTTTGGATTTTAGCCAGTGCCTGGGGAAAAAAAGAGACTGCAATTCTGGTGGGTTCCTTCCTCCCTGAGCCCTCCAGACCTTCCTAAGCCAATCTCGGTGAGGGGAGGATGCTGAGCATGTGCCAGTAGCAGCACACATGCACACACACAGCTCTGCATCACCCTGCTTTCAGTTGTTCCCTCAGTAAGGAACCAAGAGCATCCTGTGGCCCCACATATTTGCATAAATAGGACTTCAATTCGGCCATGGCTGGCATCCCTTGCTTAGTAACTGCTGTCTCACTTGAGCCTCTGGCTTTAGTTTGACATCCCTTGGATTCAGAGACTCCTGCTACCATGCCTCCTGCGTGGGTTGCTCAGCTTTGTGCCAGTCTAGAGCAGGATTCTTCTCGGTGTCCCAGAAAAGCCCAAACCAAGAGCTGTTTAAAACTTGTGATTTTTTCCCAGCATCTTGGGGACCGTAGCTGTGTTAAACCTCCCAGATATCTCTCTTCCTGGTGGTCCCTGCTGCAGCCTGCCTTCCCCTCAGGGACCGAAGCACCAGGTCACCACCTCCTGCTGCGCTACCGGGGAATCAAAACGGTCCCGTGGTGCTCCAATCTTCCCCTCTGTGTTTTGCCTAAGGCACGAAACTGCCTGTGGAGGGAAAAATTACCCAGCAAATGAATGTCCTCCTGCCCATTTACTATGTGCTTGAAATCTGAACTTTGAGAGCAGTTAAAATTCAAACAGGGCATTTAAAGAAGAGAAAAGGGCATGTTTTAACTAAAAAAATAACTTAGGCTATGTTTAAAAAGTCACCACCAGGACAGTTTCCCCAGAAATTCAAGGGATTTTCGACTGGTACTTTAAATGAGCCACCAAGGACGCTTTGAAACTGGCACGTGTTGGATTAGCAGCCCTTGCTGATGGGCTGCTCTCTCTTTGGGAATTGAATTCATGTCCAAAATGCTAAAGGAAATTACCACTCCAGTTAAATGACAGGGTGGTAGTTTCAAAACCACACAACTTCAGCTTATCTGCCCCTCTTCAACTAAAAAAATGACCAGTGATTGCAACAGGAATGGGTTCTGTTATTAAATCTCACTCATTACCTAGAAATGAGACCGAACAGAAAGCCAACAAGCGTGCTATAGAGATCCAGGGTTTTTTACACAGTATCTTGAACTAAACGGTATATACAGTTTTCATGTTCAGTTTCTGGTTTGGCTCTATCTGCCTTTCCAAGAAGGAGACTTCAGATTACAAAAGCCTTAGGTCAACTTGCAGCTGAAAGCACCCTAAGATCACCATCTTTGCAGCAGTGTGCACACAAGTGGTGCAGTTTAATAATGATAATAAATGTAACAAATATAAGAAATGTACCAGCGCTAATCACATTTCATATGAGCAGTCTTTTTTAGCCTTAATGCAGGGATAAAATGTATCTTTAATGCAGCTCCTCTTGTTTTCTATAATTTCTGTGTCTGTTTTTTTTATGTACTTCTTAAATCCAGTTCTGAATGTGACTCACTGGTAATCTCAACAGATTTCCTTCAGGGAAACCATTGTGTCAAAAGTTAGGTCTGAGAAAGTGGCTCATTTACTCTGCTTACTCTCATTTTCTGTTTCTAGGCTGTCAATGAAAATCCTCTATCAGATAATTGCATTGTTTTATTTTATCTGGAGGCATGTTTTTAATCTTTGAACTATTCATGAAGAATTCCCAGTTAGCATTTCATGACTGAGTTGTGATAGTTAATTCCATGTGGTCACATGAGCCCAGCAGCATCATTTCTGTTTGTTCATTTGGTAGCCATAAAAGCTAAGTTTGAAAAGGAAAGATCTATATTCCTTCAGTATACTGGTTTTCACTGGTCAGTGAAGCAATGCCAACTAGGGATAGAATAGGGCTGGACTTAGCCAGCATGGTGCTCCAAGAAGAGCTAGTGTCCTAAATTTTTCCTGCAGTGCATTCCATCAGTACATCCTTCACATTTTGTCTAAAAGCTTCTCCCACCATCCTCCTCCAAACCTCCTCTTCTCAACTTTCTGTCTCCTGTCCCTTCCTTTTTCTTTCACAACCCACAAGAGGACTGGGCTCTGAGGAGCTTTTGGAGGTGGATACACAGATGTGAAGAGCTGACAGTGCTGCTATGACTGTGCCAATCAAAGCTTTATCCAAATCCTGCCTATCTAAACTTACCAAACCTTTGGGACAAAGGTCTTGGTGTCACTCAGTCATGCTCACGTTGTCCTCAGAGGTGAAATGAAAAGACATGCAGCTACATAAGGAAGGACAAGGAAGTGTTCTCCTACTGCATGTGTTTATACAGTATCTGGCTGAGGGTTGAGGGTTGCAACCATCCCAATTCTCCACCTGTTGCTTGAGAAGGGTAGGTCTTCTACATCAGCCTTATTGCCCTTGTTATTGTTGCTTCCATTTGGCTTTGCTAAGTAATAGATTATACTCCATGTTAGAGTTCCTGTTGTAATAGATGCAAATGATTTGCACTCTTGGTTGAGCTTTTTTACAGCTGATCTGCAAATAAACATTGGGTCTTCTCCAGCAGTGAAAAACCCACAATTGTCTGAATATTGAGAGAAACATAGTAGCTCGAGCTGCAAAATGAATATGTAATGGTGTAGATTCATTCCTGTTAGCACTTTCCTTGGGCACGTTAGAATAATAGATAGAATATAAAATTGGTTGTTTCAAAAGAAAGCGGCTGCAGGCTCTGTCTTCGGGCACACAATGAGCTCAGGTAGAAGTTGGGAGGAGATGCCATCTGCTGGGAAGTTTGGACATTGTCACAAGGAAAAGCAGAGTTGGAAGCAGCTGTATCTGTGCTGTGAGCAAATGATACGGAAGATTAAATTAATGCTTTATGTCTAGCCACTAGTTAGGGGTGAATCCCACCTCCCACTTTCTCTGCAGCTTGGAGCGCTGAGGCAGCTGCTTTCCTCCTGCTGAGATGGTTGTCCAGCCCTAGTTGGCCGAGTAGCTGCTGAATCATGGCCACCACTGCTGTTTGCAGTTGTAAGAGCCTCAGAAGGAGCATGTGGAAGGGGAGAGAGATAGAGGTCAAATAGGAAGATTTAGGACAATTGGTATAAAAGAAAATACAAGGTTAAAAATCTAGAAATTTAAGTAAGTGGGGGGAAAAAATCATTCTGTAGAAGCCTTGGAAAGAAAAGCTTTTAATAGCAGGAACCACAGTAACAGTAATTGTCCTCAATAGGGACTGAAAAATGTATGTCTCTAATCCAGAAAAATGTTGAACTTCCCTGAGTAATACTACTAACACCTTAGTTAAGCAGTTATGCAAATACCTAAATGATAAAGATAAAATTAAACCAAAAGCAGGAAACAACATGTCAAGAATAAAACTGTTAATTGGTTTTTGATTTAATCCTATGATTCTCATTACTGCTTCACTCTACAACCCACTGTGTTTTCAGTGTAACTTTCAGACTTACAAGGTGGTTGTAGAGAAGTAGGTAGAGCTTAGTGCTTTCTTCATTTCCCCCCAGTGTGTGATTGCACTAAATATGTTTTTAATATTGCTTTTTACCTCTTTGATTTTTTATTTTGTTGTTGTTGTTCACATCAGAAAACCCCAAGACAGACATTAGATATGATTTATCAGGAAGTATCTGGGACTATGCCAGATGATTAAAAAAGAAAAAGAAAACAAGCACAACGCACATGGGAGCCCGTCTGAATAAGAGTCATTGAGCTGCAGTCATGAGAGAAGTTCTCTGTAAACTGGAGTTGGATGAGCTGACAGCAACAAAGATACCTGTGTCATTTTGTCATGGGAAAGGAGAAATGCACGTATTCATAGGGATTCCTTCCAGTAGCTGAAGGGGGCCTACAAGGAAGCCAGAAAGGGACTTAGTAATGACTTGCAAAACCATGAATCACTAGAGATTTGTAAGGTTTAACCTCTTCAAAGATCATCTCAAAGATCTGGAGGAGTTAATGTACAAGGGTGATGAAAAATAATAGGCAGTCACATAGGCAGCTGGGTAGGTGGGTGCGTAAGTGGCTAACCAGGCAGTCAGCTAAGAAAGTGACCTTTGGATAATCTGTGTTTCATTTGCTTGAAAGTTCAAATCTATTCTCCCTCACCTGGGTCCTGATACTGGCTACTGAAGCATTTGCAGTTTGTTGGGGCTGTTATGCTGGTGTCTATGAGAGGTCACTCCATGATGCATCTCCCCCTCGGGCATGGGCTCACCTGCTCCTCTGCTTGAGGTGAGGGGATGGGCCTGCTCCTTCAGAAAGAATCAGAATGCAGTAATATACCCAATGTGATTAGATTAAACTACTAAAATACTACTAATAACTCCAGTAATAATAGTAGCCAAAGGAAGAAGTGAGGCTGTAAATCCTGCTGTTTGAAGAATTCTGCACCTACTCAGAGCCTATGAGCAACATTGCTGGTTTTGGTGCTACAACACTTCTTCAGCCTCTGGGTGAAAAATAAGGTACCCTCTACAAAATGTAAGTCCGTCCAAGCACTCTGAAATCCTGTATGGAATGCCAGGGGAGTAGTTAAGCAGCTGCCTTATTATTGTCATAAAACTTGTTAGCTTTTTGCAAATACGTACAAATAATATTTTGTTTACTTTTACTGTGAACACATGTACTGCCAAAAAGTTCCAACAGAGTTTAGTACTAATTCTTTCCCATCTTCATTTGGTTGCATATCGTTTTGGCAGAAGGAATAGACAGGATTTGAAACAAAACAAAAGTAGTCACAATCTCATTGTTAAACTTGACAGTTTTTAAGAAATAATGAAGAGTGAACATCTGAAAGTAAAAAAAAAAAAATAGGGCTTTGTGGGGTTGGAACAAAAAAAGGGGGAAGGATACTGAAATACCTTCATTTACTGTTTAAAACAATTGCTCCAAGCAGGAAACTTGGCACTTGAAGATTTTATTAAATCAATTCAGAAGGATCTGTTTTCAACAAATGAGATAAATGTCAAGTTGAAGTCTTTAGGCACTTAAAGTACATCACATTTTCCTTCCCCGAGAAAGTAGAACAAAAATGTGCACAAATAAAATTACTTACATATGTAAAAATCCCATTCAGTTTAAATAGTCTTTTCTTCCTGCCTGGATGTATCAACAGTGTATCAGAGCTTAATGTAATCTTTTAAGAGTGTGATTGTTTGAGAATGTTTTCATCTCCTCTACTCCTTATTGTTAACCTACATCAAAGCAAACATTTAAACATATATTTATCTGGATAGCATCTTTATTTTGGTCCCAGTGGTTCTGGGTGCATCCCATGTATATATGGAAAGGGACATTCAAGGAAATCATAATTTGTTACAATTTTTTAGTTTGTTTTCATCTGTTTAGCAACCTCTATCTTTTTGGTCAGTCTCCCATCTCCCATTATGTGCTTTTCAGACTGATCCACCTCCAGGAATGTCTGTTTTTCTGCTGCCGACTCTGTGCTAGCATAGCCTAATGCTGCCAGGTGCATTTGTTGTGGTGGGCAGGAGGGAGGACCTGGCATGGAGACAAGGGCATGCTGCTCTCATCTGCAGCTTCCAAGCTTCCACTGCCTGTTAGTCCGGGGGTTTTCTGGCAATTCAGTCCTTTGCATTTTAGTAGAAATATGGCAACAATCTTAGGTGTGTATGTCCTCTTTTCAGGGAGAAAACAGACAGAGAAGGTGCAATTTTAGAAAAAGCTAAAACTCTTTTGGATCTCATGAAGTCAGGAACTGTGGGATAACACTGATCTGTTCATGCTGCCTTGGCTCCCTGAAGATCCCAGCATGATGCCTAAGCAGCCACAGGAAAGCAGGAAGGTTTTTTTCCCACTGTTTTAATCAGTGTACTACCTGATTATGCTTTTGCAATACCAGGGAGGGAGGTTACAAACAACTTAAAGAGATGGAATCTTCCAATCCCAAAGCACTAAGATCTGTAATCCTTACTCAAGCTAGGGAAGGCTATTGTCAGTAGTCCCTTGACATTTAAGCTCTCCAAGCCACTGAGTCACTGGGCCTGCTCATCTGAGTCATTATAGAAGGGAGGGAGCACTGCTGTTGCATGGGAGGACTTTAGCAAAGGCCAATTTTCAGGGAATATCCCACTGAACAAATCCTCTCCCATCTAAATGTGAAGGATGTTCAAAACTCGACAGGGTAGAGCAAGAGAGAATCAGGAAGGGATGGCAGGTGAGTGATGGAAAGCAGGGGTGATCACAGTGGGTCAGATGACTTCTGTCTTCTCCAGGGGATGCTCAGCCAGTTTTCCATCCCAGCTTCATATGATCCACCCTTGTTCTCCCAGCATTACTGATGGGAATCTCAAAATATCAGAGAAGGGATGAAAAGAAAGCTTGTTCCTTGCCAGGTCAAAACATTGGCTAGGAACGTCACAACTCCAGGAAAAGCCACAGAAGGGGAAAAGTTTAGTCTTGATGGCTCGCATTACTGGTTACAGAGTTTGACAGAGCCATTAGCAAATCTCCCTGAATGAGCTGTCTGGCAATGAATAGAAAGGCCAAGTGGTCCCGCAGTCTTCCATCCTGGGAATCTCTGGCACAAGTGTTTGTCAGGTTGACCTTGGCTGCTGTTTGGTCTTCTGATGGCATTGAAATATGGAACTCTGCCTTTTGAGGAAAAGCTCATGGAGGTTTTAGAAAGCAAATGAAGATGTTTTCACTTCTGTTACTGTCACTGAAAACTTTCTTTGAAAGATTATTTTTCCAGGAAGCAGAAGTTTGTCTTCCAAATCTTTCCATGTCTCCTATAAACCTTTAATCTCTTTTTTCACCTCCTCCTCTGAATGTAATGATGCTCCAGCCTGATATATCTGAGAGGGTGGGGGAAGTCTGTATCAGTCTTTACCTTTTCAGAGCTTATGCAAGTGACTCTGCTTCAGTCAGTCTCCAGTCCATATCTTCCCTGCACAGATACCATCTGTATGCTTGGTTTGGTCCCCAGAATATTGCAGGAGAGGCCATTATGAGAGGAATTTCTCAATGATCCTTTTGTTTATCTCAGTTCTCAAAACACGCCTGTGATAATAAAGAACCTTAAGGTAATAATCTAAACATTAAGGTAATAATCCAAGTCTGGCAACTTTATTTCTCCTCAAGATATGAACATTGAGATTGTGCCCATTGTGTCAGCACCTCACATGTTGGTTTCCAAGGTGGAAGATGAGGATAGAGATTATTATTTCAAAGGGCAACTGAGATTTTTCAAGTACAGGCATCCCCAAGTAGCCAGAAAGCCACCACAACCAGATTTATACTTTCCACTGCTGTGTAGGCACAGGATCATTTCATGGACAGTGTCACTCAATGAGGATCTTGCAGGACCTTTCTAGCTGGCATAGGTTAGAACAGACTTCAAGCTGCTTTAGGTCACAAGCAGAATTATTTTGGCAACTCGAAATGCCATAATGTAGGATATTGTAGTTCTTGGGTCTTTTTACCATGTTTTGGATGTGGTCTGCTGGTCGGCTAGAGGACATACAGCCAGGAATATTATTTAGGAGTCTCAGTGTCGATGGATTGGGTCTGGTTTAGCATATACCTGTTTTCTGCTAGCTGTCTTGCTTAAAAGGAACTTCCACTTCCTTTCAGTTGTTATATAAATAAGGAGATGTGGAGATTCTTATCTAACAAAGTTCAGACTGTCAGTGGGCTAAGAGACAGCTAAATCAAGTTAAGAAAGAAACTGTGGGATTAAACAGATTCTTAATAAAGTGGTATCATTGGTATTAAGGCCAGGATCTTTGATGTACAATAGACAAATGGATCTAGAAAAAGGGGTAACAGAGTGATAAAGTTTGCTTGTAACACAAATTATTCAGTGTAAAACCAAATGCCAGCTGAAAGAAGAAAAAATAAAAAAGGAGAGAGAGAAAAGGTTCCTGACAAGTAAATGCCTGTGAAATGATGCTTGTCTATAAATACAGAGTAAGAGACATGATTAAAAGAAACAATCCTGTGTATATGTACAAAATCATGAGCTCTGACTTAGCTGCCACTGCTCAGGAGATATATATTGAGTTGTTATGAGTAGTTCTCTGAAAATATAAGGGTCAACAGTTATCAGAAAGGCAAGTAGTAGGTACAAAGTATTGGAAAGAGAATAGAAAGCAGACTACAAAACTTCATTATCCCAATGTTTAAACCCATAATTTACTCACATTTTGACTACGGCATTGCATCTCCCTAGAAGAGGATCAGAGAAAGGCAGCAAAGTTGATCAAGGGAAATCTGGGAGGGCCTGATGGACGCATGCAGTTACGATTGACATGGAGAAAGTATATGAGGGGGAGAAGCACTCTATTTGCACTCTGTTTCCTGTAGTCCAGATATTTATTACCAATGGCTGTTGGAAACAGGATACTCAGGTAACTGGAGATGTTCGCTAGCTCATATGCTCTTTTATTTAGAATAGAATAGAACAGAATCAGGGATAGAATAGAATAGAATAGAATAGAATCAGGGATAGGAGAAAGCTGTCGCAACCAACAATAACTCAAATGGGGAAACTTGTCTTAGATCTTTCTGTGTTATGAACGTATCACTGATTTTTGCACAGTATTAAGGGCAATGGAGAAGGTCAGGCCAGCGTTTCTGCTGAGGCATCAGTTACAATGAAGAGAAACAAGCAGAAGTTTAGCTTGTGGGCAGAAATTTCCCAGAATACATTGGCAGCTGGGCAGAATTAGTGCTTTGGCTTGGATCCCAAGCACACAGGCTCTCCTTTCCAGCACAGGAACAAACCTAGGCAGTGTTTTGTAAGATGGATCGAATTCCTCAGAATGAACACAATTCAAAAGTATCTCCTAGTCCATGACTGTGACACATCTAGGGATTGTAGCACCTCTTCCAGACAGGGGTACAGGGAATCACATGTTGATGCTTAGTGAAGGTATCTCTGTTTTCTAAAATTGTCGGCTATCTATCAGCAATTCAGAGAAATGCAGAATATAGAGCACTGTCATTGTAATTATTGCTACATGCTATCTGTCATCGTCACTGATAACATTCGAGCAGTTAACATGCCCTTTGTTAAGCAGCATCATGAATAACTATTTTGTCACACTGATACTACTAATAAAAATAACAAATTTTGTATGGGTACAAGGGCTGTCAAAGTGTGTTCTCAGCTAAGTATTTCACCTGTAGTTGTTGTGATCACCAGTGATATGTGATCGCAAGGGACCTCAGTTCCGATGACGATCCCACTTCACTACCCCAGTGTCACAACATTGCTAGAACTCACATTACTGGGTCATCCCCACTGCCGTGTAAGAGATGGAAAGCAGTAGGATGAGACAGGGTGCTCACAGCATGGCTTTTACTGGTGTTGGTCTTGAATTTGGGGTAGATCTGATACCTCACCACACAGGAACACTGCAGGAGTAGCTCTGATCCTGGTGGATGTGCTTTGCTAAGGAGGCAGTTTTACCTCTGGGCCCCTTGTTAAGCGTTAACTTGTGGCACTGCTTGAGATTGGCAGCAAACAAACTGGGAGTGCCTGAGAAGCTAATCTACACGCTGGAAATTGTGTTCTGGGAACATTAGGTCTACCCAAACTAATTTCCCCTGTTTCTGGGTTTGCTCAGAGGTACCGCAGCATCTGTCCAAGACATAACATTGTGCAGCTCTTGATAGTACCTCCAGAAATCACATGGATGTGCTCTATAAAAAATGGGAAGGAACTAAAGGTCCTTGCCAACACACTTTAGAACTGACTGTGTATTAATTTATCCATGACAGAGTGTCTAACTCAGTAGGTGAGAATGTAGCTATGAGTATATTGAGTGGCAGCCAGCTTGGAGCATGAGTCTAATTTACTGTAACTCTTGCTACATTCTGTCTGATCATTATCATGCTGAACAAAATGTTTTCAAAGTGCTTTTATAGGGTTGAGTGACTTATTCAATAATTTATACCATTTTGGAAGGATTAGAGGATGAATTTAAGTCATCAAATAATGCTATTATGGCTCAATGACTACATTCTTTATCAGGAAAAAAAAAATCAGTTGTAATTATGCTCAAAAAGACAGAGACCCTTTATTCAGCAGTTCCCCCAAGAACAATGATATCAAAGATGCTGATAGGTCTCTCAGCTGTAAAGAGGGCTGTCCTTCTTTGTTAGGAAGGAATATATCATCTGCTGTCTGCTTATCTGTATATCCACTGTTCCCTTTGTGCCACATGTTTTCAGTATGCCGTGCCTTTAAACATTTGCTCCTTTCAGAAGCCAGGTATACTCCCCAATGTAGAGCTGTGCAAACTCTGGGGAGCTCATGTCCCCGCTTAAGTTGCTGGGAGTTTTGCCCCTGATTTGAGCAGAGAATTTCTGTCAGAGCTCGTGGAACAAAGTAAAGGCTAAGTCCTTGTGGTGACTCTCTAGAGAGAGAGTTGGTGTAAGTTTACTTACACCAGATTGTAAGGTGTCTGCCTGACGCTTACAATTCATTTAATGTTTCTTTTCCCTTTCGTTTGTTTTTATTTATCTAAACTGATAGCTGCTCTGGCCAGGGGACCAAGAAATTGTGCTTCCCGCCAGTGGAGTGAGCATTGGAAGATTTCTTTGGACCCAGCTTATGTCTAATGCTGGCAGACTAGCAGTGTAACCCAAAGCTTTCATTTTCTCCTTAAAGATACCCAGTGAAATCATGAAATGCCGCTCACTTGATCTCTGAGCTGGCTTTTGAGACAAGCTTTTAGCAGCTTAGGAAGAATTATCTCAGAGAGGAAAATCAGGTCATGGAGTGTATGTGGACAAAGACTAGATAAGTCTGATTTGAGCAAGGGAGGAGAATACATTAAATTATCCCTTGTCCTTGCAAAATGACTGCGTGTACAAGATGGGCATTAGTTGGAGTAATTCCCTCAGAAGGGCTTGAGAGGTTCAGGCCAGAAGCAAACACATCTAACCACGAGGACGTTTGGATTTGTAGTTCTCTGCACATCCCTTTTAATGCATGTCCCACACCTATTAACTTGTCTTGACACTTGACAACAGAGCCTGGTCCAAAACCCAGTGGGATCTTTGCAATGCACTTGCATTTGGCTCTGAAATCTGTTACTACAGATTTGGTGCCCATGTAATTTCTCAGTCAGATTTCTTATCATCAGAGGAGAGATGTCTCATTTCAATGTGCATTCTCATGTCCAGGTTAGCCCATGCTCTTCCAATCAGCAGAAGAACAGAGGCAGCTCCAGATTCATCCCATCCATTTCAGAGGCCAGACTTGGCCAGTAACCCTCCGGAGGCAATGAGTCGCCTTCAGTACATGAACAACCAGGAGAGCCTGGGTGACTGGATTAGATACCTAACTTTCTGACGGCATGAAAAAGAGCCCATTTCTGGCTCCTAGATGGGACAATACAGTAACTCCTGTCCATTGCATGTCTAGGAAAGCAAGGACTGGTGAGCGTGGCTATGAAGATGGCTGTCTGAATCACTCAGCACTCTCCTGAGCTTAGATGCCATAGTAGTTGCGACACCTAATTATCCATGTATAGTAGGTGGTCCAAATAGGAGTGCACAGCAGAGCAGCAGATGGGGGTTGCTGCTGTCAGATTAGATTGAGATTAGATAAAGCTTAATTAACACTTTATTTCTGTTAGATTCAAGTCTGATTAGTCACACAAAAGATACAGAGAAGCAGGGCAGAAATCAGGAGGCACAACTAACATTATTAAAAATCAAGGAAGCATTTTTACTTGAATTAGTAAAGACCTTGCTACACGACCTTGCTAGTAAGGGGTTATTCTCTGAGTTTGACACGTTTTTGATCTGAAGAACAAGACGTACTTGGAAAGGGCTCTTTACCATGCCAACCAACTACTTTGTAAACTTGCCCTTTCTAGCCCAAGCAGTCTAATTTACATAATCATACATATTTCAACACCCATTTGAGGTACTTTATGCCACTGATTAAAACTCTCAGTATTTTCCATCACTTCTATAATTGTCATAACAAGAGGGACACAGTATTTTAGAGATGTTTTGTCAAGTAGTAACTTTAGTACAGTTTTTCAAGAGTTTTAGTGTCAACTCCCACAAATGCCACATCACAACTCCTTGCTATCCAGTATCAAATCTTTATCATGATATTTTGAATATTCTGAAGCCATGGTTTGAGCTATCGCAAGATTTTTGCCCTTCCACTAATTAACAAATGTATGTGAATTCTTCTGTGTCAGTGTCCTCCTGTTGTTTGAATCCACACAGGCTCCAGCCTGGTAGGCTTCTCCAACCTATGAGATCTAAAAACTTACCAGAAACTTCTGTGTGGCCCAGAGGGAAGGTTGATTGCAGGAGTAGCCTGCAAAACAGCCTTTGGATAAGCTTTTTTTTTCTGCGCCAGATAGTGCAAATCAGTGAACCAAGTAAATCCCATTTAAACCTTATTTTTAAGTTAAAGGAGACATATGCTGTCTATTGCCCAAGAATGAATCCAACTTTTGCTTTTCAGGATAGGGAAAAGGATGTCACAGATCAAGATAATTTTGCAGTAGAGCAAATATGCAGATTCAGAATATCTAAAATCCAAAATAAACCAAGTTCACAATAAATGAACACTTGTCTCTTGTCCTCTATTTTTGTCCAACTGCCAGAACTGCTAAGGGATGACCTCTACAGGGAAGTCAAATCAAACCAAGCCAACTCCTTTTTTTTTTTTTTTTTTTACCTCTGTGGTGTCTAACCAAGTGGTTACAGAATGTAGTAGAACTCATTTAGTTCCGCTAGTTTCTCCTGTGCTTTCTCTCCTCATAAACACAGTTAAGTGGTCAGCTGGGTGTTTCTACTTCACTGTTTTATCTGAACTGTCTGGTCCAATGCATCTCAGTGGGCATTGCAGATGCCAGTGAAAGGCTCCTTACTGTACTTTTATCTCCTCAGCTCTGCCACCAGACAGTGAGATGGGTACACTCTGACCCCTAAAAAGTCTGATACCAATAAACTGAGTCTTTTCTTAGTTTATGTGTTTATTTAATTGTCTGGATGTGACCAACCATGTGAAGACAGGGGCAGAACTTGAACCTCCCCAGTGCCTCTTCAAAGGCATTGTCAGAAGGCAGTGCTGTGTTCCCCACAGCAAAGCCCATGGCTTGTCTGGCAGGGTGGATATCATGAGTATAACAGGCTGCCCAGAGCCCCTTACTCCTTGCTCTGTGACTTTTGCTATATCCCAAATGTGGGAAATACCACAGCAAAATATGAGGATAATTTGACATAGGAAATTGCATTTGTGCTTTCCCTTGCTCAGAGGAAAAAAACAGGACAGCAATACCCTGTCCACCTGTTCTTTTTCATATGAGAGTAGATCTATTTAAAAACAGGGGTGTAAAACAGGTTTTCACTGCTCTTGCACAAGAATAATACAAAACAAGCAGAAGTCATCCAAGAAAGTTTTTGTTGGCATCAGCCTTCCCATTCTCCAGAGTCGTACATTATCTGATAGCTGGCATACAGCAGGCTCTGGATAGTCTGTTATTCTTTCCCACGCTGCAAGATTTGGGCAGTAAATAGCTAAATAAATGCCAGAAGTATAATTCTTTTTTACTTCATCTGATTTAAGAAGCCTTTCCTCAGATAATTCCTCCCAGGCATGCTCTCTGAGGCAGGACTGGTCCCTGGTGGACCAAGCCATTTTGATGTCTCTAGCTAGCTCCATTTGAGGTTTCTTTGAGCTCAGTGAGATGCCAGATGCTCCTTGAAGGGCCTGTGCCATTGTACAGTGGTAGCAGACCTCTGTCACCTTTGATAAGCTTTTTCTTCCTGAAGTAGATGCACCACCATGCAGCACTGCCATGTCCAGTAAGGCTACCAGAGGAGCAGTGAGGCAGCAGATCAACTCCCGTCATGGGAATTCTGACCAGGCAAAGAGCTAAACTCTGCAGGACTGAAGGCATGAGTGGGTGAGCTCTGTCTAACCCTGTTACCTCTCAGAGAAGAATAATCTTATAGAATCATAAAACCATTTGAGTTAGAATGGACTTCTAAAGATCAACTAGTCCAACTCCTCTGCGATGAGTGGGGACGCCTTCCACTAGACCAGGTTGCTCAAAGCCTCTTCCAGCCTGACCTTGAACATTTCCATGGCTGGGACATTCACAACTTCTCCAGGAAACCTGTTCCAGTGTTTTGCCACTCTCATCATAAAAACATTTCTTCCATATATTTAGTCTGAATCTCCACTAAAACTAAAATGTGGGAATAGAGATTGCTAGTCAAAACTGAGACAAAAAGGTTGTTGAGAATATCCTCATCCATTCTTACCAGTTTGCTGGTCATGTTCATTGGAGAGGGTATGCTTTCCTTGCCCTTCCTTTTGTGGCTGACATACCTGTACAAGCTCTTCTTGTTATTCTTTGCATCCCTTGCCAAGTTCAGCTCAAGCCACATGTTGGCCTTCCTGACCCCATCCCTACACAACTGTGAAGCGATCCTATAGTTTTGCTGGGATACCTGTCCCTGCTTCCACTGCCTGTGCTTTTCTTTCTTGTCCTTTAAATTGACCAGCAGGTTCCAACTCATCCATGCTGGTCCATTGCCTTCCTTTTCTGAATTCTTATACCTGGGGATTGAGAGCTCCTGTGTTCTCTAGAAAGTGTCCTTAAAGATCTTCCAGCTCTGTTCTGCTCCCTATTTTCTGAAGGGAGTTTGTCAGGGGCTCTTACTAACTTACTCCTTGAATGGCTGGAATTTTGTTTTCCTAAAATTCAGGGCCCTGGCTTTACTCATTGTCTGGCCTATAGAAGTATTTGGAGCTGCTGGGGTACCTGAGAAAACCACATTGCTTCCTACATCTTGAGATCATAATGAAAAATCCCAGGAGTGCTTTTTAGGAAACCTGGTGTTTTCACACTTTAATGAAACTGCTGTTGGCAGAGACAGATGAGGGATAGGTAGGTTTGTCAGACCCTCGGGCTACTGTGGCCACTGACACCATTTTATGACACTCATGAAGAGAGTGAAAGGGGATGGCAGGAGCCTAAGGTTTATGTCAATTCCTGCAAATTAGCACCCATCAAATTAAGTCGTTTTATAACAAAGACAGCAACTGTTATAACGGAAGGAGAAAGCCCTTCAGTGAGGAGAGGGAAGACCACAGTTGGGATTGTGTGATAAGGACTCATTTAAAACTGAGTAGGTGGGCGGTTATAGCTGCCCTCTTGTACCCTGTGTTGTGCACTTGCACCAGTGGTGTGAGCTGTCACGGTGGGAAACAACTGTTGTTGAAACATTTTTTGTCGCGGTGGGAAACTGCTTCTGTGCCCAGTGACTTGGTCCACCAGTCATAGTCCAGGGATGGGTGACTGGAAACAAAGAGAACCACTCCCACCTGAGGCATGTCTCACCCGCAGCTTCAATCAGTGCATGGAGACGCAGGTCAGAGCCATTCTTTACACATTGCTTTTCAGTACTGGGCATTGTTTTCTGACAGAGTTCAGAGCTGTTGGTTTAGAAAGTGAATCCCAAGAGGCTCTGGTTTAAGGATGCTCATGTTCTTGCTCTGTATTCTCAGCAGGAGAGTTTTGATCTTAATATGTATCTCTGACAGTCATGTCATCCATGTTGTATCCATTTGAATTCAAGTGTTTGGCTCAAGTGATGTGGTTTTTCTGTTGTTGCTATTGTTCTTAGTGTTTAATTGTTTTTTTCTTTCTTCACTGAATATTTTGTTCAGGTTGACTGCTGCCTTATGCCCTCTTGCAGCAAAACTGGCATTGATGGTGTTCGCTTTGCCTTTTTTTATTGCTTGAGGAAAATTTTCACATTATGTCATAATTTTTTTTCTTTTTTATGGTGTGTGCTTGTTATTTAGAAGTGGCACAGATATGTTTAAACTACAGCGAATTAATAGGGGGGCAAATCCTATATGAGGAGGGATAGAGAAGGTGCAAAGAAAACCTAGATAAATGCTAGTGGGGAAAAAGCTGAGGAAACTAGATAATAGCCTGGAAAGCAAGAGGATCAAAAATTACAGTAATTTCCTATAGAATTTTGCATTAGTGTTTATGATCAACAGAAAAGGCACAGACTTATTCTCTTTCCATTATGTCTGTTAGAATGTAATAGTTTTGCAAATGCTGCACTCTAGTATACCTGATCTTATAGTGACAGCCCTGTGTGGGTTCAGGTCTGGAAGATGGTTGCACTCACACAGCATGCTACTCAGCTCAATGTCTCTCAGCGCAGTGTCCTCCAGCGGGGTTTATCTTTGAGAATAAATAGTGGCTTTTGAGAATAAAATTTCCACATGTTCCTAGTTCACTTGGTTCCATGTGATCGTAGCAGCCCAGGTCTCCACTAGCTCAGGGGCTTCGGGACCATGCATCCCTGTAGGGTACCTACATACTCTTTGATTGGTGGGACTGTCAGAGTCACGGCAGGGTGGGAAACATGAGGATAAGGTGAGATGCCAAAAAAGATACATGTTATACCTAAGCCTGTTATATGTAAAACTTCAGTGTCTTTTTTAGCACTGTTTTGGGAACCGAACATTTAAATATAAACATGAATGTGTGAGAGTGTCACCTATTTCCAAATTATCCAACTCTTCCTCTTACAAGAATCTAGTTTTGATTGCTAGTAGTTCTGTGTTGACCTCAGGCTAGATAATTTTTGGGAAAGATAATAAACATATGGCAGTGAGACAAGAACATTTAGATGAATAAGGTATACATATATACAGATAATATATGCCCACACTAAAGGTACAGACAGATAATCACAAATGTCTCATTCAGTCAGCTTAGGAAGTTTTCACTGCCTCAGCTGGAAATTACCACTCCTTAGTGGAAGCACAGAGCCTGCGTGTATGCACGTACCTTGTCCTGTAGTACTAGGCAAAACAAGTCCACTCACACCAGCTCTTGCTCTAGCTAGAGGAGTGGCAGTTTCTTAAACCTCTCTAATTTTCCTGCAATCGTGTGATGAAAAACTAAAGAGCCTGGCTTGTTGCAGTGTGAGTATTGCATATTACAGCCATTGCAAATGATGATGCTGAAGTAGAGCAAATCATTAAGTATCTGGTCTTGTCCAAAACTAGATAGGAGTCTTCATAATTCATGCTTATTGGCAAACTTATTTTAATATAAGTTAAAGCTCTTGAGGTATTTAAATAGAGAGCTCCATACAGAGCACAGGACAGTCTTTGCCCAAGTACATTAGTACATGGTGTCTCTCTGAACCAGGTATCTTGTAGAAAAGTATAAAAGTATAAAATGAGGTCACTCCAAGCTAAGAGTGCCACTGTGCCCCTGTGGCTGGATGGAGATCTGGGAGGAAATTCTAGTCCTGTTGAAGTCAGCTGGAGTTTTGCCATTGACTTTGATGGAGCCAACATTCCTCTTCCAATGCAGACATTTCACAATAACCTCCTCTGTTGAACTTTCAACACATACATGTTATTTTCATTACAAATAAACAAAATATTTCTAGAATGGACACCTTATTATATTCATTATGCCAGAAAATGACATTAAAAGTTCACCATGGTGCATGTGGTAAAATACTAATAATCCATCCTTGAAGTCTCTGGGAAAAATTCTGACATGAACAAATCTCCTTTAGGTCATTTTGCCTGAATATACAGCAATCAGATTTACAGCTGAGGGTTTATTATTTTTGCAGAATGCACATGCATTCCGAATTTGCCCTGCTCAGAAATGGAGACAAGACTTTCATCTGTGCACTTGGCTTTGGGAAAAGACATCCCTGTGTGTCCAGACCCAGGCCCTGGTATAGAGCAGACAGGAAATCTGCCAGACTGCCTCTGCAGGAGGCTGCCTCCAACACGTGCAGCAAGGAACAAGAAATGTCTTAATGATTAATCACTGTCAACCTTTGTTCTCATTAAAGACTTGATTGTCAAACAAGGCTGGTAATGAGGCACTGTTCCTGGGTCTGTTGCTGTGTGACTGTGCAAGTGCTGAATCTGAGCTTGGACCCTGCAAGATGCAGCTCCCACATTGCCCAAGTTTAAGGAGTTGGGGTTGAGAACATTGTTGTAAGATTGCCTCCTAGTGACTATGGGAGCTGTGTAACTTTCCATTGAGGGCTTATGGCAGGGCTAAAGATAAATCACTAATGGCTGAAAATCAGTTCCCAAGGATCTCAGGAGTAAGCAGCTTCCTTGTTGGTGATGAAAAGGCAAAGTGCAATAAAAGGTTTCTAATAAGAATTGCACAAATAGCTATCTGTCAAAGTCTTTTGCTCATGGTTTCTCACCAGTAGTGAGGATTGGCTCCTTTGAGGGATTTGCTCATCCATTTTTAGGTGTGAGATTGTGCACAGTGTTACCTATTTCTGAAAATAGTTATGGGGTACACTTTAATGTCAGTGTGTCCAAAAAAATAAAAAGTCTTTTTAAAAAGCCTAGTGTCCTTGGCTCTTCCAGTGAGAGCTGCAGCAGTTGGGTATGCTGAAATACTTATCTCTCTGCATGTTGAGTACTTGCTGCATAACTTGATGTCCAGACCTATCCCTCCAATGGGTGACTCACACCATGAGGATGCAGAAATCAGGTGTGTGCTCTCTACTGCCATGATCATTTCCAGCTTCAGTGGAAAGGGATTAGTCCGCATTTCCTCTTCGAGCTCCGTCACTCCAGTTTGTTGAAGGAGTGACACAGCATTTGCTTCTTTTCCCTGGTTGGATGAAGGCACAAGTATTTCTGGCAGACAGCCTGGGCTTGTGAAATTGCAATGCTAGTGTCCGTGATTCCTTGTGTATGTGTCTTGGAAACATAGTTGGCCCTGAAATTTTTGTCCTGAGAGCTCAGATGTTCTCAGGAGAAAACTACAGAAGTTGGCTGAGCCAACTTCTTATAAACACTCCACAAAATTACTGAAAGGAAATATTTTGCAGTCTTCACCCAGCTGTATCGCTGGATATTAGACACAGCAAAAATGGGTCTCAAGATCTTGCAATATTCAGGTTTTTCAAATGCTGTTTGTACATATAAAAGCAATCTTCCTGGAATGCATAAAAATATTATCTGGCAGAGTATTAGGAGAAATTCAGCCTATCTTCTGCATGGCTAATTTGGGAGGCTTTTTGGTCACTCTATGTAACACCCTTAGAAAGTGATCCACTAGTGCTTGACAAATCAAAGTGTGTTCACACTCACTGTTCCAGGCATCTTACTCAAGTGTGACTGGAAGCATCCAAAATGAGGAGTGCAAGGGAATGTTCCTATCGTCTAATCTGCGTTCCTAACTTTGTTATCTAAATTAAACATCTGAAGCATAATTATACAGCCCCATCCCTCTGTACAGTGAGGGGAGAGCTCCAGCAGGCAGTTTAGACAAAATCTGCTCTAAATTTTTTGCTAGAGACGTAAACTTAGAGGGGACTAGCTTTGATGCATTCACTCCCGACTTGACACTGGGCACAGAATGAGTTGCCCCACAGAGGAACGGAAAGGTGGAAAAATTCCCCATCCCATTTTGAGGGAAAACCTGCAAGAAACAGAAGCACTCCTTGTGGCATAGATGCCAGGGCTCCTGGCTGGGAAGCAAACAGCCTCTGTAGGCATTGTGGTTTAGTAAAACAAATTACCATTGTCTTCCTTCTGTCCTAGCAAAATTATTCAGCAATTCAAGGCATTTCAGGAGAAAGAGATGAAAGGTTTGCCCGTCCTTTTCCAGCCAAATGTCCCTAAACCACTTCTGAACTAAGAATGCAGAGACATAAGCTTGCAAAAGGTTTTCAGGGCTCCTGACAAGCTTTAGAGAGAAAGGAAGATGAGAGGAAAAGGAGAAAGGTGCAATTTGGTTGGAAGGGTCTAAAGCAACAAGGGAGAAGAGGGGAAGGGGGAGGAGAAGGCAAAAGGGGAAAAGGGGAAAAAAAGAAAAGTGCATTTTATAAAGTTCATATGTGTCTTAGGAGTCAAAAGATCCCTTCATTTGTATGAAAAAAAGTCAGCTGCAGCAGGGATAGTGAAAAAAAACCTTGGTCTTCAGTGCTTTGATTTACTGCTAATTTAAACATTTGAACATAATGTTCTTTGTGATGCTGATGAACAAAACCCCAGTTGTGCTACCAGCTCTGAGGGGCTCTCACTGACTGCCTCTTTCTGCATCTCATAGGTTTGATATCTCACTATAACATCAGAGGACGTGGTGCAACACACCTGCTTTGTACCTAGAGCACTAGCTGTTGTGCTAGTTTCGGCACCGTTGGACCAGGTGGGGTTTTGTGGTGCTTGGTGAGCACTAACTCAGCCCTCGGCTGCTGCCATTTCCCCAGCTGGCACCAGACACAGCCCTGAAAGTGCCACAGCTCATTTGGAGGGATGTGGCAAGCCTGCAAGTGGGGCAGGAACTGGGGGCAAATTCAGATGGACGTCTGTACTTGTTGGAGGTGTGAAGCTTCCAGCCTGTGCCTTACACCTGGCTGGCTGCACAGATGTTCTCCTGGTCATGCTGTCTCCTTGGAGGCAAAGTGGAAAGGTTACCTTCCTTGCACATGGTGTCACTGTGCAAGCAAGCACTTGGGGTTCTGCAGCTGGAGGACTGCTGGGCAGAGGTGCTCCTGGGCAAGGGGACATGCACGTCCCACTCCAGGCTTTCTTTGATCAGGGGTTTCTAAAGTTAAAGTACATGAACCACAGCACAGGAACCCAGGAATGAGGTTCAAAAGGCAGTACCAGCAGCTTTAGATGTGTGGAGCTGTAGTAAAGCTGCTGCAGTAAAGCCAGGTTTAGAGCAGAATGAAACAGTTCGATGAAAGCAGGGTAACTTGAACACAAATCTGCCCTTCCTTATCAGGGATGTTGGATGGTGCCCTTTGTCCAAGTGCAGGAGCAGAGCCCCACATTCCCCACACAGTGTAGCCCTTCTGCAGTCTGATTTGCAGTGCTGCAAGCGTGGGGTGAGAGCAAGACTCGATAGCACTGGTTCATGAAGGGTCAAACTGCTGCGCAGCTAATCCCCTAATTTATTAGGAAACTTCTCTCATCCCAACATGGCTGATGGAAGATCAGCAGGCAGGAGAAGTAACACATCGTAGATTCATAGGTTCTCATTTGCATTTCGTGAACAGCAGAGAAAGGACCAAATGCAAAAAAAAAAACCCAACCTGGCTCCAAGCTGATGATTTACACGGTTCTCTCAGGGTCTGTTTGCCAAGCAGCTGGTGTTTTGTGCCAATGGCTATTACAGAAGAGTTTTCTTTGATAGGTACTCTGAATGGACACTACACAGTTTATCTTAAAACAAAATCCCTCCTACTGCTTATATGGGCTGGTAGGGGATGAGGGAAAGAAAAAGTTGGCCTTTGTTGGTTTTTCTAAGCAGGACTATGCAAGCACATTCAGGGGAGCCTGCACTATCTGTGCAAAAATGCACCAGATGAATTCTTTTAATGGATAGAACATGTGGCTGGGTTCAAGCTAGAGTTGTCATTTGAATATAGAAGTCAAAGCCAATTTATTGTAACATATTTTTCTTTTCAAAATATTTTAAGAAAGACAAAAAAGTTTGCGCAACAACTTGGCAAGCAGGTCTGTTGAGAGGAGGTATTTTCTATCTTGCAGCTAACATAAGGGCTGAAAAATGTGGCAGTGCCGAGCAATCCTGGATTCCTTCTGGAAGTGAAAGAAAGTGTGCAGGATATTATTGTGTAAGAGCCCAATAAATTTGAAGGGTGGGTTTGTAAGACTGCCTTGGGGGCTGCAGGTGGCTCCAGAAGAAAGTCATGGTTTTTATTTCAGTAACAGTCTTTAAATACTTTATCTAACTAGCTACACACTCATATGTCCCCATCTAGAAGCCACAGAACTATTTTAAAATAGAAACACCCATAACAATCATTGCATTTCTTCCTTGCCAGATGGTAGAAAGATAAGTGGGATTAGTCTGTAGTGAGTGTCATTGGGGAGGGGAAGGATGCAAAAGCTAAGGCACAGAAATGGGCTTTCCTGGAGCTTGCAAAGCAATAGGCATCAGTGCTCCATGGTCTTCAGGGCATGAGTAGGGTGTGTATGACCAGTCCTTGTTTCACTGCTGGTCAGTCCATATTTCCCTACATGCCATGGGGGACAATGGCCATGGAGCAGACTTTTGCTAGGTAGTAGACCAGATCCTGGATCTACACCTCAGTATTGAGAGAACCTCCGCATAATAGGGAGCATCAGAGTCCAGCTGTGGGGTCTTGTGTTGCAAGGCAAAAATGCTGCTGTCTGCCAGGTTGTAGAGAGTTATGTGGTTGCTTCCTATGGTGAATTGCAGTCAAGTGAGGACAGAGAATGGATGTGTCTCATGACTGTTGTGATCCCTCCAGTGTATCCCATTTTCTTTGTAGCTGGGTGGCTAAGGAATACCTGAGTATCGAGTGATCCAACATAGGCTGAGTGGTTTTGTGTGTACACTAAGAAAGCTATTTCCTACATTTGGTAAAGGCCCAAGTACTAAACACTGGTGGAGCAAGTAGGCAGAAAACATATTGCTGCTGAGGGAAATCATGGCTGAGAGAAAAGGAACAGCATATTGTCATTCCACGTCTCATCTTATGAGCATGATTTGAGTCCTCAAGTACTTTCTTCATTGCTTTCTGCAATGAATTTTGCCATCCCTTCCTCATGAAGCTGCACACTGGGGAGAGGAAGCAGATCTAGCTTTCTCACTAAGACCAGAGAGACCCTAAAGCACTCTTCAAGGTCCTTCCCAGTTACACATTTGTTTTACCAAGGAAGTTGGTACACTTTAAGCCTATTTAATCCTGTTGCTAGTGGGAGTCGATTAGCAATCTCTCGGTGATTGCTCTTGTCAGGGAAATGACGGGATGAATGAAAGTAGCACCATTCACCCCACTGTGAAGTATCAACTTACCACCTCTGTATTTTCTAAGAATAGATGCCACTTTTAGTAATAAGTCTGTAACTTCTTACTGCTGTTCACCAGATGGTAGGAACCAGCAGACACCGAGTTTTTTCCCTCGTGGTCAAACAAACTGCCATACAACCCAATGCACATTTCCTGAAACATCCCCAGGACGTCTCTGTCACTTCTGGTCATGTTTCCCAAGCTCCTGGTACTATATTGAGGTTTCCCACTGGAATCACCTGGCACATTTTCAGTCTCCTCTGAGCAATGAAGTTATTCAATACCCTCCTTACTTTGTCAAAGCCTTTGTGTCAGTCACTTGCCCCGAGAGTCTGTGGGCTGTGTCCTGAACTTGAGCTAATTACATACAAAGGATTATTTCCTTTTCTTGATGCTTGTTATTATTTTTATCCTTCACGAGCCATTTCTTCTGTTTCAGGATCAACACTCTGTGGTAGGCCAGGGAGCTGGCCCCACTCCAAGCTCCAGTTCTTGCTCAAATCCAAACACTGGAAGTGGTTACATGAACTCATCCCAGCAATCATTGTTGAATCAGCAGCTGATGGAAAAGAAACAGGCTCTGCAACGGCAAATGATGGAGCAAAAACAACTCCTTCTACAGCAGCAGATGTTGGCAGAAGCTGTAAGTTTTCTAATTCCTTAATTTACATGGAAAACATTGTCATAAAAACAATACAAAAGAAAGCTAAGATGGGGAAAGAAACCCCCCTAAACTTTTAGGTCTTTTTGGCAATGCCTAGAACTTCAAGAGTGTGCCTCGTAGTTTTCAGCACTTTGCTAAGCCCTTTTGAAATCTTCTTCAGTCTATATGAAACAATTTAAATATCCAGGCTACTGTGGTTTTATTACAAGAACAGTCCAAGCGTATGCTTGAATTGAGGCATATGGAGATTGTCCATGGTTTTCTTTGCAAGATAAGCCAACGTGCACTGCTAAGCTACTTCAACCTCAGAGGAAAGTTGACTTCCAGGCTCTTTGACCCAGGCAGCATGGTGTAAAGTGCCTGTGTGTAAACAAGGATCAGGTACACTGATTTTGGGTTTCAACACAAGTTTGTGTGCTCGGCTGGGATCATTCATGAGTCCTCCTTTTTGCATTTCCAGATACCTATAGTCAGTTCTTCCTTCTCCTTTGGTGTCTGAGAGACCAACTGGGAGTTTCTGGTCATTTTATGAAGCATGGGGGATTCTACAAGGAAATATATCTTGACTTTTTGATTTATATAGAAGAAAAAGGAAGTTTCAAGTCAGCTCTATGTGCTGCAGTTTTCTGTCAGAATTTTTAGCAGAACAAAAAGTTAATTGCTCAAATAGCGCCTCTTAAAAATAAATAAAATAGAGATTGAAAATACTCTACAGAATGTGGTTTTTTAATCAGCTTGACTTTGCTCTTGTATTGTGTACATAGAAACACACAAAAAGCTTGCCTAGAGTTTCTGTATGCGTTGCAAGGATTTCCTGGGAGATAACTTGTCTTTCTTTTTCACAAGGGTTCAGGTTTAGCAGGATGTTAAAACAAGCCTTAAAAATCTTAATCAGGCCACTCACTCCCATCATGCATTATCGAAATGCCTAAATACCACAAGAAAGGCTCTTTTCCCAGTTTTTAAGTGCTCCTGGGAGAAAAAAAAAGCAGATTTTTCATTAGAAGGTCTATTTGCCTTCTCTAATCAGGCAGAAGATCCTCAAATTACTCTGGTGGACTTCCATCACCAGCCAGGGCCCGACTCTTTCACATTGGTGAGGCAGCTTGCCATTCTGGGAGCATTGCAGAGGTGTGAAGCTTGCCCACCAGCTGCCCAGTAAGGGCATGTGTGCACCAAACTCACAATTTCCTGCCACAAGGCCACATATCCCAAGGTGGTGTTGCTCGTGGGTGAACAGTAGCACTCTGAATGCATCAAGTCACACTGATGCTGATGAGAGATTGGCATTGACTCCGGTGCCTGCCCTTTCCAGATCTTTATGACCACAGGGCAGCTAGTCAGATTTCAATTCAAGGACTTTGATTTTTATCTTCCTCTTACCAGAGACATGTTCCTGCGGGCTCAAAATACATAAAAAAATTCTCCCCAACTAATATTTTTTTCTGCAATCTTTCTCTTCTGTCCTTGCCTCAACACTCATACTCCCAGTGTAACAGGAAAGACAGCACCACGCACATGTATGGGGAAGTACAGGGCGTTGGTGAGTGGCATGAGAAGCAGCCAGTGCAGCACCATCCTTGCTACACCGTATATCCTGCTGGCATCCCTGCTGAAGGGAGAAAAGGGGGCATGAGGACAAAGCAAGGGTTTTGCTGATTTTTGTGGTCACTCCTCCAGTGTAGGCGGAAGGAGTGAGTGAGGAGTGGACATGGCTGTGGGTGGGGATGACGAGCTGGAGTCTTTTTTGCCAGCTGTGCATGCTGAGAGAACTATGTGGGTAAAATGGGCTGATAGTCATTGCCAAGGAGCAGGTGTCAACCCTTGTTGCTCCCCAGCTGCACAGCTGTGGGTTTTTTTTGTGTTAGATAGGGACGTTTGCTCTGTCTCTGTTCTTTCAGAGAAAGCACATCTAGCTGCACAGACAGGGAGGGAACCATGAAGAACCATCAGGCACCTCTATCTGATCAGCATGGTGAGAAAGACAAGGCATACATCAGAAGGTACTTTGTACTGCAGTGCAGTACAAGGACAGTGTTCTCAGAGGCTGAGAAACACTCAGCGGTTTCAAGGAAAGTTGAACCAGTCTGAAACACACTGCAACCAGCAAAAAGGTTTCCATATAGAATTTAGTGGGTGATGGCACAGTTTCACAGGTGCCTTTGTGGACCTGAGAGGGTGAAAGGAAGAAACACTTAAGCTTTATACAACAAAGAGATGGGCAAAGCACAGAGACAGGAAAGCATAAGGAAGAGCAAATTAATGCATTTCTACTCTAATCCTCTAGGACAAAATAACTCCTCAAGACCAGCTGAACAGACACTTGACACGACCACCACCAGATTATAAAGACCAAAGAAGGAACGTGGTCAACATGCAACAAGCAAACCAGTATCCTGGTAAGTGGGCTCAATGAAACTATTTGTTTCCTTCCTTCCTTCCTTCCTTCCAGTTGGAAGACAATCCAGAAGAGCCATGCATATACAGATGACCAGGGCATGATTTTCTGGATATCCACTTACATCACAACGGAGGCAGTGGGTGGTGGCTGTTGCTCTCCTGTGCTATTTACCTTACTGTCTCGCACCACTGAGAAGTGCTGATGTATGATCTGGTGGTTCATCGAAGCTGATACTGCCTCTCTCAGACATGGGGAAGAAGGGGTTGGTACCCCTCCCATTAGCACTGTCTGGGGCAGAGGTGCACTGAAATACTTGGTGCAGAGATGTCCTCTTGACTATGCAATCTCACTCCATCCAGATGCTTCTCTCATGTACGTGGTACATTTTGCTTCAGAGACTGAGATGAGAACCATCCCTCCCTTTGAATGGCAGTTCATGTACAGTGTGAGGACCTTTGTACTGATTTTTAAGTACCTTGCATGGCACCATCATGGCTGGTACTTTTGGTCTGTTTAATATGCCATGGTCATGGCCTTACTGCTGGTCTACAAGCAGCATTTCAACAGATCAGTCAAACAGTAGAGGGAAAGCCCCTTGTTTCTGCCAGAACTGCCATGGTCAGGAAAGGCCTGACACTTCAGGACTAGTCCTTTGTTTCAGCTCTTGTGCCCTCACATCCTTGTAGAGTCTAGTTTCGGAAGCACAGGCCTGCCTGTTTGACTTTTCATGCTCTTCACCTTGCTGGTTGGCTGGAGGCCACTCAGAGAGCAAAGAAAAAATGCTGAGGAGAGAGAGGAGGTGGGAGAAATGCAACAGATGGGATCAAAGGATGTTCTTTATACTGCAAAGTGTCTTTGCATGTAAGTATAAAAAGGATCCTTTGCCTTCTAGTGTTATTTTGTATACAACACACTGAAGAAAAAAAAGATGGTTTGGTGTTTTGTTTTTCCATAACTGTTGGCTCTGAAGATTCAGCCAGTGATCTGAGTCTTTCCTTCCTACCTGTCCTTTGTAGCAAAACTTTTTCATCTTCTGTTACGATTTTAATGAGCTCTGAAGTGAAGCTCATTCATAGGCCACTCCTCTGCCCAACCTGCTGGCCATGGGACCACCAGCCCAGCTCTGTGGGGAAGGGCCAGGTTGGGCTGCTCAGGCAACATTCAAGCACTCCTTTGCTTTGCTTCCAAGTTCTACCAGTGATAAGCTTGCTGCAGGCTCGAAACTGCTGCTGGAAACTGCCACTTTCTAATGGACCTGAGTGTTTATGATCTCCAGTAAATTTGCACAAGCATCCCTGATGCCAGTGTAATAGCTCATGATGAGGGCAGTGCCACAGGGCAGAGAGTGCCCTGCTTGCTGGCTGCCTCCTGTGCTCCCAAAACAAATGCTTTGGCAACCCTGGCAGTTTGCTGGGGAATCTTATGATTCGGTGTGTTGTTTAAAGGCTCGTTCCTGGAATCAAATGATTAACTGAGACTCTTGGCTTTTACTTAAAAACATTCCTTTTCTAGACTGAGAGAGAAAATGGAAGTGACTGCAGCCACATCTGTAAAGGCTCCAAAATGAGTAGATCACCACTGTTGTTCGGTGGCTCTTGTTGTTGTTAATCTGATGGACTCTTTGTCAGTCTTGTGGTCTTTGGAGTCCCATCTCCTGGGTTTGAAACATGTGGGATTGGCAGCACTGGTCCATTCAAATCTCAAGTCCCTGCTGAGTGAGCCCTGGGAGGACAGCAGCTTCTCAGGCAAGCCTGGGAGAAAGGGCTGTTCTGGGAGCTTCCAACAAAGCTACCAGACGGAGTGATTAGGAAACTCTTGCATAAGGGAGTAACAGCAGGGAATCTGTTCCCTTTTTCTGGGAATAGCTTTGCTCAGGTCAGGGAAGAAGAGACAAAAAGCTAAATAAAATAACACCAGGGCTTGGTGAAACTCGATTAATCATTTTATTCCTCCATGCTTTTCCTCACAGTGCCATGTCATGGCAAGAAGCAGGTGAATCAGGTAGGGAAGATGTTTCTCTGAATCACTGTAGCCTAGGGTGCCCAGCTGCTGTACACAGTGCTTCTGGGTAAGGTATTTCTTCCCATCTGGAAGAAATCAGAACAGAAAATACTTGTGTTAAAAATAAAATCATAAAAATAGCAATACAAAGAAAGAGGAAGCTTCATCTTTCGTACAAGTACAGCCCATGTCCCAGCCACTTGCAGTTTTCAGAGTGTGGCATTTGCGGGAGCACTGGGGTCTGTTCAACAGCTGGCAGGGTCACGCCAGGAGGGGCTTCATCCCAATGACAAGTGAATTAACTCCACAAACTTATAGTTCTGCTGGAGGGAAGAAACCATCTCTCCCCAGCTTGGTGTTCCAGGTCTTTTGAAATACCACTGAATTCTGCACCATTCCTCCTCTTTAATACCAGCATAAAGGAGCAAAGAATCAGGGGCCCCATCCCTATCACCACTGCAAAAAAAACGTAGAATCACAAAAAGGTTTGGGTTAGAAGGAATGTTAACAATCATCCAGAGCTTCAATCCCCCCTTGCCCTGGGCAGAAACAACTTCCACTAGACCAGGTTGCTCAAAGCCCCATCCAACCTGGTCCTGGACACTTCCAGGGATGGGGCATCCATGACTTCTCCAGGCATCCTGTTCCAGTACCTCACCACCCTCTGAGTAAAGAATTTCTTCCTTATATCCAATCTAAGCCAACCCTCTGTCAGTTTAAAGCCATTCCCACTTGTCCTATCACCGTATATCTTCGTAATAAGTCCCTCGCCAGCTGTCTTGTAGCCCACTTCAGGTACTGGAAGGTGCTAGGTCACCCCAGAACCTTCTCTTCTCCAGGCATAACAAACCCAGCTCTCTCAGCCTGTCTTCAAAGGAGATGTTACAGTAGTTCCAAAAATGCACAACCCGTCAGCAGAGCCAAAAATAGGGCTAATTGTGTGTTTGCCTGCTGAGCACTGATGGTGAGAGTTTGATTGTACCTGTGGAACTAAAGCCAGGTGGACTCCCCATAGCATCTCCTGTATCAGGAGCTGACCAGTTTGGGGACTGAATTTAGGTGCTTAAGTTAGGACAACATAATTCTTAAGGCAAATATATTCTCTACAAGTGTCTCCCGCGTAGAGCCAGCTTGTGGAACAGGCTGCCTCCCAGGACAGGGGAGAGCTTCTTAATTTAGGTATCTATGTTTATATTCATTTGGAACAAGCACTCTGGTTGTGGAGTCACTCTCAGTGTTAATAATGATTTGGGAAGAGTTAATTTTTAAGTCCTTAAGGAAAAAAAATGAATCCTTTGCATCCGTTACTAAATGGAAATAGCATATGCATAAAAATAATGAAGAAAAGTCAGAAATATATGAATTTTTTTTCTCTTCAGCTCCAGTTTGAGGGAGATGAACATCATTATGGTGACATTGCAACAGGAACAGTATATTAAACAGCTGTTCCTAAACATAGACTTTTAAAATATGTATGCGTATGATTTGTCTTCAAAAGTTTTAAAAGAGCTGGCTGAGAGGTTCTCCAAATTCTTAACATCACTTTTTATTTAGTCTTGAAACTCCAGACCACCAATGCCACAAAAAAAATTAAAAGAGTAAGTAGGTTATTGCAGCCCTAGTGACCTAATGAAGAACTCAGCGAAACTCCTTGGGGAGCAGATACAGCCTGAATAATAAAGAACATAGGAAGGGGATACAAGTACTATCAAACAACATGGACTGATATGAAAGAATCTTTTCAAATTTGCATGGTATTTCTTTCAATGCGATGATAACTTAAAGGTAATAGTTGTTCAGATAATATCCTATAAAGCATCTGACTTCATACTGCCAATTTTTGTTAAGAAACCAGAATGACACAAAATTAACACAGCTCAAAAGCTAATCACTGACAGATCTCCAGATATCACTGTGAACAGGCTGTGTGATTGGAACCAAATGCACAAACACTGTCCAAGATGATGCCGAACAAGAAAAATAGAGCTTACTTTACATCCCTATTGGAGATGTGCAAAAGCTATTACTGTGACCAGCAGCGATGCACAGCTCTGAAATCAAACGTCAAAAAGAGCTTTGAAGGACCAAGGGGCTGGAAAACACGCCACTCACTGAGACCAAAGTATTTGGAGAATGCTGCAGGCATGACACAGTCTTGAAGCACCTGTGTGGTAGGAAGGAATTGATAAAATTCATCACACAGACCAATACAGAAGATTCGATGACAAAGTTAAAGTTAATAAAATTCAGTCTGTTTTTGTTGTATGTATGAAGGATCAAACCAAGGCAGTGTCCCATGTCCAACAATTGTTACTAGTTGTTACCTATGAAATAGAAAATCTACAGAACTTTATGTTCCTTCCTCTGGCAGAGGCTTGGGGAATTCCCGAAATGCAGTGGTACCTTTGTAGCCAGCCCATTCAACAGCTTTTCTCACTGGCTCCCAAAGCGATACGAGAATTTAGCTTGTACTGTGCCACGTGGCAAACATTTCCTCAGCTGATCCACACACTGTGTGAAGAAACATCTCCTTTCATTAGCCTTGAACCTGACTTCTCCAAGCTGTGCTTCCCGCAGGGCTTGTACTGGAAGCAATAGTAGCAAAGAAAATTAAGCAACGGAGCAGCTGATTGTGTGCAGAGAGGGTTCTCCTCAGTGTCATCTACAGCAGTCTTGCACTACGTAAGCAATCAGCCTACAATGGCATAACTGATTTACTGTGGCCTCAAACTAGAGACTATGTAGCTGCAAATGTGCTACAAAAGTGAGTTTCTGTCCAGGTTTGGAGGCTGAAGGGCTGTATTCTTGTGATTCGCTGGCAGGTGCCAGGTATGGGAAAATCCTCCAGTGGGCAGAATTAGCCACTAGTGGTAGATTTGTGCCAACTCATAACTCAGAGTTTTCTGATGCATGGAAGGTGAATTTCATGTGCTGCAAATGCCAGCATATGACCATGTGGTCAAATATGATTAGACCATGTGGTTCCATCATGGTCTAATCAGCTTCTGCAGGGGCAAATGGCCATAGCCAAACTCTCATCTGGAAAGAGAGTTCAAAGGGCATCTGGGTGGGAGTCCCCAGGTACAGCACCGAGTCATGTTTACGTACCTGCTCTGCTGCCACATGGGAGGACAGGCAGATCACACACTGGTATACGAATGACATCCCTTATTGATAAACTCATGCTTGCTGTAACACTTCTGCTTTTTTCTTTCCAGGTGGTTCTACAGCTGTGAGCATGAGTTCCAACAACATGTCCTTATCCAACCCAATTTCAACTCATAGCGTTATGCCTCAGAGCTCCAGTCTCATGTCCACCGCCACTGGAACCCGAATGCCTTCTGTTTCTGCTGCTCGGAGTATGGGCTGCTACGGGAACCTTCCCTGCAACCAACCAAGCGCATACAACGTGGCTTCGGGAATGAATCAAATGCAGCCACACAGAAACCAAAATCAGGTTCTGCCCGGTCAGAATAACCCCATGGTGTCCCGACAGCAAACCATGACACAGGGAAACAATGTGACAGCTTTTGGGACAGGGTCAGTGGTCAACACTCCGCAAATAAGGCCAAGCTTGAACCATGGAGCAACAGGTATCCCTGCTCAACGGCCGGCCAACGTGATGATCACAGCTACTGCCACTGCCCAGAACTGGGCCCCACAAGAAGCTGCAGTGAAGCAGCAGGATGCACTGAAGCCTGCAGGGGTCCGTTTCCCCACTGGCGCTCCATATCCTAACCAGTCTTTGCAACGAAATGTAGGCAACCAGCATTTTCCTCAGCGTGCACTGGCACCTCCTAACCAGTTAACACCGGGAGTCCAAATGAGGCCCCCTCTAAACCCAATGCACCAGACTCTAAATGGACAATCTGCTGGCTCACTACGAGGGCTCAGCATAAGACCTAACCAGCTGAGAGGACAGACCATGCCTACCTTGAATCAGCCAGGAACAAGTATGACACCGCCCTCATCTCTGCCATCAACTGGTTTCACATCTACCAACCAAAACTCTAGGGGTTACCAAGGAGGTGATCATGGTAATGACCTAACGTTTGACTTTCTGAACCAGCAAGGTGACAGTATAGGACCTGCGCTCAACAGTGACTCGGACTTTATAGATTCTTTATTGAAAACAGAACCTGGTAACGATGACTGGATGAAAGACATCAACCTCGACGAAATTCTAGGGAACCACTCGTAAGTGACAGTACTGAGAGGGAACCAGATGAAGAGACAGCAAGGATATTAGCTTTCTCTAGATGCCAACAACCTCCTTTATTAATTTACACTCCAGTAACTGGGCTGTTCTTTAAAATACCACATAGGGCAACTGCCCTCTTTGAAGAGCTGCTTTAGGAACAGAACTGAAGTTACCCCAGATGAAGTGATAGCATAAGTGATATTCCTGCCTGTCACAAAGGAGTGAGAATGCATGAAGGGTCTGTTCCCCACACCAGTGCCCAACGCATTGCAAACTCATCAGTTCTTCTCACAGGGACTGTGGGGGAAAACATGTTTGGCTTCCCACACATGGAAGCACCAGACAGTGGTATGGGTTGTGGAACAACATTTCTCTGAGTGCAAGTAAGAGCCCAAGCGGTCCAGAGCTCTTCAGTCATCATGTTCACAGCCCTTAACTTCCTTGGGACTGCAGCCCTGACAGCATCGAGCCCTGTCTCTCATGGCATTACAAAAACTGTTTACTTCTGCTCCATGCAAACTCACATTTGCTTTCTCAATTATTTTGTTATTATAAACCCTCTATCTTTTGTAGCACACAAGAGGGTAAGTGGTCTTATCCAAGAGAAGAAGGAAACAGATCATCCAGCATGTTACTCAGTGTGCTCTAGCATTTGCATTCTCCCTTTCATCAGTGCTTGCAGTGAGTATCAGAGGACGCTACTGTCCTGCCAGTAACACAGTCATTTTCAGCATAGAGGGAAATATGAGATGAACTATTACCAAAGCTCAGGATCCTCCCTTTGCCACCCTGCCCTACCCCAGGGACTCCAGTGTCTTAATGGAGAACTTGAGAGAGAAGGGTGCTTGCAATTTGACCCTCACCAACTACTTTCCCAGTCCAGCTTGGAGGAGGGCAAATGCTCAGCTAAGCTACTGTCCTTATTTTCATCTTAAACCATGGTGAGTGTCAGTTAGTTCAGCCTGGTCCTTTTATATCAAACAGGTTTACCCCAGAAGAAATGCCATCATTTTTGTCTGGGAAGAGGCTGCCATTTTGATTGCACATTATTTTGGCTCCATTCTGATTTTCCTTTGCTATATGGGTGGAGTTGAAAGAGTTCCAGTGATGGCCAAGGTCCCCACAGCCTCCACTGGGTGGAGTATGAGAGGCTCTGCCCCTGAAACTAGCGTGCATATCAATTATAGCTCACAGTAGGAGGCTCCACTTAGCCACATCTGTGCTGGTAGATGAAACAGTTTGGGAAAATATTTCTGGGCACTGGTCTCAATTATCTGTTCTGGGTTTGGTGATGGCCCAGCTGACACTGCCCTGAGCAATTTCTGTGCATCACTAGGAAGATATCCTGGAGCAAGGACCATTCCCATAGGCAGTTTGGAGCCACCTTGCCTTGAAGGCTAACAGAGCAGAGCAGAGCAATAAGGATACAGGCAGTTCCACACCTACCAAGGAACAGTCACAACTGTGTTAAATTTTTTGCTATAGACTTGGTCAGTAAGGACATCAGAAGGATATGCTATGTCACTATAAAGCAGCTCCACAGTGATTCAGACAGGATTCATGGATGGGAACAGATCTTGCAATTCAAATGAAAATGCTGTTCTTTAAAATGATGTGGTGCGATGTGTTTCACAGCCTCCTCTGAATTAGCTAAAACTAGATGTGGCAAAGGAATACAATGCCTATGTTCACATGCCTTGGTGCCAAGAGGCATTGCTCTGCCCGTGCAAGTGCTTTATTCATCCTTGTTAGTGGCAGTGGGATGAGTAGACTATTTGACAATAGCCTCTGCACTTATCTGACCTATTTCTTGAGAGAGGTTTTAATAAGACTTTTCCAGTCAGCTCACCCTGTCATTTCAAATGGGCACAATTTTTCAAGATGTTTCAAGAAGCACTGTCACACAAATGAGCACTAGCACCTCCAGGAAAGGTGTAACGTGGGCATTTAGTTAGACATGCCAGTTGAGGCTGTTCATTCCCAGAAATGTTTGTCATAAAAGGAACAAGAAAGCCTGCTTAAGAATCCCTTCTGCCATCCCATCCAGTGATCATTGCACAGCCCTGTGTTTGTAACATGGTCACTCAGCTGCCCAGAAAGCTCCCTTTTCTCCCCAGCTTTGGCTGGGGTGCACGTGGTTGCTTTGATATGTCAGTACAAGTTTTTCCAAGTCTTTGAAGAGCTTTTCAGCTCAGGTCACTGGGGTCCCACCGAATTTTGGAGAGATAGAAATGCAATCTAACAGATGTGTCTCCTATAAATCATGCAAAACTAGACTGAAATAGTAGCTACATGAGTTGGAAGAGGAAGGAAGATTGGCTCATCTGCCTCACACACAGTCACACCCCCCATCTACGGGCAGGTCAACAGTGACTGCCTGGCAGGAACAGACGACTGCGATGGATGCCACTAAGGCCAAGGCTGAGTTAGTATCACCATGAGCAATGGTCACTGAAGTCTGGTAACTTCACCTACCCTCACACACCATTGAAAAAGCCACCACTGGTTTCTGTATTAAGACCAGACTGTTTTCCAGATCCTCAAATGATGTAAAAAAATTGTTCAGCTTAGGAGCTGATCCCAAGGAACCAGGAGTTGGACTCAGTGATTCTTGTGGGTCCCTTCCAACTCAGGATATTCTATGATTCTGTGATGTCATGTGGTGGTGGATTCAATGCTGAGTGTTTTCTTGTTGGCCTCAGCCTAGAGTGGAAAACACGCTGGGCTGTGAGTGCCATACCCGGGAGCAAAGTTTCATCCTGTCTTAAGTAAATTCAAAAACCGTAGAGGCCATTTCCAGTCCTGTAAATATAATCCTGATGCATTTGAAACGCAAGCTTGTAAAGACTCTTGCAACCAAAACTTGAATCCAGTATCATTTCTTCAGAATACTTGTATCTGAATGGAGCTAGTGTCTTTTTTCTCTTTCTTTGCAATGGCTAAGTGCACTACCCTTATAGTCTATTTTTCATCATTGACCAGGCACTCTTCACAGTATTGGGTTGTAAATATAAAGAATTATTTGTTTTGTAAACTTTTGTAAAAACAACAACAAAAAGTAATAATATTTTGGTAGGAATAATAAAAATCATATTATTTGGGTTATATTTATACATATGTGAAATAAATATACTATCAAAAGTTGTATTTTATACAAAAAGTCAACGGTTACCTTTTGTATTCTATATACAAAGTTTTGTATGATACAATTGTTTATTTTTATCTGCAGACTTCAACTTTGGGTTTTGGGGGAGGGCAGAATGGGATCATGGTTGAATAGCTGGGTCTGACCCCAAGCTCACTGAAATCGATGGAGTCTTTCCATTGCCTTCACAGGGCTTTGAATCAAGCCTTTAAATAACCTTCAGATATGTTTGACATCTGAAGCTCTCTGGAAACCTCAGTATGAAAACATTCCAGGTTTCAAATTTTTTCCTTGAAAAAGGCTTTTATTATTATTATTATTATTATTGTTGTTATTATTGTTATTGCAGCTGTTGGGATGCAGGTGGGACCTATGTAGCTGTCATGTCCTCGTTGCATGTATGTCTGCTTTATATTTTCCCCATATTATAAACCAGTGTTTCTCTATACAGACTGAAAAGATGCTGTACAGAAATGTTTGTGTTTATGCATTTTTACATGTGGCTGTATATACCTCCTAGTACTATGCAGTGACACTTATTTGACTCCATTTATTTTTCACCTAAACATGAATAGTATGTTTTTCAGTAGCTATCAAAACTCTGCCAATAAATCAATCAAAATTATCCCAAGTGTCTCTTTTCTTAATGTGAATTTTATATTGAATGTCTGGTTAGTCAACTGCTGGTTCATCTGAGTAAATTAAAATTATGGTGATATTTTAGGAGAGCGTGAGTAAAATGTACATGTGGCAGCTTCTAGGAGCTCAGCCTGTCTCTTTGCAAGAGAGCTGTGATGTTTTCCTAGTGACAGAAGACATGGTTTCATTATCAGCAAGGGTTAACAAGCAGTGGTTAAAAAAAAGTGGTATTTTAGCTCCTGGTGAATGGGTTGATAGAGTTTTGCAGCACAGCAATTTGCTCTGGGATCCTGCAGAAGTTAAAGCTGAGAACTGTGAACCTCTAGGAGTTAGGTACTTCTGGAGGGCTGGCCAGGTCCCCAAGCGCATGCCTTGCCCTGGATCATGCCCTGAAGATGTCTGCCCCTCACTAGCGGAGACCCCTAATGAGATGCCATAAATCAGGCAACTCCCTTCTCCTCCTTTCCTCCTTTCCTACATCACATTACACCTCATTCTAGCCTAAAGAGGTTCCAGCCTAAAGAGATTTCACTATGTACCAGATCACATCAGGTCCAGACTATTTCACACATATATTCAGCCCTACCAGGCTATTTTTAGCAGGTCAGCACCGAGGAAGTGATGTCCTGTTCCTCGAGACGCTTTCTGGGCTCCATCTCCAAGTGGGTGGCTCTTCCTACCCCACAAACTGAGCAGGAGGGATGGTGGAAGGGGATGTTTCAGGGGACAAATGTCAGCACATCAATGTGCTCAAAGGCTGCCTTGTGCTATTTTCAGATCTAGGGATAAAAAAAAAAAAGGACTCCCTGCATCTTAACTGCTTCCCTGCTGGTTGTGATGCTCAGGGACTGCCATCCAGTACATCCACCCTTGTAGTCCCCCTCTGCTCACCTTCCCCCAAGGGGTAAGCGGGGAGGCACCTCCCTTGGCTGCCCCTCACAACACCAGCTCAGCTGGCTTCTGCCCTCATGGGTTTTTTTGCTAGCATTGCTCGGTCCTTCCATTGCCTCTCCCATCCACAAACGGCTCCTCTGTCCTTTCCTGGCATCTGGTGCTTCCACTGGAGGGATGGGGGAGGATGCTGGCAGGTGCCCTGCCCACTGCACCCACTGTGCCCACACTCCCGATCCTGGATGGACACGCTGAAGTGAGGAGGTGCCCAGGATGTGTATGGCTCTCTCCTCACTTCAGCATCTCCAACGCAGGCAGCAGACGGTGCTTCTCTCGCACTCAAGGGGGGAAAATAAGGTACAGTCCCACTCATCTGAAGGTAAACGTGAAACAGGTCAAGAAACTCAAGCTCTAAGGGTGCCTCTTTGTCTATCCTTGCTGTAAAGACAGAAGACAGGGCAGGTGGGATGTGGGACCCTCAGGCAGGGCTGCTGCCCACCTGAAGAACATCCATCTGTATCAGTGAGCTGAAAAACAGTCTGGGCGTCCCCTGTCCCTGAAGTGTGGTGGCCTCTGCTGCCAGGCTGTGAGGGTCCCTGGTAGTGCTTGAGTGCAACATCCGCCCTCCTACAGGTCTCACCATAAAGAGGCATTCCCAGGATAAGAGAGAGAGGATAGTACAGTAATATGGACACACCCTGTGCCACGCGGCTTCCATGCCAGAAAATGTCCTCAGGACTGTATCCTCTGCCCAGGGAGATGTAGCCAGCAAGACCACATGGAAAGGGGGGTGAGACAGGGGTGGAAGTGAATATTTTCCCTGCCTGGCCAGATGCAGCTCAGCAGGAATTGCGCCAGACCCAGATGAGGGCTGACCTTTCCCACTGCATCCGAGTCACTTGGTGGGAACCACTACCAGCTTGGACGGGCAGACCAGCCAAGAGTGCTGCTCCCTCCTACGGCAGCATGGAGATCTGGCAGCTGCAAGAACCAGGGATGACATGGAGAGGATTCCTCCTGCCACAATAAAAGTTTAGACCACAGGAAAACCTTACTTCATCTTAATTTTTCAATTGGGCATTCTGGGTCATGCAGACCAGTTTGACAGACCTTCTTTACTATGATTCCAAATCATAACCCAAGTATAATTTAAAATAAAATACAAAATTTATTTCATTGTTTTCTTGTTTGCAAAATTGTTACAAGCTAGCTCAACTAGAATTTACTACCATAATGGAGGAATTGCAGGGTGAAATCCTCATCCATATGCTCCAGAACAGGTCATGCAAACTGAAAAAAGCAGCCTGATTAGGACTTAGAAATCTAAGCTTTAAAGCAAACAAACAAACAAACAAAATCCCAAAACCACACACACTACAAAGAAGAAAAAAGAAACCCAACCCAAAGTAGCAGTTGCCAATCTGGCATTTTCATTACAAAGAGTTCCTTTAAAAGAGCCAGAGCTTAAATTATTGTTTTGCCCATAATAACTCAGCCTCCTGTGGTGCTGAAGGGTGATTACCCAGGAAGTGATGGCCTTTTTGGGTGGACATGTGGATCTTTGCGTTGCTGGTGTGCTGTGTGCCTGGGTACCAAGGCTGGATGAGCTGCTCCATCACCCTTGGGATGCGCAATGGCAGAGCCAGCACGTGCCTCCTGGAGCAGCACGGATAATGCCCTGCTTGGCTGTGCTGGCATGTGCCTGGTGAGCAGCTCACTCTCCCCAGACATGTCGTGCATTCCTGTGCACAGCTTCAGACAACAAAGATACTCTATCTACATTTTTTGGAAGGCTGCCTGCCATGTTTTCACTCTGGCTGACTGGTCTGCCTTGTTTGAGAGGACACGGTTGCTCTATTTTATCCTTCGTGCCCAGGAACATCAGGAAAATGCTGTGGTGCTGTTAAGTGTTTGGGTGAAACGCGGAGTATAGGTGCATCCATGCAGCTCGTGTTGAAGTTAACAGATCTGAAGGCAAAACTTATCCCTCAATATCAGTTTGGCATGAAAGGAAAGGTTTCTGGTTACTGTGAAGGTCAATAAACAGGATGTAAGGGCAGAGTTTGCCCTTGATACCTTTATGTTGGAGGGACATGGTGAAAATAAACCAGGGACTGTATTCAAATTGCCTTTTGTACTGACCAGGTCTCTAAGTACAACAGGGAAGTTCGACTCTAGAGGCCTAAAATTATTTTTTTGTTTAAATTAAGTTAGTTCCTGAAGAACTCCAGGGTACCAGCCTCTGAGCAATATTTCTTAGAAATTATTCCGCTATTGTTTGAGGATCTGATCTGGAACGTTCCCTCTTGTAGATGTATCCTATCGGGTTAGTCCCATAAGCCGATTCCATGAACAAGTGGGGGCACACATGACAGTCAAGTTAATATATAATACATATATCAATGAAATTTCCATCAGTGAAAGACATCTAACTTTCTCAAGAAAAAGCATATGGGGGGACTCTGCAATTTGGCTACATCTCTTCAAATTTGTTTTACAAGGAATTTGGTGAACTTTCTGAAATTGCAGCTTTTAAAAAGAGAAACGTGTCAGAATGCACATGCCATATTATTTGATTCCTCAAACTTCACAGTATCTTTAAAGTAAATACCGATGAATGTCTAAAATATATATGTGTTGGGTAAAATAAGTCTTTGTGAATCTGCACAACTTTGCCAATGACAGTTTATCCCTTTTTGAGTTCCTTCCTGTTTTAAGAATTATCCCTTTTTTCCATGTTACTTTTCCTTCAGTAAGACTTCTAATTGGCATAATGTTATTCATGGTACCTTTGTGAGTAACTTAACTCTACAGCAAATCAAAATCAGTTAAAGAAACCCATTGTACTCTCTCATGTAATTTCCTTAGTGTGAACATGTTAGCCTTGGTCTGTTAGATAACCAGGCTGACAGGATGTCTACAGCAGAGACAGGAACTCCATGTGTGTTCCCAAAGGCTGATCAAAGCTGCAGGGCTATGTGGTATCCCCATTCACACGTGAGCAGCAAGTTAACTGCATTAGTACTGCTAAAATCAGGATTTCATGCATAACACTCCCTTAAAGCCAACTTTTCCCTTCATTTAAGCAACAAATTCACTAATCAAAAGAGTTTCCCCATTGTTACATGGCATCTTTATGTTATTATGTGCCCCACTGGTCTTGATTAATTCTGTGGATCTTGCTGAAGTAAAGCCAGCGCATGATAATCTTATTCATTAACTTTCCCTCCAACCCCCAAGACTTAATCTAGTGTGTTTTACAATATAAACTGCTAGCTTCTGACATACAAATACCAACAGACCATCTGTTTATACTGGGTAGTTTAAAACCTTCTCAAAGAAAATGTCTGGAGTGCTTCAGAGGGTTACAAAGAGAAGCGTTCGACAGCTGACAAGATAGTGCCATTTAAAGAAGTAAATCATTTAAAAAATGGAATTAAAAAACCCATCCTGAGGAACATTTCATTAGTTTCTCGACATTGAATGTAGTCTTTTTCTAAGTGACTCAAGTGCACAAAACCCCACAAAACTTCAGAAATATTCTTTTGTTACATCTGTGTTTTTAACCCTCAGTAGTGGCCTATTTTGGCTTTCCCTTTGGGCTTTCTTTTTTAAAAAAAAATTTAAAATTGAGTCCTTTTTATACACTTTACTGTGCCTCCAAAGCCTCCTGCTATTAGATCAGTTTTAGCTGTCAGGACTTGAGAGTGTGCAATAAAGAAAAATCTCCCAATGGCCACCAACACTGCAACACAGCATAGCTGTGAACTTGGACGGCAGATTAGCTCCAGAAACGCTACTTTTTATTAAACTATCTTTCATCACAGAATCCTTTCACCAGGCTTTTACAGCTTTTGATAAAAGGCAAGATTTTCAACAAGAAGCCCAAACCCTGGCTCCAATGCCCACTCTGATCAAAATGATGATGTCTGGCCCACAGGTTTTAGCCGCACCACTGCTAGCATCCCCCTGGTAATATGATGCAGCCCAGGCAGAAATAAGCAATGCAAATGAAAAGAAGTCTAGATAATATATAGAAAAGAACTAAGGTTGTTTAGCCTGATGGATAGAAGATCTGAGTGAGGATAGGATAGTCTAGACAAAGAGTCTTTGAATGGATAAATCATTGCTTCCAGGGGTAAAAGATTAGGTATTTTTCATAATGATCTGTACACGCCAAGAAATCACATGTTCAGGTAGATGCCAGGTGGAAGCTTTTAACAGGAAGGATAAATATGAGGATGAAGAGCGTATGCAGTCTGAAGGTCCTCAGGACCTGCTTGGGCAGCTGTCAGAAATTACAGTGGTATGGTTAGCTGTCGTCAGTCAGCAGAATGGACTAAATATGCTCATGGGTCTCCACAGAAAGGCAGAAAAACTATTGAAAACAATTGAAAAGTTTTCATGTTGAGGAAGAAAAGAAAAAAAAGTAGTTTTGTGGGGCTTAAATCAATGAATACTCATGAAATTATACCAACATCAACACCTCACAGCCCACTCCCCCATTCTGTAATGCAGCTACTCAAATTCCATTCTGCTCCCACACCGTAAAAACACAACAGGATGCTTAAGAGAGATGGGTTTGTCCCAGCTGCCATGTCTGCCCCTTCAGACGTTTTTCTGGGGAGTGAAGTCAAGGAAATCTATTTGAGCCCCCTTTCCTGAAGAAAAAGATTTTGATCCTGGGCTTGCACTTTTGTGTTGAAGTTACCGAAGCACGCTAGCTAATCACTGGAATGATCAGGAGGACCTAGCGATATCCGAATCCAGCCCGGAGCACGTCTAAGTTGATGTCTTTGTTCACTTCGCAAAACTAAACAGGAGTAGCTTGTGAGAGGATTAGATATCTGCAATTCAATCTAGATGATTGCTTTATTATGGAAACCCATCCCTCTCTATACCACCCAGAAAGCCATCACAGGATGAAGTATTGTGGGCTCCTGTTCCACCCCGGTTAAAGCTGTGGGCTTTCAAGGCAGAGGTAAAAGAAGCCATACAGCTGCTACAGGAGATGGGTTTAACAGTGTGTGAATGCCATGTGCTTGTAAAGATATTTAAAGGATTAGCGGAGAATTAAATGGTTTTCTGTCTTTGTTGTTCAGCACAGCTTCAAAGCTGGAAGATGACAGATATTAAAGAAGATATTTCCCTTCTTTTAAATACCGGAAGGAGACTCCTAAAACAATAACTGGAAAATGCAGGCATGACCTAACAGATTACACAATGATGTTGAACGATTCTTATCAGATGGGTGAAGAGCTTGCTATTCTGCAGTATAAAATGGCAATATAAAGTTCACAGTTTAAAATACCAATGAACAATCCCTAGCATGGACAAAAACACCAGCTCAGGATTGCTCTCTGGGGAACAGAAGGCAAGCATCCTGGCTGGTGCTTTCAATTCATCTTTCTGTGTTGGACTGTGGGTTACCCGGCCAGTAGCAGAGCAATGCTTCCCATTGCCTCTCCTCAGACCAGTTCTCTTGGGCACCCAAGGGTGGTTACCAGTTCATCTGCTGCTGTGAAATCCGCCGTGTACCTAGAACCAGAGCTCTTAAGTTCCAGGAAACTTTCTCTGTAACCTTTTAGGAAAAAGCCACTCTCCAAGACAGAGACACTCTTCAAGAGATTCTCAGGCCAGCAGGTGCTTTCTGGGGTAAGGCTTTAGTTAAGGATTCAAGTAAATTCTGGGTCTTATGTGGCAAGAGGGATGGGAGAGTCTTTCTCAGAGACATTATGACAGTAAATTAGATTTTTACTGAACTGAGAAACTTGCAGCTCCAGGAATAGGGCTAAAGGGGTCCAAAGACACCTTGGCATGTTCCTGATCCCAAGCTATTCTGCATAGATCAGATAACTCTGGGGAGATTGGCTAAGTTGTGGCCCACACCCTGCAGTAACTGCCTTTTGGGCACCAGAGCTCTGCCCAGGGCAGCCACTCTGTTCTGCATTGTGGCTGCACTCTGGCTCAGGGCCCTTCTGTCTCCAGCATCATCCTCTCAAAAATACCAGGTCCAGTGGTTGTGAAAGCATCTTTAGAAGGCAGACCGATGGCTGTTTTCTGCATGAGGGAACATCTCTTCCAGCTGCATTTGTGAGTTTTATGGCTTCTTCTTCTCCACTACTCTTTTTTATTTTATTCATTATAGAAAGGGCAGAGCAAAGGCAAAAACCTCACTCATTATATATTTCTCCACTGAATCACTGAAAGAGTTAATTTGGACTAGTGGCAATTGATATCATCCTTAGAGAGTAAAGGAAAATTCTTTGTAACAGCAAATGCTCATTCTGAGCAAACACAGCCTGACTTCCTAGGCTGCCCATCACCTAATACAGCTGCATTACTTGTGACTTCACAGGCCCCACAGTGAAGAAAATAACTTTATTCATCTTCACTGTTGCCATAGTAAAAATCTGAAATGCATTTGGTTTTGTCTTAGGGTTAATGAGAGTGAGAATGTGCTCTATAGAATGCTATGCAAGTATTTTTACAATGTACACTGAGCTAACATATATTCAGGTTATCGAGCAATATATTCATAAAGCCAAAGGCTTTAAATTTTGTCCATAAAGAATGTTGTAGTAGAACAAGGACATTTCTTTACTTTCCTTCTTCCCCTTTCTAAAAGAATCTCTTACTAGGGATGCTGGTCTATCCTACATTAGAGTTACGTAAGTCTTGCCTTTACAATACATTCTTGTAATCCGTCTCTGGGAAGGATCAAACCTCCATTTTTTGAAGCAGGTATTCATACTTTGCAGAGGGAATGCCCTTGGGACAAAGAAGTATCTTTGCCTTGGAAATTCCACTCTGCTTTGGTTGAGACATTGAATCTTAAACCTCTGTTTCACTTCTCAGTTTCCTTAGGCTGGAAAGCGTGTTGGCAATACCCCAGCATGACTGAAGCATTAAGGGAGCTGTGAGGCACATGCTGATGGCTCAAGCCAGGGCTTATTCTGAATTCCTGCTGACTTCAGGCACTGACAATGCTGCAAAGCACCTCTGCTCTCTGCAGTTGTTTCTATAGCAGAGTTGGCCAAAGCAAATGTGTCCCAGCCAAAGCATCAGCCTCCAAACTGTCTCTGCTCACAAACCACCTGAGCTTGTCTATCAGCACGCTGAGGACGGGCTGAATCTGTTGGCAGAGCAGCAGCAGATATTGCCCAGAGACACTGATGAGTTGCCAGAACAGCTGCAGATGGGAGATGGTTGGAGGACTGTGCTTCACACCACCATCCTGTTACACCACTCTGGAACCCCCATGATGGACTGAGAAGTGTCATCCCTGCGCAGGCAAAAAAAATAAAAGAGAACAGTGCCTTAAAGCTGCTTTATTCTCTCTCCATGGTAGTGCCAACATATCCAGCACTAAAACTAGCTTCTCATCTTCCTCTTTCCTTGTCAGGGTCAAGAATTCCCCAGCCAAGAAATGAGGGCTAGCATCTTCCTTCATAAACTCATCTCCAGCAATGTATGTCCCTCTCAATCTCCCAAACAAACTGCAGGACATGAGGCCTTTGCCTTTCAGGGGAGGAAAGAGGATACTGTGTCGTGCTCCTTCTCCTCATCTTTTGAGCCAAACACGAGACAATAATTCGTTCCAAACATCCCAGACCCCAACCACATAGACATGCACAGAGGAATGAGGGTATCAGGGCCACCAAAGTCTCTGAATTAGAGTACTGAAGGCTCAGAGGTGATTCACTGTAGATGACTGAGGTAACTTACTACACTCACATAAGATAATTAAAGCTTAATTTTGGCCTTCATAAACTGCAGGAGTTTACATATCAGCACTGTGTCTTGCTATGCAGGGTAAATGCACTTGACATCTAAATGCTGAACTATGACCAGAAATGTCAAAATTTAGTGTTGCTTGTGAAGTCTGAATTCAGCCATACTTATGTGCAGGCATTAAATTGATTTTTAATTATACAGTCCCCTTATGCTTTTTGTCCTGAACCTTCACTGCATCCAGCACCAAGATGGGATGTCTGAGTGAGATCCCTTTAGATTGTATCAGGAAATTTAAGAACCAGGCAATTCCTAACTTTTTGTACATGTGGCATTCCATCCTAAATATTGCTTTCATGCACTAATTTGATGAATACCACATAGATTGTTGTATTCAACAATCAAACAGGTGGCAAGATGGACATAAGTCAGCTACTTCTTTCGTGATCTAAAACCAGCTTCAGGAGGATGGAAGTGGTGTTGATGCCTGGGAGAACAATAACAGCGCCCGGTCCTTCCAGGTCATACCAAAATTTTAGAGTCTGAGACCACCTGTAGGACCCTGCGCACTCCTGAAGTTGTGAACTTCCCTGACTAGCCACTCACTACCACTTTCTTGGTAGAAGCACATACTTCCCTTTTTAGCTGTCTGGTGCTCCTAGAAGCATTGCCCAGCATCTCCGTACTGGTATGTAATGGCCCTGGAGTCAGTGAGAAACAACTCCCTGGCTAGGTTCATATTGCTAAATAAGAAGGCATCAGGGAGATGCTGGCCATGGAAACAAGTGGAGCAAATTGGCTTTTGCTCATACCAGAGCCAGTTCCTTCTGGAAGTCTTGTCATATCCCTGCAATATCTAGTCTGATTCTCCTCTGGTCCCAGTGTGGCACGAATTTGTCATTTTTATTTTGGAGGCTATTTCAAATCAGCATTTCTGCCACAAAAGGAGACCCACTGGGCAGGTATTTTCATGGCAAGAAAGCAAAAGAGCACTAGGCTGTTTGAGAAGGCACAGCTTGTTGTCACTGTGCTAGAGGCTGCATAGGGTCCAGGAGCCCAACCTAGTGCAGCCCCTTCCCATTCCACCATCTGAGAGCCATTACTGGGGCCTGCTCCATCTCAGAGATTGTTTGCCCAGTGGTAAATCTTAGAAGGCAATGTGAAGGCAGCAGATTGAAGCAGTCTTGCCACCCAGGTGGTAAGCTAACAATAAAGTAGTATGATTAATCTAGGCACCAGCACTTAAATTTGCTCATTGTCTCTCTTATTTGGCATTATTAATAACTCTGTCGTCTGTCTTTTCCTAATTACAGTTCCACTGGAAATTGCAGTAAGCTTCTTCCCTCGTATTCAGGGGCTCAATGTGTCTTCAGTAGTTTCTTGAATGTTTTCCACAGCTTGTGCTCTGCAGACAGGTAACCTACACAGAGCAGATAATCAAACACTCTCAAATACTTCATTTTATTGCACTTACTGTTAAGCTTGCAATTCTCCATCTCTTTAATCACTAGAGCTTAATACCCTGTTGCTTCTAAAAGAAAGTCAGACAATGGTATGAGCCTTCCATGTGTAAATTTAAGCCGTCGAGGTAAATAGAAGGGAAACAAAAAAGAATTCATTTCTACCATGTTTTATATTCTAGAAGTGTCCTTCTCATTTTTAATATCATCTCCAGATCTTACCATTAATATTTTATTGTGTTTTATTGAAACATTATCACAATGTGCGTATTCCTTAACAGAAAAGGAAGCATAAATGAGATAAAATCAGGTATTCTTAACCATTTCCCTAATTGTAGCTATTAAATACACCAGCTGCAGATTAAGATCTCACTTTGAGAAGTCTGTGTGCACATAGACAATATAAAGACAATGTAGAAATAAAATTACCTGTATTTAAAATGACTGTTTGCTTGAAAATTGGTGTATAAGTCAGGATTGTAAAATTCAGATTTGAGATCCAGGAGATAGAGACTTATTCTGCATTTGAACACCTAACCCCCTCACAGCGACTGCAAGTGCTGAGACTTCAGACACGCTTCTAATGGCTTACAGTATCAAACCAATTTTTTTCCCCCGTGCCCTTCCTTCCTAATCACCCTGTAACTTCTGGAAATACATTTATTTCCAGCAGCAGTGGTTTAACAAGCAACAGGAATTTCAAGTTTAACTCCTGTGAGTAATTCTTTCTTACTTCATGTTTGCCAGATTGGGGACCATTACACAGATGGCAAGAAGCTGCTGCAGTGTTGCAGTCCGAACCTGTAGACAGCCAGACAGCTGCTGTGATGTATGTAGTCTTTCAGGAGAAGAGACACTACACTACTTTATTTGAATTGGCACAAAAAATTGATCTTTGTGTTTTGCAGCACGTAATGCCCCTAGAGCCTGAGGCCTGTGGCCCTCCAAGCGCCTGCACCTTCAGTCTGCTCAGCACTACAGTCCATACCTTGGACTGTGCTAGCACCTCAATTGGGTGTGAGCAAACACAGGCTGCAGGGCACTGCAATAAATCAATATCTGCAGAGGCCATTGAGAATGAAGAGCGTGAGGCAATGAAATGCCGGGTGAATTGCCTGACTCCAGGCTGCAGTCTGTACTTACTGAGAACACTTCGGGATGGATCCTGACGTACTCATTAACCCGGGTGATATGCAATGCCTGACTGCTATGTGAGCAGCCATGACCTGGTGGTGGGAGTGAGGGCAAGAAAGCACTACACAGGCAGAGTAGCAAGCAGAATAAATAGTCTGCCCATCAAAAGTGCTCAGAGGTAGCAAGCTATAGCATAGAGGCTTAGGTCCAGGTTGAGTCCAGAACTCCATATCTGTAGCACCTTGCACCAATATATATATGACTGCATAAAAAATAAAAAACAATTAAGTGACCAAAAAAAGTCTTAGAGGACCATTGATCATTAGCTTCTGCTTTTATCAGACATGGAGGGGGTGCAAGGCAAAAGCATCGTTGGGGTGCGATCATAGCCAGTAAAGAATCACATCATGGGTGAGCTTAGGTCACCACTCTGATCAGGTTAACCTCAAGTGCAGCAACCTTGGAGACACAATGACAATTTAAGTGTAGCTATGAGTCCCTCTCTTTGTTTTGACAAGTTTCCAACTTCAACAGCACAAGCATCATGCCTCAGCAGGACCAAATCTGTGCATGCACCCTTTGACCATCTTGTAACAGATGTTCTTGCAACCACAAGCAGCTCTAGCTCCAAATTACAGCCACAGCAAGTCGTTCTTCATCCACCTCTCTGCCTGTGCCAAAGCTCTCGCTGTTTCTGATCTCATATTTTATCAGCTGATGGGGCTTGATAAAAGGAACACATGCCACCTCCAGTGTGATTTGATGATCGCACATCACAGTGGGATCTCACCAGTAACAATCCGCCCTTCCTAAGGCACTGAGAGTCTTTTATTGGCTGCCCACTGCCCTTAGGCTGAACATCAAGGAGACAAGAAAATGTAGTAAATCTGAGAACCATTTCAGTGAATCAAAGGGAGAGATGAGGGTGTCTCTGGTTGTGTGGTTTTCAGAACAATTATGGGACTGAGTTATGCTGCAAATTTGTTGGACTCACTGATGTGGACTACTAGAGAAGGCACAGTGTGTGAAACTGCTTTTGCCATAAACCATTTAATGTGCTGGCTATGAGGGCACAGGACTGTATGAGTATAGTGGGGAAAACATGGGAGATTCATAGAGCTCCAGCAAAGAGAGCTAGTTTTAGGATGGAATGATTTCAATGTTGGGGCAGGACCGAAGGGGACAGAGCAACCATTTCAGAAGGGATTAGGGTCTTGGTCCCTTGTTATTTATAGGGCTTTAAACCCTATGTTGAGTTATGTGATGAGAAGAAGGGGAGGGAGGGGAAAGTCTGATGAGCTGTATCATGTAAGGGCAGGTTATGACAAAGACTGCAGCAGATGAACAAGCTTGCTTAGGGAGGATCATTTGAGCACATGGTCCTGCTTTACAGTCTATCCTTTGACCACTGTAGAGCATGATTCCTCCTCTGCTCCAGGGACATTTAGTCAAGGAGTCACAGACCATGACCAAACATCCTCACAAGACCCCCTATGAGAGGTTATGCCAGGATGCCTGGCATGTGTGATTGTCCCTAGCTTTGGTGAGCCGTGTGCTCACAGTGTGAGACATGACAGACCTGTGTTTGGGACAGACCTGTGTTTGGCTGTGCAGCAGCAAAGCTGAGGAGTTAGTCCTGGGATGAGAACATCTGGATTTGTAATATCTGGCACATTCATATAGCAGATGTGTGGACTACACATACAGAGCTAGAAAGCCCCTAAGCTAACAGACACATAGTTTAAATACAATGGACACAAATACTATCTCACTTTCACTCAGAAGGACTGAAGCAAAAGTCTTGCTTCCCTCACTTAATCATGTTTTACACGGTACATAAAATTATTCTCTTTATGCTGTATTCACCACAACTTTGACAGCCTCTAAACACCTAAGAAAGCCTGGCTATGTATTTTACATTTTATATGTGCTACAACCACATAAAATTTCAGATAGTATTGGAGGAAGTCTGTTTGTCCTTTACTTGGAATTGATCTTTTACTCCTTTGATTCAAGGAAGTTCCTTGTCATTCTCTCTTTCAGGATATCACCTCAGCTGTGTCAGCCACGTAGCATTAAAGATGAACACAGATAATTGTATTACTTATCTGTGATGCTAATTTTATTTTTCCATTTCCTGTGTTGAAATCACAAAATGACAGAACATTCCCTCCTTAAAAAATCCCAAATGATGATACTTGCAAGATAATGGTAAGGGATGTGGCAAGCAAAAGTAGGTTAACAGACTGAACTACACTTATTTTGCATCAGTTATAAAACAGTCTTGTGAATTGTCCTTAATTGGTTTTGGTTATGTCAGGCCTTTATTTAATTCTCCATCACTTTTAAGAGCCCTGAGGTAACTCACTTCACAGAGAGAATATTCTGACTTGAAAATGTGGTATTGTTAAGCAGAAAGACACACTGAGCAGACTGCTAGTTTCTTTCAGCAGCACGAGAGATCCAGGAGGTGATTAGCTTTGTTCTCATTTACAAAGCACCAGTGGGAATTTCTAAAGGGTTTCACGGGCCCTGGGGATAAGGCCAAGAACAAAACAGGGCAATGAAAAGCAAACAGAGCACTTCATCAATAAACTACTTAGAGATGCCACATCAATAGCAAATTAAGAATAAAGGAAGGCACTTTAATACTTTCACATAGCAAAGGAGGTTTATATATTGTTTTTATTCCTACTTACATCCTGCATTGCAGAAGCTGCTGAGCTTTTTGGGCTGGAAGTCAGCTTGAAGAAGACAGAAGTTCTCTATCAGCCTGCACATCAGGAAGTCTTCCATCATCCCCATATCACCACTGGCGAATCAGAGCTCAAATCAGTCCAGCAATTCAATTACCTGG
>JAWMRA010000001.1:37550051-37618345 GCA_035584735.1 Pseudotriccus pelzelni | reverse complement strand
GGAGAGCTCCAGCTGCGAGAGCCTCGGCGCCGGGCGGGCGGCGGCGGCGGCGGCGGCGAGGCCGCCCAGCGGCGACTCCCTGTCCAGGTAATGCCGCCGCAGAGCCGGCACCGCCCGCCCGCCCGCGGGGCGCCGGGGCCGCGCCGCCCGCTGCCGCAGCGCCGCGGGGCTCGGCCCGCAGGGACCACCGCGGGGCCTGCGGGGGGGAGAGAGGGAGGGGCCGGCAGGGCGAAGCGAACCGAGGGGATGCGGCTGGTGCCGTTTCCTCCCTCCGTGGGCCGGAGGCTCCGGCGTTTCCCCAGGGTCGGGTGTCTCCCGGCGGGGTGCCCCGGGAGTGTCCCTGCGCTGGGGGTGGCTGTGGGGCGGCGGTGCGGGAAGGCAGGCTGGGCACCGCTCGGCTGCGGCACGGCCGGTTTCCCTTTCAGGCCTTTAGTCAGGGCAGGGGGTGCCACCCGCACCAGCCTCTCGGTGAATGCCTGCATAGCCGAGGCGGTGCTCCTGCCCTGGGTACCTGCGGTGAAGGGATTTGGGAGATCGGCAGCACAGGTGGGCGCTGCTGGAAGGGCAGGTGCGGCACCCGGTTGGTGGCTGCCTTCGTGGACTCTGCCTTGCCCATGCCAGACCTTGTCCCCTACTTCTTCCGGGACACTTTTCCTATGGTGTGTTGAGCGTTTGTGGTTTTGCCCTTATGGCTTTTTCTGAGAGCTTGATTTTTTTGGTCTCAGTGGCTTTTAATGCCATGTGTGTAATCTTCAGGGTCTTTAAGCCGCGAAAGCCAAAAGGCAACTTTCGTGTTCCTCCCATCCTTAAGCTACTGGTGAAATTTGAATTTTGTGACTTGAAAGTGCACCTCGCTTGGGCCATGTGTTTGATGGAGGAGGGTGCAGTAGGGAGGACACTGACAGACTGGCATGGATTGTGGCATGGGAGGCCCTGGGTGTTGCGGTAGAGCAGGGATGCCTGGGAGCAGGATGACCTGATGGCTAAAGGTTGTTCTGTCCCATTCTGGCTGCCCTTGCAATGCCCAAGTTGTAGGATTACATGGTAACTCAGGATGATGGGATCTCAGCATCCCGCAGTCCAGCCTCCTGCTCACAGCACGGGCAGCTCTAAGATCAGATCAGGCTGGTTTTGGTTTTTACCAAGGCTGGTCTTGAAAACCTGCAAAGATGAAGTGCACAGAACCTCTCTGGGCAGCCCATCAGCACCTCTTGTGTGCCTTCCACATACACACTGGGGCTGCTCCAGGCTCCCATAGCCTCTCCTCACAGGCAGGTTGCTCCAGTTCCATTATCCCAGTTGTGCTTCACTGAACTCCCTCCAGCTTATCAATGTCTTTCCTGCACTGGGAGGCTAAAACCTGGATGCAGTGTTCCAGAAGCACTGTAATGAGATCCTTCCCCAGATCTCCTGGCTCTGCCTCTGTTCTTACAGCCCATGGTGCTGATGGCCACTTACCTGCCAGCATCTCTGTACTCCCATGCTTGGCTTTTATCCAGCTGCTCCTCATACAGACAGTGCCCAGCTTGCACTTGGGTTTCTTTGTCCTTGAGTCCTTCATGACTCCCCATCCTCATTTCACCCTTCTTCATCAAGTTCTTCTGTTCCCTGCTCTCTGTATTGGTTTCCTTGTGCAGTTTACCAGTGCCCTGCCAGATGCCTACAGGCCTCTTTCTCCCTTACCTAACTGACCCAATATATTCTTCTTTTTTCCTCTGCATCAGCTCAGGCAACTTGGACCCATGTGGAGGTCAGTCACTGTAGGAGGCCTGTGGACACTAGAGAGAGCTTAACTCAGAAGAGCCAGTGGCTACAACGAAGCTCCTGTTCAGCCTCTCAGCAGCATGCCCTGCACAGACGGAACTGTTGGGAAATTGAGATGATAAATCTGTTTCTGTTGAGCATGCACAAGGCTGTGTCCTCCAAGCCCTGAAAAGGCCCAGACTTTAACAGATTTCTCGGGATATAAAAAAGCTTACTCAAAAGCTTTCAGAATTTCAAGTCTCTGCTCGAACGTCTAGAATCCGTAGAAGAAAGCTGGTCAATTTCTTTTATGTATTCCAAACAAAATATATTTTTTCTAGCCAGATGTTTGAAATAGATGAATGTTTTTCATGTGTAATTATTAATAAAAAGCGCTCATCTTGATTTGGCGTATGCTGTGAAACTTTTTAGTTGAAATGGTCAAGATTAGGGCAAAATTATAAGACAGTAAAATAAGTTTCTTCTAATGAGAGATGCCTGGTGACCCTCAGAATGTTTACTATCAGATTCCCATGCAAATCTAGTGATGCTTATGCACAAATAAATAATTTTATATGAATTGGACAGTAGATCAATTTATTTTTTTTTTTAATCATTAAAGCTGTACTGCTGTCTGACTTTATGCATCAGAACAATTCCTCTGAAGCTAATGGGACAATGTGTATGCACTGAAATGTAGTTATTTTCAGGCTGTGTTTGTGATCTAATAGTTTGTGATCATAGGTTACAATCTAGTAGTCAAGCTATTAGATTGTAACCTATGACTATGACACATTTTCACCAAGTGATTTTGTTTAAAAAGAAGAAGTTAGCTTTGGGGATGATGTGAGGAGCACAGTGAATCATGAGGGTGCTGTCATCAGTTTTTATAATCCATTTTATTTAAAAGGAACAAAACCCAAGAAATGAGTAGAAGGTCACTCATCCCAGAATCACAGTTACCCAGCCATGTGAGACCGTACTGAGTTGTAGTTACCGAATTGTTTTACGCAAGATTTAGAAGACTTGGAAGGGTGCTAGTATGAAATACATACAGCAGTGCATTCTTAGGATTCTCTCAGCTCCAGCTTAGAAGTTAAGTGTTATATTTCTAGAGGTACTTAAGATCTAACTCCTCAAGAAGACATGCTTGATAGAATTTACTTATACTTAAGGTTGTTCACATTCGAATAAGTGCCTTAAAGAACATATATAGGTTTATTTGTCTTTTAATAATGCACATGAGATACAGCAGTAATGGCATTCGCCCGTGAAAGCTGCTTTGATATTTTAATAGACTCTAGTAATGTGCAATACCTGTGGGCCGTGCGGAAGATGTGGGAATAACTAAACAAGTGTTATCTACTTTCTCTCCCAGCTGGAAAAATGCTTGAAAAACTCTTAATGAAACAGTATAGCAAAGGGTAAAAAGTCCACAGCTCTGTGTGAAAATACAAGTTAGTTTCAGATGAGCAGGTCACAGCTAATTAACTCAGCTGCCCTCACAGTTGTGCTGAAACAGCCATTCTGCTTTTCAAGTCTCAGCTGTCTTACCCAGTGCTAGGTTTGGGTGGCACAGCACTGGGTTCTGCAGCTCTCTGTGGTTTCCAAAGGTCAGTATTTAGGATGGACTTTCCTCTTACATCCTGTTCTCATGGAAGACACATGACCATGAGCCAACTACTTATAAAGAGCTGTGGTGGTATTTGACTAGCAGCTTGCAAGAAGTGCTTGTGTGTATCTGCAGTTGTCAGTCCAGGAACAACCCGTGAGACAGAAGAAGGAGTGAGGTAAAACACTGATTCTAATATTTGGTGAGCTACAGTACAGTTATGTCCAGAACAGTAAGCTTTACTCAATATTATGGGCTGCTTTTATATCTTTAAATTGGCCTGAGGATCCTGGGTGAGTGAGTAATAAACATCTTTCAGCTGTGCTAGCTATTGAGACTTCTTTTGAGATCACTCTTAAAATGAATTTGTGGGTGGGTTTTTTGTATTGTTCTTTTTTCAAATTTGAAGTTCCATATGGACCCTTTGACCTTTGGAATTCAAAGGAACAGACAACAAAATTCTATCATAATCTTTTCCTTTTGTGAAAGGAAAGTCAGATAGAGCCATATATGACTTTAGCAGAACATAGGACTGTAGGAAAAGAAGTGATGCCAAAGTTCAGATATTAACTTTTCATTAAAATTGATTAGGCATTTTGTCCATGTAGTCTGTGTGCTTGTGTGCTGTGGTTTCTGATTTAACATGGATCTCTTTATATTCCTCGGAAATGTTACCGAAAAAGCATATCACAGTCCAGTAAGGTAGCTGCGATGCTTTCTGTTAGATCTGTAGAAAGTAAATTTGTATTGCCTGTGCAAAAGTGTGGAGGTGATTGCACTGGAAAGAAACTGCTATAGGAGATGTTAGTGATATTTCAACCTTGGTATAAAATGAGAAAAAGAGGTAAGGCAGTGGGCAGATGTTTACCATCAGCATGACTGTAGCAATGTTTGATGTTACCACTGTCTTGGTTGCTTGTTACCACTTCTGTGCTGGTGGTTATCATCCACAAAGGTCTGCAGACATGGATCCTATGCATTGCACTTTTACTGAAGCATATGAGAACAATCATGCTCCTTGTCTTTATGTTTTCAGGAATAACTCTGAAAACATAAACTGTGTGTAAATCAGTGCAGCAAGGTCTGTTGAAGCAGTAACTCCATGAGATATAAACTCCCCCTTGTCTCAAATAGGGCCCTGTCAATACCTGATCTGATTTAAGGCTATGTCGAAGGAATTCTTTCCCCACGGGTGAGAGTGGTGCTGGAAGGAGTTGAGTCTGTAAGCTGTTGGCTGAGGAGGGCTTTTGCTGTAGCACCACATTGCTACCAGATGTATGAGCTTTGCTGATTGAGTTGTTTTGTGATGAGTCATTGAAGTTAGAGTTTGAAAGGGAAGATTTTTGCCAGTTCTGGTGTTTGGTGAAATGCGTGTAGCTGTCGTTTTCCTCGTGGGCCTTGAGAACATTGCTTGCATTTGATTTCTTGTATGTGTGAAGCAGAATTTCTCAAGAGTTGTTGCCATTAAAGACAAGTACGTTGCTGGCTGAGTGTTGATAATAAACTGGTTTTTGCATCTAAGAGACTTAACACTGTGCCTAGAACTAATTAGCGACTCCAAATGGGCTCGTGTCATTGATTTTAATATGTGAGTGATAATTTATAACAGTTGTAACTGAAGCCCATCCTGTGGTAGGTTTTGGGGTTTTTTTGTGTACTGTATGTTGTGAAGCTAACTAGCAGTTTTGCCTGCATATAGATTTGCGGAGCAAGAACAATCTTTTTAGAGTCTCAGGATTTGGGGCAGAAAATAACATCCAGTAAGAAAGGGTTTAGAGCTTTTAATTTACACAGCATGCTTGTGAAGAGAAACCATTAACTCTGAAGAATTTGGGAACTGTTTTAAGTAGCAGTCTTTGCCATGCAATTTTCTGTTCCTTCATTCAAAAGAAACTATTCCTACTTGTCTCAAGGTGCAAGACCTTCAGTCTTAAACATTTTCCTCTGTTAGGCACGTGCATGTCTCTTTGTCCCAGCCCTGACTGTTCAATAAAATATTTTTTATTGATGACAAAAATGTTAGGTTTTACATATATTTTTCATTTGAGAATATAAAGTGAAACTGACAATCACCTGTTCATTGTTGTAATTAATGTTACATTGCTGTTTAAAGGCTGCATGGGAATTTGCGGTGCCATGGTTCTAGCTCCTGTACAGATGGTGATGATTTCTGTTCTGAAGAGACAGGGACCAGCTATTTAAATGTGCCTAAGCTAGAACCACTCCATTTTTAATAATGCCTGGTGAATAATTTTACTAAGCTCTTGGATGTGCATTCGAGTGCTGAGACTCCTTGCTGAGAGACTGGGCAAAGAGCAAGAAAGTCTAAGGATGAAATGAAAAACTGCGGTGGAGACATGAGGCAAGATCTGGCAGCCGGTGAGGAGTAAAGCTAGGCTCGGAACACGACTCTCTTGGGTCCCAGCAAGCACTGTCTTTTCTGAAGAGAGATGCTAATGCTATGTTGGCTAACAGACTATTTGCTAGACAGTTCTGAGCTGTATACACAGTTCCTTAACTACAGGCTATTTACAACAGAGACGCAGTTACAGAACCTGAGTTTTAAGACTGAGGATGATCTGACAATGTCAGATTACACAGTTCCTGTCTGTTGCAAGGTTGTACTCCTGCTATGACTTCAGTTATAGGTTAACATCTGCCTCAAACATATTTTATCACCTATTTCAGATGTTTTATCATCTCCCTTCCTTTGCTAATTCTTTTATACCTCACATACAAAGTCAATAACTGCATTTGGAAAGGTCATAATACCGCTTGAATGGCTCAACAAATCAATAGTCCGCATCTTCTTTTTCATTAATCTTTTCCTGATGACCTGCTTTACTGTTACTGGTTTTTCAGTGCTGAGGATATCAGCCAGTGTAAAAAGAGACTTGGTCCATATACCAGAGGGCTTATGTTGACTCAGGAGTTGGACTCCGTAATCCTTGTGGGTCCCTTCCAACTCAGAATTTTCTGTTTTGCCAGAAGGCTTAGTCAAGGAAAACAAAAAACAAGCATTCATTAGAAATGCATCAAAAACAGAGGTCACTTTGATATATAGGTGTTACATGCAAGTGTATTTGTAATACAGCACATGAAACAGTCTTTTTATTTGTCCATGGGAAGCCCATTCCACCATGAGGAAGAGGGTGACAGGAAGGGAATGAAGTGCTTGGTTTGTAGAGGTGTCTGGGATAACCCAGGGAAGGGAGAAAACAAGAGAGACACTGTCACAGTAGTTACTCCATCTTCATTTTTAACTGAAAAAAATGTCTGGCTCTTCTATTGCCCTAGTAACTGGGAGCTAATTGAGGAAAAAAAATCAGTGAAAGACAACAACAAAAAGTCAGTGGAACTTTTCAAGTATTTGCTTTTCCCATTCCTACCATCTGTAGTTACTTTTGCCAGAGAATGTGCTCAGTAATTTTCCAATGATTTCAAGGTAGCTCTTTTCTTTATTTTTCTCTTGATTCTCTGTTCCATGGATTCTTTTCCACTGCTTTCTAAACCCTGATATATTTGATGAGGAGAAAAGTGTTAGCAGTTTTTGAGTCCATAATCCCTTCAAGGTGATGTTCTAGTAATTTAGTTAGCTCTATACAAATGCTTCCACTTTACGGATCTGGCCTTTGTAGTCTTCTGGCCATCACTTCAGAATCGTTAATGCTAGGTCACCCAATGATTCAAATTTGATCTGAGTCAGGTGTGGGTGTGGGATCGTTTTTCTGCTAACTATTTAGAAAAACACGAGCTTATGGATTTTTTTTTCCTTTGTTCTGAGAAGACTGGCAACACCTGTTTAGAATAAAATGATGTGTTTATCTGGATTTATTTACTGTGATGTAGGGACTACATGCCCATACAAAGTGTTACGCTCTAGACTTTGTTTAAGGGCAAAAATGCAGCATGTCTTTATGTAGCAAAGAATTTATTCTTAGCGTAACTGAGTTTTTGGAACTTTAGCCATTATTAGTCCAGGTGCAATTATTACAGGAAAAGAAAGAATAATGCTGTTAAAATGTCATACATTCAGTTCTTGGTTTCTACTTCTTTTCTTTGTGTTCTGTTGATCCCTCTCTTACTCGTCTGGCCCCCAAGGCTGCTGATTTTATTCTGGCGGTGGTGGGTGTTACAGCAAGTTGTCAGCATCTGGAGTCCTTTGCTAGGAGAAGTATGAGGTTCATCCTGATGATTTTTTTCCCTCTTTACTATGGGATCCACCTGGGATCATTTTAGTATGTTTGGTAAAACAACTTTACACCTGTCTCTTTCTTCATTGCTCTGCAGTTCCACATTACATCTGATTTTTTTTTTTTTTTTTTTTGGCCATATATATTTTCTGTTAGGGGTATTAGATACTTTTTCTTTGTTCTCTTTGTTACCCCTAAATCCAGTTTTGTCCAGCTCCAGGTCTGCATTTCTTTGGCTGACCATTGGTGAGTTGTTTATAGTCATGGTCTCCAGTGCCGAGCTTGAGCCCAGTTTCTCCTCTTGTGCCTGTACTCCTCTATGCCACATCCCGTGTCTCCACTTCTCCAGACCTCTGCTGTGATACCAGGCTGTTGTATTTCTCTATACAAAGTTACTACGTTACTGGTGAGTGTCTTAATCTGTGTAGAATAGCTGCTTGCAACTGTTGTCTGTGCAAAACTATGGTTATACCTCAGACAAACAAAAATAAAACAAAGTAGATACACATACCTGGCCAGTTACAGAAATTGCGGTCACACCTAAGCCAGTTAAAACAAAGTTGCAGGCAGGCCAAGAAAAGTTCAGGGCAAAGCAAGAGTGGCTGAGGCCTTGAAAATTCACTACAAAGTTTATGACCTATGAAGAGCAATGGCAGTACTGAATGACAGGGCTAAAAGTTAACTATTTTTTTCTGTACAAAGTGTAACTGATGGAGTGAGTATACATCTGATAATTGCTTGGTGTTGTGTGGTCAAAGTGTTTGGTGGGTTTTTAACCCCAGTACAAAATGCAGAGGTGAACCACAGCCTCATTACTACCTTTGCCTTTAGTGGAAATTTGTGCTATTTTTATTGCTGTGCTAATAAATCCTATTGTTGATTTCAGTTGATACCACTGATGAATGATCTTCTAGAAGAGTAAGATTACACAGATCAGTAGTAGGATTACCCTCATCAATGAGTTCAGCTAAATCTGCCCAGGAAAGAGCTGTGAACAACTTGGTTACAATTGAAAGACTGAAGGGCAGGTTCTGGCTGCTGTGGAGAGCAGATGCTGAAGGCAGGGACAGGTCACAGAGAACAAGTCTGGAAATGGGAGCTACTGTGCAGGAGGGCCTCCAAGCTCTGTCCACAGGCATGTCATGTGAGAGAATAGAATCACAGGATCACAGAATATTCTGAATTGGAAGGGACCCACATGGATCATTCAGTCCAGCTGTTAAGTGAATGGCCCATACAGGGATTGAACCAACAAGCTTGGCATTATTAGCACCATGCTGTAACCAACTGAACTGATTTCAGAGTGTGAGACCTGTAGTACCAGAGATGAACTGCTGAAGGATGACTGTCAAAATCAATCATCACAGTAGAGATTGGTTTAACCAGTAGATGGGATACCTTTAATAAATCAAAACTGATCAGCAATCTCATAGAACCTCTCTGAAAAGAAATGAAAATTATGAGATATTCTGCTCAAATTTTACCCAAGTTGACTTTCGGAGCAGACTGTTCTTGAAAATTCAGGCTGTGTCTTCCAGTCTAAGAATGGATATCCCACTCCCACACCGAAAATGAACCCCCATAAGACAGTACTTCTCAAGTCTTTTTCCTCAAAGGTGAAGCAACATGTTAATTAGACTGGTCATGAAACACTGGGGTGTGAGAAGAAGGATGTGGTGGAATTGTTTGTGGATGTGCTCAGGACTTGTGCTAGCAGAGCAGTCTTGGGCCTTCACTTATTACCACCTGCTGGGGTGTAGCCTGTGCTGATCACTGCTGCCTCCAGCACCATGGAGAGACATAGTTCGTCTATTTTTTGTGAAAACATACTCTGATTCTATATTCTACTTTCTGCTTCTGCCTTGCATAAAGAAAAATACAGGCATCCTGCATGAGATTTTTCTGATCTCATTGGATTGATACGGAGTTCTGGTAGTCTCTGGGGTTTTTTTGTAGACAGTGGTGAAGAGTGAGTCATCTCGGTTTCTCCACGGTGACTCTGTACTTAGAGTTTACAGTGAATAATTCAGGTGTGACCACCTCCACAAAGCTCCCTCCCCATCGTGGTGGTAAGGGCAAAAAGTGCATCAAATTTGGGTTGCTCTCCACTCCAAAAAAAGGAAGGAGCTATTTCTTAATTCACAGCTCTTCTCTTTTTAACGTTAGCTAAATCTGTTCACAAGTGAGAAGAGAGCAGAAATTTGTAGTTTGGTTTCCTAAGCCCCATTTCTTCATGTATATGTGTGTATCTGTCTAGTTTGTCCACTAATAGTTTTTGTAACGTGGGCAGTTTTAACCATGTTTGACAGAGGAGTGGAAATAGTAACTTGGAATAAGTTTTGCATTTAAGCAGAGGTGGAAATGGGAGGGGAGGGCACAGCAGTTCTTCCTTTACAGAAAAAGCTTGTTTCTTTTTCAACACAGGGGAATACCTAGATAAGAAGGGTTACATGTGTGTGTGCAGATTGTTTTGGACAAGGTTTCTGCCAAGTTGGAGAAATACATTTTATTCTCTCATTTTTGTATTTGCTTATTTTTCCTGTTCTGCAAAAAGATGTCTGCAAAATGCTGTGTTCAGTTGAAAGCACAAAACAAACTACCTGATGCAAGACACTCATCATCACAGATCCAGGGTAGGATCTGGTTCAGATTGCCATATCTCCTTGTGGAGTGGGTTATCTAAAACCTCCTTACCCTTGACAAAGTCAATATACTCCACAAGTAATTCAGTTGAACAAAGATAAGTGTGTACTCTGGAAGACCTGAGTTGTCATCTAGAACTCCACTGCCTGGGTTTCCATTGGGTAAGTGGGATCATAGATACCTGTGGTATCTATCAGCTGGAGCCAAACCATTCTGACCCCATTGCTCCTACTCCTTTTTGAGTTACCTTGCTTTTCACATACATTGATTCCTGCTTGAGGAAGCAGAAGTGGAAGGACGAAGTGGTTGTGGATGATCTTAGATTAGCCCTCATTTCGATGAATGAGAACTGATGTACAGAAAATCCTCAGATGGCTTGCAAACTTTGTGTGCCTCATTTCACTGTAAGGTGGAAGAATTAGAAAGACCTTTGTTTTCATCACGTACCCTACAGGTGGCCAGTGGGATGCATGAGTGTGCAGAGCCCTTTGGCAAATCTGGGCCATATGTCAATAATGAATGGCTGCTGAGCACTTATAAACTGGACTTTTTATTAGGCAATAAATGGGACTGAGCTGGTGGAATGATCTGGCACCAGTTATGAGTGTTGAACCTGGAGACTTGAACTGATGGACCACCATCTTCAATGATGCCGGGCTCTCTCAGAGTTGTGACAAGATACAGAATTGTTAAGGTTGGAAGGGACCTCTGGAGATCTAATCCAACCCCCTGCCAAGGCAGGGTCACCTAGGGCAGGTGACACAGGAACGCATCCATGTGGGTTTTGAATGTCTCCAGAGAGGGGACTCTATCACTTCTTTGGGTAGCCTGTGCCAGTGCTGTGCCACCCTCAGTGTAAAGGAGTTCTTCCTCATGTTGAAATGAAACTTCTTGTCTTTTGATTTATCGCCACTGCTCCCTGTCCTTTCACTGGACACCACTGAAAAGTGTGTGGCACCACCCTCTTGGCACCCGTCTTTTGGATATTAATGAGATCCCCTCTCAGTCCTCTCACACAGGTGTTCAGTGTTTCTGAAAACGTCCTGTGTTGTCTTATGTTGAATTTCTGGAAATATAGCCCCGAAGTATGGTATACTTATCTGACTTTAGCCTTGAGATTTTCCTAGGGAACAATTTCATGCAAGGGATGGGTTGTTAGTGGAATAAAGTTGTTCTCAGTCTTTTTTTTTTTTTTTTTCACTGTGGCAAAGCACATGGCTGCATATTGTCTGTGAAAGCTTTTCAAGGTGTTACACCACTTCAGTTTTGCTAGGTGATACAAGATTCTCCAGATTGGCTATATTTATATATCCTTTCCTCCTTCTTTTGATTTTTCCCAAGATGAAACAAGTAATGTCATTGATCAGTAAATCACTGTTATTTTTAACTCCTGTGGGTGTTTGGTTTATTGGGGTGAGGGGGTTGCATGGTATGTGTTTCAAAGAAAATCAGAACATTTAACAATATGTATTACGTTCTAAGTAGGGTGTTTCTTAAATAGGGACCTAGGAAGGAATCTAAAGAAAAACTGAGACAGCACATGAACTGTGAGAAATACATGTATATTTGGTTAATCTATATGCAACTTGTTCTTAGTACGAAACTAAAAATTAAGGTATTGCCAGAATACAAATAGTAAAAGAGAAGTCATATAAAAAGTTATATCTTTTTATTCAGTTCTCCTTTCTATCCTAAGGTGAGTAGCTATTAATATAATTTTTGTTTCTATTTGTTTCCTTGATCAAGTTAATGTTTTTTTCCTAAAAATAAAAATAAATTTATAAGCAAACAAAATATTTGATATCCTATGTTTGTTTTGATTTTTTCTGCTTTTCCTTGCTCTCAGGTTCTAGACTAGTTTTTGCAACTTTTTATGGGAATATCTGAATTTGCATCAAAATCCTGATAGTGTTTTATTTATATGTCTTTCTCTGGCTTGATATATTTTAAAGGAAGGTTGTGGAAGTTTATATGTTAAATATAGATATTATTAACTGCAGGAGTGATTTTGAACTGTATATAGGATTTCCATCATGGCTTTTGTCTTCATGCAGAGCGCTTGCGGACACAAATGTTGCCATCCCTCTTTCTCCTGTGGGGTGCAATTGGTAAATCCAAGGTTGCTCAGATGTAGGAGGTAGCAGCACCACCAGGTCTCTTAGTTCCCTGCCACGGAACATCCTGAGCCCTGGAGTCAACACCTTCTGCAGGCAGGGCCAAGGGACATAGGTGTTCTCGTAGCACCAGGAAACACTGGAAGTTGGATTCTTGAGTTGCCTTTTTGCCAGAGCAGTCATGCGGCATGGAGGTGCCCTTGGCTGTGGTCTGCTGAGACTGCTACTTGGGCTGTTTGGGGAAGAAAGCTGCAGGTCAGGACATACGCTGATTCATCGTGACCCAAGAGATCACTTGCCAGACATCCTGTCAGTGAGTGATCTCGCTGATGGCTTTCTGTCTGTCGCTTCGCAGCAGTGCCTCAGCCGTCTGAAGAGTGAGGTGCTGGAACGTCTCTGCCTCAGCCATGTTCTTTGGATCTAGAAATACTGTTTTCTCGGGGAGTGGGGGCAAGATCTACTTCACTCCTAGTTCAGTCCTGCCCTCTGTAGCATCTTTGAAAACAAAGGCTCTAACTCTTTCTGAACAACACCAAAGATCCCCAAAAGCGTAGCAGTAAGGAATTAGAAGGCACAGAGAAGAGCAGGTGGGAGCACTGTTCTACAGGCAACCCTGTTTGTGTTGACAGTAAGCAGGGTTGTGTTTTGAACCTCTCTTCACCTTATAGTCGTAATTTATTTTCAGTGCTAAGGGTCTGTATGGGTGATTGGAAACCCCTGAGCTTTGGAGTACAGACCCAGATGTGTGCACCACCTCTAGGAATTCTGTCAAACCTTTCTCCCAAGGCTTGGGGCAGAGCTAGACCGACAGGGCTGCCTTTCTGTTGTGTCTCACCTGCATGAGGTGGGTTGCCTGCCTTGCCCACTGCTCACTGCTCAAATGCCTAATGCTGCAAGCAAAAGTGCTTGCCCTAGTGGTTGATTTTGCAATCCAAACATTTCCATCAAGAACAGGAATCAGACCAAAGCACTGGATTGTCAGCCTGCTTGCAGAAGGTAGTAAGGTGGAAGAATTTGGTTCAGAACCTATTTTGGACTCTGTGGATATGGGCTGAAATTGAATTGGTGAAACAGACGCAAAACGTCAATTCCCTGCTGAGATCTGACAACTTCCTGAACTTTTTTTCTTATATTGTCTTGTACCTGAGCATCATCTTATACCAGATGGGAGCTTGTTAGAAACCTAACTTCCCTTTTGTTCCTCTTGTGACTAGAGATCATTTTGTAGTTATCTTCCATGTGCTGATCAGAGAATATTGTTTGAGACCTCTGATAGCTCCTGTTCTTCCTGTTTTTTACCTTCTGGATTGTTGACTCATGAAAGCATGATACTGTGGGCTGCTTGCTGTTATTAATTACATGCTGCATATTGGTTTGTCTTTGGGCGTTGGTCTTCTATTCTTGGAATCTTGCAAATATTTTAAACAATCAGCCTATTGTTTAGCAAGTGCATGCACTGTAGGCCTTTTGTGAATTCGAGTTAAAAAAAATAATAAAAGAATGACTAATGGAGCACGAATGGTGCTTGTGACACTGTAGTCCATTGTGTAACTACTGAGAGCAAAATTTGCATTCCTAGAAAAGCTTGTTCACGGTCAAAATTTAGGACATTCTCTTTATGGCTCATGGGAAAACATGTACTATATATTCAGCTCTGGATGCTATTTGGAAGGATCAACTTTTAAAAAATGTCATTTTCTCCCTTTGGAACAGTGAAGTCAGACTGAGACCCAGCTTTGCTTGGCAACAGATGTGAATCTTTTTCATTCAGGCAAGTGGCATGGGGGGGCTATTTTAGGTCTGTCACATACATGCACCATGATTTTTTTGTTGAAATGGCTTCTTTTTAAGATGATAGTGAACTCTGACATTGCCGGCCCTTTTGAATAATAAGGGTACGTTGTTATAACTGTCTGACTCCTCTGAATGCCAGAGGCAGCCTGGCAGTTGGTGCTTTTCTTTTCTTCAAAAGCATGTTTGTTTATGGCTTTTAGGTTTTCCTCTCTGAGATTGTTACAGGTTAAGTAGAAGTTAAAGTGGGATCTTCAAATATTTTGAAAAGTCATGAGTTCCATGTACCTGAATCGTAGCAACTGTCTGTCTTGCATGTGCCTAAAAAGAGGGTGCTGGGTGTTCAGAGGGGTAATGCTGCATCTCATGTATGCTATAGGTACTGTGGCACTTGCTATCTAGTTAGAATTAACTAACCTGTTTTGATTTTGCAATTTGCTGTGAAGAATTAAGATGGGGTCACTGCTCACTGGAGATGCTACTCCTTTGGCTGTCTGTGAAATCTCTTCAGGAAAGGTGTGTGCCTGTTATTATGGGCACACGTGGTACTGATCACTGTGAGAGACCTGTCCTGGGAGAGATGGTGCTGACATGTTAAAACTTAATTTACAGCAGCAGAGCCTGTTCCGGCTCCTTGGCAGAGCAGAAGCCAGCACAGAGTGCCCAGCTCCTGCTTCAGGGCCTTGGTTCCATCAGATGCAGGCTGAGCTCTGAAGTGCTTGCCTGAAGAGGGGTGTGTGAGGGACTTCTGAGGACCCTTCGGGGTCTATATGTATACACAGATAAGGACTATGGGGACCACTTAGCCTTAGAGAGATCTGCAGAGAGCTGCTGTAAATGGGAGAGTCTGATGTGGGCAACAGCTGGATGTCCCAGGACAGAGTCATATTCATGGGGAACAAGCACCAGTTTGTCTGCCTCTGCTCTGATGTGACCCAAGAGGTTTTTCAGTATTACTTTTTTCTTGTCTGTAAGAAACAGGCATGTTGAGGAGGGAGTGTGGTCAGCGTGAGTCTGGGAAGTGAGCGGGCAGCCCTCAATACCTCTGCAGCACTGTACTTCTAAGATGAAGGGCCGAAGTGCTGCAAGTGCTTCTATTCATGACTGTGCTGTAAATTCGAACCAATTGGACCCTGCTCTCTTGAATTCTGAAGCTTCCAAATTAAATTGTATTTGCCACTAGTCATCATTAATTTGCAGTTTTCACCTTGATTAAGTTTTAGGAATGCACATAATGAGAAACTTCTTAAAAAAACAGGAAGAGAAGAAATGGAAATTTGCCCTCTTAGTATTTTTCTCATTTATGACCTCTGTGTCTGAAACTGTATCGCTCAGTGGTGCATTTTGTCACTTGTTTTTCATGTCAGTTCAGTGACTATTGAAACAAAATATTCTGTTTGATACAGAAGAAATGGTGTGAGCAGCTCATGCTAATTGGCATCTGAGTAATAGACACACCTTTGCAAGCGATGAAGCAGCTACTTGTACTGACAGGGAAAGAATATTCATAAAGAAGGTGCTGGAAAGGTGACTTTATCATCACTGACTATGTTTTGGTTGTGTTATTTATAGGAGTGAGCCGGGTTAGTATTTTAAGACACTGGTACAAAAAACAGGTGACCTTAAGCCCTGTGCATATACTGTAAATAAAAATGGCATATTTTTCAGAAGTGTGTTTCCCTTCTGTTCCATTAATTTTTCATAGAATTATGGGTGTTAAATTCATATGCACATTCCTGCTCATTGATTTAGGCCTTCAGAACTTCAGGACTTCAGGAATCAGAACTCAACTTTTTCTTTTTTTTTTTTTTTCCCCTTCTTGTGGTCTGTTTTGTTTTTGTTTTATTTTGTTTGAGGTTTTTGTTTGGTTGGTTGTTTTCAGATAGTATCTTATTTTGAAGCATGACAAAAGTCTCTTTCTTACTTTGTTTAAGTCTGAACAAGTGTCAGGAAACCATAGAATGGTTTGGGATGGAAGGAACCTTACAGATTATCCAGTTGCAATCCCCCTAGACCAGGTTGCTCAGGGCCCCATCCATTGTGGTGTTCAACACTTCTAGAATGGGGCATCTACAGCTTCTCTGAGACTTCTCTGTGATGGTGTCTCAGCCCCTTCATTGTACCTTTTCTGCATAGGATTTATTTGTCTTTGTGAAGGTGTATATAGTTTATGTTCTTGCTGATCAGAAGTATTGTAGAAGGAATATATGTATTTTTGATGTTTTTGCTGAACGGAAAGAGGCACACTTCTAAGAGCTGGCATGGAAATAACTATTCTCAGCAATTACAGGCTGAAATGGTTTAGCCAGCTTACACCTCATTAATTTCATGACTTTTGTCTAAGGTTTTGCCAGAAGTCATTGTGAAGTTTTATGTGATACATGAAATTGGTTGTTGTGACTCTCTTCTTGAGTAACACAACTTAAGAGAAGATGTTATACAGCATGGTTATCCTGAGGCCTGATACTCACAGAAAGCTCTTCATAGAGATCTATTAGGAGGTTTTGTTCCCTCTGGAGAGTGGAGACAGCAAAGAAAAATGTCCTGGGTTTGAAGTACAAAGAATGTTGTATTAAGTTCCCTATAACAGGGGTAAGGATACAGGTAGGAGAACTCAATCCTGCATAAATGGTGCATTTGTCTGCAGCAGGTTAAAGCTTCAGGGCTTCACAGTTTGATTCTGGCACTTTCTTTGCATCTTTGTGGTTATCTTTTACCTGTTCTGTGTTCACTGTCCTCAGTGAGGTCAAATCACCTTCTTCAGAAGCTGTACTTGTGCTTTCTACTTCCAGGGGAAACTATTGCTTCTCTACACTAGAAAAGAAATAATTTAATTGTCAAACTCTTACTGTAGCATTTGCCAAAAAAAATGGCGGCTACAAATTTTATTTCTTTTCCTAGGCTTTCTTATACGTCACATTTTTTGCATTGCAGGGATGTGAGGGTAGAGATTGCCTTGTATCATTATGGCAAATGCCACTTAATGATACTCTTTCAAGTGGCTTAAGACCTTGTCACTGGTTTCACCCAAAGTATTTTCCCTGCACGTTCATAGTTTAACAGATAGAGTTTGCCTATCATCTCAGACATTTCTGTTTGCAGCTTCTTTACACCTTTGTTGACAGCTTCAGCTCAGCACACTTGGCATTCCTTCAGTTCTGCTACAGATGCTGTAATACCTTTCAATTGCCTAAACAGGAATCACTGGAGGGCATCTGTCTGAGTCTGAATTATGTTTGAAAACCATCTGGCATGTTGTGGGATAGTCCTAATAATAACAATGAACACTTTATCAGGAGTTGAGTCACTGTGCTTGGTTTCCAGTATAATTCTCTTATTAGTTGCATATATGTATTCCATATAGCCAAGGGGTTAATACTGCGTGCAGATACTGTATAAGACCATTGTGCTGACAGCTCACATTTGGACTCATCTTTCAAAATCTGGCTATAAAGAAACACATTTAAATAATAAAAATAATTACCAAGATGAAAGACATATATCAGTCTTAATTGCGTCCTAGTCTTGTTTCCTGCTTCTGCATGGGCAAGGAATGAGGAAAGGAGTAAATGGGAATGGCAGTCACAGGAGTAAAGTGCTTTCCCTGCAGGTGCTTTTGATCTGTTGAAGAGGTCTCTTTTCGTCCTTAACACAGACATCCATCGGCAGGGACAATGCAGAGCTGCCTGGGCCTGAAGCGTAGAAAGAAAAATGCTCCAGGAGATCCTTGGTCTTCCGTGGTTCCTCACAGGAACTCTCTTACTTTCCTGCAGGAAGAGCTCAAAGTATTTTGTGAACCTGAGTATATGTTGTTTCCCAGAACCTTAATGAGGTTGAGAGATAATAGTGTACTTTTGCACGTTTAGGTGGTATTGAACTAGGCCTTCAGCTAGCAGTGACTGGCACAGCGCTAATGATTTTGAACCCTTGCTGAAACCTGTCCAAACCTACGTGTGTTCTCAGATGTTTGTCAGGTGCCCCCCAACCCTGCAGTTAATGTGACCATGGTGCCCTGGCTGTCCCTCAGGTTTAGTCTGTGTTGCCTTACTGGTGACACAGCTGTTAGGGGGTTGTCCCTGTGAGAACAGAGCATCCTCAGTGGGGTCCTCAGCATGCTAGGCTGGTGCCAGACGTACTCGTCATGTTGCCAAAAGTGTCGTAAGGGACGGCTTTAACTTTACACTGGCAAAGGCTGGGACAGTGCAGAAGCTGTGACAGAAGCACGAGTAAATGATTTGCCTGAGATGATGCGGGAGGGCTGGTGGCAAAACATGGAGGGAGCTCTTGTCTCCTGAGTTTGTGTATTGGCCCCAGGATGTTCTCCTGCTCTCCCCCACCCAGAGGCATATGAAATTGTGTGGTTTGAGGATCTTTGCTTTTGCACTGGCAGCAGAGAAGAGCTCAAGATTGACTAAACCACTGAAACTAACAAACTTCTTATATGCAACACTTGGAGGGGCATTAGATTAATTAGTTTGCTGAGCAGCGGAGCTGGAGCTGTGCAACTGACAATGATAGGAGGGAGCGGGAAACCAGCGGCCTCTTGGTTGTCTGCTCCTTCATTCCATCTCAGCTGCCTGTAAATGACAGATGAAAAGAACAGAGGTAGCCAAACATATGCAACCTATGCATAGTGTGCTGAGCTGCATAATCCAGGGATATTGTTCACTGGCAGGCGGCACTTCGCAAAAGCTCCTGCAGTTGACACTGAGGCTTCACTGGTGGTTTCTGCGGGAGCAGAGGGACATTGGTGTGGGGATCTTTTGAAAATCTACTTCTAAAATGCAAATACTTTCCCTCTTTAACACCCTCTTGAAGCCAAGTGTGATCAATAAACACAAAACACTTTCACAGCTCAGACACACTGTGGATCATGGTTCTCCCCCCCACCTTTTCTTTTCTGTTTCCCTTGCATAAAATAGTTTACCCCTTAGTTTGCCATTAACCATTTCATAAAAATCTTTGTTCTTCAATGGTTAGATAATCACTGCTTGTGTATGAAGTAGACAGTGGGAATGTACCTGGGCAGACAAGTTGTGTCAGCACAAAAACTGGTGAAATTTTGATCCTTTTGTTAGCGCACTCTCTCCCTGAGAGCTGTTTAGACAAACAGCTCTTGGGAGCTGTTTGGGTGTAGCTTGTCCTAGCATGGGGGCAGAGAGACTAGCACGCTCCACTAAACCTTTCCAGCCTTTCCAGCTCCCTTTCCTATCAATAAAGGATGTAAATTTTTTGATGCAAAAAAGACTTGGTTGAGTAAGCTGTCCTGGTGCACAGCGCCATGTCAGCTGCTGGTATGCCCTGGTTTAGATACTTAACACCTGTGCTAAAGGATTTGTAAAGTCGGCAGAGTTGTTGGCTTTTGAAATGCATTTAAATACACAAAAGCCTGGGACCTGAAAGGGGAGGGAGCTAGAATGCATGGCTTCTGGAGGCTTACTCTGAGACTCTGGCTCCCCCGGCTGGAGCTGGTGTGGGAGAAGGCATGGTAGGGACCCAGGGACAGGAGTCAAAGTCATCACCCAGCAATAAAGGCTTCTACAGTATCTGCTTGCTCTTCATTGATAACTAAGTACCTCTAAGTACCTTGTAAGTACCATCCCCTTATAGACTGCTATACAGTAAACAGGTGCTGCTCTGCAGAATGATTAAATTGTGTGATTCCTTTTTTTTTTTTTTAACATGCTTATAAAAAATTAAATTAGTTAAGCATTTGCAAATGTGAGGGTGAACACTTGGAAGATGAAGACTGGCCATGCAGAAGCCAGGCCGAAAGGAGTTGCAAGGGAACACATCAGGGGTCCGAGCTTGTTTAAGTAATGTAAAATGTGGTTTAGAGCTAAGCCTAATTTTGCGTGCCTGCAGGCTGCTGTGCACAAAGTGCTCTCAGCCTTCCTCATCGTCTCCAGATCCAGATTCCTTCCCTCTCTGTATGCTGCAGCTGATGATTTATATAGCCTTGTAATGAATCCAATCAGCCCTGTTACCCGCCAGAAGACTCTCTCCACGTTTATTAATAGTTTACTGCCCCATCAGATCAGCAGATTGAGCTGTGCATCTCATGATGCCTGTCCAGCTCAATGGACATGGCAACAGTGTGCACTCTGCTTTGAGAGGAGGAGGAAGAGAGGAGAGCAAGAGCAGCCTATTCAGCAGCAGCGTACACTTTATATCAGCTTTGTTGTAATGTGAAACTGAACACAAATTCAGTGTATATATGAGGCCTTTTCATTCATAAATTCATAAGAATGAGAAGTTTCACTGATTTTTTTGGGTTTGGTAAGGGTGTGAGAATTAATTGGCACAGGTAGCATTTATTGCTCTACAGTGGCTTCAGGGAGTGACATTGTACTACAGAGGATCTTTCTTAACAGTCATCTGGGGTCTAAAAAACCTTAGTATCAAATGCTAATTTTAAGCAATTAGGGTTCTAGGAGAGGTTGCAGCATGAAGTTGCTATAAAATATAAGCTTACTTTAATTGCTTGCAGCTATATTAGAAAAACTGTATAAAAAAAAAATTGCTGTTTTGCTTTGTTATTTAGCAAATCACACTTTGTATCACCAGAGAAGAATGCTGGGAAAGTCCTTTAATTTTCCTAAGGGCTATACATATACTTGAAGGAGAAAAGTTGTGTGTGATGAAAAGAGTTTTTATTCTGAATTTCTTCCACTGCTGTAAAGCTGCGGTTGGAGCTGTGCTGGCGTGCGTTCAGGAGTCTGTCTGTTTTCATCCCCTTGCAGCACACTAATATCTCCCATCTGAAAGCCTGAAATGGAGGCCCTTAGTTTCTGTGATTTAGGATTTGATCAAGTGTTAAGGAAACTTTTCTGTCTGACTATCCAGGAGCCACTCTGGCTACTACCTGAGCTGAGCCCGAAGCTCATCTGCAGTGGGTAGCTCCAGTGAGCCGATGGGTGCCCCGCTTGACTCCCTCCTGGTTGTGTTAGCGTTGGCTCAGTCTGAGCTGAGATTTGGTAATGAATTGTCTAACCTTTGGTAATCCCTGGTAAGAGTGAGTAAAACAGGTTCTCCTAAAGCACTTCTGAGGGCTGAATAACTGAGAATGGAAAGGGTAGAAGTAGCAAAAAATGCCTGGTATGACTGTGAGTGGCTGAACATGTGAGCTTTTGAGTCTTCTTCAGCACAGTTTTGATACACTGTGGTGTTTCTCTTTATAGCGCTTCCACTTCGCACTCGGACCATTCTACTCACACCAAGTCTGTTTCTGCTGTATCGTCCGACTCGATCTCCACCTCAGCAGACAACTTCTCTCCAGATTTAAGGGTATGTATGTTTTCTCTTAAAAAAAGGAAAAAAAAAAAAAGGTTGTTACCTCCTTCAGAGGATGTCTTGCTTCTGTGAGTTGGATATGGTAAAATAATGTCAGCTTTCAGTAATGACAACATTTACGTAGCCAAATCATGAAAGAACCTGAAGTCAAACAGGTGAAATTGAAGTTTAATCTCTACCATATTATCTCCTTTATAAAGTTGTTTAATCTTCAAAAAGCTGACTCTGCAACCCTCACTTGGAGATGAATTTTCAAAGGAACTCTAATTTTCTTTTAGGTGCTTTACGTAAGTGAAATCCTCAACCTGTCAGTTGTATATAGTGGGTTTTTTCCTGTTGTGTGTATATGTAAGAGATGTTCTCTCTTGAGAACTCCTGCTTGTTTGTAAACACTGAGTCCTTGGAAGTATCTTCTTTCAGAGAAAGATTGCTATCTTCAAACTGATAAAAATAATCTTCTGTCACAATGAATTGCTCTGACATTAAAAAGGTCCAAACAGGGCTCTTTTAAGTCTGTTATTAGAGTAGTTAATTATGAATTCAAAGTTTTAGTTCAATGTCACAGGAATTTTGAAAGCTATCTTATGAAACCAAGGGTTTGCTGATCTATCTTTGCTTTGAAAAAAACATCCCTGAGTATAAAACTGTTGTTACTGGTGCATTCTAGTAATGATCCAAGCATTTTTCAGCTTTGATTGAGAATCTTTGTAAAATCTAAACACAGTAAATTTGCATAAAAATATCTGACTACAAAGCTAATTCCTTTGACAACCATGATGTTTTTTTTCCTGTGAGTATTGTCTCAGTCGTCTATAATTAATAACAGAAAGTTCATAAATTACAAGAATATGAATGTTTCTTTCTAAAGGCAGCTTATTAGCCAATTTTAAACTAGGATTTTTAAACAGCAGTTTATGTGTAATCTGTGACAATTTACACCTTTTACCTGTGGACACAAAAAGTAATCTTCCGAACCCTGAGGTTGGTTACAGCATTGTGCTCGTAATCTCAAGGTTGTGGGTTTCTTACCTGTATGGGCCATTCACTTAAGAGTTGGACTTGGTGATCCTTGCAGGTCCCTTCCAACTCAGCATACTCTCTGATCTGTGAACACGCCTGGGTATGGAAGTTTGTTATATGTCTAAACCTTTTCCCGCTGTAAAGTTGGGGTGTTAGTTACTCCAACATACAAAAAACATCATTTTTAGCCTGAGGCTAAGTGAGTCATTGATATGAATAAGGTTTCAAATACTGCTACAGCTCTTAACTGTATATTATATATATTATATAATATTATAAAAATTAAACTCAATTTCAGACTTAATTTTTTACTGAAATTTGCGTATGTGGGTTTCCTTTTCCAGTTTTGATGCACAACTGAACTTTCTTTTCACAGTTTTTGTGATACTTGAGGACTACCTTTAGAAGTAGAGAACTAAGCAATATTTCCTTTTTGGAATCAAGGCTGTCTTTCCCTTCTGGCAGTTAAGATGGCTCAACATGTTTTCCTTCTAACCTTGATTGCTGCTTGTGACTCTTTCCCCCCCTTTTGTCACCTTATCTGTGTGTACTGTAAGCTGTCTGGGCTGGGATTCTGGCTGTTCTGAGCTTGTCTGATTCCCCATTCAACAGGGACTCTGTAGCCATTAGAAATCAAAAACAATATCCTCAGAGGAACACTCACTGCATGATAGATACTTCAAGCAGAAGATGCCTATGTATTGCTTACTGGAGGCCATTAGAAGCCCATAATTCCATACTGTGCCACAGTTTTCATAATTTGCAGAGTGATTTCTTCACAGCCCACCCTCCTTTTTTTTTTTATTTATTTCTAAGCAAATTGAAGTTCTGCCTTGGCTGGAGCAAATGCTGCTCCTCTTTCATTTAGAATAGTGTTTCAGGAGAGATGGCAAAGCACAGAATTACTTACGTAGAATAAAAACATAGCAGGCCAAGAGTGAGCACCTGCTTCTGCTGCCAAAATGCTTCTTGCTCTTCACCTGCATCAATTCTGCATGCCCTGAATTTGTCACAAGCTTCCTGCGCTTCATCTAAAAACTTACTCTTGCAGAGGTGGTGTGAGTGGCTGTGATGCAGTTGTGTGTAGGTGTAAAGCTGGTTCTTGCCTTTACACTCGAGTGGCTGTTTGTCAGTGGTAGACAGACCTAGAGAAAATTAATTCCCATGCTCCTACTTGTAGTAGGGTGTAGGGAGAAAGGGGCAGTTCCCACTACTACATGTTGACCTTACCTCTCCTAGAGGAATTCATGCATTCATCATTGCGCTCTTCATTCCTGAGAGTGTCTCATGCTGGAGAACAAGCCTGGGAGGTGAGATGAAGGTCAGTTCTCTACCAGTGGACAGCGTCTTGTGTTGGTATTGGCAGTGCAACTGCAGACTCAGTCTGTCCTCAAATCAGTCACTGTCGTTGCTAATGTGTTACTATTTGCTCCCTGGGCTTCCTCTTGGAGCCTAGTGCCACCTCTGAAATGGAACAGTTAGTATGAGTGGTGGTCAGCTGCCACTGATTTTTTTCAGTCTTGAGTCGAGGACGATGGATGTCCTTTCCCTGGGCTTATTATTCTTTGTCCAGCTTTCTGTGAATTAACATCTCTGTCATGTGACAGTTCTGCAAGCTTTTAAAGTCAGTTCTGTGTGAGATTTTTCAAGGTCCTAATTGTTCTTACTATTTTCTTTGTTCTTTATGAGATGTGGCCTTGCCTTTGATATTGCAGATGAGGTCATACCAATAACTGATGCAGTGGCTCGAGCATGTTCGCTGTTACTTATCTCTCCTTACACGCCTGAATGTCTTGTGTAGGTTTGATTGGCACAAGACAGCACGAACTCCTAACTCTTAACAGGTACTGAGATTTGAGCTAAGCACCTCGTTACTGTGGGACAAGAAAAAGTCCCACATTGTTTCTGGAAGAATGTAAGAGAATAAGCCCTGAAGAGGGAACTAATGCATTTTGTGATAACTCTGTGGTACGGGAGGCAAGTGCCTGGGCGACACGTTGGTCTCACAGGAAGGTGTTGCATCAGATAGCTTTAAGAGGCTGAAAATAAGCTTTTCAAGATTTTGATGTGGATCTGCCGGTTATGGGATTATGCTCTCGATGTATATTTAATTTTTTCCTGCTAGAATGAATTGCTACATGGATCCATCGTCACTCCTACCTCTATTTGGTCTCTGCCTTTGCGTGCGCATTGGCTCAAATTTAGGAATTAAATTTCTGTGACGATGGAAAAACACTTTGTCATAGCTACAATTAGCACTCTCTTTTTCTGTGGGGAATTTTTAGAAGAATAGTGGGCGTCCATTGGGAGGAGGGAACCAGGGGAAGGACCCACCTAATTTCTTGCAGTCTGTGCCTGCAGTTTTCTTTTGGAGTGCAATTAACACTCTGTGTGTGTGCATGCATGTGTGTAATGAGGTAAATGAGACAACCACGGGGGATTCCTACTGAATACATGTACAGTATTTTTCCTAAATTTTTTTCCAAAGTATTTAATAATAACCTTTATGAAGGTTTTTGTGTTTTGTTTTCCTTTCCTTTTTTTTTTTTTTTTTTTAAATGTATATTGAGCATTTCAGTATCTGGAAATAAGATTAAATTGCCTTTACATTATAAAATTTATATAATTTTAACTTCATAAACTAATTAACTTTTGGCTCGTTCGGTTAGTTTCATAGGAAAAAAAAAAGAAGGGAAAAAAGTCCCCAACCCTCAACAGAAAAACAACAAAGCATTATTAGGTTCTCCCCCCACCCCTTTCTTGATCTCAAATCTGAAGCTGTTTAGAATTGATTTAGGGAATATACTTTTTGAGGGAATTTTTAGCAAATACACTGCCATATGTTTTAACATAATTTATAGATCAGACAAGAACAGAATTGAAGTAGTTGGAAATCCATAGATACTTTGTAATTTGGGCTGAGATGTTTAAAACACTTTAAAGCCAATGTTGCCAAAGGGATTGAGGTGTATAAATAGCTATTACAGATTTGGGAACCTGATGGTTAATAAAATACAGTGACTTTCTTGCTCCTAAGTCCTATAAGGCAGTATTTTCTCCTGTGCATATGGGGAGATGTGTCCATGCATCTTATAGTACTTAAGTCTTCTTGCTGATGTTGTAACTTCTATCCGTAGGGATTTTCATTTTGAATCAGCTGTTGCTTTATAGGATAGTGCCTGAAGTTTACCACGTTCAAGTCTTCAGAGTAGCCCTCATGAAAAGGTTGGATCCTCCTCATTTGCAGTTGAGAAGCAGTGGATATGGCCAGCAGAGCCTGCTGCCACTTCCCTTACAAACAGTATCTTTGCCTGATAATTTGTTAAGGCCCATTGTGTTTGCTTTTGAATTGTATACAGCAAAAGCTTAAACTGGAGGACAGAAACTCATATGTTTTTTCTAATATTGCTTTTTGCATCTAGTCCATTCTCTGGACAGGGGAAACCAGTACAGCAGACCTGTATGTTGCCTGCTTAGCTTGCAGCCTTCAGAAAAAGTGGTTCAAATCTTTATTCTTAGCTTTGGTGTTTGGGACCACTACAGCGTTCTCCCCTTAGAGGGCAACAGTAAGATCCACAATTACTTATATTCCTCTGAAGTTCAGAAAAATGCTGTACAAGCATATGACCCATTCTTCATGACTGGTTGCTCCCTCTATAGTAATTTTCTTCTTTAGTGTATGAGGAATCGGTGACTTTGCAGTGGGTTTATATAAGATATGCAAGAGCATTACTGTAGCATTTCCCAGGACTCAGAAGTTAGAAACGGGAAGAAACAGACTGGCTGGTGTAACCTTAATTTGTTATCGGTTGTGTGTATGGTCACACAACCAGCCCATGTGGTTTGTTTTGTAACTGATGCATGGCAAAAGGTATATGAAGGAGTATTTTCCTTTCGAGATAGTAAATGGATGCCACTGTCATCTCCTTAGGTTTCCTGGATGAAATCTGTTTGGGCAAGTATGCATTCAAGCTAGCCAACCACAATTCCTTTGTACTCAATGGAAGGAAATAGGTCTTCTAAGATCTGATTTGTTTTGACTTCAAGGAATTGCCCATGCTAGGTGAGAACATCATGGAGCTGAGCTAGAGAAGTCCTTGGTGCAGATGTTGGGGACATGATTAGAGAGGCAGCAAGTGATTTCTCAGCTTTAGCTGTGCTCCAGTAAAGGTGCAGTTTTGTCTCTTTTGAAAACCTACTGTGTTTCTCTTCTGTTTATGGAGAGTTCAGGGTAATGTCTCTCAGATTCTCTGACTTTTAAAACTTCTAATGTTGTCCCTCAGGTGATGTTGGACAGGATTAACAGAAATGCCAGTCACTGACTTTGCCACCTTTGTGTTACTTTGTTCCAGTTTTAGTACAAAGTAGCTTAGACTAGTTTTATGTAGAACATGTATATCATTAGTAAAAAAACATATTGAAGAAAGATGTGATCTCCCCCTCCATCGTTCGCTGTAAATCACTAAAAGTAGCCTCAGTGAGCTTTTCCATTACTATCTCCCTGCCAACGCAGGAAGTGTGTCAGGCTTTGGTTATGTGTAACACATGTTCAACAAGAGCTGGGTTTAGAGAGTGACATAACGTTTTAAACTCTAAGCACTGATTTAAACAATGTTTTTTAGTTTTACTTTTAAGGGACTTTTCAGTTAGCTAATGATGCTAGCTTGGAAGCACTAAATCATGACAAAACCTCTGCTGAAGCACCTCCATGGTAGTTGAAGATTTTCTGCCCTGCCAGTCAGCTCCATCCCTTGCTTAATGATACATGGGGATAAATATTCCTATTTCAGACTGGCCCTTGTCTCTTTGCCTGGGACTGCTTGTTAGCAGACTAGTTCATAGCAAGTGCAAAGATGTCTTCTGCATTGTGAGCTTTCCTTCCTGGTGCACTGGACTGTGACTGCTATGAAGTTACAGACCATATTGCATAAGCCACCAGATGGTGAAGGTAATTGACCTGAGGTCACAAAAGACTTGGCTAGATGTGAACTGGTGATACAGCATTGAAATTCAATAAACAGTTCATCTTTTTACTATCACTCTGTGAAGATATGGCTATATGTTTCTCTGCACCATTGCTTTGGGCTTAGTTAAATTCGTATGTGGAGGTGCACTTCACGTTTTTGTGGGTGTACAGGAGCAGAACCTATTCAGGCAGAAGTAACCCTTACCTGATCTGCTGTAGTATTCCCACAGATCCATTTGCACACAAATGGATGAAATCCAAGAGACAAATCCAAGAACAGGCAATACTGCCTGTTTACACTGCTTTATGCTATTGAAGGTATCAAGCAGAAGGATTTGCAGGGCAGCAGAAGAGAAGTAAGAAAGTCTTATAGGGAAAAATATTTTAGCTAACTTGAAATTCTGATTTCGACTTTACAAGTTGTGCGTGCACGCCTGTGGGAAGTGGATTTCCTTTGTTTGGAGCATTAAGCTGTTGATGAACAAAGGCACAAATGACTGCTTCTGGAGAATGAATAATGCTCTTGTCCATAAGCGTGGTCATACCAGGGCAGCCCTGCCAGTGACTGCAATTTAGCCCCTGCCATTGCCATGCTTTTCTAAGACTCCAGTTAACAGTAAATGCTATATCTTTCATAAGAATTCCAGTAATTTTCATTTTAAAATGTCCCAAGAGATGGAAAATCTTGGTCCCATCCTTGCACCAGTAGTCCTTTCTTCACCTCTCCCTTTCAAGGAAACAAAACTACAGAGTAGCCAACCTCTGGGTTGCAAAATATTGATTTCATACAAATTAGATAGGGGAAAAAGCCAGATGCAGTCAGTTTTCTCTCTTTTTCATCGGAATAATACTCCCTAAGTGCTCATCTAGTTAGAAGAGAGCAAAGATGGCAAACGTTGCTACTTTTTCTTATACAGAGGTACCTAAATGCTTGAATATGGAGTAATGCACAGTGAAAGAACTATCTGGAAGCGTTTATGATTGCCATCTATTAGGAATGGTAAAACTAAGAGAATAAGCAAATGGCCTTCATATGTTCCTCAAAAATATTTTTGCCTCTTCCTAATCGACTGCTACCTTTATCCTAGCTACAAAGTGCAAGAATTTTCCTTTTGTTGAGTAAAACCAGGTGGCTTCCCTCCCCTCTGTTAGTTACAGTTTTGTAGATTGAAGGACAAGTCAGGCAGGAATGAACAAGCATGGTATTTAAAAGGAGCATACGGATTTGTGGCTGCATGCAATATCTGCCAAGGTTTGATTTTCTGTAGATGTTTTTGCACAGAATGAAATATCCTTGTTCCCCTCTGTATGATTGTTTGTTCGTTATAAACGTATAATTACCTATATCTTGAATCCTTATCGTACATATCACAAAACTCCAAAGTGAAGTTCCTGGTAATGGAGGCAGTATTCTGTAACTTACTTTAGTTGGTAGAATTTATAACTCTGTCTTTGGTCAGAGTGTTTTTCTGTTACTTAACGATGATATTAACTTCACTGAATTAGTTTAATGGTTTCCATGAATCTTTTAGTCTTTTGTTCATGTATAAATTGTTTGCTAAGCGAAATTCAGTAAAAATAAAGGGTAGAGTCAGGCTAATGTGCTGTCCAAAGTTTTTGAGCAGCCTGTGGAGAAGAGAGGCATTACGGTTTGAGATGTATGTAGAACTCTTGGCACTGAAGAAGGTTCTGTATTAAAAAATGTTGGACTGGTCTGAATAGATAATATCTGCAACACTCTGTGCCAGAGAGTGTTGCTGTGTTGAGTCAATGACGACTTTCTGTCAGAGCCTAATGAGAGAATTGTCTTGAGCCACCAAGCCATACAAACTTGAAGAGACAAACCAGCCGTGATTGAATGAGTGGCCCTCAACAATGTGTTCCTTTGAGCTTCTAAGCCTTGCCTTGTGCTTGTGCAGTGAAGGCCCAGGAAATTCAGCAGCCCAGAGAGGCTGTTCTTCATCACTGGACATTTGGGTCCGAGTGGAGGAGAGCATAGTGGAAAAAATAAAGCAGAAAACCCAAGGAAAACACTTCATGGTGGCTACTTCCTCCTGCTGAGGAGTCCCTTTATATTATTCTGGTTATTGTATTTTTTTTTACATACACTAATCTTCAGCTTCCTTTTAAAGATTTTCAGGACAGTGGTAAGTAAGCAAGTGATTTCTCAAGCCTTTTTATACTTTCTCCATATATGGTAGGTAGAGACCACAGTTTGTGATTTGGTTTTTTTAGTTGTTTCAGGAAAGCATAGTTAAAAGGCAGTTGCAGTGTACGTTGTATGTTATTATTGTCTTTAGAGTAATGTAATAGGTGATTTGATGTCAGAACATTTTTTGACAACTTAAATACCTCTTGTGTTGTTTTTTTAACCAAGCTAAGAAGCCTTCTTTGGCCGATTGCTGCCTTAGGAGCTGAATGGGCTTGATGTGGTCTTTGGACGGTGTATTTGATTCTTTGTGTACTATTCTGAAATGATCCATGTGTCCATGGTGTTTTGCCTTTTCCCCTCTGAACTTCTAATGTCCCAAAAGAATAAGATACAAAGCATTTCCCTGCAATTAATGTCTTGAGGCTCTGAATGCCTCTAACATAGTTTTTCAACTCATCTGGTCATAATCTTCATAAACGTCCCTGTGCCTCAGCCGGGCAGATACTACTGGTTTTTCCTCTAGTCTTTCTGCTGTGGTATTCTTAATGATATGAAAATAATCAACGAAGTCCATTTACTTGCTCAATTTATGTTTTATTGCATTTCCAGTAGGATAGTTTGCACATAAATCTTCTCAAAGTACACTGGAAATAGCCATAAATGGCAGCTGAAAATCTCCTCAAAGTAGCACGCTGTTTTCGGTCAAGTAATTATGGCTTCTGCTCTGCAGTCCTACTAATTGAGCATTGAGAAGACAGGCACATCTTAGCAGTAAAATGTGCCCTTTTTCCTGTTGTAAGAAATGTTCCATTTAGAGAAGAAACCAATGCACATATGAAAAACTGACCTAAGGAATCATACAAATCCTGTTTCTGCACAGATTTGTGTCAGTTTTGCAGCTTCTGTCAATGTCAGCTGGACAGAATTGGATCTCTGTGGGGATTTTTTTCTGATGTGAATGGAAAGAGGTTCTGTATCTGTTTGTTTCAGATATTTTTACAGTGTCATTGGGATAATGATAAATCTTGATATACCTGCCATAGTGGCATTGTCCTTTGTTGATTAATGGAAACAGCTATCAGGAAAGGAGTGGGAGGGCAGTTCAGAGGAAGGAATAGGTGAACATGGTTTGAGACCCCCCCAAAGGCATTTAAAGGAGAGAAGCATTGGTTATGTAAACGTATATGTTTTGCTGTGGATTTACAAACAAAATAAATGAGTGAATGAAGTACGTAAAGGTAATCCTATGGCTAAGTCTTTGCAGGAAGGCTGACTTCTCTCATGTGGTTCTTTGAGACAGCAGACGAGAGCCAGCTCTGACTCAAAAGCTATCTTTTATGCTACAGCTAAGATGACCTATCCTACAAGCTTTGGAGTCATGCCTCTTTAAATGAAGTTCATTCAGGTTTTGGATCTGTCTTGGCTCGTTTCCTGCTGCCTTTCTGCACAGAGCACGTTTTTACTTCTCTGCAAAATAGAGGTTGTGGCTGCTCAGTTGTATGTGGATGTCCAGGAGACTGGGCATTGCTGTGCTGGCCACAAGGAAGCACCAGGGTTGGGATTTGCTCTGCCAGATCTGCATTGATGTTCCTTTGCCCTAGTTCTTAGTCTTCAGTGGGAAGAAGGGCACTCATCCTAAAGGTGCATCTCCTAGGTATTCTGCTTTCCACTGACTGGTACAAGGTGACTTGCTGAGAAGCTGATCTCCAGTTTTAGGTGAAATGGATATTCCTGCAGCTTACTGACTACCCTGCCTGTAACGTGGCAAAAATGCTGATTAATGAGGGTATTTAATCATTTGTCAGTTCTTGAGAGAAAGGGATTTAAAAAAACAAGCAGGGAAAGAAGGAAAGTTCAGATATGTTAAGTACAAGCAGAATATTCCCAGGTAGTCCATTAAAATGTGAAGTATCAGACCGATATTTTCCTGTAGGAGATAAAACCTTTCACTTGGCTGTTGAGTTTCAATTCCATATTTTACACATAATTTGAAAAATGCATATGTTAAATTCTACTCATTCTGTGTGTGTATTATTGCATGTGTACAATGTACATGCACATTCTTGTCCCTGCAGCATCTGTTTTGCCTGTTGCTGCTGACCAGTGCAAGCTCACGAGGTAGATGTAGACGTGCCAAATCTGTGAGTACAGGGCCTGCAGAAGCAAAGTGATTTTGTGTGTATGTATAATGTTTGTCTGTACAGACAGGTTATATATGTTTATGTCAAGGGGCCAGTTAAGAGACTGCCTTCCTGCTGTAGGGAACATAAAACAGGACTGTGTGTAGCTGGAACAAAAGGAGCTCCCAGCCTGGAGAGCTTATCTTCTCAGTAAATAGGGCAGATGTGGTTTTGGGGAAGGGACTAATGCAGGAGCAAGGTGGTCATGCAGTTGGGTCGAACGTGTTGTACCAGTGCTGAGGCTCTGCGTGTAACAGATCTGCTCAAAATGTGCAAAATGATTTGGAGTGTGTAGGAGGTTACCAAGGAGAGATGAACTCAGAGGGGAAAAAAAGAATCACAAAAAGGGTACATTTTAATTTTGTCTAAGCAAAAAAAGATTCTTTTTGCTCATTTTGATTGTGATTCAGGATAGAAGAATCTCTGCAGACTTAGGAAAACTGTTACACAGCAGTTTGGTAACACAAACCTGTAGTCTCCCCTTAACTTGTGCGAAACCAAACAATCTGACCGTTGTCTGTGGGTTTCAGGACTCAAATATTCAGGAGAAAGTAGAAGAGATTAAGTGAAAAATGGCTAAGAGGGACCTCGGGTGCTTTCCTCATGCATCTTTGTCATCTGCAGGCATGTGTTGTGTCCAGGGACAAAGTTACTCTCCCTGGTCGGTCCCAGCTGCTCTCTCTCCCTCACTATGGCTTTATATGCCTTAATTTCTGTAGTCACACCTTAAGCCAGTCCTGGCAAAATGATCCAGGTTATGGAAAAACTTCCATTATAAAAGCCATTAAGAGAACTCTGGCATCTTGACTGCACTACACCCGGGGGCAATTACAGCAGTGGCAGGGTGGGCAGGAGGAGGCAGTCCTGGCTCGGCCTCAGCCAGCGCAGGCTGTGCTTGTCTTCCTGGCTGTGCAGCTATGCTGGGAGGCAAGCGCCTCACCAGGCAGTACTAGAGGAAAACACATCAGTTGTTCTGTTCACAGGCAAAAAGCAAACCCTGAATTTAGAGTTTCATGTACCCTCTCAGATCCTTCTGTAACAGTGTTCAATGACGCACAGACCTCTGAGACCCTATGTGTGGAGTCTGCTTGCAATTTAACTCTGTACCACCCTGAGTTGGCTGCAGATGCTCAGGGTGGGCTAAATGCGTGAGTCTTGCAGGGACGTCAGGAGAGGGATTTTTGGAGCAGCATGCTGGCTGCGGTCTTAGGAGGCAGTGTGAACACATAACCATGTGAGAGGCTTGCCAGAACCGCAGTACCCTGAATTGCAGCAGTCTTACCTTTTTGGCAGGATCTAAACTTTTTTCCCTGACCCCATACAAGCAAGCAAAAGAGATGATCTCTTGTTGCTCAAATCTGAAGGTGATGTCAGCAAAACAGCATCAGAATTTCCCTGTGCTGGGTGCAGTAGTTGGGAGAGCATGAGAGAGCTCTGCACCTTCAGCCATGGGTGAGTGTGCTGGAGCTTAACACAGGGTGGTACCTGGAGTAACAGAAGTGGTTGTTAAGTGTAGCAGTGTGGGTTTGTTCTGCCAAGTCGCTGCTTGAGCAGAGAACAAAGGTAGGTGGTGTCATGAAATCCTCACACCCTCTGAGCTGAGGCAGGATTTATGTTTAGGTGCTAAGGTACTCCTAGTCTCAGGATCCCAGAGGGCTGTTTTATCTAGAGGGAGAGCTGCTGACTGGTGGGATGGATAGAGTATGTTACTTGATAAAAGAAGACAGAAATAAAGGTTGTTCTGGTGGGTAACTAGACTCTTCGTTCCCCTGGAAATTCAATTATCAAGCATAACATTTCTGTGGGGAAAAGGTAACAAAGACCTTGGTCGGCTTAGAGGCAAGGCAAAGTAGTCTACCAGGTTTTGGTGGTTGTGTCTGTGTCTTACAGAAACCATCTAGTGATGATTGTGACAGATAACAGCCAGTGTGCGGCTCTGTGTCACTGTGGTCCTGTTCCTAAGTATTGCTGTATTGTAATGCTGATTCTGCCCAGCTTTGGCTGTGACCTTCATTGCAGATCTCTAAGACCTCTTTGGTTTTGTTCCCACCGGACAATTTCAAAACCTGAGGCAACACAGAGGTGGCACATTCCTGTTGCAGATGTATGTGGTACCTGCCTCAATAGCGTTAATGTGTCAGCAGCCAGCCATCACTCTCCTGCAGCCAGGCTGCTGCAGTCATGTCCCTGGCTCCCTTCCCTGCTTCCTTGGCTTGCTGGCGCTCCTAATTTAATTTTGCAAGGTTTGCAGAGGGCTAAATTTGGGCCCAGGAGTGTTATTTTTAGTCTTGAAAAGAGGCTAATGTACAAAAAAAGATTTTGCGCGCAGTTTAATGAACCATTTTTGGATTTTGAGGGGGAGAGGAGGATGGCAGTAAGATGGAAGGGCTTTTCATGTCATCTCTTTAGTGATATAAGGAGCAAGGGGTCCATCTATGATATTGACATCATCTCAGAGCTCCATGTGCGTTGTCCCATACGATTCTTTTCCCTTGATCTGTTTCCAAAACTCCTCTTTTTTAAGCCACCCACTTTTCTTCCCTCCTGCCAGCCTCCATCCTTCAGTGCTGCCACAGATATCTTTTCCTTTGCCTGTTTCCTGCATTTTCAGCCCTACACAGATTGTATTTCTCTGAACCAATTTTAAGGAGCCATTGATGGAGGTGGATTTCAGGAAAATGCCTACCATTCATTTCTTGGTTTCTGCAAGGATGGGTTTCAAGTGTTCATGCTCCAACAGCTCATTCAAGGTCTAGAGCTGAGCAGAGAGTGCAAAGACCAACACCACAAAGACGCGTTTGTCCCTAGCTTTCTGACCATGTCTGTCTCAGTCTCTTGGGAAGGATACTGTTATCCAGGTCTGATGTGCTTGCACCAACTTTGAAATCATCGCGGAGGCAGGCAGGGCTTTGTTATCTGAGATAGCTCATGTGGCTGAGGTCAGTTATGGGATGGTGAAAATCAGCTTAGTCCTCAAGTCTGTAGCAAAAATAAAAGAAAGAAAAATAAAAGGGATGGGGAGACAAGAAGGCTGACCTTGAAGTGCTGTGCTTCCAGGAAGCCATCCGTCTGCTGCCCTGTGTTGAAGTGAGCACAGGTTTGAATCACTGACCCTTTTCTTTCACCCTGGGGACTCCACATTTCTGAGAGTGTGAATGAGCAGATGGATTTTATCAGACTTAGAAGAACCAGTTTTTAAACTGAAAAGGCTTTCAACCTTGCCTTTAAAGAATGTTGTTGAGTGGAGGTCCTTGTCTTTCATTCTGCTTGCCTATTCCCCCACCTGCAGTACCGTGTTTAAAACCCACCTGAGCGCTGCCCACCTCGGCCATCACAGCAGATGTTTGTCATACTGAGTGCTTTCTACGTATCTTACCTCATATTTGTTTTGGCTTAAGAAATAACCCAGTCCCCCAAATGTTTACTGCTGTACACACTCCCACTGACATCTGCAGGAGAGCAGCGAGTCCAGCTGTTGACCGAAGTGATCCTTGCAGCAGCTGCTGCCCGTGTGGGGTACGGACCTTCGCGAAGAAGCTGTGATCGTGTTCTGAATGCGGAGTGTATTTTTCACTAATGTCCTTCCAAGATAAAAAGCCAAAAAGATGACCACCACTTACCGACTAATTAGCCAGAAGCCTCCATCTCATTTGTCATAATCCAGATGTTATCCTGCTAATTTCAAGGCAGTTACTCAAGCACAAAATTAGACACACAGGAGTTGAGAGTGGATCTACATCACAGACTTTTGTCGGGGAGGCCCTCAGTCAGGGCTTTGATGGGCTGTGTGATCTTTGGCCAACACAGCTGTGCTGACAAGAAGTCCTCAACATCGAATTCTGCTCGTTATACCATCAAAACCTTGTTTTTACTGGTATTGCTGATGTGGGGGAGGAGAAGCTTCCCTGCAAATTGCTGCCAGAGTGAGCACTGTCAATGGTGGCCTCTCCTTACTCATCGTGTGGACCCCAGTACAACTGCTCTGGCAGCCTCCCTGGTAAAGCTGGCCTAAGTGGGTGCACTTGTGAGGTTTCTGTTAGGAAGCTGGGACTGCACCTGCTTTTATTATTATTTTTTTCCAGGAGTCTTTTGAATGCATTTTTAAAAATGTACATCTTGTTCTCAAGAAGGCTTTGATCTTCTTAATCTTTTCATCTATGCATCAATCTGTTGTGTGAAAATGCTGGAACGTGCTCTTATTGTGGCGGGCTTTCCTAGGGTTTTGTTTCCATTTTTTTTGGCATAGTTGAGGGAATTTTTATTTCCAGAGGCTCTCCCTCTGGCTTGATCCTACATGAAAGTTGACCACAGACGTGTCAGGTTCTAGAATGCCACTTTAGGCTATGTCTTTGAATTTTCTTTGCAGGGATTTCCTGATACCAAATTGAAACAATGCTTTCTGTTTCCTTGCATAATGTAAAAGAGATTGAGCTTGCACATTCAGTTGTGAGCAGCAGTGAGCCCCCACTGTGTATCTTCACGAGTTGGGACACATGCCAACTTTGAGCTCCAAGTTTTGTAGTTTCTGTAGCATGAGGAGAAGTCTAAACTAACTTACCTGCTCTCTGTGTTAAGAGGTTGAACAGTGTGCTGCTGTGTTTGTGGTCATTTGGCCAGTTTGAGGCATGGAGAATATGATTAAATCCATCTGCATTTGGGCCACATAGACTTAGCCTTAATCTTGATCACTTATATTTGCTTTTCTGTCCTAGTTCTTACCATAGGTTTAGACCTCAGGTTATGCTTTCATAGTTACAGCCATGCTTTCCTAAAATGTCCATCTGTTCATGAAAGCGGCTGTTCTTTTTAAAACCATTGTGTAAATGCAGTCAATGGTGTGTGTGAGAAGTCATGCCCTGTGGTATAAACTGAATCCAAAGGAAGGTGGAGAAGGAGTCATTTGGCAGCCAAAAAAAAAAAAGAAAAAAAAAAGAAAACTGTGCCTCCTATACATGCCTATCAAAACAGAACCTTTCTAAACTAATCAAAATCAGGACTTTCAGTTTTCAGACCCTCACTGAAGACAGTGGTGTGACAAGATGCCCTTTTCAGCTTTCCTCAGTATAGACTAGAAATTGTTCTGCTGAACAGCTGTTAGCATCGTGGTAATAGTTGATCACTTCAGCTGGGAAAAGAACTGGTTCCTTTGGCTCTGTATGTAACTGAGAGAATTCGTGATGGTGGGCTGGGCAGGAGGCGGTTGGAGCATGAAAGGACACCTGGGAAGTATGCTGCCAAAGCACAGAGCCTGGTGTTAACCTCTGAAGAGGCTCAAACCACTAGTACTGCAAGATCTTTGAATAATTTGTTGTCTTTAAAATTGTTGGCTTCTTGCAGGTAAGTGTAAACTTCTTGGTTTATGAAAGCATAATGAATTTCTATTTGTACTTGTGTCTTTTGCCTAGGTCCTGAGAGAGACTAATAAACTGGCTGAAATGGAAGAGCCACCTTTGCTACCAGGGGAAACCATTAAAGACATGGGTATGTGAAGAGGAAATTCTTTATTGTTTGCTGACCAAGTAGAGTATCCATAGAGCAAAATATCTTGGCAGTCAGTGACCAACAAGAGCAAATTGCTGATGTTTTGAAAGCCATGATCAGGTTGTTTTGTTAGTCGAGTTATTGCACATCACAGGGACGAAGGTAACTATGTGTCTCCTTTTAGCACACAGTAAATACAGAGCAATTCAAGGCACCTAAGCATGAGTGATGAGGTAGGTTGTACACACTTGCATTTCCTGCCTCCGGGGAGAACGTGGATCAACTGTTTCAAGTTGTCCTTGCCATAGGGTAACTTCTTAGGTTGACGCAGCAGAATTGCTTGTTAAATCTCTGTCATGGACTCCAGGAAAGGATATGGTGCCTTTGCAGGGAACTTGCTACGATATGAGGATGGTTTCTTTTTTTGGTTTTTTTTCATCCAGATGTTCTGACATGCATCAGGTTTCCTGGTGTTCTTCATTCTGAATGATTGAGTAATCCTCTTGATTAATTTTCTGTGAAAGATTTTTCATTCACTTCTTTACTGTGTTGCCTTCCTGTTAAAATGATATGGAAGAGTGCAACTTCAGTCCTAACCATAAAAAATCGAAAAAACTGTACCTTACCTAAAAAACAAATCGAAAACCAAAATAAAAGCAAGCATAAAACACCCAAACAAACAAACAAATCCCCCTCAGTGCTTAGTCTTTTTCTCTACCTCTTTCCTAAGGACTTTGAACTCGTACTCCGACCAAATACTGCAGTCTGACATCTAACTCGCTCCACAGACACAGTTAGCTCTGACAGCAAGACTATATTTTGAAGGGTTGCTAGGGAATGGTTTAAGAGATAAGAGTTTCCAGTGTTTTATCTGTTGACAAATGATGAGATGAGCTATATAAATCTGTAAGACCGGGTGGCTTTTGGAGTAGCCCAGACAGCAGCTGCCTGGTCCAGCAAGAAGTTAAAGGCAGCAAAAAGGAAATGTTTGTTAATCATCAGCAGTAATTGTTTCCTGTTAAAAGTATCAAGAAAGGCAAAATTTTACAGGGAAGGGAAGCTAACCTAATAATCTAGGGTAAAATTGGCCTGTAAAAGACAGGGATTCCACAAGCAAGGGAATTAGTAAATCTGGTTTTCAGTTTCTTTCTCCCATAGGTATTCTCTTATATATACCAAAGACTGAGCTTATGAGACTTTTCCTAGGCGATAGCACTACTACAAGGTCTCTGTTATAGCTGACGTCCATTCTCACAAACAGTGAAGCATTTCAATGCCTTGGAGATCCCTATTTATCAGGTAGAGACTGCTGAAATCATACAGCTGTGAAGGGGTTAAGGTCAGACAAGCCATGTGTGTAGGTACACGTGTACATGCGTAGTGTAATTAAGTAAAATTGTTTCCTTAGGAAACCAAGCTAATAAAATGCAAATGTGAAAGGTGATGTGGCTTACAAGCTGGCAAGGCCAGTGTTTGAGATCATGCCTGGGGTTCCTTACCTGCAAAACATTTTTCTAGCACCTTTTCTATTTACCCAGAAATCCTGTTCTTTTTCAGATGTAAATGCACAGTTTTCTTATTAGTAGATTTTGTTGGGGTTTTTTAAACATTTTGAAATTACATTTTGACTAATGGGAACTCTAGTGGAAAAAACCAGGCAGGCTGCCCTCACCCCTGCTTTCACATCTCTGTCAAACTAGTCTTTGAAAAGAAGTGATTAATAATTCGCTACTAATGAAACACTTGGTTTAATTAGGACTGGCTAGAAGCATTTTGTGTTTAATTGTTCTTCAAACAAATGCATGTAAATTTATATAAATAAATAAATTGTGGAATTACTAGCATGTGTATATATATTATTTCTTTTTAACCAGATATTGTTTGCTACAAATTTTGCTCTGAATTAGTCACTTCTGATATTTTAAGGATCCTTCTCCACATCCAGATCTCAAGAGTCCTTGAAGACCATGCTGAAGCAGGGCTGATGTGAGGATAATTTAGTTATATGAGTTGCCAGAGCCCTGGAGTAAGGCAGACTCCCTCTTTCTCTCCCTTTAGTCTAACTCTCATGAGATAAAGGTAGAAGAAATTAAGGTCCCCATCCTACTACGCCCCAGTAGCCTCACACCTCATGTGCATGGTGGCTGTCACCTGGCAGGGAGGCGAGCTGTCCTCCTGGCACAGCCTGGCACAGTGGGTCCCATGGGGTGCAGAGGCTTGAGGTTATTAAGATGGTCCAGGGAGTTCTTTCATGGATTTGGCAGCTCTGGTCAGTGGATCTCCTCTGTGGTTTTGAGGGGTGTCACTACTTCTTGGTGACAGCGCAAACCATTGCCGTGGCACAGGCATCCGACTCTTTTAGCAGCAGAAGACGTGATAGGCGGCAGAGGTGGGGAGGCAACAACTTAAATCTTGGCATTTTTAATTGATGTAAAACAGAAAGGCAGTTAGGAGGGGTGTTTGCTGTGAAAAACCAGCCTTTTGCTGAAACAAGTGAGAAACATTTGAGGCCTTTTAAGAAGGGGACTGTTTTGAGTCACCATCACTCAGCCTCAAAAATAATTGAATTGTTGCAGAGTAACTTGATCGCTGACTTCAGACCTAAAATCACCAGCAGTTGGGTGTTATACAGATTCATGGCTGCTGCAAATCACTGTAGCTCTGCTGGCTTTTAGCAGGAGGGCCTTCATCCCAGGGTGGACTCTGCATGCAAGGGTTGTGCAGAAGGACCCAAGCACCCTAAAAACCACATGTAGGAGAACTGCCTTCTCCTGTCCTAGGTGGCACAAACCATCCTGGGGACATCCTTAGCTTTTATGCAGACTGTTGTCAGCCTCAGAGGCATGCATCCAGGCAGAAGTCGTCTCTTCTTTTCACACATGGTGTTCTCAGCTACTGGCAGTAAGAGTTAACAGTGCGCAGCCAAGCACTTTTTTATGGGGTAGCAGTTTTGTGCGAATGTAGGATTCCAGGTGATACTACTTCTACTCAAACTCTTACCTTCTCAACAGAACTGAATCTTGCACATTAGCTCTAGGCTCTAGGCTAGAATCCCAGATGAAGCTTGTTTTAATGTCATGATCCGAAAAGTAAAACCCCCTAACATGGTTGCTGTCATAATTTCTCTCCCATAAGTTAAATCATGAAATCAACAACTTTTTTTTTTCTTTTTTTCTTTTTTTTAAGCTAAGGATGTTACTTACATCTGCCCCTTCACTGGAGCAATCAGAGGAACCCTTACTGTTACCAATTATAGACTGTATTTTAAAAGCATGGAACGGGTAAGCTTTTGAAATAATCTGCTTTTGTTAGCTATTTAATCTTTAGACCTAGGTGTTCTTTGAGAGTAATTCTGTGTGAAATGTAGCTGTATGTTTAAAAATGTAGACATAAGGGAGCGGGAGCTGGGGATATTTCCCCCTCCCCTTTTTTAAACTCACAAATTTCAACTGTCTACAGGACCCTCCTTTTGTCCTAGATGCATCTTTAGGTGTAATCAACAGAGTGGAGAAAATTGGAGGTGCTTCCAGTCGTGGTGAGAATTCCTACGGGTTGGAGATTGTATGCAAGGTAAACTCTTACCTGTGTTTTACAGTATGAGAAGGGGAATGTATATTTTAACAGGTTTTCTTTGTAGTATTGTAGGAAGTTCTGCAAAATGTTTCAGTCAGTATGACTTCACAGGCATCAAAAAACATCTGATTTTGAAAGTATTTTTCAGTATCTTCAGTTCCAGTCATTTGAGACAAGATACAAACCTTTATTCCGGCTTTGTGCTGGGCAGTGGCTTTTCTTCCTAGGGGAAATCTAGGCCTGCATCCTACTAATGCAGTTCTCAGGGTTGCCCATCATACTGGTATGCCCATCATACTACATGCCAGGTAGACTGCCGTTATTGTGGAATACAGTACATATGCCTTTCTCTGATTTGTATTTCAAGAGCAAGAAAGGAGCACGTTTCCCCCTAAATCATTAGCCCATGTCCACCTGCTGCTGTGCTTTGTGGAGAGGGACTGGCAAATAGCCTTCAGTCCTCCTCCAGGCTGTTCTTTCGTTTCTTTCAAGGCAGTACATATTTCACATGTGCCTCTCAAGAGCCCTTGGAATAACTGGTAATACAAACTTCAATAAAAATTAACAATTTGCCTTCTTGTGTCTGCTTACTGTATACCCACGAAGCAGATAAAGCCTTTATCTTCCCTTCTAAATCCATACCACTGCTTTTCATCGAAGCATGGCCCCTCTGCCTGCCTCACTGGCCACACAGGAAAAGCTGGATTCAGAACCTTGCAGGTCTTGGGCTGCTTAAAGCTCTTTTCAGAGTCTTGAAGGCTAAGAGGATGCCACTTGTTGGTAAAGAGCAGAATGAAAAGGAGTCCTAAACTACTCTGGTCACTGCTGTGACTTGGAGGCACCAAAGCTAAGCAGACTGCCAGGCTATGGGTGTGCTGAGTCAAGACCAGCTGATGCAGTCTGTACCAAATCATCCAGCTGCTCCCTCATCCTATTGCAGTCGTAATCCACCCTGGCTAGCATAGAGATGTGGTGCTTGTGCTGGAAAGCTAATTTGTTCCCTGTTTTGATCTGGATTCCTAGTCCTCAGCCATTTTGTTTATATGCAAATTTGTACACATGGTTAGGTTTGGAATGAACTGCATTGTTTGCCTGGGTGGGAAACTTGGGCACAAACTGTATGATGAGTGTTTTGGCCCTTTGTAACATATATATATGCCAGCCTGCTTGGCCTAGGATATGCAGAGCAGTTCAGTGCAATAACAGAGGGGTGTGGATACAGCTTGTACATCCTAAAATGTTCTCTATCTGAGACCAATCACGTCATCTCTGTTTGTGAGGGTGCAAAGTCTTTATCTGTTTATCTCATTCTCTAACTTGCTCTACAGTCTTCATGTACTTGATAGCTCATTTCCTGCTGGTGGCTTTTAAACTGTTTACTGTAAGTGTTTGAGTTGTGGGCTTGACTGGAAAAACCTGGCACCTTAGAGATGCTTTATTTAGTTTTGGCATTTGATTTTGTAGATGAGTGTGGAAAGGAGGTCCTGGGTTACCACTCTTTGTGGAAACTACTGCTGTGTGAAGGAGGAGTTCTCGGTTTCAAGACATCTTCTTGAGTGCTCTGAGAGACGGAAGCTTTAAAGGGAGAAGGTGTTGAATGCTTTGCACCCAACTGGCTGGGCTTGGGCTTGGGCTATGTACGTGCAGTAGCTCTGTGGAGGTACTCTGTGAGGCAGACCCTTCCAGTGGTCTTTTGTCACAACTCAGCATGAAAGCTCAGTGAGAGCTAGGAAGTCTGTCTCACAAAGTCCTGCCGATCAGAGACAGCTTGTCCCTGAGTGAGGCTCTCCCCTAGACTTTCAGCAGGTAGAGAGCTTCATGTGAAGGCAAGGTGCTGTGGTCAGGCACGCCTGTGCAATTCCTCTGCTCCTCTGCAGTTGGGGCAGGCTTTGCTGGAGTCTGCAGACAACCAGCATTGCAATACAAGTGTTCCAAGTACAGTATTAAATCAGTAGTAGAAGGAGCATTGTGATGTGACCTTATTTTGAATTCTGGCTTTTGTATTTTCTTTGAATTTTGAAGTGGTTCTGAAATTTGCAACTTGTTTTCCCTCATTTTTTTTTATCCTAGGATATTCGAAACTTGCGATTTGCTCATAAGCCTGAAGGGAGAACTAGACGGTCCATATTTGAGAACCTAATGAAATACGCTTTCCCAGTTTCAAATAACCTGGTAAGTGTTTTCTCCTCAATTTTTACAAAAAGACACAGAGTGGCAGTAAACTGTTTCATTCTGTCCTTTTACTTGGAACAGCATTCACACAAGGTACATTTTCTTGAAGGAAGAGAAGTGGTGGTTTTTAAGTCTGTTTTTAACTGAAGTTGGTAGGAGTTTAGATCATATAGAAAACAGGAGAAGTCTACTACTCTGGGCTGGATTCTTTCATGTGTGGAGAATGACTTACTGATGAAGCCTTGTGACAGAGGGAAAATAGTCAAAGCACAGTGACATCTATCAGAGGTTTGCAGCTAATGGTGATGCATTGCCCCAAATCTGAAGTTCAATTCCTCTGCTCTGTAATGTTATGACACTGCAATTGTTGTTTCAAATGCTGGTTGAAAGGAACTGTTTGTTAATATATAAGAGAATTCTTGTCCAAGTAGTTTTTTGATTTCTCTCTTTAATAATAAATTCCTTTCTTCTATGAAGTACTAAGTAATAGACAAGCAAGATCAGGGGTGTATTGGAAATTACATTGTTGTACGAGTTATCTGATACAGCGAGAGTGTTAATCTTTTTTACAAAGCCCTAAAAAAAAGTTAGTGCAGTGGGGAAAAAGGAAGGATCAGTCATGAGTTAGTATTTGAGATCAAACATCCTTAAATGGACTCTGAGTGGGCTCTTAATGGAAAATTTTCTTTCTTTCAGCCACTTTTTGCATTTGAGTACAAAGAGGTTTTCCCAGAAAATGGATGGAAGGTGTATGACCCAACTTGGGAGTACAGAAGACAGGTGGGTATTGTGCCAAATCCTGTCTGCTCTTCAGAAGTGAGGCTCTGTGCAGTAATACAGTTACAGGTCACGTGGGGCAGAGAATGATGCTGCTGGCAAATGTTGTGCAGGCTGGATTTTGTTCTCCACACTGCAGTGATGGATGACATCAGTACAGCTTTAGAGATAGTAGCATCCACTGATGGAGATTTGCTCGGTCTATAGACCGGGAGCTGCCTTCAGCCTTTAGTAGAAAAAGCTAATGCTCTGTCTTGATCATCAGCTGCTGCTGGCAGTGAGGAACAGAGGGTGGATGCATCTTGCAGGTACATTGCTGAGTTTCACACCTCAGCATTTACTTGTATCAGTTTTAATTCTTTCAAGTTTTTCCTGTCTTAAACAGGAACTTGGGAGGAAAAAATTAAGAGTAGAATGCCTTTATTATAATAGGGAATCAGGATAGGAGTCAACCTAGAGAGTTTTGTGAATTACCATAGCTTAGAACACACGGTTGTAGTGTGTCCAGAGTAGACTGGTCAAAGGTATTTATGATCATGAAGGGACGGGGTGTCAGTTAGGAATACTGTGGTAAGAACTTGAGTGGTCCTCCCTGGGGGAAAAGAATTTTGGGCTTTATAATGGAATTGCTTCTGTCATAAAATTTTCAAGTAAAGGAAAGAGCTCACTTTGGTGACACGCTTGCCCTGAACACAGTAAACATCTGTCTCATCTAGATCTGCCAATAAAAGCAGTTTTACTTTGTAAAATTAAGAAATGTTAAGCTGTGTAATTTAAAGATTTGTGTCTTTCTGTTGCAAAGAAACAAATCCAGACCTCTGTCCTAGCCTAGCTGTTCAACTGATTTCTGCATCCAAAATGTAAGGATTCATTTTTCTAGCTCTAACCTTCTAAAAGCTGGGTATGCCTTCTAAATTGGTTATCTAGGCCTGTCATTAACAGATGGGGAGAGAGCTCTTCACTGTAGGGGGTGATTTGTTCTCTCCTAAAATAGCTGCCTAAGATAGATCGCTGGCTTCTAGGCTGCTAATTGAAAGTGAGATGTATCTTACTGTATCTTACTGTATGCTGCCTTCATTACAGAAAATGTATGTTTTGCAATGAGATGCCACAATCCAAAATCCTAGTAGAGACAAAATCCAGTTGTTTGTAATCATATTGTATCTAAGGTCAACTTTGGTTACAAGACCAGATAATGCCGTGATTATTGCTTCATTTAGAATTTACCTCTTTCTTGGTAGTTATTTTATGGAAAGATCTGTTTATAGAGAAGGATCTGCAGCCCAAGCTATTTGGGCAAGATGCTTCTTCATAGGTCTGAGAACTTTGGAGTAACAACTAAAGATGTCCACTGAAAAGCACCGCATTCGCTTAGCCAAGCTTCAGTTAAAACGGATGAAGTACCAAAGAGATTCTTGCAACACTTGGAAAGAAGGAAGGGTGTCCCCTGTGAATTCAAAGTAAATTATTCCACTTTCTTAATCCTGCCGTGTCATTTTTTTATAATAGAAGCTTATCTGTCCATATTAGTGTTTTTATACTGTGATCTGGTGTACCTTAAATTTGGCAGGAGTTCGGTTACGTGGTGAAAGGATACATGTATTTGCACTCATGTAGTTTGCAGCTCTTTGTGGCCTTTCTGTAAAGAAAATAAGACTGGGCCATTGTGTCGTTGTTTCTGGTCACACAACACAGCACTGTTGTGTGTAAAATATGACAACTCGAGACATTGCTGCAAGGTGTAGTTGTGCTATGGTGCTTTTGTATCATTTTTGAGTAAAAAGGAAAAACTTTGCCTGACTGCTTTTATTTCAAGAAACCAAACTAATGTCCAGGTGCTGAAGCCCTTGGTCATTTCCTTACACTGGTAACTGCAAAAGTGAACCCAAATCAGGACATTTTGCAGCCACGGCCTATCTGAACTTTACCCCTGATGGGCCATTCCAGATCACGCAATCCATCTGTTCCAGTAGCTTATCTTCAAAAGTGACCAACACCAGCTGCTGAAGAAGAGACAAACCATACTGCAGTAGATGTTTATGTTGTGATGTGGCCAGGAGGAGGATTTCATTTCTTTTGTTAGATTGATTTAGGTCCTGCAGCATGATGCTTTGTGTCCCCTCCAAAACTTTTAGGTATTTCAGTCTGTTTATTTAATTCCAGCATTTATAACTATAGATGTTCAATTTATCTGTGTGAATGTCTTAGCCTTTTTTCTTAGTCCAACCAGGTTCTGCTAAAGCAATAACAAATACTACAGTAAATCAGGATTATGTCCTGAAATGGCAGCAGGGATTCGTTAAGTGAAACAAAACTGGCATCATCAAATCAGATAATGTCACCGACTCTGTGAATTGTGATCAGAAATAGAAAAGCAGGACATATGCACTGTCAGCAGGACATTTTGGAATTGGTTTAAAAACTTTAACGGAAGAGCTGGCCTAGGGCATAAGCAGCCCAGCAGTATGGCCAGGAGTTAACGTGGTATATCTTAGGCAAGGTCAGGCTTTTCCTGTGGGAGCAGGAAAACAGAGAGAGGGGAGCGGATGAAAAGTAAACTCCAACTAGCAGGCATTCAGAAAAGACATACAGACCAGGATCCATGGCCTACACTGGTAGACATGGCAAGTTTGTGTGTGGTATTATTTATTTATTATAATTTCCATTAAAATTAATAGAAGTGTGTTGATATGATAGCAACTGTAGCAATTAGGAATGATACTCAGTAAACCCCTGACTTCTCTGTTAGCATTCATGTGAAAGATGGAAATATGTAACTTATTAAAAATCTGTGATTGTGTAAAACTATGGGGAGTAATAAACAACCTGTAGAGAACAAAAGGAACTCAGAAAGGTTTGAGATTTAGTTGGTAAATGGAATCACATGTGGCAAATGAAATTTAAAACTGAAATTGCTCCCTGATTTTTATTACATGCAGGCTGGCAGAGTTTAAAACAGAACTGCAAAGTGAATAAAACTCAGTTGAAACCAAAAGGCCTTGAGATGCCTTTGGAGTAACTTAAAGCTTTATTTTCCTTAACAAAGTGGGGAGCATTTGGAAAATATTACAAGGGATTGATTGTGAGGCAGGAAATATGTGATGTTTCCCTACAGAAGTCCTTCTGGTCCAATCCTATGCTCTGGTCATATCTACCAGGTAGCCACAGTATAGGCTTGTGATTGCTCCTTTCAGAGAAAACATGTAGAAAGCAGTAATTCAGAAGAACTGACCTGTTTTGAGGGTTAAAAGAAGTGCCCAGCATTAGTATACAAGCAGAGTGGGAAAGGTAGAGCAGGAGAACAGAGGATTGCTGGGTGTAACGTGGTGGAGTGAAGTGAGAATTGAACTGTTAAATGTCTCATGTTTAACTGAGGTCTTGCTTATGCTGAGTATGTCCCTAGTGCAGAACATATCAGAGCTCTCTTGTGCTAAGTGGACACAACATGGGCTGAGTGCATGGCAGAGGGACCAGCCTGACTGTGCAGCTATGTCCTGTGTTGGTGTAGGGATGCGCCTCAGCCGATGTTCTCAGCTTCCTGGTATCTCATGGCTCAAACCAAGTTTTTCCCTGCAAAGACACTCCATTTTCTACAGTGTGTGTAAATCAAGTGATAACTGAGCACAAGTCATTAAAGTAAGGCATGAATGACTATCCAGAGGGAAACTAAGTCTAGTTTGTGTGTGGAGATGACACAGAGGCTGTGCCTCTAGGGTTAGATGATAGTTGTAAGGAGTGTTCCCAAGCACTGGGGCACCTTCATTGCAAGTTCCAGGTATAGCTTTAGTCCAGGCTATTACCATCCCTCTTTTGACTGGGTGTGTTTGAGCACCTTTAGCCATGCGCAAAGATACTCTTCCAGCAAAATGTATGCAAATCAAGAGCACAAACCAGTTATTTACTGGCTAAGACACAGAAAAAGATAGATGAGATTTAACTAGCTACTAGGCTGAACGTTAGTACTCACTGCCTCAGAGGATGCTTCTGTAGAGACTTTCCTGGCCAGGTAAGATAGGGGGGAGGGCTGCAAGGCCTGTTCTTAAACCTAGCCATGTGCCAGAGGCTGACACAAGCCAAGAATCAACAGGAGGCAGTTTGGACAAACTGTATCCTGTTTGGAGAATAAATGAGTTGAATAGCACGTGTGTGAGGTGCATTGTTTCAGCTGGTCTCAGTGAGAATGTTCGTGGGACATTTAATTTATAACTACAGATGTGACTGTGCTGCCTTCCTTGGTTTGTTGTCTGGCAGCCACCAAACATGTGAGTTCTCCTAAAATCATAGCCTTCTAGCAGCGTGATTTTACCTGAGAAAGACAGACCTTTTGCAGCAGCCTTTGGTCACTAATGTGGACACCTGACAGCCATGTGCCCTGGCAGCTTCAGAATGATCAGCCTCCTGTTAGTGAGGCACTCTTGGGTTACTCCTGCAGGTGCACAGGCAGGCAGCTCCCAGAGCCATTCCTTGGCCTGCAAAGGCTTCTTGAGTTATATCTGTAACAGTGTGGTTTGATAGTAGGCTTTTGGGTGCTTAAAACTTACCAGGAAGCAGTGAAATGCATCTTAGATGAGGAAATACTAGTGTGCTTTATATCACGTTTAGCTGTCTCTATTGATTCCAGCTGTAGAAAGGGCAAATCTGAAGGAGCACGAATAAATGAAGAAGCTACTCTGCATTGTGGTAAATGTCCTGGGAAGATGCAAATTCATCTTCTCTTCTAGCCCACTTGGCTTATTTCTGTTTGCTTCCATTCCTTAGAGAAAGTCACGATCCAAATCCAAAGCATTTTGGGTGGTGGTGTGATTCGAGGCTCCTGTGCTGGGGGAAAGCAGACATTCCCCATGATTCAAAGGAAATTTGAATGCTGACATACAGTGTCTTTTCTTTCTTTGGGGGCTTGCCATGGATTTTTCTGGTCTGGGCTATTGCAGAGGAAAGATTTTCTCCAAATTTGTGTGACAGCTGAAAGTCTTAGAGCTTTGGAGAACTTCAGAGCTCAGTTCTGGCCCAAGCAGTGTGTGCTGAAGCCATTCTGCCCAGCACTGTGCAGAGGGTGCTTTGCAGTGCCCACAGCTTAATCTTCTCTATGAGCAAGTGGTAGAGTTGCAGGGTAGAATGAAAAGGAGCCTTTTTTCCATGTAGCTGCTTGTCAGCTCCCATTTTCCTTTCAAGACTGTGCTGATTTGTGGGAGGTGAAATCCCCAGGTCTTGCTGATGGATCCACTGCATGTATTTACTAGGACAGGACTGAAAACCTAATTTGCCTTTAGTCCACTTCCAGGTAGTAACCAGCTTGTTTGCAGCTGATGCACAGCTAAGAGCAAGAGTCTTGCTATTCCCTGGTTGACAGCAGAGCTGAGCTGGTGGACCCAACAGGTAGACTGAGCATGTTTACCCATCAATAAGCTTGGACTGTGTTTACACGTTGCTTGATGCCTGTCTCTGCCAATTCTTTGGCTTCAGACTGCCAAAAATAGCTTTCCTTTAGGGTTTTGGGGGTTTCATGATCCTGGCAGCTCTGCTGATTACTTGTAGTAACAGTTCCTTCCCAAGGAGGGCCCCAGCAGAGGGGTGGTTCACAAGCAGGGTGTCTGACTGGTATTAGACAGAAGGTCTGTCCTCCCCTCAGATTTTTAACCATGACCTCCTTTGACAGCATGACTCACCGCTGTGATGGTGAACCAGCTGCAGCCTGTGTGGGTCAGCCATAATTACCACAGCTCGTCTGACTTGTGTTAGATTTGTCATTTATTTCCTGTGCGAGCCGCGACAGTGGTAATCACTGTCCCACCACCCTCCTTAAAATGAAGTACTGTTTATTAGAACAGAAGCATGTACTGTTTTAAGAGTTGATGTTCCCCTAAAACACACTCTGTGCTTAACAGCCTGGCCATGTTCAGAGCAGCAGATGTGTCTTCCCCACAGAGATGCTTTGTGTCGGTGCTCACCCCTGCTGCAGCAAGTGTCTCTTTAAATCTCTCCTTGCAGGCGCCCTGTACCAGCCACTCCGTGTTGATCTGTTCATTCCCAGCATCAGCCAAACCAAGTCTGCAGGTTGTCAGGATCCTCCCCATTGAGCTTCAGATGTTACCTGAAGGTTGTTATCTGGGAAGCTCTTGAGTGGCTTCCCCATCAGGGCACACTGAGCTCAGTGATATGTTTGTGTATGTACATTCCCAGCTCTCCCAGCCCGAGTCAGACTAGTACAAATGGAGATCTTCGTCTGACAGAAACATGGGAGTTGCACATCACAGACAGTCATGCAGCCAGAGACATAAAATTTTTAAGTTTTTGGTGTTTTTGGAGGATTCCACAGTTGTGCAACAAACACTCAACAAGGCCCAAACCAGATTGAATTTTTGGGCCCCTCCTCTCCATGCTGTCTGGTATCTCCATTTTGCATCCCTGGTTTCCACCCACCACGTTTGAGCTAAGTGCTAAGAGAGAGGTAAATTTGTCATGCATTCTGTCCTGCTCCTGACTCTCCTGTGAGCCCATAGTGAGACCAGGAGATATCTTAAAGATGCGCTCAGGGGGATCACTTGTGTTGCTACATCTGTAGCCTTCACAGTTCCTTTGCCATAGGTGACCCTGCCTGAAGTCTTCTAGTTTCCCTGTTCTTCAGTGATCTGAGCAAAATATCCACCTCTGGGAAGAAGCATGAAATACAAGTAAGCAAGATAATGCATTCCCAGATGCCAGCCCTAAATGTCCTTCATTAACAAAAATTGCCTTGAATTTCAGGTCTGGGGATTTGACTGTGCTGAGGTCTCAGAGCAACTCATTTGCTAACGTGCTGTTGTTTCCTCTCTAGGGAATTCCCAATGAAAGCTGGAGGCTGACCAAGATTAATGAGCGCTATGAGCTTTGTGATACATACCCTGCCATTCTAGCTGTGCCTGTAAACATTCCTGATGAAGAATTAAAGAGAGTGGCATCTTTCAGATCAAGAGGACGCATACCAGTGAGTGGGACAAAGGAAGCCACTTTGATGTGGTTTTGTTACACATACCTTTGGGCAATAAATAATACCAAGATCAGGCTGAGTGGATTCCAGGGAGCCAATAAATGGTCGATGGATAATAAAAGTGGCAGCAACACATTTGAGAACTTAAAAAACAGCAGTATCTGCTGGAACTACTGTTGTGAAAGAGATGTAGACTAAACCAAAATGAGAAGATAAGATAACTTAGCTCAGCTCAGACCAAATCAACGTTCAATTCCTGAGAAACACAAAGCAGCCCTATTGGACTGTTTACAATTGTCTGGCCCACTCTGACTTTCAGGATAGAGGAATACTTAGTGATACTCTTGATGAGAATGCTTGATAAATGAAATTAAGACAAAATACATTGTTATGATGATTATTTCAGCAGTAACTGAAAATGTACTGGTTTACTTCTAAAGTTTGTAGAAAATTCTATATGTTCCTAAAGTACTTAACTTTGGCATGGTATAACATAAAGTAAGACCATAGCCCACACAGTGACTCACGCAATAGCCAGAAGAACAGTTTGCATCACATTTAAAAGTCAGACTTAAATTATTTGGTCACCTTTTGTTTGTTCAAACTTTGAGAATGCCACAAGAATGAATAAGGACAGAACAGTTCTTTCTTTAATTCAGTCGTGATTTAATAGAATCCAGCCTTCTGGAACTGGCTTATACGTGGTGGGATCCCAGACCAAGCCATTACAGGTGAAACACTTCACTGGTTTAATGAATCTCAGTTTTCCTTCATTTATTTCCCATTTGTTTTCAAAGGTCTTGTCATGGATTCACCCAGAAAGTCAAGCAACGATCACTCGCTGTAGTCAGCCAATGGTGGGAGTGAGTGGCAAGCGAAGCAAGGAAGATGAAAAGTACCTTCAAGCCATCATGGATTCTAATGCTCAGTCCCATAAAATCTTCATATTTGATGCAAGGCCTAGTGTGAATGCTGTAGCAAATAAGGTCAGGTGCTTTTTTCCTCTGTCTAAAACTGGGAATGTAATAATTTAGAATACATTTCCCACCTCAACTTCATATTGTTCTTAAGGATCACAAGAGGGTTTTCCACTGTAAAGGAAATCTGCATGCAATGATCTGATTCTCTAGGCAGACTTTTATACCTGCACTGGTATTTGTAAGATATCAGTGTGACTACTAAAGATCCATTATATTAATCTACAATGGGAAATGAATTTGCAAGGGGAAAAAAAAAAATGAAGTAATACTGAGGTCAAACTCTAACCCCCTGGATCTTGTGTATCACCATCTTCCATGGAAGACTGCTTCCTCTTAACAGCACCAGGACTCTGTCCCTGTTAACTGTGATGGGAGCAGAGGATACTTAGTACTTCTGAAAATCAGGCATCATGATTTTTAATTACAAAATATAGCTGGGAATAGCTAATGTCTAGGAATAGTGCTCTGTTCTTTCTGCTGTTGTAGAATCATAGAATTCCTTGGGTTGGAAAGGATCTTTAAGGGTCTAATCCAACCCTCCTCTACCAAAGGCGTCTTCCACTAGACCAGGTTGCTCAGAGCCTTGTCCTACCTGACCTTGAATGCTTCCAGGAATGAGGCATGTGCCACTGTTCTGGGAAACCTCTTCTAGTGTTTTACCACCCTCAGTGTAAAAAATTTCTTCTTTATATCTAGTCTGAATGTACTCTCTTTTGGTTTTAAACCATTAGCCCTTGTCCTGTCACACCAGGCCCTACTGTCCCCATCTGTCCCCATCTTTCTTGTAAACCCCCTTTAAGTACTGGAAGGCTGCTATAAGGTCTCCCCGGAGACTTCTCTTCTCAGCCTTTCTCATAGGACAGGTGCATAAGCCCTCTGGTCATTTATGTGGTCCTCCTCTGGACTCACTCCAACAATTCCATGTCTTTCCTGTGCTGAGGACTCCAGAGCTGAATGCAGCACACCAGGTGAGGTCTCACAAGGGCACAGTAGAGGGGCAGAATCACCACCCTCAGAGCACAGTCACCTGCTGGCCGTTTGGCTTTTTGTGCAGCCCAGGATACAATTGGCTTCCTGGCCGGCAAGCACACATTGTCAGCTCATGCCTATCCTCTCATCCAGCAGCACCTTCAAGTTCTTCCCGGCAGGGCTGCTCTCATTCTGTTCATCCACCAGCCAGTGTTGATACCATGGGTTGCCCTGACACAGGTGACACCTTGCACCTGGACTTGTCCCATGGACCCACTTCTTGAGCCTCTCCAGGTCCCTCTGGATGGCATCCTGTCCTTCAGGTGTGTCAACGTCACCACTCAACTTGGTGTCATCTGCAAAATTCCTGAGAGTGCACTTGATCCCTTTGTCTGTGTCATTGATGAAGGTATTAAATAACACTGGTCCAAATACCAGTGGTGTCCCCTCAGGGACACCAGTGACCATCCAGTTCCTCATCCATCAAACTGTCTACCCATCAAATCCTTATCTCTCCAACATAAAGAGAAAAATGTTGACAGAAGTTCAGGTAGATGACATCCATATCCCTTCCTTTGATCACTGCTCTAGTCACTCCTTTGTAGAAGGCCGCTAGGTTGGCCAGGCAGGACTTGCCCTTGCTGAAGCTATGCTGGCTGTGTCAAATCACTCCCTGGTCCTCCATGTGTTATAGCATAGGAGGTTCTGTTCCATGATCTTGCCAGGCACAGAGATGAGGCTGCCAGGTCAGTAGTTCCATCTTTCTACCCTTTTAAAAATTGTGTTTCATTTTAAGCTCTGTATTAATGGTAGAACTGCTTTGTTGCACTAAAGCTCAGTTTTTCTCTTTTTTTTTTTTTAAATCTGCCTTTCCCACTGCTTAGGAAAGGCAATTAGTGTGTGGGTTATACTCCTCTATAATAGTATGTTAAATTTTTAAATGATAGAATAACGAATGTAATGAGCTAGCAACTTGAATGGAGATAAATGATAATTACAGAGGAAAAGAAGGCTTGTAATGTGATATTCTTTGGTAAAAATTATACATTCATTAGCTATTGCAGGAAAAAGACACAAAGTCTGTGCGTGTACATGTTTGGTCCCAGCTGTAAGATAAAGCCAATGTTTTCTGCCTCCTTTGGATAGCCCAGTCACTGTGGTATTTTGTCAGCTGCTATTTGCTCAGGACAAATGACCGGGATAAAGTATAAAATATGGTTTTGCTTAATGATTTGTCTGTGGGTTTTGTTCTTCAGGCTAAAGGAGGGGGCTATGAGAGCGAGGATGCCTATCAGAATGCAGAATTAGTGTTCCTGGACATCCACAATATTCATGTTATGAGAGAGTCGCTGAGAAAACTGAAAGAAATTGTGTATCCCAATATCGAGGAGACTCACTGGCTGTCTAATTTAGAGTCAACTCACTGGCTAGAGCATATCAAGGTATGCATGTCTGCATCCAGTGCATGTGGCTGAGCAACACAAATTCTTACCAGTCTGTTCACTGGGAAAGATATCTCGAGCTAACTCCAGGATTTTCAAGTCATGGTAAACTTAAAGACTTTGAATTTGTTTTCTGTTTGTGAACAACTAAAACCATAGTTTCTTGGAGTGAGGAATCTTGAGAAGATGGGAAGAGGGACAAGGGAGGGGCCTGAAATACTGAAAGATGGTGTTTTGAAAATGAAGTATGTTGCTGGGTAATGCGTAACTGTGAAAGTTCTGGTTAGAACTCAGGAGTCCCAGAGTTTCTAAGCTCTTGACTCAGGGATCCTTGTTGTCCTAGGGTTACTGCCTGGTCCAGACCAGCAAATGCTGGGAGTTTGTGCCCTGTCGGCCTTCCAGGAATCGAAGCAGAGTCAGAATGAGCAGGCAAAGTGTTTCAGCTTCTACAGATGCTGGTTTTCAAATTAAGTTCTTTCTCTTCTAAAAAAGTCCAGTTTACATTGTTGCTCTGCTAAAGCAGACAGGGGCAGATCTGCTCCTGGGGCAGCTGCAAGGTGATGGCCATTTTGTATTTGTGTCACACACAAAATACTCCTGTGTTTAAATCCTGACCTGTCTGAGGACTGAGCTAATGCAAAGGCTCTTCTAGAGTTGTGCCTACACTTCAGTACATATGTGTTGTCATCTTGTTGGAATAAAAAATGTGTTCACCAGTTTGCTGTCCTACTTATAAAGTAGTTGGAACTGATTTACCATTCTGCTTGAGGCAAACAGAGCCCTTGGTTTGTCCTGTGTTGTCACTAGCCATTTTTCATTTATAGTTTCTGTTCCAAAGAGATTTTGTAATTTGCTTCTTTCCTTGTCCTAGCTGATTCTTGCTGGAGCCCTCCGGATTGCTGACAAAGTAGAGTCAGGGAAGACGTCTGTGGTTGTGCACTGCAGTGATGGCTGGGACCGGACAGCCCAGCTCACCTCTCTCTCTCTGCTCATGTTGGATGGCTACTACCGAACTATCAGGGGCTTTGAAGTCCTGGTGGAGAAGGAGTGGCTGAGCTTTGGCCACAGATTTCAGCTGGTGAGTCACTATCCCCTGGAAGGCACTATATGGAAAGATATTGTCCCCCTTTAAGGATTTCAAAGGAGTTTTAGCCTGTCCTGTGAGAAGTTTCCTGGCTGAAGACAGGTGAAAGCTGCTGCTACTGTTTTCTGCCTATAATTCCAGTCATCTTTTAACTTCCTCGGGGACTGTATTGGTTAGATAGGAGGCACTTGTCATGTTTCCATGTTTAGGCTTCAACTAACAGTGTGCTTTGGGTTCAGGGTTGGCATTTCTGGTGGGAGTTGGCAGAGACCACTGGGTTATTTTTTCTTCCTTTGCAGTTCATTCCATTTTCTGAGACTGTTAGGCCACTGTCATCACAAATGCCTTGGTATTGAAGAGTTTGGAGAATTTGGTTATGACCTGGACCTGACATTTTCTTCAGGCACAATTTGTTTTTGTGAAGGTTTCTAATTGCCTAGGTTTGATTAGCAGTTTGAGGCTGGACCAAGAGTATCTTGTGGTTGTGTCCCTGTAGCTGGCAGGGAGGCAGCTTTGTGGGCTTGTGACGCAGCAATTTGTTATGGTTTGCACTGATGGGAACTGAGAGCGCCTTTCAGTAGTATCCTTTCAGTCTTTGTTCCTATTGTGTTTTGCTCATAGCTGTTGTCTAGTGGTTGTTTAATTTTGGCAAGGGCTAGAGCAAGGTCTGTTTACAGCACTTGCAGTGATGAGTTACATTGTCAAATGCTCTGAGGAAGGCGGGGAAACTGAGGCACTAAAGCAACTGAGGTTCTGCTGCAGCAAAACTTGTTATCTGGTGTTTGAACAATGACTCTTTTAGCTTCTTCCCGGTCTAGACAAGGAAGATGATGATAGTGATTTCCTTTGGTGAGGGGCGAACAGCATTAAAGAAGAGGTAGAGATCTCTGTTACATACATGTTCTTGTTCTTTATACAGTACTTGGGGCTCCTGGGTAATACATAACCATTAATGTACTGTAGTAGTTATGAGGAATCCTGCCTCACATGTCTTGGCCACACAGCATGGTCAGGGTTGGAGGCCTGCTTCTGGGAATACTGTCATCACTGCCTCTCTTGAGGTGGCAGGAGATGGGCTGGGCTAGTGTTTGTACAGCACTTGGAAGCTGCGAGGTGTTGTGTGACGGTTATCACCACATGCCATGCCTGTAGGTAGTGTTTAGATCGAGCACGCTGTACTACTGAAGTAGCCAGGACAACAGCTGCAACTGAAGCAAAAAGCATTCTTATTTCTTTTCCTTCTGAACTTTAGCTTTTAACTGAAATCAGTGCCAGCATAGCATCTGGAGCCCCTACTCAAACAGCTCTTGTTTTAATTTAGCACAAAAATATCCCCATAAAGAATTTTCACTTCAGAGATGAAGGGAGTAGTTGTCCTTTCCTCCTTTACTCACTGATACGGACAAAGCAAAATCAAGACTCGTTTGCAACTTTTTAAAGCTGTTGGTAAAGGTTTGGGTGACTGGCAGGAGATCCCAGCAGCTTCCCTGTGAGGCCCTGTGCGACTCCTGTTCTTTGTCCTGCTCTGTTTCAGAGGGTTGGCCACGGAGATAAGAATCATGCAGACGCGGATCGCTCTCCTGTCTTCCTCCAGTTCATCGACTGTGTCTGGCAAATGACAAGACAGGTAAATTGCCACATTGTGGCACTTGTGTGCACAAAGCCAGTGTACCGAGACACAGCAGAGTGTCTGGGCACAGGAATGATTTCCAAGCTGACCGTTACAGACTCTCCTTCCTGGGCTTGTACACTTGTTTTGGTTCTGACAACAAGTTTTTTGGGAGTCTGTTTAGCAAAGGGCCTGAAAGCACAAGTGCATTGGGAGGCCATGATGTTGGCTTGCATCATATTACCTCTTCAGTGGGTGCTGCTTACCCACATACTGCTGGAATAAATGTGAGCTTGGGAGAAGCAGCTCATCTCATCCTGAAAAAGGTGACAGCTGCCTCACACTTAGCATAGGCAGGAACAGACCCCAGCCATCCTCAGTAGCCCACTGTGCCTTCAGAAGCGTAAGTGACTTGTCTTGCTAATGTGAGTCCCAAGCAGGGTGGGTGCAGACAGATCCCTGTTGCCTCTGCTCCAGCTGATCCCATAACCAAACCCGCAGCAAGATATGCTCTATTTTAACTTCTTCTGAAGACAGATGTACTGCTCCCATTTCATACATGATGTACAGAGCTGACTGCCTCACTTCCGTCCAGGTGTGGCAAAGGTACAGTCCAGGAGAGTTCCCTTATGTCTGGGAGGTTTTTCCCCAGGTATGTGGGACCTAGGTTTTTTGTGTCTTCTGTGGCACAAATGTCAGCTGTGGTCAGGCAGTTCAGTGAAAAAAAATTAGGCTTATCATGGATTAAACCAGGAGAAATAGGAAAGAAGGATGCCACTATATATGAAGGTATACCATATTCACACAGAGAAAAAAAATCATTGAAGTCACTTTCATCGTGTTCTGCTTGGATTGCTCCTAAAAGCCTGCAGCTGGTGAGGTCAGGATGGTGCAACTGGGGCAGCCTGGGAAGAGAAGGATGGTTGTGAGGGAAGAAGGCCTCCTTCTTTCTTCTTCATCACCCCAGCATGTGTTTGCAGTTCACTGCATGTATTCTTACTGACCCTTTGTGGAGCTTCAGTTCTCTCTGTCTCAGGTCTGGTTGTTTAGGCATGGAACTTCAACAACAAATGTGGCCTGTGCCCATACACTTGTTCTTCCTGCTGACCTGTATTGCAAGATGCCTCCCTGCTGTTCCCTCTGGGAAGTGCTGTGTTACACACATGGGTTATTTCCGTTTAGCCCTGGGAAATTTCCAGGTTTTTAACACATTATTTGACATGTGCCTTTCATACACAGTCTGGTTGCATGGTCTGTCATGAGGGGCAGACCTAGCAGAGCAAGCTTCCATTTGAAGCAGCACTGAGTGTGTATAAACAGTGCTCTAACCCTTCAGACCTTTGGCTTTTGCTCAAAATTCCTCTCTGCAAATGCAAAGCGGTTTTCCAAGAGAGAAACTCTTGCTTCTAGAAGGAGCAAATATGACCCTGACTAATCAGCCAGGAAGGGAACAGAGACAAATCCTGTTCTAGAAATCAAGAGATCAACTCCTTACCAAGACTACAGAGTGGGAAGAAAATTTATTTTCCTGTTTTAAAATCCCAACTAATTTTCTCTTTCTGGCTGAAGTTTCCTACAGCATTTGAGTTCAATGAGTACTTCCTGATCACCATCCTGGATCACCTGTACAGCTGTTTGTTTGGGACTTTCCTGTGCAGCAGTGAGCAGCAGAGAGTGAAGGAGGTAAGATGACTTCTCTCCAAGGTGAAAACCTGTTTCTGGGATGGCTTTAGCTCACCACATACTGCTGGGGAAGTTGGTTCCTCGCTCAAAGATAGTGGTAGATGGGGGTCTAGGAAATGCCAAGCCCTCTTCTCAACAGCTGGGACCTGGGGTTTTCCTGTTTGCACAGCCTGCTGTATGTTGGAGACTTCATGTTTCAGAGCAACACCATCTCCCTTCTGCACAGTGCTTCCACTTCCAGTTGCTCACTATGGTTGAATAGCTCCTACTGTCTCATAGGTAGTGGAAATGCAGTTTTGCTTTGAACTTCAGTTTAAAATGTAACCTTCTCTGTGGAAATGTACCTTTCTGTCCTCTCTTTTCTTTGAAGTGGTTCCTTTAGGGTGCTTTTAACTACAAAGTGTGTGCTGTCATTCTGCATACATTACAGCACGTAACTGGTCTCAATGTGTGTTCTTGCTGTGCTCGCATTTTTCCTGGAGAGGACAACGCTCCTAGTATTAGTAAGGACGTGCCTCTATGTCCTGCCACAAGCCAGCTCTGCCCTGCAGTCTGGTCGAGGTTTGTTTGCCAAGGGAGGAGCATATAGATGTATATGTTCAGTCTGGAATCAGAAGGACAAGCAGCGACACTCCTTCTGTCTCACCTACCTAGAGATGAAGCATTCTGTCACTGAAGTGCTGTGGCCTAACAGCACAGAGGTACATGAGGGCAGTGCTGCGTGGACCTGATGTGATCATATTTGATAGCACTTCTGTTAAAACAAACCAGACAATAAAACCTAATCGTAATATAAAATAGCATTTTACTGTAGTGAAATCAGGATCCCTGTTTCTCCGGAGTCTGCAGTGATTGAATAATTGTAATTTCCAGAAAAGAAAATCTGCATGCTGTTTGCATGTGGCCCTTTTTTTTTTTTTAAAGGCCTCAGCCTAGTGAAGTACTTAATCTAGAAAGTACTTCAACACTGGTTTCAGTGGGATTATTCGCAGGCCTAATTATTCCACTAGATCAGGGCCTAAGTCAAATGTTTTCTTTATTTCCTTTGCAATTAAATACTCCAGCAAGTCCTTGAGGAGCACTTTAAAGAAGTGAACTTTAACTAAAGCATTGAGAGTTCACGTGCCAGTGTCCCCGTCACCGTGCCAATGGCAATTCCTGGTCTGTGTTGGCAGCTGGGTGGGTAAGAGGGGTTGTTCTGTGCCAGGGCATGTGTGTGCCTGCCTGCATCCATGTGCTTTTAGTACAATAACCACATCAAAAGAACAGTTTTGGGGGTTTTTAAGCTACAAAAAAGCAACCAGCTCCATATTAATGACAGGCATATGTCTATACTGCTGTAGTTTGTAGATAGCTGGAATTCGTATGGCAAATAAAGCCTCCTCCACCCCCTTCCCTTACAGAGCCTTCCAAAAAAGACTGTATCACTTTGGTCTTACATCAACAGCCAACTGGAAGACTTTACTAATCCCTTGTATGTGAGCTATTCCAACCATGTCCTGTATCCTGTGGCCAGCATGCGCCACCTCGAGCTGTGGGTCGGCTACTACATCCGCTGGAATCCCAGGATGAAGCCTCAGGTACGTCTTCCCCAGATCCTACATCTGTTTCCCCTCTCTGCTAGTATTGATATTGTTATTTTGCAGTTCAAGATATCTGAAGCACAAGATGTACAAACTTATGCTGCCACTGCTTAAAGTTAAAAACAAAAGCCTAAATTCAAATGCCAGCAAGACTGAGCAGCACCTACAGCTGGCTGGTGCAGGTGCTCAGCTTGTGAAATCTGCAGGACCTGGCTATACTCGGCAATTTGGAAAATTCCTCACTTAGAATATGGGAAAAACCATCTGAATTCTTTTCACAAAAGAGCGAAAGAATCCCAAGACTTCTTTGGATATGGGATTCTAGATAGGATTTTTGGGGCTGTATTTAGACTACTGGCAACAAGAACCTGGTGCTTTGCTTTGGCTGCCTGAGGCACAGGGTTCTGACTGCAGCCCTGCTACACCCCTGACTCCAGCTAGCAGGCCTGCTGGCTCGCCCCTGGGTGGGCACCTCAAACAAGCAGTCTGAGCATGGCCCTGAATGCTGACATCACTTTTTAGGAAGAAAGGGACAAAATTTCCCACATTGCCTCTGTGCCCAGCTGCAGTTGACAGCTGTGCAGTTCTGGAGTGTTAAATACAGGAACCAAACAACCGCTTTGCAGTAAGAGCCATGTGAAAACATTTAGATGAATCTGTAATTTTTTCCCCCCAAAACTCTGAAATAATGTCCAGGCCAAAATGCCATGGCCAGCATCCCCCAGAAACGTCAGTTTGGCAACTGTCATCTTTAAAAATATGCACTGTTTTGTTTAGCCAGCATTGCACTACGCATCTCAAAGCCAGAGCAAACTATGCAGTACCCCTGGGCGTGTGACTGGTAATACTCATGTACACCCCCCCCTCCTCTCATAGCTGCGTGTAAGGTCAGCGACTGTTTTGTGGTTCAGGCTTCCACTTGCACACCTACCTCCCAGCACTCAGCTACACGTTTTCTTGCAGGAACCTGTCCACAATCGCTACAAGGAGCTTCTGGCCAAGCGGGCCGAGCTGCAGAAGAAAGTAGAGGAACTGCAGAGAGAAATCACCAACCGTTCCACCTCATCCTCGGAGAGAGCCGGCTCTCCCGCACAGTGTGTTGCTCCTGTACAGACAGTTGTATAATATGGACTTCTTGCTGAGTACCTTACCAGGACCCCAGGGGCAGCTTTTCTGAAGCCCCCTGGATTTCCAGCATGGTACCTGGGGGATGCCAACCTATTTATTTATTTCTCTCCAGGGTAATTTATTAGTACTGTAGCACTAGTGGAAGCTTAAGCAAAAACAACAGACAAGGCCCCCTATGCAATTAATCTTCTCAGTGGCTAGCTTATAATACAAGCCAATTGCACTTGCCACCTAAAAGAAAACGAGAGCTTGCTCTTTGCTCACTGATGTGCTGGAAATCACTTTGCTTTAAAGAGACACTGCACTAGAATCAAGTACTGAGGAGGAAAAACATCTGCTCAGAACTCTGAAAAGTCTCCCCTTTGCTAAAAGGAAACACTAACTCTGACTCCTTTGGAGCCTCAAATGCAGCTGTAACAGCACAAACCCTCTGCTATTAATGTCTGCACCGCAGTGTGAATGAAGGTGCTTGCCAGCACACTTGGAGACAAGCAGTGATAATGTCTGAAACATATCATTCCCTTCACCCTGATCTACATCATAGGAAGCCATGCAAATGATGCCTTATTTAAAGAAAGGGCAGCTCCTCCCAATAAAACATAACAGTAGAGGAGAAACCTACAGGATTTGTACAAAACCTACACTGATTTTGTAGGATGTTTACTTCTATCTCCACAACTCCAGAATCTCAGAGTTTACAGTGGGTGTGCCAGGATGCAACTTAAGCACCTTTATTTCTGAGGGGGAAGTGGAGCGTGGCTCCCCTGGGCTTTCTGCAGCTCCTCTGGCCTCCTGTGCCTCATAGTCACCAGGGGTAAGGTAGTGGAATACCGCAGGGCATGTGTGAACCGCTGGGATCAGCCATTACATTTTGCTTGGGTAAGCATAATTAGTGACTTTAATGCTTCTGTGCAGGATCATAGTGGTGTACTTACAGTATTTCAGTGTTCTGTTAACTAACGAAAGCAACTGTACATCAACCAAAGACGCCTTTCTTGCCTGCATTCCAACTGCTGCTTAAGGTTATTCTGGCAGACCTAACAGCCAGTTTCTGAGCTCTACATTTAGACCTTTTTCAGCTAGTCTGCTTCAAGAATTACCATCACTTGACTAAGCTCAAGTTGAAGTTTTTTAATATAAAATTTTATTGCAGAATGGGGGGTAAAACACCTGGTAAAACCATGACTTCCCCACTACTCTTCCAAACGGGTAAGCACAGGGCTGTAGAAGATTTGGCTTACAGGAAAGGCACTTAGCTATGTGCAAGGCTTATTCCCACTTCCATGCTAAGGAGGAGGGCACTGCTTGGTGGGTCTTGTATTGCTCTTTTATGACAGGATCCCATACTGTGGTCACCTGTCAGCATGCTGCTTTACTCAGCTACTCTTCCACCATAGAGAAGGATTTTCCAAGATAGCACAAGAGTGGACCAATTTCCCATATAAGATATTGCCTTTCAAAAGCCACAATTCTTCCCAGGCAGTAACAGTAATTTCCCCCCACAACCTCCACTTTTGCCTGCTCTACTACTGCAATCACCATCTCTGTGCTTTACAGAGAAATCCACAGCCACCTTCTGACAAGATGAAAACAGGCTGTACAGCATCAGCACATGTGTTATAGGGTGGCCTGAGACATTATGGTTCAACAGTGCAAAAGAATCCACACAAAATACTTCTGAAGGACTTGGATTTGCTTTTAAGGTAAAGGGCAGACCTGCTCTTACGTACAATCACTATACAAGATGGTTCATTGCATTCTTCTGTATTAGCAAATTGACTATGTGTGTATATTTTGTTTCTTGATGAAGGCTGTTTGGTTTTGTTAACACTAATAAAAACTGATAAAAGGGTAACATTCCCATGGTCTTACTTTCAACAGCGTGGTTTTCCAAAAGACTCGCAGAACACGCAAACAAACAAAATAGCACTGCAAGTTTAGTATGCGAAATCCAGATCTCCCTCATTTTTGTGTAGATGCTCTTGCAAGATGCTAATTTTCAAACTCTGAAATCTAGAATGACAAGAAAACAAAGTCAACCTTCGGACAAATTTCTCTTATCCTACACAAACCAGCATTAATATAGATACAGTGCTTAGCTGCTCAGTATTACAAAAATAGAATCACAAAATGGTTTGGGGCTAGAAGGGACCTTTAAAGACCATCTAGTTTCTAACCCCCTGCCACGGGCAGAGACATCTTCCACTAGACCAGGTTGCTCACAGCTCCATCCAACCTGGCCTCCACAACTTCTCTGGGCAACCTGTGCCAGTGCCTCACCACCCACACAGTAATGAATTTCTTCCTAATACCTAATCTAAACCTGCCCTCTTTCAGTTGAAAGCCACTCCCTCTCATCCTATCACTACATGCCCTCTACAGCTTTTAGGTACTGGAAGGTGCTGTAAGATCTCCCCACAGCCTCCTCCTCCCCAGGCTGAGTAACCCCAACTCTCTCAGAACCTACTGTCCTAATACACTGTGAAGTGCAGAAATTGATTTTTTCCACTGTGACAGTATTTCACACAAAGTATTCTGAAATACTTTCACAATTAAAAAAACCTTCACTGTTTCTGCACTTTACAGTGCATTGGCAGAGTAACTTCTGTGTAAAAGGAGCATTCACATTTTTTGTATGTAACTTATACAAAGCCCAAATTCACTGGGATGATTTGGGATCTACTCTGGATGCTCTTTGATGCTCTCACACCTAGCAGGCTTCCAACTTGGGCACCTCATTCACTGTAGGCAGCACATATGGAACCTAAAATACTCCTAAGCCCTCCATCAGTAAGGATCTGCATGAGAACAGCCTGAGGTTGTGCTGAAGTTAACCACAAAGGTCAGCTGAGCAAGCTGATCTCCAGAGTTCCTTCCTAAGCAAGATGACTAAGTGTAAGTTTCAGCTACTGATTTTTCAAGACCTCTAGGATGAACTGCTCTCCAAATGGTTACTTCCACTATACCTAGTTAACGATATCCAATTTCTCCCATCACAGCTAACACTTTCTGCACCTTCAATGCAAGGAGACAAGCAAGGTGGATCACCTACACATAACAAACTCAAATCCCTTGTGCCTGTGTTGACCCTGTCTGTAGAGCTCCCTGTTCAGCTCCAAGCAAGGGTGGACAACTGTGACTCTCACCTTACCTTGTGTTACCTCACGTTCATCACCCTGACCAGGGAGAAGTCACCTCACCACAAAAAGGGCACTGGATGAGGCACAGTGCTGCGGCAAACACCAAGCTCATGTAGAGGAAGTGCAGGCTTCCCACAATTCACTCAACAGGCAAGCTGGCTTTATTATTTTTCCACTGTACATACAAGTAATGGTCTTCTGTACATTCCGTTAATAGGAAATTCTTTAAATTATTAACATAATAAATAAAATTTACTCAGCTGTGCAAGTCAGAGCACAAAATTAATTGCACCACTACCAAAGTAGATAGCTCATCAAAGCACATATTTCAAGTTAAAAGCAAGATGCCAGGACCGAATGTCATGATTGAGGCACTTGCAGTTTAAAAGAGTTGTGGTTTACCTCACTCCTTTACCACCCAAAGCTGTGAACCAGGAACAGGGTATTATCCCCTATCCTATACCTTTTTCCTAAAGTAGGATTTCTGTAGAAAAATATCACTTGATCATTAAGCAACATAATTCATAAATTATTCTGCTCCTTTTCTGAGCACTCAAACATCCTCTGCCATTCATGCTGACTAATGCAATGTAGCAGAACAGGACCTAGGAAAGCAGTCTGAAGAGAGCTCCACAGAACACCTTAAAAGGTGTTCTCCAAGAGATGGAGTCATTGCAGCTGCACACAGAACTGAAAGAAAGTCCTTAAAGACCCAATCGGGGCTGCAGCATTCATTTCAAACAAGATGCATCCTCAGGAGCCTCCCAGTTCAACATCAGCATGAAATCGTGCTGGCACATCACACACACCAACCCACAAACGTGCAGTGCTTGGGTGTGCTGAAGGAAAATGGAGGGAATGCTGGAATCATAACATAAGGGACCCTACTGTTCGACTCAGTGGCTTGGTACCTTAAACGGAATGTGTTTTAAGCTAAATCACAATATATACAATCAAATGCAGGGATGGAGAACCAAGAGCCTGTATTTCAAAAGTGTGCTTAGGGTAGAGTAGTCTCTTCCACACAGCAAGAAAGGCAGCTGCTTTATATCCAGAATGTGAGAAAGTTTGGCTAGTTTGGGATGGTTCAAGAACACCTCTGCAGAAAAGTCAGTAGTCCCAGCTGATATCATCTTTCTGTAGTGAAGTCTGTATGGTCTGCATGTCTCTCAGTAACTGAAGATTCTTGCGACTCTTCTCTCCAGGTTTCACTTTGATGGGACCAGCATTCTTTCCTTTTGTGGTTACTGTAGTTGTTACTTTAACCTCACTAACAGGGAACCTGCTGTCTTTTGTTTGTTTAGCAGAAGTCTTTTTGGACTTGCATTCTCTCTTAAGTCTCTCTAGCTGAAAGAGAAGCCCCAAAAAACTATTAAGCAGTGACCTTGTTTCATTTTATGTTCAGCAATTCTTCCAAACAGCTGAAATATCCCACCACTTATCTCACCCAGGTAAGCAAATGGATGCTTCCAAGTCACCCTGAACAATAAATATTTTCCTTACAAAGCATTGTTATAGTTGCATCTTTAGAACCATGGTTAGCTTATAGTCTGAACTACTAGGTTATCTCTTTGAAAACTGACAAGTTCATTATGGGGAAACATCTCCATCAGGAATGTATAAGTTAGATGGAAAAAGCTGACATCACTGTTACCAACGAGTGATTAAAAAAAAAGTAGAAAAGTTTTTCTACGTACATACTAGTGATTTTAATAGCTACTCACTGTCAGAGATGTAGCTTTAAAAAGAATACCAGCACCCTGCTGGGGTGAAGAGACAGTATCCACACACAGCACTGTAAATAAGTCTCAGTACTCCCCAGCAAAGACTGAGCTGGCACAAGGCTGAGAGGGGAACTGGGCAGTCTGAGGTGCAGACACATTCATATGCCCAAACTGCAACACAGGTGGCTTCTATAGCTCCCCTTCCTTCAGGCAGAGTGCTTCCTCCTCCTAGTTTACAGCTTGCAGCAGTTTTTCTAAATCCTGGCTCCCAAGCTTTTGCCAATAGCTTATGAGCATCATTACTACTGGGAAATACAGCACATCTGCTTCTCTGCAGCAATTCCTCTGAAGATAAGAGATCAAAAGTGAGTAATGCAAACATTTCATATGTCTATTCTGGACATCAGCAGCAGAGCTCTCAGCACATATTTTATGTGTAAATTATGTCAGGTAAGGGCAAGTCTCTGTTCATATGAACTGAACCAGATTAAACACATGGGGTTAAGCTCTTTGAAAGAAATTAACTAAAATTAGTGAAGCTAAAAGAAAACAGGAAATCAATGTTTTATAGTTTTGAATGAACAAGGTACACTATTCAAAACATTTTGAAAGTTATTAAATAAGCAAAACAGGCATTTTCGGTCTTTTAAAATGCAAATCAAAACATAAAATAGGTCAGTTACTAAAAGTAAAAGAAAACTGTTAAACAATGTCCAAGGGACAAGAGGTGTAAAGTGTGATGCAATACATGAAAGCTCTGCCCCGAAGAGGATGAAGAGTGGGCACAAGGGTGACAGAAAGGACATTTCTGCAAAAATATTGGGATAGAAAGACTAACTTTGGGACATCAAAGCTAGAGCTAGGCAATACTACTCTAAAGTAGTTATTTCTGCTTTATTCAACTGCTGTTAGATTAGGATATCACATTAAAAAAGCCACTTAAGTCAGCAACTCTACATGAGCATGAACACAGTCAAAAGAAACTCACCTGCGACCGATGCCTCCGAACTTTGCTGATCTGGTCTGCCTTTGCTTCCATCTTTCCCACCAGTGCCTCAAGTTCCCTCTCCAGATCTTCCTTCACTGCAGTGGTTGGGGCTTCCTGGATGAGCTTCGACAGCTGCTGGTGATCACTAGCATAGAACCCAGAACAAGGCTTGCATCAGGCTCCCTTGGCTTCTACCATTTGCACCGCCAGTTCAGAAATAACACTTCTAGGAAGCCAGAGCACCAACAGCCAGATGTGACCAACACACCATAACAAACCAGTAAGAACAGTTTTGCTGGTTTGTAGCACATCCTGGTGGCAGGCTGCTCCTACGTTAAGTCTTAATAACACAAGTAGTTTCCAACTTCAAATCACACATTCAAAATGACCAAATAACCCTTTGAGAGCATGATCTCAGCAGTTACTCAGTTTTGTATAGCTGTACCTACTGCAGTTTTCCAGTACAGTAACAATTATGGTCTGTTAACCAGGACAAGCAAAATGCCTACTAAAGCTGTCCTTTACTGGAATATTTGTCCACATCCTGGTTTTGGCTAGGACAGAGTTAATTTTCTTTTTAGTACCTGGTACAGTGCTGTGGTTTGGATTTAGTACGAAAATAATGTTGGTAACACATTTTGTTATTGCTGAGCAATGCTTATCCTAAGCCATGGGCTTTTCAGCATATCCTGCTCTGCCAGTGAGGAGGCAGACAAGAAACTGGGGAGGGGGGGATAGCTGGGACAGCCAATCTATATTGGCCAAAGGGATTCCATACCGCAGAACATCATCCTCAATATATAAGCTGGGAGGAGCCCATTGGTGCTGGGGACTGACTGGGCACCAGTCAACAGGTAGTGAGCAATTGTACTGCATAGATTTTTTTCCCTTGGGTTTTATTCTTCTCTCCCCTTTTTATAACTATTGTCATTACGTTTTACTTCATTTCAGTTATTAAACTGTCCTTATTTATACCGACAGGTTTTACTTTTCCTGATTTTCTTCTCTAGCCCAGCACACTGGAGTGAGCAAGCAGCTGCACAGTACTTAGCTACTGGCTGGGATTAAACTTCAACACTCCTTTTTGGCACCCTGTGTGGGGCATGAGGGGTTGAGGTAATGACAGATCTGACCAGAGTGTGTGAAAACAGATTTTTTTTTTTTTGATAGGCATTCATTGTATTGGCTTGATAGCGGCTGGTCACAATGCTGATTTATGGTACGACGGGATCCCTGCCCATGAAATTCCTCACGGGGGGGGGGGGTGTGGAACCTGGTGGAGAAACA
>JAWMRA010000001.1:37386247-37549439 GCA_035584735.1 Pseudotriccus pelzelni | reverse complement strand
GCTGCTTTCATCTGCTAATATTTCACAGCCTCTTTGCATTCATTTTTCCTGGAAATACTGATGGCTGGGGGGGGGGGGCAGGGTGGTGTGTCCTCAGCACCGCCGCCCCTCCGCACTGCGGGAGCCTCCTACTGGGGAATGTTTGTAACTACACCTTTCACCTCTGCTCCTCGGAGAGCCAACCCGCAGAGGAGATATCCTCCCACGCCTGCCGCTTCTCCTCCAGGCTAATTACAACAGCTCTTAAGAACTCTCAATATCCTTAAGATGTTAAAATCAGCATGGTCTTAGTGCTAGGAAGCAGCATGGTGCTGAATGTGGTTCAGATCAGGGGAGGGTGTGTGTCTGGAAGCAGCGAGCTGAGTAGGACTGACTTGCTGTTCAAACCCCACAAACAGTAAGGTTCCTTTTGCACAAAAGACAGTATGCAGAGAATACACACCACAGGGAACCCTGACTTCTAGCTGTGGGACCACAGGAGGGCATGAGGAAGTGGCATAGAAAAATGACCTCAACCATAGAGGCACAGGTATGTGAATTGCAGGGAAAAAACAAACAGCGACTTTCCTGAAGAATCTCCATTGGTGCTTAAGTCTCCAGTGGGCAGTTCCCCAGACAGAGTGGAAGGGCTGATCCTATTCCTGATCCTATGAAAAGGAATTCTGATTTGCTTTTACCGAAATGGATAATCCTAGGACCAATATTAGAGGAGCCTTGTCTTCAGCCAGCGCCAGAGAGGGACAACCAGCTTTACTGGACTGTGTGGATCAGATGGCCTTGCACATCAGCCCCACCAGAGCACAAGGCTCTAGTAGACCCTGGTCCGCAGTGCACCTAATGCCATCAAGCTGCACAGGGGTAGAATCCATTTGTATTTCTGGAGTGACAGGGGGATCCCAACATCACCCAGAGTGATTGGCAAAAGCACTTCAGTGCCACCGGCCCAGAGGCTCAGTTGCACCCTTAGGAAAGACCATCTCAAACAGGCATTTTAAGGACCCAGAAGGCTACTGGTGGGCTTTCAGTAAAGCTGCCTTGGAGACAAAGAAAATGAAGCAGCTCTCTACAGTGCCCAGTCTCTCAGAGGACCCTTCTGTTGTGGGGTTGAAGGTCCCAACAACATAAGTCTGAAGTCATGGACTAAATGAACTCAGATTAGTACAGGGAAGGTCCATAGACTGTGGGAATGATATGTGTATGTGCACGCATCAAAAGACTGGAAAGATGATGGTGGTTAACTGGGATATATTGGAAAGTATGGAGCTTGAGCAGGACATAAATGATACAGTATAAAGCGTGTAGTGCCCATCCCAACAGGGTGGAGGGGATGGGTGTGTGAGGGGGGTGTGAGTGAATGGCTGCGTGGTACTTAGCTGCTGTCTAGATTTAAACCACAGTAATCCACTACATCAGGGCTGTTGCCACACTTCACTGCTTCATTTGAATTCAATACTGCTGCATATAAACAGAGCCATGGTGTCCAGACTGTTTACCAGAGTCTCTCTCTAACTGCAAGAAGTGACAGCCCCTGCAGAGAGCAGAACAAAGACTTGTCCTAAACTAACACCTTTCTCAAGCAAAGCCTTCCAAGTTTGAAGCAAAAGGCAAAAATATAAAACATTAATAATCTGCAATGGAGAATATAGCACACTCACAAACTCATCTGTCCAAATTCATCTTGTAAAGTCAGCAACACTTCTGAGAGCTCTTCCTGAGATGAAGACGATTCCATCGGCAGGGATGGCCTTCTGCTTTTGCCGGCAGGATGAGCAGTGCTGGTGGGTTTTGCCAGTGGAGTATCATTTACCACATGTCTGTTACACAAAGCTTTCGTGTGTTGTTTCATCAGGTGTAGCACATGTTGCACGTTGGCAGCAACTGAATGACTGGGACTGGTGGACTGGAAGGAAGAGAGAAAGAGACTTCTTTTAAATGGCATTGAAAAGAATTGATAACACTGAAGAATATTTAAAAACAGCAGCACTTTTTTTTTGCTGCCAAGAAGGTATTTTTTGTTTGAATTAACAATTGTTTGAATTAATAAGTACTAACAAGAACAGCTTGTCAAGCAGCATAATGCAGACCCGTTTTTGGAAATGCCAGCTCAGCAAGTTATCAATATCCAACAAGTATTTTGAAGACAAACTGAAGAAAAGCATCAAAGAAAATTAAATGATGTGACCACTGGGTGTCAGGAGTGCACCAAGTCAAAGTCACTTAAGGAGCTGCAGCTACTGAGCATTAAGCTTATCAGCTCACCTTCCCAGCCACAAAGGGTACGTCGCCCAGGCACAGTCTGTAATGGGGCTGCACAGTGGAACGGCTTCCAAGAGGGCATTTCTAAAAAGAAAGAAGAGAAATATTTAGCAAAGATTATACTACAGCAAACCCATTTTCCCTTTACTTTCTAATAAAGGATGCAACCTACTTCCTGATCACATGCACACATCCTTATTTAACTCCTCAGTAACTGCGTTTTTCTTCTCCCCATCTTACCTTCTCTGGCTGCTTAGCTTTTTTCCTAGGTTGTCTTGCTTTTGGAGAAAGCAATGGTGATGCTGCTTGAATCAGTAGTCTGTTGGTTTCCAGGCCTGTCTGAAGCTTTAATTGAGGGAATAAAGCGAGTTACTGAAATTTTATTAATAAGTAATCAGAGACAGAGTAAGCAGAGGATTGCAAACCAAGAGTTTCTAAAATACAGGCTTCTCTGAGAGCAGGGGCTGTAAATTTTCAGGATGCTTTTCCTTTCTAAGGTCCATTTAAACATTAAATACTTCCTCTGGTAGCACTACTCATCAGTAATCCTAGTAAATTAGAGAATTAGCCTTACTGCATTTAGCCCCATGCAGCCAAGTGCCAAAACATCAGCTGTGCTTTACACTTGACAAAGTATTAGGGAAATCCAAGCCACCCAACCCTGCTCAACTGATCCCACAGCATATAGTTAACAGGCAAGTACTTCTGTTTTACTGACAGTAAAAAAACACTCCAAACAAACACAATAAACACCCAACCACCAAAACATCTGTTGAGAGATTTAAGTTTAGAACTCCCTGTTGACAGTGAGAATCCTATTGTGCTTCGCTGTTGGCTTGACAACAGCATGTTGCCAAGACATGGCACGGCTTTACAAATCATTTCAGAACCAATCTCATCTAGAAGCATTCACAGCACAATTTTTCATGATGAATATGAGGTATCCCTTTCCCTATCACACCAAACTCATGGCAAAGGTTAGAGCCTAACACATTGCCTCCATAATTCTTCACAAACAGGTTAGGAGAAGACCAGCATCATTATGGGCTCATAACCAAGAGTACACTGTCTCTTTTTTCCCTTCTTCTAAAATATTTTAATTACAATTATGAACAAGGGGGCACATTTGTTGACCTTAATCTATTTAGAGATCCCCATGCACACTCAATTATTAATTAGTCTGATTTTCTACTCCTCTTTTCCAACTAACTTAGTTGAGAAATCAAAGCTTCAGTGCACAGGTGCTGTCAGAAAAAGGTTTCAAAAATTCTCAGAGAACTTCAGAACATTTGGTACCCCAGACAGAAGGAAAAAAATAATAATAAAAAAAGACTAAACCCAGGATTTCATTATTCTTTGACGCATATGGGAAACACTTTCAGTAAGCTTAGCTAAAAGTTTGATAAAAAGGAAGAGCTAATTACAGTGCATAGCAGTACAAAAGAAATTTCCTGTTGGTTACCTCAGCTGCTTTTTCCTGAACAAGCTTCCTTGCATGTTCTTCCTCCCAAAGCTTCTGTTCCAGCTCTTTCATTTTTTTCTAGTTAAAGTTGAACAAAAAAAATAGCATTACTAATTAAACCATTTTTTCTTCCTGAACCCTACAATACTAACAGCTTGAGCAAAACTACGAGTTCAACTTTGGACTTAGAGGTAAGTGAAGCAAAGGTAACTGAGCATCAGAACGATTGCTGATGCTTTGTCTGTATAGGCATAAAAACAGCAGTCAAAAATCTTATGCTCACAACTTGATTTTTCTTATTTCCACAACTGATATCTGAATTTAAGTCACAGCTGACAGTAATACACTGTAAAAACACTCTAAAAAGTAGGCTGCTTTGTGTACTTTATCCTCCAAGATTTTGTACTACAAAAGAGCTAACAAAGACATATCGTGTATCATCCTAAGGCGAGAGAAGACTTGCTTTACTTAGACCACTAATGGTATTTTTTCCTAAAATCTGTAACATAGTCTTACAAGAAAAGAATTTCTGAACATCTAGCCACCATCCTAGTAAAGAAGAGGGAGGAGAGTTTGTATGATGCCTCTGAAGTGATTTCATTTTTTTTATTGCAAAAGCATGTAACAACTCTTTTGAAATCCCTTTTCAAAGAAAAGGTTTAAGGGCAAAACCGCACATTTCTTTATAAACCCTCCAACAAAATGAAAGCCTTGTTTAAACAGGATACACTGAAATTCGCAATGTGAAAGTTATCAAATAGCTTCCTATACAGTAGAAAGAAAAAATAATCCTGAGCTCCAGTACACAAAACAACTTCCTTTCTCTTCCCCCAAAAGAATGATAACTCACAAAGCCACTAATCCAACTTGAGGCAGAAAAGCATGCAATACAGAGCAACAGCTGTATTTGTATGCTTCTGTTTGTTTATAAGTGCACCACACTGAGGTCGAAAATATTTCAGTTCTACTTTACTTAAGCATTAGCTGCAGGAATAATGTAATGAGCTGTTATACAAAGGTGTTAAAAGGCAAAAGCCTGGATAAACACTGAGGACAAAGGCACTATATAAAGGAACCAACTTTTTCTGTTGAATAAAAGAAGCCTCCTGATGATTTTTTTTTCCTATTCAAAACAGATGTACTCCAGGTAACTGCCCTTGTGCCCAGTTATTGGCACAGCTCTTGATTTCCTTGTGGTCAGTGTATAAGGATCTTTTATTAACCTGTTAAGTTTGACAAAATTTTCAGGATGAAAAATATTCTGTTTAAACTGAAGATTGTCATTAAGCTGGACCAAGGCTTTTACTCTGAAATGAATAAGTATTCCCTCAGCTAGCTGTTCAGCTGCACAGCAAGTGTATATCTTACTGTATCATCCGTACTAGAAATATATACCTAAGTTAGATTCCTAAAAGACTTTTGTTTTCTTGTTTATAAAAGAAAGTATTGCAGAGATTACTCAACTATCATTAAGAAAGTGAGGCAACAGGGTCAAGCAAACAGACCCTCCTGCTAATACTGCCCGTCTAAGATAGCACTGCACAGCAACTGGGCTGCCTAAACAGCCTGCTTGATCACCAGTAGCCACTGCAAAGAATTTCAATGAAAAAACCAGAAACAAAGAATTTCAATTTCTCTTAGAAGAAAGGCAAAAATAGACATTAAGTCTCATGCAAATACCTCACTCAATCACAGAACCATAGGATGGTTTGGTTTTAAAGGGCACTTAAGTCTAAGGCTCCTGCCATGGGCAGGAACACCTTCCACTAGACCAGGTTGCTCAGAGCCCTGTCCAACCTGATTATGAGTATTTCCAGGAAGGGGACATCTACAACCTCTCTGGACAACCTGTTCCAGCATTTTGCCACCCTCATTGTAAAATATTTCTTCCTTGTATTTAGTCTAAGTCTATCCTCTTCTAGTTTAAAACTATTGCCCCTTATCCTATTGCTACAGGCCCTGCTAAAACATTTGTCCCTGTTTTGCTCATAAGCTCCCTTTAAGCACTGGAAGGCCACGACAGGATCTCCCTGGAGCCTTCTCTTCTCCAGACTAAATAACCTCAACTCTCTCAGTCTGTCTTCATACGAGACATGTTTCAGCCCTCTCACCATTTCTGAGGCCTCCTCTGGACCCGATTCAGGAGGTCCATGTCCCTCCTGCACTGGGGACCCCAGAGCTGGATGCAGCACTCCAGAGTCTCACAAGGGCACAGTAGAGGGGGAGAATCACCTCCCTCGGTCTGCTGGCCACACTGTTCCTGATGCAGCTCAGGATATGGTTGGCATTCTGGACTGTGAGTGCACACTGTTGGCTCATGTCCAGTTTTTTTATGCACAAGAGCCCACAAGTCCTTAGAGTTGCTCTCAATCCTTTAATTCTCCAGCCACAGGGAAACTTGCCCTGACCCACAAGTAACACCTTGCACTTGGCCTCATTGACCCTCATGAGGTTCCTGTGGGCATGCTTCTCGAGCTTGGCCAGGACCCTCTGGATGGCATTCCATCTCTCAAAAAACTTAAACCAAAGACAGAAAATTATGAGACCTCATAGATAAAGAACATCTAAATGTTATAAAATTGGCTGCTGGGATAACCATCCAAATTAGTTCCACCAGAGAGGAAATGTCTCCAGACTGAAGACAGCTTTTACCTCTGTGCTTCTCTGCCTTGCAAATTAGCATCTGCTGGACAGCTGAGCAGTCAGTGTCCACCCAGCTGACACAGGGAAGCTGCTGCTTCTCACCACCTGGCAATGAGAGGGCAGAGGAAAAGCTAGAGGTGTGGGTAGTGTACAGCCACAACAGGATGTCAAAGTTCAAAACTTCTGTTGTTCACAGAATAATGGGGGTTTATTAAGTCTCACTGTTAGCAATAAAATCAATTACTATCAACCACAGTTCAAAAAGCATCATCCACACATACATTCAAATTCTGGTCACCTGGCTACACTCAAGACCAGAGCCCAAACTGCACTTTTAGGGAACAACCCTGTCCTTACTCCATTCTCAGACAGAGATATGTTCAGATCTTTTCAGCCAGCTATCCATAGACTGCACTGCAGGACTGCAGTTGCAATAAACATGCCTCAAAAACATTTCTAGGGTAAGTACTCCTATTACAGGTACTTCACAGAAATAGTAATCTCAGCATTTCTTTTTCACAGGCAATATTTACATTAGTAAATTGCTTGAAGATAATACACTATAGGGCCAGGTAGTGGCTCTGCAGAGATGAAATGCTCTCAGTAAGACACACACACAACTTGTGCTCTGGCAGTGCCTGAAATCAGAGACAGTTAAATTATTGCTTGCTCATGAGCAATCACCTCACCACTTTCCATCCATTTCAACACACCATGTATGAAACAGTCTTTATCTCTTGCTTCAAATTCAACTTGAAAACGTTCCTGTGGTACCATGGTTGTAACTACAAATCAAAGACAAAACAGATGCAACTGTTCTGATCAGGGAGTACAGTCACTCCTTCAGGATAAGGTAACACCTAGCACACAGATGCTCACATAGGAACGTAGCCCATAACCACAGAGGCAGACAGATCTGTGAACCAGAAAATGGCTCACCATCACAAGGAAAGTGACCTTTAGTCAAAGCTAGATCCAGGTCTTTTTCAGTTCCCAGAACTCAAAATTGTGTGAATTTAATACCCAATCCCACTAAAACAGATTTAACTGTGACAGCTACTAATCCTAAAGATAAAGAAGCAAAGACACCTAGCTAGGATCCAGAAAAAAAACAAACAAATAAGAATCTTAAGGCTGAAATAATTTTCCCTAGCCACACACAAAAAGGCAAACAACCCAGCCTTACTAAACTTCAGCTCCTACCAGACAAAAACTTGGTAAAAGCCCTTCAGAGGGAATTCTGGTTTCTGAACCGGTTATTACAGCTTTGACCCTGGAGGAAACTACTGCTTCTTTCACTGAACAAGACCCAGAAGACACTTATTTCTCTTTACAAGTGTTTGGCCTAAGTCAACAATGCAGACACTTGTACTCCACAACTGCATCTCACCACAATGGGGTGTCAGGATCTTAAACAGCTTGTTACAGCTGCCTTGGCTCAGGGACTTCCAAAAATAGCTGTAGTGTCCAAAGGTCCTGAAGCAAACAAAGTAGCGAAAGATTTACTACCAAATATCTCTGTATATCTCCAGGAGTACATAAAGTCTACTTCAGCATACCTGGCTGGTATGCAGGGTGGCAAGCCTGTGATTTTGATGGAACCCAGACCTGCCATCCTCAGTAACACCATCTAATCATGTACTATCTGGTCCTTTTGGGGGAGCAGGGAAGAAACTTCCCGGTAGAAGCCTCTTGCTGGTCAAGTTCTACTCCCTGTAGTTTTCAGGCTTGGGAGACTTGTGCTCTCTACAGCAGCAGAAAGAGGTAAGTACATGGGACTTCAAAAGCCAACACCATAGAGAGTACACAGAAAGATTTATGGGGTTTGTGTGGCAAAGTTTTGGTAGTGAGGGCCTACAGGGGTGGCTTCTGTCAGGAGCTGCTGGAAGTTTCCCCTCTGTCTGAAAGAGCCAATGCCAGCCAGCTCCAAGACAGTCCCACCACTGGCCAAGGGCTGAGCCCAACAGCAGTGGGGGCAGCACTTCCAGAATAAAAGACTTAAGCAGAAGAAAACCTGCTGGGGAACAGCAACCAGAAGAGAGGAGTGAGGATATGTGAAAGCAACAGCCCTGCAGACCCCAAGGTCAATGAAGGAAACAGAGGAGGTACTCCAGGTGCCAGAGCAGAGATTCTCCTGCAGCCCATGGTGAGATTTGGATTTATTTCTAATTATAAAATTACAAAAATAAAAATTCAAGGGTCCATCCACCACAACAGCATAGCATCAAACACAATCATGTTGAACTCATAAAAGATACTGATTTAAAAGGAGTCCTGAAAAGGCAGCCTGGTTCAAACCCACTGACAGCCATCCCGTGCTAGAGGCCTTGCAAAGCCATGCTCCAGAAATCTGCACACAAGGTAACTAGCAATAACTGTGCTTCTTAAGAAGGAGGGCTAAAAGAAAAAAAACCACAACCACACACACCAAATTCACACAAGTCAAGTTAAATATGGGTCATAACAGAAAGTGACTGCAAAATTCAGTAGCATGCAAGGCAACTCAGAAGTTGAAATCTTAGGAATGCCTGCAAAGTTATGTGCCTAGGCACCAACTAAGCATGAAAAAGGAACACAGATACTGCTAAGGCTTAACAAAACACCAACTCTTGCAGTATACAGTGACCTAAAGCCCATCTAGCCAGGCAGGCTTTCAGCAATAACTTAAAATTTTTACAGTGCTTCAGCTTTAGAAAGAAGTTTAGTCACTGTCTTTCTCTACAGCACAAAGTTTTGCTCAGCTCTTTTATTGACATATAGCTATCAAATGCTGATTAGAACAAGACAAATCTGACAGAGTATCCAACACAAATGACAGACCTCTGCTATGGACTGCATCGTTGTAAGTCTCCTATACTCTTTTTCCAGCATATCCAGCTTTTCCAATTTAGACTGAACGTGTGACTGATTAAGAAGCCGATCTCTCTCCAATGAACCCTTGAAGGGAGAATTGAAAAGGAAAACAATTTATAAATACAGTAAGACCATCTATAGTAAGCCCTGTGTCTGGAGCACAAAGCAGGCCCATAAACAGTGCAAAAGAACTTCTGCTTCCTCTGTGCAACTTTAGATGGTGCTGCAATCAGGGAGCAAACCCCACCACTGCTCCACCACTGCTGGGGATCTGCACACTCAACCACATTCTGAAGAGAGAAGATTCTGCAGTCTCTCCTTCCTCCAAACCAAAGTTTAGTAAAAAAAACCAAACCAAACTCGTGAAGCAGTTACTAAAGACAGCTTTCTTATATTTTTTTCTCTTTAGCAAATATTTAACAGACAGAAATAAAACAGCCACAGAGACCAACGAACAGAGAATTCTAGGTGATCCATACACCTATAAAATTCAAGTTCATTTTAGATACAGGCCAAATCCTAGTCACTCATGGTGGGAAATAGAAATTTTACTGTTATTTCTACAGAGTAAGTACTTCACCACCAGCAGTGCTAGCAAAGAATGTCCCCAAAAATCTGAAGAGTGTGAACACAGAAGAGAGATTTTTTTCCAGTGGTACATGGGTATAACACTGAGTCATAAGGATGAGCTATTGCAGTAGCCCATCCTACAGAAGCAAACAATTCTTATTAATAGCAGAGCCTGATATTGCCTTAGAAACAGGTGCACAAAGAAAACATAAGGGTCATGAGAAGACTGGGAAATGTAAGTAGGGAAACTATCCACCACTAAGTATATAAAGGCCAGCTGAAATAAACATCCACACTTGAAAGTATGAATATTACAGAAACTATGAAAAATCATGACATAGTTAATGACTTTTACGATTTAACTCTAAGATAATTTTGAGAACACACCTGTTTCTCCAAGAGATGAGACTTCTCATTTTCTGCATGCTGGATCATTTTTCTCATGTAGTCCAGCTGTTTCTCTAGAAGGCTGCACCGGGACTCTGCAGCTGCCAGCTGAGAAGCCAGTTCTGAAGATAACAGAAGGCAGAAAACTGAAATCATGTACTGTTTGGTCCTGGGATCTTTTTTCTGTTTTCAAGACAATTCCAAAACAAACAAGAAAAGGACCATCTAAACAAACACACATATTAAGCCTAATTAACTTCTGTATGCATGCAAATCCTTAAAACAAAGTATGGTTTTAAATTATTTTTTGTAACTCCATGTGTCATTGCAAATTAAGATAATTTCAGTTTACTTGCAGCATATTTCACACATCAATAAAGTTTCATCCACATTAGTGTTCTGTAGTATCTATACAAAGTTTTGCAAACAACCTTGATTTTTCTTTGACACTTCAGTCTTGTCATGCTCTTTATATTCCATGTGTTCACTCAGTACTTTTTTATAGTCTGCTGTTTCCCTGCTGAGGTGTTTTACATTCTCTTCCGCCTGAAACCTTTCCAGCTCCAGCCGATGAATTTTTTCCTGGAGATTCTTCAGAGCAGAAAATATGGCTGTAACCAACAAGTACTTTTTGTTAGATATCATTAAATCAACACTTCAAGGCAACATTGAACTTGAAACATTTTTATAAAAGCATGTTATATAAGAAAGCCAGAGTGTTCCTTACAAGCATTCAAGACTCTTTCCAGGTTCCCTTTAAACCACAACTGACTGTAAAACTAGTCTCAAACAAATAGATGCCTTTGGTGCACACCTTTCACCTCATTGATTTAGGAAAGATACTACTATTTCCCAGAACAAGGCATGTAAATATTATGTTGATTAAGCATAAACAGTGCAGCCCCTGACTCTTTATGGAAATGAAAAAAAGAGTTACAACTAGACAGTTAAAATAGTGGCAATTCTTTGTATCATTACTCATAGCCACACAGCATAATAAAGGTTAGCTATCAGAAGGGCTATAGGAGTGTTTATTTATAAGTGAAATTCTTTTTTAATTATTCTGGTTTTGCTCATGTTCCCCTCCTCCCCCCAAAACAAGCGTCTCCTTTGTGCTGAACCACTTTCCCTTCTGTTGCATTCCCAGCTTTAGCAATGGCTAAACAAAGCCTTTATCATCACCACAAAGAGAAAAGCAGAATGTAATAGAATTCACATCACCTTGCAATTAGACCATCTGCTGGTAATCTGATGTATTACGTCTCTTAGCTGTATTGTTTAATTCTGTAAAGGGAACCATAACCATAAACCCTTTCCCCAATACAAGGCTGATAACATAAAATTCAAGAACATCTGTACATACAGCTCATATAGCAGACTAATCTGCAAGGTAACATCAGCCCACTCCTTTGTGCTTAAATCCACTCCTGAGAAAGAATATACCTTTATTACAGAATGCATGAGCACTAAAGAAGTTGTGATTGCATCAGATTACCAAAAATAAAAATAAAAGGGGAAAAATATTTATCAGAACAAGTTTTCCAGAGTAAAAATTCATCAAATCTTGAAATGTAGAATAGCATGAGACTATCACATCAGTAAGAACTACCTGCTTTAAAGTATCTGTTAAGTACATAAATAGTGACAGTCACAGTTAAGGAGATGTTATTAATATTTTGGCCCTATTTGCTTTATCAGAGTCACCAACTGCACCCTGTTCTCTATTTATAATACTCTTCCTAGAATTCAGTTGAAATGGGCATAGCTGAAATTATAAACATATTTGTTACTATTACCCTTAAAAGTTAAATTGAAACCCCTGTATGTTCACAATAATGACTAACAAAATACAGCAATAAAGCAACTCAAGCAATGAATAGATAAAGGTGAAACCCAACAGGATGCTGAAGTATCATTCAGCCATTTCGTTAGAGTATTAAAGCCAGCTATGCATGCTGAGACACACGTAGATACAACGCAAAGAAATTAAAACTAGAATGAACAGAATTTACTATACTCTATTTCAGGATTTTTCAATACGATTTTTTTTAACGTGGAGGGTGGAAGTAGCAATAAGGATCCTCAATAACTATCAAATAAATTTTCCCATCTGAAGTTAATTACCATATTCTTACTCTTATTAAAATATACACTCCAGATAATTTCTCAATTTTTATAGGCCATGCAAAAAGAGAAACATATTGGATCACACCCAGGCTTGATTCAATTTTCAGTATGTATTCATATTTACTTAGACTTAAACATTTTTTGAAAATGAAAATATTTGTTGATTTTTAAAAAGGGATATAATTTATCCGATTGTCTTCCATTGCCTGTAGTTATTTCACAGTTGGCAGATTCCCTGTTTGAAACTAAGTTGCCAAGTGGAAACTTATGAGTCAAAGGTTTGTTGCTAATGCAATCTACAAAAATACATCTACATCAGTAATTCATAAGGAAGCTCTTTCCTGCACATCCAATTTTTCATCCGTCACAAGATTCTGTCAGTTTTCTGTCAACAGCACTCTCAGAATTGACGGCATTGAGAGTACATTGGATTTTAAAGAGCACTTCAAGAATTAAGATTTCATCTACTATGTAACTAACATACAAGTCTCTAGTAATTCAGACATGAACTGTGTTATTGGGACAGGGACTTGAGGCTATCATTCTGATTTTTTACTTAGTTTAAGTAATATTAGGATTCATCCTAAGTATTTATCACTTTTTCCCCCCTATAAGGAAAAAAAAAACACAAAGTTGTTCATAACTTTAAGCCTCCGTGCCACTCCAGCCTCAAAAGAACATTACTGCAATGCACCCCAGACAAACAGCTTAACAAAGAATCAGTCCTGGTCTAGTCTCCCACTCCTCATGCAGCCTCCTGTACTTCCACACCACAAGGCAGCTTTGGAATGCATCTCACTGCATGACAAGCCAATTCACTAAAATAACAAAAAACTAAACAAGAATGGTTTTTTTGTTCATGCCCTGTCAGGCAAGACAAATCTGTTTATCTGGAGATGAATACCAGGACCAGAGTGGGAAAGGAGGGAGAAGGAATAGCCTAGGAACAAAGAATAAATGGGAGTAAAATTGCCTCCCTTTTTGGTGTGGTGAGCTCTCAGTTCAGCACTATGCTCCTCTCTGTATCCTTTAAGTCTTCGCTGACGTGACAAATACTTGACACACTCTTTGACCATGACAAGCCTTACAATTTCTGTCAGACCAAACCTCTTCCTTTGCTCCAAACCGTTCTGAGGACTTAAGTCTCTCCATTTCCAACTCAGGTGTGAACTCAGGAGAGGAAAGATTAAGGGAGAGGAGGACTGAAGAAGGGGCAAAGAAAACATGTCAATACAACTTCAGAAAGCACTCAGGCACTTTTAGAGTTCTCTGCTACCAAAAAGCAGCATCTTTCTCCAGCTATAAGATGACCTTTCTCATGAAGTGCTCTTCAGAAAGAGAAGAGCAAAGGACCTACAAAACAGATGACCTGGACATCACTGGGAAGTGATAAAAGATAAAAAGACTGCAGCCTTCGTAGATGTAGAGGACATACATGTATTTCACCACATGATTTGGAAACAGCTGAAAAAACAACTTTGATGAACTATTACCTCTGCTGTTACTTTCAGGATATGGAATTACTGGTTTCCATGGGGAGCGCTGCAAATCAGAATTAATAAATGGCTTGTAATTTGGGTATTCTATAAATGAAGTTGCAGACAGTCCATCTGTGACTGACGTAGAGTTATGAGCTTTGTGCAGATCATCCTGAAAATAAAACAAATATGTTATTCACATTTGTTCCTTGTCACAATAATAAAAATAAAGAAAAACAGAATTGTACACGATGTGTGGAAGTACTGCTGAAGGAGACTCTCATAACACAAAAGCTATAGTTCCTTCCTTACGCTGTGTCATTTTTACATCCAACGCTCCCTCCATTAAAAACAGTACCTAAGAGAAAAATGTCTCTCGTACAAGTTCCGATTTCTGCTTTTGTTTTCCACTTACTGATAATGTCTGTTGCTTACTGGGAGGAAGCAATACACGCACAGTCAGTTGGAAAATAACTGCCTTGTTAATTACTGCTCATATTTACTGCACATGAGATACTGCAATAAGGTGGCCAAAGATAAGGCAAGCCCAGGACTACAGTTATACATCCCCTCATCCAACATAACAGCTCACTGACTGCAGATGGGGCACAGGACACTCTCACCTCACCCTCCTAGCTGCCAAGAGTCCCAATCCCTCTCTTCCACTGGCTTCAATTCATCTTTCCCATCTTTCCATTAATATATTGAACCTCTCAAGACACATTCAGATGACTTTACGCAACACTTGGTTAGCGGAATCAGCACAGGAAAAGCAGCAGCAGACCATGGCCAGGAAGGTACTCCTGCCTCTAAGCACCAGATCAGCTTGAGACTGCTCTCAAAAACGTGACCGCAGAGATCATGGCTTTCCAAGCAGCCTGTGCCAACTCTCCAAACATCTGCTGTGTTTGGGATGTTGCAATGAACAGAGGGGACCAGCTGGATGTGAAGACACTAGGCAGATGAATACCATTAAGCCAAGTGCTTTCTAACATGATTCTTTTAAGCAAATGGGACACAGCAGTTGGAATACCATGTTTACAGTTTTGACTCAAACTGGCTACCTGGCCTAAGCTGTCCGACCTGTGTATATGAATTAAACGGAAGATGAATGCTTATTTTTAATGTGCAAGAGTAATTTCTCTCCACTGTACCCAACACCACACATTTCAGTGACAGAATTTGAAGGCGGCCTAGCAGAGAAGTGGGCTGCAGGCAGATGTGAAGCTCCTACACCTTTCCCCCTCCACTAGTATCTCAACGGAAGAATTGCTGACCTTGGCAGCCTGATTTTAAGCTTCTGCAAACACCAATCATTAGGAGCATATCGTGACCTAAATTAAAATACGGAAACTATTAAGTATCTCATAGCAAATTAGACAACAGCCGAAAATGCACTATGAGTAGGAAAAATAACACAGGGAAAAAATTTAAGAAAATTTTTAAGTTATTTAAAGCCCATACACAGGCTAATTTCCTCATATTAAGAAAGTGATTCATCATGAACAAGAAATTAGGATTAAGAACTCTGAATGTAACAATTGGTGTTTCTAAGCACAGTTTTACGAATGCTTTGTGGTTTGTGTTTATAACATTGTCCGACACAACATAATGACTCTTCTCAATATAACTGCATTTGCACAAGAAGTTTTGTTACCACAGAAAATCAATTAAAACACTAATCCCTAAATTAAGAATATATTATTACAAATATTTTGAAGTGTTGTATGCATGCAAATACACACTGTTTTATGCTCAGCAGCCTCACGGGTCCGATCAGAACCAGTGTGAATTTAAGACTGAAAGCTTGCTAAGTGCTAACAAGAGGACCTAAAGCTCACTCCTGCAAAAATACCGTCCATGTTACAGGATATGTCATTGACGAACACAGAATACTAAGACTAAATGATGAATTAAAAATTAACCAAGCAAAACACAGCACTTGCAGCAAGCAATAAAGGAACAGCAGCAACATAAGCCTCAACAACCCAAACAGTAACTATTGATTCAAATATCAACATACTGTCTGCTGTTCATTCAAATCAAAGGTATCCCATGAAATAGTAAAAAAAAAAAAAAAGGGAACCTGAAACCAAAGTAGGGCTGACAGCATCACAATCTTTCTAGATGTCTCTATCATCTTTTACATCTTTATAGGTAAAGTCTTGCCTGAGAATTAAATACAACTACATAAACCCACCAAACCCCAGGAGTTTCTTTGTTTGTTTTTATTGGCAGGAGTAACATTTTCCTAGCCACCAGCAGACCAACTTGAAATAAAAAGCTGGAATACTCAAAACACTTGAACACCAAGTCACACATAGCAAAGAAAATAGAGGCTTTTGACTAGTTGTATGTCTTCTAAATTCTACCTGGGTGCAGGCAAAAGGCACTAATTCGAATAGTATAACAGTCAGTACAGATATCTGCTTGAAATAAACACTGAAAAATTGTGCTGGAATATGATATATTGTACAGGCAATCATTCTTTGCTTCAGTCTAAATAACCACTTGCTACCGAGTATATTTTCCTTATATATTTAAGCTAAAGACTATCTTATATTCAATTTCACAAAAAATTAAATAAGTCAACTGAATATTTAGGGAAAGTTTATGAAACAGCATCAAGGAATTTCCCATCAGAAAGTTCAAACTCCAACATCACAGCAATTCTCTGCTATTCCCCCTAGTTTCTCTCAAGTCATTAAAAAATCATTCAGGTCTGTTTCTACTCTTGGAAAAAATCTCATGGAGAGCATCATGCTTCAATGCTCAGGAAGATCATGAAACATCAAAAAAAAAAAAATTGAGGAAACTCTATATAAACTTGCTCTGAATCTCAGCTAGGCCACACTTGCTCACTACATCTCCTCCCTCGTCCTGCCTTCCTTATGCCACACTAAAGCCTCAGAATAGTAAATGAAGAGGCTTAACAGTCCCAGAAGGAGCCAAGCGCACCAATATTACATAACAGCAGTGAGCTGAGCACATTTAATCTCCACAGGCCTGCAGACACAACCTTCCCAAATTCATTGCTTCTACCATCGCCTATCAGCTGCCTACTCAAGTGTGCAGAAGGGAACATTAAAAACACAGCAGTGACAGCTGAACACATCACCAGCACACAGCAACCTCCTCAAGCTCTCCAGAACTGAACACAATAGGGGAAAAAAAAGACACAACCTCATATGGAAAGTTTTCCAAAAAGAATCAGCAAATTGGGAATGAGGGACACTTTTCAAACCAAACAACTTGTGTGGATGGTAAAAGTGACCCACCATAACGTTGTTACTTCCCTGACACAATAAAGAGATACAGCACATCATGAAAAACTATGCAGAAGGCTATTAATCTCAGTGATGTACCAATCCTTTCAGTAAGGAAAACAACACCTGTTTTTGTCATTATCTTAGACTAATTTACTAGATTCACAGACAGTAAAAATAACAACGATTTATAAACATGTTCCATATATAGAACTAAAGAGAGAAGGACAATATCTTTCAGGCAATAACTACAGCAAGGAGGCATGAAGGTACAAAGTCGGCACCACTGGCACTGGAAAAGGGACTAAATTACAGTGGCAGTTGAAAATTTCTCTGTGGGTGCTCAGAACAAAAAAAAAAAAGCCAAGAGAAAAAGAGACTGATGCTTGGTAACCCTTTAAGCGACACACAGTAGTCCTCACACTTGGCTACAAAAAACGCCCAGAACAGAATAACAAGGTAGTGAGTTTACTAAGCATAAAATATCCAAGTACCCAGTTATCAGAACTTTCAAAATAGTCATTTTGGTAGTGCAATCTCAATTAACAGCCTGCCCTCTTCCCTCAGTTCTGCATAACTAGGAAAGCAGAGAAGGAAGGACAGGCCCTACCACCCAGAGACCAACTTAAGTGCTGTCTGTTCCTCCCTGATACAGACTGAGTCAGGAGCACTCCACATTTCAGTACCATCTCTAGTTAAATGCAGACATTAAAAAGTTCATTTAGTTAAGGAACTACATCAAATGGAGGAGAAATGTTGACACAATGCAGTATTTTTTGTCAAATGTTTGCTGTAGAGTGCCACATGTATTAAAAGCAACTATTTTCCAAGTTCGGAAAACATTAAATTAGTTTCTGTTTATTTTTTTGAACACGCACAAGAAGTCTGCAGGGGGTAACTTTTTTTTTAACCCAAACATTTCGTTTTGCTAACTAAATTAACTAAATGCCCTACTACATTTACTAATCGGACACTAAAACTAGTCTTCTGACATCCTCCTCTAGGCATGCTAGTAAAAAACACCAGTCAGGAAGGAACACGGGAGTCCTCAAATTACCCTTGCTGGTGTAACTGTGGGCTCTCAGTGCAGGAGAGGAGACACGTAACAGAGAACCCCGAGATGAGTGCCCACCATGCAGGCAGTGAGACCCCAAACTGAGTCCTCAGGAAACAGACCTCACACGCCATCACGCTGCACCCTTTTCACCATCTCCGCTCCTCCAGAGCACGTGTTAAAGACACAGACTTCGCACAAGCTTTCCCACCGCTCCTCTACGCTCCGCACCTTCAGAGGGATACGGAGGAGGAAATTCCCGGTCCCCGCCCTGCAACCACCTGCGCGTTACCTCCCAAGCTGCCACGTGCGCCTCGGGGCACAGGGACACGCCAAAGCCCAGCCGAGCCTTCAGGCAGCGTTTTCGCCTTACAAAGAGAAGCCACCAGAGGCTCAGTCCAGATCCCGCAGGTCTCTGCTGCGAACCCTGGGCTCGCTGCGCTCCCCCGGCTGAGCCGGCGCTGCACCGAGCCCCGCCTGGCCTCTCCACAGCACATTTCACAGCCCTGGCCCCAAGCTATTCCTGAGAATAAACCGAATGCAAAGTTTTATTCCCATTCGCTTACAGAGAGCGCCTCCAGTCACTGGTACGGGGTCAGCAAGACGGCTGGTTTCAATAGCAGAGCGTCTGTCTCTTTTTCTGTCGCTTTACAAAACATATGCGCATATACCATGGTCTTCAACGTACAGACATACGTAGGTAAATATACGCACACACATATATACGCATACATAAATATACACATATATATGCATATACGTACACACAGATAGATATACGTACATACATATATAGGATTTAACAGACTAGTCAGATTCCACCGTTCTCACGGCTCCGTTGGGCACGCCGCCAACCCCGCACCGCCCGGCTGCTCCCCCCCAGAGCCCCCGAGCGGCCCGTCCTGCTCCTCCCCGCGGGGCTCCCCCCGAGTCTCACCGTGCGCTGGTGCCCGGCCGCCGCCATGTCGGCCATGGAAGAGCCCGCGCTAGCCCATGTCCCTTTAAGGTACAGCACCCGCGCACCGCCTCGCTTGACTGACATCCCAGCCTGCCAATGAGAACGGAGGAGCAGGGGCAAGCCCCGCCCCGGCACCGCGCCGGATTGAGTGACGCGTCAATTGCCCAATAAAAAAAGAACAAGGGCGCTGCTCAGCCAATGGAAGGGCAGAAGCCGAGGGGGGCGGTGCTGCCCCCGCATTCAGTCGCTGGGGTGAGGGGGGCGGTGCGTGGGCCCGCGCGGAGGGGGGCGGGCGGAAGAGGCCGGCCTTTGTCAGGGGAGCCCCCGCGGCCCGGCCAATCAGAGCGCGGGGCCGCGCCCCCTCCCGGCGCAGCGCGGGGCGCCCGCGGCGCGATTGGCGGCGGCGAGACGGGCGGGGGCGGTGATTGGGCGGTGGCGTTCGAAGGCAGGTTTGGCGCGGGGCGGCGATTGGCTGCGCGGGCGCAGCGCGAGCCTGGGCCCGGGGCTGGGCGGGCGGAGGGAGGGAGGGAGGGAGTGAGTGAGGGAAGGGCGGGGGGCGCGCGCGGGGTGACGCCGCCGCCGACACAAGGGGGGGACGCGGGCGGCGCGCCGGGCCCAGCGCGGCACCGGCACCGGCACCGGCGGCGGGAGCGGGAGCGGGGCGGGGGCGGCGGCTCCTCCTCGGCGGCCCCTGCGGCCGCTCCGTCCCTCGCTCCGGCGGCACCTCCCCATTCCCCTCCCTCGGCCCGCCCGTGTCCGCCCCGCCGGATGGCGGCGGCGGGCGCGGCGGCCGCCCCGGCGCTTTATGCGTGCACCAAGTGCAACCAGCGGTACCCGTTCGAGGAGCTCTCGCAGGGCCAGCAGCTGTGCAAGGTGCGGGGCGGGGCGGCCCGGCCGGGGCTGCTCGGGGCGGCGGGCGGGGGCGGTGCGGGGTCGGCCCGGCCGGGCAGTAACGCGGCGCTTTCCCCCGCAGGAGTGTCGCATCGCCCACCCCATCGTGAAGTGCACCTACTGCCGCTCCGAATTCCAGCAGGAGAGGTACGGCGGGGTCGGGCGGTGTGCGAGCGCGTTTGCGGGAGCTGGGCCTGTTGGGAGCAGAGAAGAGCGAGAAGGGATCTCGCCAATGCACACCCGTATCTGAGAGGCGGGCGCCGGGAGGGTGGTGCCGCACACTTCTCAGGGGTGTCCGGCGGCAGGACAGGGAGCAGTGGCCATAAACCAAACCACAAGAAGTTTCGTCTCAGCACGAGGCATAACTTCTTTACACTGAGGGTGGCACAGCACTGGCACAGGCTGCCCGGGGGCGTCATGGAGGCCCCCTCTCTGGAGACATTCAAAACCCACCGGGACACGTTCCTGTGTCACCTGCTCCAGGTGACCCCGCCTTGGCAGGGGGTTGGACTGAGTGATCTCCAGAGATCCCCTTCCAACCCGAACTATTCTATGATTCTATCCCTTCCAACCCAAACCATTATGTGATTCTGTTTGCTGGTAATTGCGTGGGAAAGAATGTTAAGGCGTGTGTGTTATTGTTGCCAAATTCACTTTTGTGCCGTTTTATCTCTTTAGCAAAACCAACACAATATGCAAGAAATGTGCCCAAAATGTGAAGCAGTTCGGAACGGTAAGTAGGCTCTCGGATCTAAGAGCTGAAGGTAATTCATTTGCACTTTAAACTTAAAAAAAACCAACAACCTTCTCTTGCAACCAATCTTATTTTTTTGGGGGGAAAAAAAACAAACCCAGAGATTGCCATTCAGAAAGGTGATTGAAATGTCATTCTATCTCTTGATTTCCTCTGTGAGTTACAGTTCCTTTTTTCTACTTAAAATCCATTGGGGTTATAGGTAGCTTCAAGATTAAGAATAATTTCAGTGTAGCTGTTTGTAACAAAGCAAAGTTATTTCACCTCACACATGTGAAGTTATTCCCTGTATATTCTCATAAGCACACACTTGATGACAGGAAGACTGTTAGCCCTCTCTGTCCTTAATGGGTGGTAAATGTGAAAATCGAGTGATAATGCGTACTTTATATTATGTAAGTCTTAAAAAAAGGCGTGTTAATCGTGTTAAGCTATTAAGTAGAAAAGATTTTGAGTATTATTTGCATTCACGTTACTTTGCGTTTTCTTATGTTGAATTTCAGCTTCAGTTCTGCTGGAAAAATGAATTTTTCTGTTACGTGAATACACACATTGTATCTGAGCCACCCTACAGATACGAGTTTGTAGGAGTTATCAAGATAATCTTGTTGTGGAACAAAAGGGCATAACTTCTCCAGGCTTGACATAAACAATAATATATGAAATTCAGCTTATTTGAGAAATGTAACAGCTGTTGGTATGTGGTCAGGCACTTTGTGAATGTAGTAAACTGAACAAAGAAATACTTTCAAAAGCTTAAATTGTAGCAAAATGAATTGCAGGACAGATCCAACAATGATTTTATCCGTAATTCATTAAAAAACAGAACTTCATTGAGGATAATCAGCCATTTCTAACCTATGAAAACTGACAGCAATTGGATTTTCCAGTATTAGTCTAGTTGAGCATATGATATAAAAGTTGATAACCTGACCTGGTGGTGTCTGAAGTTGGTTTTTGGTTGTTGGTGGTGCTTTTTCTGTTTGTTTTGTTTTCTAAGTTTACTGCAGAATTGCAGGGATCAGGATACTAGTCTTGGAACTGTAGTGTTATTGAATCCCGGAGTGTGTAAGGGAGAGGGATACCTTCAGAAACTTCCAGTCTAAAAAAATTACTTGATTACTCTTATTGTAAAGTTTCTGTAAGTAACTGCTCTAGGAATGTAATAAAACTGAGAGAAAATGTCTTCATATTTAAAAAAATAAGAAAACAGCAGGTGTAGAGGTGAGTAATCAGATAGTTGTGTGTGTTTCTTTTATTGAGAATGCATCTAGATTTTCATGAAAAGTCCACAGTGGTTTTAACCACTGAAGAAGAGTTCTTTTAGGGGAAAAGTTTAGTACTGAAGATAGAAATGGTAGGAAAAAAGCTCTTTAAGATAGGTTATATGAAACCTTAGTAGTTTCAAAGCATTCACTCAAAGCATTGTGTGATTTGAAATACCTGTCTTCATTACAGAAAATTGAAATGTATTGACTTCATTTCAACTTACCTTTTTTTCAGCCCAAGCCTTGTCAGTATTGTAACATTATCGCAGCCTTTATTGGCACGAAATGTCAGCGTTGCACCAACTCGGAGAAGAAGTACGGCCCACCTCAGACATGTGAGCAGTGCAAACAGCAGTGTGCTTTTGATCGAAAAGAGGAGGGAAGAAGGAAGGTAGGCTTTGTTCCACATCTGTAGTGGCTTAGGCTGACAGACAGTGTTTCTCCTTCATGAGAGGAAGACTAACAGGAATGTATTTAAGTTCTCTAATATTAGGTTTAAGTTGCTGAGCTGTGCTTTACGATATTTAAATTAAATTTCGTAACTTGGCAATTGTTATGTTAGGTACTGAGCTAACTTACTGTAAATCAAATTACTCTTTCTAAAAATAGGCTTAAGTGTAAGCAGGCATTTGTAGCTGGGGAACAGAAAGTAAGTGGCTGAACAGTTCCTGGTGCTTTGATATTTATTTTATTTTTATTTTCTCACCCATTGGATCTTACCTACATCCATAACTTGAATCTGTCACTTTACCTCTTCTGATTTGCTTGCCTTGCCTTAAAGTACAGCACCGGAAAAGTAGACTGCTCTGAGTAGCCCTTTGTGTTCTGTTTTGTTAAATAGCTTGGGCGAGTACACTTTCTCATTCCAGAAGGTGCTGAGGAAAAGACCTCAGAAGCCTCTTGACTGAACCCAAGAATAATACTGTTTCTACAGAGGAATTTACTTGGTACCTGTAAAACGTTGGCTGAACATCTTGATTCTACCTGCAGTACGATGGGTTGAGAGAGGGTGCATGGTGTCTAAACTGAAAAAGATTTGTATTTTTAAAAAGTTATTGTCATTTCTGCAACATAGAGCAAGTCTAACATTTGCTAGAACTCTTTGTAGCATAACTTTAAATTACAAAAAGAAATGGGGTAAGATTCAACAGAATCTTTACTAAAAGGCAACTTGTGTACATTGGAGGTACAGTAGTGATGTTTCATGCCAAAGAGTTGTCTGTGTTTTTCCCAAAGATAACAGATGAAACAATTTTTTCTTGCAACTCTTGAGTACATCTCTCTAGCGCAAGTGTACTTGGAAATAAACCCCGCTATGAATTATTTCCCAAAAGGTTGATGGGAAGTTGTTGTGCTGGCTCTGCACGCTGTCCTACAAGAGAGTGCTGCAGAAGACAAAAGAACAGAGGAAGAGCCTAGGATCTTCACATTCTAACTCCTCATCCTCATCTCTCACTGAGAAAGACCAGCATCATTCAAAACACCACCACCATCACCACCATCATCATCGCCACAGCAGCAGTCATCATAAGTAAGTATTTCAAAAGTTAAAGTAGCTCTTCATCTGTGTTCTGTTTGTACTGAGATAAAATTAAAAGTTAGTGTAAGAAGCTGTTTGAAACATGGCGTCAGAAGCAGTAGCAGAATGTTGTTCTTCCATGATCTGTCAAAATCCTTGTATTCTTACAGTTTGAATGAAGGGAGTTTAGCAAAAAGCAGTTGATATTAAAATTGGTAGCAAGTCTAGAAAAAAGCTCACGGAATGGCTACAGAAAAAAGTTACTTAATGGTAGACTGGATTCGGCTTTCTAAGCAGTAACTGCTGTGTGATAACTGCTATTTTGCACACATTTACCATGGGATAAAAGGTGTGTATTTGCAGTGAGCACAGTACAGCTGCTTCATCCAGAATCCCCACCTTGAGTTACTTCACCCTGACTGGTTTGTGCACAAACACTCACAGGTAAATGGAGAAGCAGAAACAACAGTGTGGGATTATCTTCAGTCTAAGACCAGTTTGTATCTCTTTGCAAGTTTTTATAATCAAATCTTGCTGGAATAGGCAGTTTGTGGGTGGCTGTGATGCTGACATAGGGACAGAGGACTGTCAGTTCAGTTCGTGTCACTCTGATAACATTTGGCGTAGTTTTGTCCCATCTTCTGCATCTTTTCTCAATATGTCATCTGTGGTCATGGTGTCAGCAGCATACCAACCTTAAGGTACATACCCAATTTATTTAGTCATAAACCCCAGAGTTCATCTGTGGTTTTATGCTGCCATAGTAGTAGTCACAATTCTTACTTTCATTGGTAGGCTTATGGCAGCATAACTTTAGAGCTACCTATTTTTTGTGCTGGATAGTAAATGCTGTGGCTGCAATGGTAATGACCCTGATCTCAGACACACAAACTTTCCTTGCTTATGGTTTTTCATCTTGACTGAAACTTGCCAGTCTAGGTGTGACTGAAAGCTAGAAGCAAAACAAACTGGAATAATATTCGGAATGAGGAAAAGAGAATGCGTATGCTTTCACTTTAAAAAAGAGAAAAATAAGTTTTGGGTTCTTAGGAATTTGAAGACGAAAAATCATTCTTTTCATGCAGAGAGTTATTGTACTGTTCCTGTTCTTTCAAATCTGATGAAAATTAAGTTACAGCAAGTTAAATCTAGTTTAATGCATGTGGCAGAGGTATAGTAAGGATTAAATAAAAAAATAGTTAGCTCTTTACTACAGGATAGATTCTTTGAACTATTTCATTCAGTGTATTGTTCTACATTCCACTATTCCTATATCAGTGCTGTTTATTTGTCGCTTTTGAGATGATTGAAAGCAAATTGTTGCACCTGAGAAGTAGTTATTTTTGGGGATCCAAAACTTAACTTTGCTCTTATGCCACCACATGAGCCCTACTTCAGGCAGTGTTCATATGCCAGTATGGAAATCCCAGGAGTGCTGCTTTAGACTGGCTTGCTGAGTATGAGATTAGCAATACAGAGCTTACAAAAATCAGGAGGTATCAGCAAAAAGGTTTAGCCATCGGTCTTGAAGTCTACCCCTTGTGAGTCACAATAGCATAGATATTTAGCCAAGAAATACCTTTATAACATCCTGACATACTAAAGCATGATCAGGAATATGACAGATAGTATCAATGTCCAGCTGAAAATCCACAAATGTTCACTTCTTTATTAGGAAAAAAAAAAGGTGGGAGGATTTTTCTCAAGTATAGATACCATTCACATAAGCTTAGAAATAATGGCATGTTTGGTCAGTTACCAAGTACATTTCACGTATTTCAGAATCAGCAATCTGAGTCCAGAACAAGATCAGGGACTATGGAAACAGAGGTAAATATGATATTATTTATTAATTTTCTTTTCATTTGTCTTGCAGTTTTCATTTAAAGAATTTCTTTTTTCTTGCATTTCTGGCTAGTCTCTAGCATTCCAGCTAGGAGCATGAGTTAGTTATTTTACATGTACCAAATGGTGATATTAGAGAGTTACATAGTATGAGGCTTTAGGTTTACATTTTGTTTGATTTCAGCCATAAATCCTCTGCAGCTATTCAGAATGAAACTCCAAAGAAAAAGCCCAAACTGGAATCCAAGCCATCAAATGGAGATAGGTAAAGTTATATTTTTGTAAAGCCGAGCCATTTCAACCAAATAAAGCACTGATTTGTGGCCACTTACCTTTTTTTTTTTCTGAAGAATGAGGGAGGTGAAACTATTGTCTAGTCAGATGGATTATTGGGTGGCATCTTAGTGCTGTCAGTCAATTAAATGACTTTATTAGCAGAAAACTAGCACTGTTTTCCTGCTTTTAAGCTGTTTGGAGCAAAATTAAGCAAAGCTTATGTACAAGGCAACAGTTATCAACCAAATGGTATTCCCTGACGTCGGTGTTTTATCGGTTAGATGACAGGGTTGAACCTGCTGCTTTAAGCTGACCCAGTGTCTAGAGAATTCTTTTTGGACCTAAATGTGGGAGACTGAATCTTCATTCTGTCTCTGGCCAAATAGTTGGAATAAAAGTGGCTGCTTCAGTCAAAAGGTGTTTGTCCCCCTCAAAGCTAATACTGAATTATATTTCTGCAGGTGTATGTAATGTGTGCCATTAGTAAGGTAATTTGCCAGTTGCATCCATTTCTGTCAGGTACATACTTTTTTTGCATTAGTCCTTAAGGATGTTTGTGGAATTATTAATTATCCAATTTGAAATAATAAAAAACTGGGGTTTTTTGCCATTGATGTTGTAAGTAACTATTGGTTTTTGCTTTTAGTAGCTCTGTAAATCAGTCTGCAGACAGTGGAGGGACTGACAACTTTGTCCTCATAAGTCAGCTGAAAGAAGAAGTAATGTCACTTAAACGTCTTCTGCAGCAAAGAGATCAGACTATTTTAGAGAAAGATAAAAAGGTAAAAGTTGCACCTGCTTAATAAGAACTTTATAATTTTGTTTTCTGTTTTGTAGACTAACAGTGTCAAAACAGTGACATAAAACAAAAATCAGATGCAATTGTTTTATTTAGCAGCTAATCAGATCTTACCATTTAAAGAACAAGTTTGGGACTTCTTTGTCATGAATATATTTTGTCTCTAAGTCAAAGAGGAATTCATCTTGTCTCACTTCAGCCACCCAGAAGCTTGCCTGTTTCTTAGGCTGCATGCCATAGGTCATGGATAAAATGCCAGAGTGTGGTTTGTCTGCTTTACATGTTCTAAACTGAGTCCTGGCAAAAAGTAGGAACCATTCTGAGTTTAGCCTAGTTTTTATTTAGTTTTTAAACTAAAGCAGCTATAGCCATAACAAGTCTATGTCCAAATTTACGTTATAGCATATGAAAATTAAATGTTTTGGTTTTATAAGATTGGTAGCATGTGTAGTGAAGTATGTCCAGTCTTTGTGGTGTTCAGAGACTAAAAGAAAAGCTTGGATTAAATAGATGTCAGTGAACAAAAATTAAGTGAAATAAGTCAGGCCCAAATGACTGCAGTGAAACTCTTAGAAAAGATTCACCCTTCAAACAAACTAATGACTAACAAGAAAAGAGAAATAAGCACAAATGTGCACTTTGCATTGCATTTCTTAAAGCTTAATTCTCTGCCATCTGAATAACTAGATGCTTTTAAGACACTGTAGCAGTGGCTCATAGAATACCTGTTCAGGATTGAGTAGGTTATGGAATTGTATTAAAAATAAATTTACTGTGTTTTCGGGTAAAACTTTGATTTTCAGGGCATGGTTGCCTGTCAAAACATCGATGGTTTAGAAAGACTCCTGAAAGGAAAAATGCTTGCACTTTTAAACTGTTGTTCAGTAACTTCATGTCTATACTTAGATGTGTTTTGTAAAGGATATTGAACCTATTTTTCATTTATGTCACTTGCAGTATATGTAGGGTATATATGTATGTCGCCTGGATCTCTGTCTCTCTTAGCAGAGGCCCAGTGGCAGCAGTACTACACTGTACACGTAAGCTAAGGCATTGAAATTACATGTTTCCAGTAATGCCGTTTAATTCATTGTTATGGATTGAGAAGCAGTGAAACTCCGGAATGTAAACTTCTGTCTCGGACAAATTGTAGCATAAAATGACACAAAAGAATCCTTTATGCTGTCTTTTTATGGCAGATTTTTCATATGTTACCATAGCATATAACTGAGAGATGTAACTGAAGATTTTACTGAGGTTTAGCCTTCTTTATGCAAAACAGCATAGTTACATAAGTACAGTTTTCTTCATATAAAATAGATATAGATACTTTTCAAAGTGCTTCTGAAGTGTTGAGCTGTTAATACTGGAATAGTAAATAAATACAGTGTTTCCTGAGATTCCTGAGGCTTCCATAAATATTTCACAGATTGATTAGAAGCGGTATACTGTAGCAGTTCAAGGAATCTTCATAGCATTCGTGTTTTCAGTTGACAGAACTGAAGGCAGACTTCCAGTACCAAGAGTCTAACTTGAGGACAAAGATGAACAGTATGGAGAAAGCTCACAAGGAAACTGTCGAACAGTTGCAGGTCAGTAATTGCTTATCGCTACCTGAGAAATACTTCATGTGGAGTTACGTATTCAAGCTGTTCAGTCAGCTTGTTCGCTCGGCATTGTTCACTACAATACAGTAGTTCCAAGTTCTTGAGTGGTCATTGCCATGTTTAACTTTGGATGCATTGTACAACGGTTCTGCAGTCAACAGACTATCTCCATATGAATTAAACTCACTCAGAGAACCTCTTTTTAGCTTCAAGAGGTAAAGGCTTTCTCAAAGGTTATGGGTTTTTTTTCTCTGACAATTTATCGGTTGTCATATGGATCCGATTTAAGGGCTTAGCATTAACACGTTGACAGATGTCTGCTGTTGGAGCATACTTTATTAAGAAGAAAGCCTGAATTAATTGCCTTATAAATCACAGACTGAACAGACACCCAGTGCAATACTGGATATACTAAATTTTGCAGTACAGAAAATGTGGTTACTTTTTCTGTTAAAGATGGAATATGCATATAAAAAAACATACAGATCTTTGGAAAGTGTTCATTACCTTTTTTGAATATTCTCAGCGTGCACGCTTTGAGAATTTGTTCGTAAATGCAATGGAAAATCAGTACGTGATGCTACCATAGGAAATACTTCAATAATTCATACTTTTTTTTTCTTTGTCTGTGTTACAGGCCAAAAACAGAGAACTGCTCAAACAGGTTGCAGCATTGTCAAAGGGTAAAAAGTTTGATAAAAGCGGGAGTATCCTCACATCGCCTTGAGGAACTGGTTATTCATGGGGTTTGCTACTCAATGTACATTTGAGTAATTCTGTGAAGCCCTTAAAATCCTGTGTAGTGGAAAAATATTTTTGCACACCAGATTAGTTGGCATGTTTCCTACATGTTTTTATAATTAATATGCAGCTTTTTTTAGTTACTGTTCAGATGAAATACTTCAACTGGATTGAAGAATGTTTTTATTTTTTTGATATTGGAAACTTTCTGCCAGCAATAGTATTAAACAATTGCATAGAGAACATTGCAGTGCTCTCTCTAAAAGGACAACATGCAATAACAAAGTAGGTGTACTTTTTACAAAGTAGCAACCGAGTCTTTTAAACTAGACTGATGTCAGCCAAACATTTATGAATCTTCAGTGACACTGAACATTGGTTTCTGGCAACTGTTCTTTTACTTTGTATCAAAATATAAATCTGGAATGGAAATCATGGTGCTCTCAAACTCAAAAGAGGCATATATGTATGTGTAAATACAACTGTAATGGTTATATTCTTAGTTATAACAAGTAATTAGTGTTTTACATTCTTGTGATAGGGATCGACCGAAAGATTATCTATTGTACAGTAACAGAGGCAGTGTGGTTTTTGTAAGATTTACTGTAGATTTTTCTTGCAAGTGCCTTTCTCCAACTGTTTATTTATAGGAATGTTGGTATTTTGTACATAAGGTTTTTATGTTTTAAAATCATGTTTAATAAATGTTTTATGTAAATATAAATGTGTGTACAGAGGAATCTGAAACAAAGATCAAAGTGGCTAGTGCAGTGCTCAAAGCAGCATTAAGAGCTAGCTAGCTAGCTAATTGATGGACAGTGAATTTGGCTTTAGATAACTGTCATAGCTTGTGTCTGTGAGGTGTAGAATTTTGTTAGTGCTGCTCATGCCGAACATTTCCTGAACAAAAAAACAAAATGTTTTTTTTTTCTCCACACTGGAATTTTGTGGTTTGTTTATAAATTATTTGGCACAGCACCGATTTTAATTACACAGCAGGCATTGTACTCCCAATGTTACATCCTTAACTAGTGATATACACTCAAAGTTTTAAAAGCGTTTATTTCCCATTGTCTGAGTTAATGCACTTAGTTGTAACTTACAGTGATTCTTAATAAATTGCAAGACTCACATCTCCCAGTAAAGATACACAATGAGAAAAGAGGAGCCAAACCCAATGGCCTTTAAATTAACTAAGGGAATGGATGTAGTGTAAAAGAGTGGGTTGTTTTAATGTTTTGGGTGGATTTTGATCCTAAATTATATCAGTTTAAATTTAGCTCTGCTCCCAGTGGACATTAGTCATATTCAGAAATTTCTATTAAACAATAATTTAGTATACCCCAAGGTCTCTGTTCAGGAAGGTAAGTTATGAATCAGCATAAAGGGAAGTAGGCTTACGTGGGTGAAGGTTTAGGGCAGCTCTGGGTTACTGGCTGGTAACAGGGTAGCTGCTGATATTTCAGTAAGCTTAATTGTGTAAAAGCAGCTACACATTTTTAATTAAAGAACTAAAATCTATAGTCCTTTGGCTTTTCATCCAGGTACTGAACTATGAAAACCTTTTCAATAGCTCAGATGAGTTCCAGCAGTGACAGATTACTGAAAAATATGAAAAATTCAAGCTACCTTGTTTCATATGGTATATGTATATTTTTATACCCTAAAATCAACTTTGTATGTTTATAAATGCTCTTCTCTAAACTTACTGAACTAGGGTAGAGAATGCTACTATCCTTTGGGGTTCTTATTAATTTTTTTAATATACAAATTTATGACTTTTATTAATTCAGAATTAGTATTTGAGTAATTTTTTTCCAGTTGAGTGGTGACTCAGGTTCGATGAAATTTGTTTTAAAATACAAAAATGCGTAGCAAAATTAAATGTTTGAATTAAGGTTACTTAATGGTATAAGTTCAAGCTGCAGTCAGGACATTTTAAATAAACAAACTGAAGTTCTGTATTAGAAGTAATTGGTTTTATAAATCTCAGTCAGAAAAATTTTTAGGGGCTTCACAGTGTTTAGTTTTAATTAAATACCTGTGGGTTTTCTTCCATAATCTAATTTTTAACATTGATTTTTTAAAGTTGTTAACTAGCCAGCTGAATCCTGGTCCTGAGAATCGTGTCCTGGAGCTGTAGACTATTGACATAATAAACAGATGTTCTTTAAACGTGGATCTGCAAGGAGATTGTTGTACTGTATTGTGCTTTTTAGCCTGTTTCCAGATGTTGATTAGCATTGACCAGTAATGGCCGTTTTGGCTCAAGTTATTTATGTATTTTAAGCCTGTGAATATTGCAGCCCCTTTTTAGATAGTATGTCTAAATACTTGTTCTGCAGTGAAGCTATTCAGCTGTCCACATGTATAGACTATTGAAATACTGTACTGGCACGCATCTGACCATTGACATTTTGTACCTTTTCTAAATCCAATGTTTCACAATAAAATCTTGTCAAAACATTGATCTCTCCTTTTAAAATTATTCATAAATCTGTATTTTGTGTTAATCTTTCATGCTATGTCACTCACTAGAAGTCTGTGGCCAAAAAAGGGGAAGAATTTAGTATTTAGGTTTCTGTGAAGATTAGACACCTTGGTCTGTCTACAGCTTGTAAAAAATTAGGGCTTCAGATTACTTTGTCTCATGAAAATATTTTTGTTTTCTACAATTATAATACATAGAAATATTTTCTTATAGAGAAGAAGAAAAAAAGCCTGAAGGTTTAACTGAAATGTAGTGACATTTAATAAAGCCTTCAACAAGGTTTTTACATACTGATTAGCATCAGCTTTTGTGTTTAAAAGTACTTGAATTTCAATCTTACTCTGTTAACTATAAGGCTGTTCTTCCTTTACATTCGTTGTACAAGTTGGGTGATTCTGAGATTTGAAACGACGTTTATAATTTCTTTGTTCTGTTTCTTGTGTCAGAAGGAGTTAGGTGCCCACAGCAACACCCTGCTGGCTGTCAGTCACGGTGGCTTCTAGTGCAGCACAAGTTGTGCTGCGATTTGTAGGCCGTGTTTTAAATTTTCCTCAGTGATCTATCTTCATCTTTCCACAAGCCAGAAGAATACTTCTCATTCAGGAAATAAAGTTCAAAATAGGAAGTATCTATTTGGTCTAGAAAGGGGGAATCTTTGTTTCAAAGTGTCTTGAAAAAGTTATTATTTTGTATTAGATATAGTAATGAACAATATGCTAGTCTAATACTGGATTCTTAGCCTCATTTTAATGCAAACTTGCAACAGCAACTTTGAAGCCACTTATTTCTAAAGCTGAGTTCAAGTCAAAGCCACGTGTGGTACCTAGTTTAGGCATGGCTTCCGTGTGACACATGCAAATGTATGTAACTGGCCATGTAACTTTGCATCATTTGAAGCAAATTTCCTTAAAGAAAATTCAAATTTATGTAACTTGTGTGTAGGCATTCAGGCAGTTCTTAATGGTCTTCAGTAGCTTAAAAACTCTGAATCCAACACTGATTTTTTTTTAAAACAGTGATGTTTATGATTGAAAACTATAATCCTTTCTGAAATGGAGTAAAATAACTTTCTGAAATGGAATAAAAGCTGTTCATTTGTTTTTATTCCTTCAAATGAGTTAAAACTCATTTAACTCATGAGTTAAAACCCTAACATGAGTTAAAACTAAAACATTGGTACTGCAATAGAAGATACATTTTCTCATATATTATGTGCAATTTCTGTAGCTTTCCTCATGGAAGAGGTACTGATATATTAAATTACTTCTGTTGAATCCCACAGAAGAAGGGAATTTTAGAGGTGGAAGGAGGAGATGTTTGCTCCTAGGGAAAGAAGGAGGGTAATAGAGATGTCAGGGCTAATGGGGAACAGAGACCTCTGAGATATCGTGTTACTTGTTATGTGATGTACTGAATCACATGGTTGGGTTTTTTTAAAGTTAGATATTTTTCATGTGTGTGAAATGCAGTATTGCTTAAGAGACTCTTGTTTTGCTTTGTTGTTTGTTTTTTGTGGTTTTTTTTCATTGATAGTAGAGTCCAAATTTGAGAAATGAACAGAATAAACCATGTAATTAAATGTGACTTCAGCAGGTATTAGAATTTGCAGGCAAATTTGATTTTTACCTCCAGCTGTAACTCCCTCACACTTTTTCAGTATCTTAGAGCAATTTATTTTGAGCTGAGTACTGAAAACCTTAAAGTGTTTTCCCTTATTTAATCAACAGGTATGTTTTTCTTTATTACAATTAAAGGTGTAGGGCTTTCACAATTTATCCTTCATCAGGTGCGTCAATGCATGTCTTCAGTTTTATTTTTAGATGTTCACTGGGAAATCTTTTACAACCTTCCAAAAGGGAAGAGCTGTAAACCTGTATTTGCTGGAATAGCTTAAATCACTGCTGAAAGGCAAACGATTATAATCAAGCTGACTCCACTGAAGCAGTCTAGTAGTACTCATACAACCTGTTGCAGTTCTACAGTTGGAGAGCATGTTACAAAATGCAACCAGGAACAGTAATTTCAAACATTCCTTCAGGATCTACAAGAATTTGCTTGCTAGTCACTTACCTGACTCGGGGTGCAGCATTCATTAAAGTTATCAGAGGCAAAAAGCCTTTCTCATACAATCATGAAGTGGTCTAAGCTGGAAAAGACATTTAAGATCATTGAGTCCAACTATTAACCCAGCACTGCCAAGTCCACCACTAAGCCATGTCCCTGGATGCCACACCTATGCATTTTTGAACACTTTCAGGGACAGCAATTCCACTGCTTCCCTGGCAGGCTGTTCCAATGCTTGACAACTATTTCCATGAAGAATTGTTTCCTGATACCCAATATAAACCTCCAGTGGTGCAATTTGAGGCTGTTTCCTCTCATCCTATTGCTTGTTATTTGGCAGAAGAGGCTGACCTCCACCTATCTACAACCTCCTTTCAGGTAGTTGCAGAGAGCAATATTGCTTTCCTGATCCTCCTTTTCTCCAGGCTAAATATTTCTAGCTCCCTCAGCTACTCCTCATAATGTTCCACACCCTTCAACAGCTCCGTTGCTCTTCCACGTTACAGCATCTCAGTGTCTTTCTTGGAGTGAGGGCTCCAAAACTGGATACAGGATTTGAGGAAGGGCCTCACCAGTGCCAAGTACAGAAGGACAGTCACTGCCCTGGTCCTGTTGGCCACACTATTGCTGATACAGGCCAGGATGCCATTGGTCTTTTTGACCACCTGGGCACACTGCTGGCTAATGTTCAGCTGCTGTCAACCAGCCATCCAGGTTCTTTTCTGCTGTGCCCCAGATGCAAGACCTGGTACTTTTCCTAGTTGAACCTCATACAATTGGCCTCAGCCCATCAGTCCAGCCTTCCTGCTCTCCAGTAGACAAACACTCCTACCCAACTTGCTGTAATCTGCAAACTGACTGAGAGTGCACTCGATCCCCTCTCCTAGATCATGGATAAAGACATTAAACAGAACTGGCCCCAGTACTGAGCCCTGGGGAACAGCCCTTGTGAACAGCTGCCAACTGGATGTAACTCTGTTCACCACCACTCTCTTGACTTGACTCTCTGACTCCCTGGGCTCTTTGCACTTAACAGGTGCAAAGAGTGCACCTGTCCACACCATGAGCAGCTAGTTTTGTCCAGGTGAATGCTGTGAAAAACAGTGTCAAAGGCTTTACTTAAGTCCAGGTGGACTACATCCACAGCTTTTCCCTCATCTACAGAGTGAGTCACCTTGTCACAGAAGGAGATCAGGTTGGTCAAGTAGGACCTGCCTTTTTTAAACCCATGCTGGCTGGGCCTGATCCGCTGGTTGTCCAGCATGTGCCATCTGATAGGACACAGAATGATCTGCTTTGTGACCTTCTCCATTGCTGAGGTACATCTCATGATCGCTGTGCTCGAGGCAGCCTCCGACTGTCTTACAACATCTGCAAGAGTGGAGTGAGCATTCAATACCTCCTCTTACTGGAATGGCATGATGCTATTTTGCATAAAACCCAAATTGCTGTGCAAGATGAATTTGAAACTTAATTTCTGCATTCTTTGGTTGAAGATAGTTCAGTCTTTCTCCTGTGATAGATATGATCCAGTTTTTAGGGTGTGATTAGTAGTCTACAGTGCTTTTTTCCTCTTACTTTGCCTTAAAAGTGGTGATATGTAAAGGTTTTTTAAAAGCGAACATGCCTTTGGATCATGTTTACCGAAACAGATGAATGGAATGCACCTCTTCCCTTCCTGAATGCTAAATATAGTAAGAGAAAAACAGAGCTAAATGGGATGGCTGCCTACATAAGGCTAGCCACTAGATGCTGCTTAAACCCCACAGTATATGGCTGTGCGTGCTTTCTGTGCACCAGCCAGCACCTACAGTGGATAGCTGTTCCTGTTCAGATACAACACTGATGCTAAAATGAGAATATCCTAAATACTGAAATATAGTACTTTGTAATATATTTTAGAAAATTGGAAATTTGTTTTGGAAAATTTGGCATAGGATCATAGAATCATAGGATGATCTGGGTTGGAAGGGACCTTAAAGTTCATCTACTTCCACCCCCCCCAGTGGTATTAAGCACATGTAATATAGTTAAATATAGGAAAAAAATTGGAACTGTATTGTTTTTTCTCTGATTGCTTTAGCTTAAGATAGAAAAATCTCCATTTTACAAGTCAGGAGACTGATGCATGGAACAATGCAGATTAGATGCTGCCACACAAAACACAATGGTAGAATTCAAAGTAGACTCCAGGACTCCCCAAGATAGTATGGAGACTGACTATCTTTTCCCTTTGAAGGAGTTGCTATGAGTAAGTTAAAATTTTATTCCGTCACCATAGATGTGTAACAAATCTTAGCATTAGTTGGCTGACTTTTCATCTGTACCCTAGAAACAACTATTAACTGAAACTGATTTCTTCCTAGTATAGGTAACAATACGAAGGTGAGAAGATTATACTTTTGACTTGGAATGATAAGGCTGAAGACTTAGTGTTCTGCTTTCTTTGAGTCTGACGTACTTCTAATTCAGATTTTTCCCTGTCTGATTCTATTAGTAGATGTATTTGAAATCTTATGGCTTTATAGTGAAAGAGAGAGTTCTTATCAACATTTAAAATGTCCAGGCTTGGATTCAAAAAGATGCAATTGTAGTAGAAGGGAAAAGTGTTTTCGTTAGTATACTCCTACAGCCGTGTTGTGTATTGTATTTATATATTCTGTAAGCAATCTTAAGCAGGAAGACACAGGCCAGTCAGCTCCATAGTACAAGAGAGTCATGGACATACTGGATGGAGTCCAATGGAGTGCCACAAGAATCATGAAGGGACTGGAACATCTCTCCTGTGTGGAAAGTCTGAGAGAGCTGGGACTGTTCAGCTGGGAGAAGAGAACGCTTGGAGGGATCTCACCAATGCCTATAAATACCTGAAGGGAGGTTCATAGAGGACAATCCAGACTCTTCTCAGTGGTGTTTAGTGCCAGAACCAGGGGCAATGGGCACACACTGAAACACAAGAGGTTTCCTCTGATCACCAGGAAACACTTTTTTTCTACGCTAAGGATGACTGTGCACTGGCACAGGTTGCCCAGGTTTGTGGTAGAGTCTCCATCTTTGGAGACAGTCAAAAGCTCAAAAAACATGGTCTTGGGCAACTGGCTCCAGGTGGCCTTGCATGAGCAATGGGGATTGCACTAGATGACCTCCAGGAGCCACTTCCCACCTGTCTTGTCCTGTAACTCTAAAACCTAAACAAGGCAATAATTTTTTTTTCCTTCCTCTATTAAAATGCAGTATTTTGTTACAAAAAATTAGGTAAGCAATGTTTTGATGCCTTCAGTTTTTCCCTCACTGTGTTCAGTTCATTTGGATGGAACTAAAAAAAAAAAACCCAACATTTTTTATAATAGCAATTCACCTGTTAGTCAATGTGCTGCTTTAGGGAAACACTTCAGACTGTGTGAATTACTGTTACATAAGCACCAAGGTAGTTTTCTGAGCTTGTAAAATAAATAATTTTGCATGAAGAAGCATCTCTAAAAGCTGGTTTTGGTAGCAAACTTCAAGTAAGCAGAGCAGGTAGTAAGCAGGAGTAACTTCCCATCTCTTTCTTTCCTGTTAATCTGTTGCCAGCATGATATAATTCCTATACTATGCACAATCAGAAAAAAGTCTGTTTGAAAATAGCGAAGTTTCCAAGAGTACTTATCTTGCTGGCCAAATCTTTAAAGCCCTTTTGCACTATTTTGTTTTATGTTTAGTGACAGCATTCTAAATAAGTTTGGTCTGAAGCATGTAGGACATCAGGAACATTTGTAGTGTTGTGTTTTCCCTTTATCCATAGATCTGTCTTCCCTTCTGTTGAATGACTATGGTTGAAGTACAGTTTTATACCACATTCAGTATCCCATTTTCAGTAAAGGCCCAAGAGCTGTACTTTTAAAAAAAACTTATGTTTTCTTAAAAGAGGTTTTGGATGTGTATCAAAATTGTAAGTCAAGAGCCATAAAAACAGTATTTCAAAACTGTTGGGATTTATTATGTATTTATGTACGATATTTACATAATATGTTTTTTTAGTTTATTAATTCAGTTAAAAAAAACCAAACTCGAAGTACAATGCTGTTCTTCACATCTTGCCTTGTGTCAGGAAAATAGAGTCCTGCAGTTGAATAAGGAATATGATTTCCCCTATATTTTGTTGCTGTCCTGTGGACAGATGCACTTTTTTGCCTGAAAAGTATCCTTGCAGCAGCTCACAGAACATTGTTCCTGAGGCATAGAGGAATCAGATGGCATCTTAATCCTTTCATAATGCTGTCATAGTCAACATTTTAGGTTGAGTAAACTAGATGATAGTGGGGGAAAAAAAAAAGCTAAGTAACTGAGATACTTTTGAAAAGCAATAAATTAGAATTTTATAGTGATTCAGAGTTCACTCATAAACTTGGTTCTACTGTCATGATTGCTATCAGGCTGATAAACATGCTTTATCAAAAAATGAGTATGTTTTACAAAACAGCAAAAAACCCATGCTTTTCTTTCTTGGACTATAATTAGGAACACAGATATTGATATATTATTTTCAAAAATAGCATTGGAGCTTATAAAACTAGTAATTTATGTAGTCTAAAAATATCTCTGCTACTTGGTAGAACACGACAGCATTTTTTGGTTAGTTAATGGAAAACAACCTCTTGATAGGTAAGTTTTCTTTTTAACCCCATGGGAAGCTTTCTGTAGCCTAATTTCTGTTTCTTAAGTCTTACTAACTTCGTAATCTTAGTTGTATTTTCTGGAAAAAAATCAATCAATTTTACCACAACTTCCATGATGGATCTTTTTTTGTCAATACATTCATTGGCTTAGAATTTAAAGGCTGTGACTCTGCCCTCAAGGGTAAGTGTATTCAGAGATTCTCCTAGCATTTTTATTCAATTAAACTACTTCACTGATAATTAGCATCATTGACTTTTCCTCTTTGCAGTAAGATTTGTTCTTACAGGTGTCAATTGGTTAGTCATCGTGCATCTGATAAATAATAAAAAAAGGGATCATCAGCTTCTTAATGTAAATACACTTCCACCTGTTGTTCTAGTGCTATTTTTTACCAACAGTAAAACTGCCTACTTTTGGATGCTGGAGCTCAGCGCTGGTGAGGCCACACCTGGAGTGCTGTGTCCAGTTCTGGGCCCCTCAGCTCAGGAAGGATTTTGAGGTGGTGGAGCAGGTGCAGAGAAGAGCAACGAGGCTGGTGAAGGGACTTGAGCACAAGCCCTACGAGGAGAGGCTAAAGGGGCTGGGCTTGTTTAGCCTAGAGAAGAGAAGGCTCAGGGGAGACCTCATCACTCTCTAGAACACCCTGAGAGGAGGTTGTAGCCAGGTGGGGGTTGGTCTCTTCTCCCAGGCAGCTATCAGTAAGACAAGAGGGCATGATCTCAAGCTCTGCCAGGGGAGGTTTAGGTTAGATGTTAGGAAGAAATTCTTTACAGAGAGGGTAATCAGGTATTGGAATGGGCTGCCCAGGGAGGTGGTGGATTCTCCCTTCCTGGAGGTTTTTAAGAAGAGACTGGATCTGGCACTGAGTGCCATAGTCTAGTAACTGTGGGGTTAGTGGATCAAGGGTTGGACTTGATGATCTCAGAGGTCCTTTCCAACCCGTCTGATTCTATGATTCTATGATTCCATGAAAAAGCTCTTCTGGCCCTCCCTGGAGTGACTCTATGCTCCAATTCATTTCACTCGCTGGAATGGCTGAGGCCCAGCCCACATCCACCTACAGTCATTCTCCAAGAGGCCAGCAGGGGTTGTGCACATCAAGCCACCACATTTTACTTCATAGTGGAGTATATGTCCTAATGATCGACAGTACTGCAAAATCCAGAAAATTTGAAATACTGCTTCAATCAGAGCTCTGTTTTCTTAAGGAATGGGAGAGGGAGTTAGAATTGCTGGTGAGGATTTTGTCTCTGAGCCCCTTTGAAAGGGTGTTAAAAGGCATGCTGTCAACCTAACAGCAACCTTTACTGATAGACAGTCTGAAGATGGAAACTTTGAGAAAGCAAATACATGAGGCTCACTGGAGAAGGAAGAGGCAATGCACATGGCAGACCCCTAAGGGTGAGAGCAGATCTTGTTCAAATTACGCCTTTGTTACCTAGTGATCAAAGATCCAGTTGAGATGTTTTCAATGACCAGTTCCACCAGAATAGATTAAACATCCCTAGCACATTCTTAAGGCCATTCACACTTCCTACAAGGACAGTCAGTCTATGTTTCCTGTCAAGTCATCAGTGAATAATTTAGAGTGAAAAAATGAATTCTCTTTTTTGTCCTCTGGATGAGCCTATTTTGCATCATTGTATATGGGGCTTAACTTCCTAACAAACAGAGGAAGTATTAATGCTCTTAGCAAAAAAGGCCTCAGTTTTACTTATTTCTTGGAGCTTTGCTGCACATGTAAATTCTGGCCAGGGTATACTAATGTGTATTACCTCCTGTATTCAACCAGGAAATCCTTGCTACTTTTCTTTTTTCCAGTCTTTCAAAATGCAATTGCACTTGTTGATGCAATTTCAAGGCTTAAAGGCAGAATTCTGTGCCTTGCTGACCCTGCAATAAGGTTGCTGAACAGACATTAGAGGGGAAAAAAATAAAGAAGAAAGTAATGAGTAGCTCTAATTTATATAAATTATACATATAATTTATATAAAACATAATTATGTATAATGTACTATAATGTACAATATGATTTATTGTATATTATTATTATGTATAATATAAATATATTTTTATATCTATATAAAATGCCTGGTTACCTGTCTTTTCTCTCACCTAGTGCAAAGCTGATGGGATCAGTAGCATGCATCCTAGTCATGCATTCTATCCTTTTATAGACTTGTTTTCTCTTAAAATCAGGGTGTCTCTTTCCAATCAGCCCACCTCAGGTCAGTTGGTAGACATCAGTAGGATCGTTCTTTGGTTTGAAACCTAAACGGGTGGAATAGGGAGTGGTTTGTGGTTTGGTTTTGAAGTTGTTGGTTTGGGTTTATTTTGTAAACATATCTTTTCCAAATACAAACCTGTCATCCACTGCCAGGTCTCTGTTCCTTCCCATAGGCGGGAAGTGACTGTGATCTGTTTATTTCCCTTACCCCTCCAACAAACCTCACATTAATGGCAGTTTACACTCAACACCTCCAAAGCCATTCCTTGATAAGCCTCTCCAGGACACCTCCCCAGTTAAGATGCAAATTGGTAAGTATTGTGAAGGCTGATATCTCAGTGTACCAATGACTGCTTAGGTAAAGTCACAAATACACATGTAAAGTGTATCTAAGAGAATTAATATACCTCAAATTAATATTTTACAATCAGCAGCAGCCCACAACAGTCTCAGAACAGTAGTATAGTAAAAAAGTACATAAGACAACCCCAAATGGAAGAGAGAAGGCAGGCTAAACCTCTCTGGCTCATGTAGTTAAAAGACTTTGTTTCCTATATGCCCTAAGCATGACTGTGTCACAGTTTACTCATCCTTTGTTTTTAATGGAGCTTTTACTGGATGTATCATATTGTTTTCCACTTGGTACATTCCTCTTATCTCTGCGTATTCTCCATGATTGCATTAACTTGTTTTCAATTTAAGAGACAAAAGTGAGCAACCTTTCCTTGCTGATCTGCAGGTGCTGTGTGTGATGCTGTGACCCTGAATAACACAAATTCAGCATCACTGTATTAGCTAGTAGCCAAGCTTGGTACTTTAGAGCATTTCTGCTTTCTGCTCTGGGATACAAAACATCATATGTGTTTTGCAGTAGTAGCATATTTCCAGCCATCTGTAATTGCCTCCTACTTGCATATGCTTAGTCACTGCATACAAACATACACCTTCTGCTGAACTTTAGTAAAGCTCATGTTTTTAACCGTATGGTACTCTGCAAAGGCTCTTTTTGACAAGATTAGAGCCCAGTAATCCCAATTTACCTCCAAGAAGGCCAGAGGAGATAATTTAACTGAACCATTGCTGTAAGTACTTATTTTTTAGTATGATACAGTGACATTTTCATACATTTTTTTGTCATCAGTTTTGCCAAGTAAATGAAAACATGCTAGTATGAAAAAAAATGAAAAATTTATTATTGTTAGACCTGAAATAACATCACAGGAATACTCTAAACAAACACAATTTAATAACTCTTTTTCTTCCCCTGTATTTTTAATAAAACCCTTGATGACCCTTCATGCTATTGCTAGCTCAACACTTATCAAAATCATGGAGCATGCAAAGGTGTACTTACCTCTCCCCTCCCATCACCAGATGGAACCAAAATTGGTTGTCTATTGTGATCTTGTCTATGAGTCTGGGATGAAGTTAAATGCCAGGTTGGTGTACTTCGGGAGGCCTATGTCTCCTGAACAGATGGCTTCCCAGGATTCCAGACAATGTTTAGAAGTGGGCAGTTTATCCTGAAACAGGGGTGAAATGGGGATGATGTTAGTCTTCTAACAAAAATCAGTTGTGTTTGGGAAGGGAGAACATGTCTTGGAAGGTTGTCTTACTTCTAGCCAAGACAGGATCCCAGAAGAGGAGCCAGGTACTGATAGCCAAGGTACTCTTTCCTTAATCACAACTATCTGGAAATCCCAGATTAGTGAAAAATGTCAGGCTGCAGACCATCTTAGTATTTAAGGATCTTGTCTCCCTCACAGTTTGATAGCATGAAGCTATTTAAAAGAAAATTCTTTCACCCTAAATTATTTTTTATATTTTCCCTATACTTCCAACCTATGCCATTTTATAATGGCTGATCTATCCTGACAGTCTATGCTGCTGCATAAACTCTCCCACTGCCATTCCTGTAGGGATGAGATTGCAGAAGGCCGACATGCAAGCTACGCAATCAGAACTGCTGTCCTGGGGTTCCCGACAGAACATCATGAAATCACTGCTGTGTAATCTTGTTCCTCTTTCCCACTTCTGGCAACAGAATAAATAGTGAAGTCCACAACTGGTTATGTCAAAGAGTGCAAGGAGGCTTAGTAAGTTGATTATAGTACCTGGTCATGACAAAGAGGAAGTCTATTGCTGCCTGCTCTTCCTGTTTGATCTGCGCCCTGCCATTGTGAGGAAGGTCCAGCTTGTTGCCAATACCTAAAATGAGTTGGCAGGCTTCCTCGGGAGAGCACCCTGCACAGTTCTAAAGGAGGGATATTATTGCGTGCCACACCTTGCAGGCTGAATTAAATTCTACGGAAAAAAAATTACTCCTTATCAAATTACAACCACTTCACAAGACCTCATTTTAGAAGCTGTTTTCACTGAATCAGAGAATGGCTTGGGTTGGAAGAGGAACATAATGATCACCTAATTCCAGTCCCCTGCCATGGGCAGGGAGGGACATCTTTCAGTATATCAGTTTGCTCAAAACCCCATCCTTGCTTTATGCAACCAAAAGTTTTATCAGGCAGAAGTACACAGCCCTGATGCCATGCCCAGAGAAAAGCAGCTGTAATTCTGCCTGATGAGCCTGGCTGACTGCACTGCTGTGTCAGAGCTGGTGCCTGCACAAGGAACCTGAGAGAGTGTTGGGCTGGGCATGTGGGCAGACAAACCCAACCTCCCCATCTGCGGTGCAGATCTGGATCTGTTTATTCTTTTGATGAAGCCGTGCCCCAAACTTTCCATCCTTGCTTCAGTTCTCTATTCAGGCAAACAGTGGGCCCTATGAAAATACATTAAGCAACATGAGATGGTCAAACACAAAAGTAATGGGGAACACAGAAGCACTTAACTAGCTAAATAGAGAATATTATAGTTAAGAACCAGATTTTATGTTGATATTTACATAAAATACTGTAATTATGTTTTGACGTGATTAAAATACAAGCCTTTCACGACGAACAAGAGCAAAACATCTTGTCTCTAAACTGAGGCTGCAGAAATAAGTCTTAAAATGGTGAATAGTAAATTCCTTTTATAAAGAAAGAATATATAATCAGTTAGCTAAAATAACGAGTTGTTTTGAGAAATTATCAATGGACAAAGCAATACCAAGGGAGAAAGAGGCATTAATTAAGGGAGGAATGAATGTCATGCATGACAGCAGAGGGGGTTTTCTGCTTATCCTTCTCTCAGTTTGTGTTCATGAATTGCACCTCAGTTTGTCTGTGGACACTAATTTTGTTTCTACTTTTACATAATGAGACTAGAAAAGGACAAGGATAAGATAATAGAGGATATTGGAAAAATACAGTAAATACAGATACTTTAGTAAAATGCAGGTTCTTATACATGATAGATACAGGAACAGAGAAGCATAGCAAGGAAAAGGAGTAGATCTCAGTAAGTATCTGACATTAGAGGTAGGAAATCTGATAAAGATAGGAAATTACAGAGGCTTTTAAAGCATGGCTGAACTATCTGCTGAATGCTGGTTGTTAGACACATACTAAATTTCCTTGTATTCAATCTCAAGTAATGCAAGGAAAATTTGAGCTTGATACTGCCTCAGTTTTAGGAGAGAAGGATTGCTCTTCTGGTTCTTCTGCCAACTTTCTCTCAACTTTGCATCTCCTTTTACAGATTCTTTCCCTTCTACAGATTCTTCCCATGTTTCCTTTTTCTGTTTAGACTAGCTTGCACTTTTTTTTTAATGATGTTCCTCTTTTCTTTCTGGTTTTCTCGTGTTTATCATGGAGAGTAAGAGGAGGATGCCTGTCCCCTCCTCACCCATGGTGCACGTGGGAGGAGGTGTTTCCAAGAAACACCTGAGAGCAAGATAGTAGGTGTATGGTCCTATGGAGGTGGGGTTATGGCTGGGGGAGACATCAGGTGGTTACAAAGGGGTTGAGGTAGAAAGAAGATAAGAAGCAGAAAGAATCTTATGCTTTCCAGCACGTGTCAGTGACTACACAGGATTAAGGGGTATTGAGGGTCCGCCATTCTCTTTTTCTGCACACAGGTTTCTCAGTGCACCTCTGCCCTACAGTCTCATTTCTCCCCTTCCCACTGCCTCCCACCCTGGCTCCTGTTGAATGCTTGAGAGATTGGGTTTCATTTTCTTAAAAAGTGTAGTTGGCCTACCTTTGCCTTCTTGTCTGATTATAGCCCTGAATGATTAGAGTTTACTGCAAGGATGACTGATGTCATGCCCTGGAGTCGATTACATAGATGTGAGATTTGTATGTGCAGAAGATCTTTCCTGTTTTTATTATCTGCATATGTGTAAATGTTGGTCCTGCCTGAAATTTATCTCCCTCTGGTAGTGTTATAAGTAAGAGTGGCTGTGGAATCTGCTTCATGTTGTGCTGCATTCAAAATCAGATGCACTTTCTTCGTGCTAGATCCCTGTGATCTTCTTGAATTAGCTGGTATGCAACCTCCACTTGCTTATCAGTACTACCCAGCTGATGTGCTATCAACCTTGATTTTCTCATTCCAAAGCACTTGCATTACTGAAGTTAATGCAGTGATATATTACAGGGGATAAGCTGTGTACATAAGCTGTGTACATAAAATGTGTACATGGCTAGAAGCAGGTCAACAAGATCAGAAGAAAATGGAGGCACCAACAGGCTAATCTCATAACTTTTCTTTCCTTCAAAGTGTTTATCATTTGCTTTTCTCCATTGCAGCATATTTTACCATTCTTTGCAAAGCAGTTACTTCGCATTTTCTTGTACATACAAGTGTGCAAAGTTCACTTTGCTTGGCTATTAGTGTTCTGAGTTTGTGCTGTCAGTTTACATTACGTCTGTCTATGCCAACTAATGCCTCACAACTTCCACCATTTCATTGACTACTCTCAGGACTCTCTTTTTCCAGGGTAAGCCAAGGATTTGCATGTTTCTATGCCTTCTGTGCACTTGAAGCTCTGAAGTACAGTTTTGAAAATTGAAGATTATTTTCGTTTCAGAGACTGCGATAAAAGACATAGAAAATAATCCAAAATTTACCAAAATGTGCATGAAATCTAGAATCATAGAATCATAGAATCTCCTGAGTTGGAAGGGACCCATAAGGATCATCGAGTCCAACGCCAGCCTCTGGCCCAGAAGCTTATTTGAAAAACAACTCTTAATTAACTCAGCCCTAGTTTTCTTGCCCAAATATTCTATTTCTCCTTCTAGAAAGGGTCCATTGAGAGGAGTCATCATAAGGCTTTTTGCATTATCTATGTCCCACCTGAGTCTTCAAAACTGGCCTTTTCTACAGAGGCTAATTTTACCCAGTGAGAGTTATCGTTTTGTCTCACTATGTAATGATCGACCGCTCAGACAGCTAAGTCCCTATAACAATATTTAGAAGCTCCTTCATATCTAACATGATAGTGTGCTCTTCACATTTTTCTGGGTTGTTGTCCCTCTCTTCCTTTAGCTGTACTGAATAAGTTGCCTTAGACATTTCAGTGCCTCAGATGCTTTGTACACCTGGCAGTTTTAATGGTCGGCTTTTGAAGACAGTGACCTCCTAAGCTTTGTCCAGGTGTTGTGCCTTGCTTGGTAAACATGACTGTTCTGACCTCCTAGTCGTTTGCTGTTTAGTTTTGGCAAAGCAAGGTTCGTGCTTCTTTTTCTTTTTCATTTTCAATAGTTCTCCGAAATTTTCTAATTCACATTCGATACAGAGCATATTGTGTAATTGTTTTTAATCATACTAATGTGTATGGAAGTTACAGCAGTTTCCACTGTAGGACTTTGAGTCATGCATGTGTTTGCCAGTATTTAGTTTACTGTTCTTTTTTGTTTCCTGTTTTTCTTGAACTTGAAATCTGATCTTAAATCTTCAAAAATCTTTTCATCTCCAAGATAATAGATTTTGCAATTAGTCATTAAATTACTAGTGCAATGTACTTACTGAAACCGTCTAGAAATGGTGGTTTGTTGTTTAAGTGTTTTCCCTGCAGGGATCTGAAAGATTATCGTATTCTGATCTCATTTATACTTGCTTAAATACAGAAAGGCAGAGGAGACACCTTCCTGTTTGATTCCTGTGTTTAGGATAAAAATCTTGGCCCACCTTATTTTAACTTTAGTCTTCATTTCTTGGAGTGGAAAAAGTCACTTCTCTGTGCAGTGATGATTAACAACTCATGTATTCCAGAACAGAAAATACATTTGAACAAAAGCAGTCCTCTCTCTTGTTATTATGTTTTTTGGAGATGATAATTTGTCTAAAATTTATTTCTTTCTCATAATGCATCTCTGTCAGGGGAGCCATAATAGCAGGAATTTTGTTACTGTAAAATTGCATGATTAGATGCTGATATTTACAGAGTTCTTTGTTTGCATGTTAACAAAAAGTTGACTTCCACTAATGGCACTGGCACACCCTGAACTTTGCGTGGAAAATAATGTTTGTTTTCTTGGACAAGTACATTTGCATTAAAAGCTATTTTAGAGTTAAGTTCTTTCTGACACTCCCTATCAGAAAGTGCAGAAGAATCTTCTGATCAGTGTCTTATCACTCTGTTATCGTGAGAATTCAGGTTTCATGGAACTGCAGTCCTTAAAGTGTTTCTAGAAGTCTGTGTCTATCTTTTATTTGGAAAAACACTTCAAAAACTGTTGTGATAATAGCATTTCAGGCTAGGCTGGTAGGCTAAAGAATCAGTTTTGAACAATGCATAGAAGAACAGAATTAAGAAGTACACGTGTGTATGGAAATGAAGCAAAATGCCTATTCATAGGTGTTCACAAACCATGTAGAGATAATTATGTCAAGGTGATGAACTGTGGAATGGGATGGAGACAGATTTCTCTCATTCACTGCTATGATGACAGCATATTTATGTCAAAGCTTGCTTACAGCAGATCAAGTCAGAAGGCTTGCATATAGGTCTTTACTGTTACACTCTGTGTCATTTAAAGCTTCTCTTTCTTCCAGTATTATACTTCTGCTTCATCCATGCCTCTCATTTTTTTGCAGCAACAGTCCTTTATGATTTGCCAGTGGCATCAGCTTTGTCACATCATTTGTCCTCATCTCCTAAAAATCACCTTTGCCTGTCCCTACACTCTATCCATGTGGCCTCTGCCTGTTTTTCATGGATATCCTTCCATGATTATGGGCTGAGGACAAGGATGTAGATAGGTCTTGACTAGTAAAGTAATTTTATTTTTTATTTTGATTCATGCTTCATTGTGTCACTAAGATCATGTATTATCTGAAGCAGAGGCAGTCATATAATTTTGAGTTTGCTTTTCCTTTTGTCAACCTTACACTTCCTTTTCTGTTAGTCTGTGCTTTTTAGTGGGCCAGAATTCTGGAAGCAGACACTGTATAATGTAGAACTCCCAGTTCAGCAAAGTACTTGACCATACGACTAACTTAAAGCATCTTTTCAGGACATATGCTTATGTGCTTTGATGATTGCTTTGCCAAGCAGTTTCTGTGTCTTGCTGGGAAAAATTACAACAATAATATGCAAAGAATTTGACTATTAGACAGTCATTAATGAATATACCAATATGGGATATTTTCTTTTCCAAATGAGCTTTTGCTATATGTTGTCTTTTGTGCATGGAATTTCGCAGCAAGGACATTTAAGTGATGAATAGTTGTGGAACTTAGTTATGCTACCTAGTAATCATGCGAAAGATCTCTTTATTATTGCAAATGCATAAACTGGAAAGAAGAGGAATCAAGTATGGAGCAATAATAAAGTAAGTGAAATGACTTTTCCTCTTTGATTGACATCACTCCAGTACAGCCAGTGCCAAAGCAGTGTAACCAAGGAGAATCCAAATGATGTTCTTTAGAAGTTTACAATCCAAGCTGAATTAAGGTTTCAGCAAAGATTTTTGAATGTGAGTATTTCAATCAGAAGAGACTTCAGGAAAAGAAAGAAATGAAATTTATCTGTTCAATTACAGAGGGAAGAAAGTGAGATGAGATTTCACTTTTTATCTTTGCATGGGTTACCTGTGGGGGCTAAGTTGGGAGGAATATGGTGCTCTCAACAAGCCACTGGATCCTGACTTGAGCCCTCCTCCTGCTAAATTTGCTTCCACATGATCAGCCTTGAAGATGCTGTTGCCTTGAATCAGCTCACAGAACAAAGCAATGATAAAGAATGGGTATCTGATTTATTTTGGTCTGGACTGGCTGCTACTTGCCACTGTCCTGGAACATGGGAGAAGTCAGAATTAGCTGTGGCCCTGTGAGGAACCTCATGTCACAGCTGTTCTTAGGACTATTCCTCTAGCTCAGACTACATGTTTCAGCGCTCTGCGGAGGACACAGATATTTTTGTCCATCATTGATCTTTGCTCCAACAACCAATGCTCTAGATGAATGGCATATGCAAAATGCTCATCCCAAGATTATGTGCATGGGAAAGAAATCAATAGAAGGAAAGTAGTGCAGTGTCACTGGGAATATTATCCTCCCCAGAATAACAAATGGAAACAGGAATCTCCTGGGCACACAAACTAAGGCAAGCAAGTGCAAACCTCAAATGCAGGAGAAAAAAAGAAGTAATTTTATAATTATGACAGACACCAAATCCCAGCAGATACTTTTCTGTGGTGGTGATTGCCTAGAGCAATATATGGTGGTGTGATAGGAATGGTGCCAGTACTTGGTAACATGTTTATGAAAGGCAATGAAATGACTCTCTTGGTGTTATGAGTGACTGCAGACCCTAAAGGGAATCTGTGGACAAGAAATAAATCATTGAATTTCTATATTTTATTACCTAAGAAGCACCAATTTTCCCTGTAGTTCTTTAAATTATATTTTTGTAGAAAATGTGGGGAAATTAGGTACAAGAGGTCTTGCAACAGAGGTAACTAAGCAGCTTTCAGTCACAGAAATAATGAAAAAGGTGTTCAAGAAGAGGTTAAATTGTATAATTCAGCAAAGGTACGGAATTTGGCGTTAAAGCTAGGAAAAAGTAATCTTTAAATTCTCTGATACAAGAGTGCTAAATCCAAGAGGTCTTCTGAGGTGACATTCAACCTTCCTCATATTGTGTTCAGATTTAGGAGTGCTGGAGAGGTCTGTACCAGAGATTGGTGTGGTGATTCCCTGAAGCTGGAAAAGTGTATACTTTTATTCAGGAGACACAGAGCACACTTCTGCTATGACCTTCCTCCAAAACATTGACCCAACATAGACTTTCCCCAAGACATGACAGTTTGGATTCCCAGGTTGGATCAGAATAAAATCTGAAAGGTCTGAAAAACTGAGTATGCTAATGAGTTGGGGCCAAGGTAAGCTGACCAAGTTGCTTCCCAGTTGCTGCCAATTACGGTGAAGAATTTCCCTCATATAGAGCAAGCCCTCCAGAGAGCATCTTTTCTCTTCTTACTCTTTATTATGTCTCCAGAAAGAGTAGGCAGCAGGATTTTCCTTCCCTGGAGATTTGGTGCTGTGTTTCAGTGCAGGTATTTTGCTGTATGTCAAAAGCCTGGTTTTGTCCAATATTATGATTTGGGATCAGGAATTTTCTTTCAGCCCAGAGTGGCAATGACTGGGTGGAGCAGGGTTGCCTCCCTTTATAGTGTGAGGCATTGTTCACTTCGTAGGGCTGGCCTGATTTTTATGCAACATACCCCTGCCTTTGGAGGGACACAGCATATTGATCCTGCCATTCATTTCTCCTGCTGCTTCACTGTGGCCATTATAATGGTAGCTTTTGATCTTCCACTGGGACTAAGGTTTGGTAGAAGTGTCCTATAGCATGGGGGCATGCAGCATCCATGATGGATGGATGATTACACCGATGTAAGAGCTGACCTCTGTAATGGGCCGTGTGGCTGATCCATTCACAGGCTACGTGAGAAACTCGGGCTGCTGCTACTTCTTCCTGAACATTTCCATAGCTGCTTCTTGCTCAGGAAGACGGCAGCCTGTCTTGCTATAGTACAAAGCTCACACAGGAAACCTGAGTGAACAAAAAAAAGGTTTCATAAGGAAGAGATTTTTCTGGAAGGTTTCTGACAGAGAAAGCTGAAGGTAAAGCCCTGGAGTCGTGCCTTTACTGAAAAACAGTCTCAACTGCTGATAGTAGCTGTGTAAATCTACTTAAATGAGAAAAAGTGAAGCATCTTTATTTTTCTCTCTTTCATAACAGAACATTTAGGCACGAAAACCCATAATTTCCAAGTGAGTCACTGGAACAGAGCAGTTTTAAAGGAACCACCATGAAGTTTGCAGCAAAAAACAGCCAAAAAATGAGCTAAGGGTGAGGCATTTTGTGTTCCTAACACAGTCAAGAACTTCAGTTCAGTCAGCTCGTGTGCATGTTGTGTTCGTGTGGGAGACTGTAAAACATGGTGGGGTTTTATGGATTGAATAAAACAGGAACCCTTACATGGGCTACTACACATGGACTCTAAATCTCTTATCTCGTAACTATATTTCCTTCAAATATATTTCTTTTTTAAAGCACATGGTTACAGACTGGCCTTCTCAAAATACACATTACTAGTTTGCATAAATTTAAGGAAAAGATTTATTTATAATGTTTTCATTTTGGGTCACTAACTGAATGTGAATAAGTGTGGCAATTCTTCATTTTTGTATTTTTTTTTGTATCAGAACTGTACATCTCCTTAAAACAAATTATCTAATTACTCCAATGAAGATTTATACCACAATCTATAATAAATAAATAATAAATAAAGCCCATTGCCATGTTTTAGCTTGCAGCTTAGACTTGGTAGCTTTACCTTGCCTTTTAGGTTCTCTAATCTCTACGTCAGGACAAGATTTCTCAGCGTGCTTGGAATTGCCAACCGGTATGTGACCAGATCCAAATCTCACTGAAATGAGTGAGAGCACTTTCAGTAAATTCGATGTGCTGGGGAAGAGGCCCTTTCAGCAAGCATATAACACTCAAGCTATTTAATCTTTTGTGTCTTTATAGAGGTAAAGGCATGATGAGTAGCAAGGAGTAACTGAGTAACTCAGCCTCATATTGGTACCAGCTACATGAATGCCTTCAGAAAGCCACAGTCTAAGTGCCTGCCCGCCAAAAAGAGCAGGGGCTGTGGGAAGTGCTGCAAAGCCTCTAATGAAAGATGTTAATGGCATCATCCACCTCTTGACTGCTAATGGAAGCTCAAGTCTACCCTTATGGTGGTTAGGCCGATTGCTGTTTTTTGAAGCATTTCAAGTGAGCAGAGTTAAAGAAGACCTTTGAAAGGTCCAAATCAGAGCCTAACCACCACCAGATAACTGTAACAATAATACATCTTACGGTCACCAGAAAGGGTAGCGTGCCTCTTTTCCTCTTCTCTCTTGCTCCTGCCATCTATGGCACCAAGTGTGGCTTTGCAAGGGGCCAAATCAGACTGTTGACCAACCCCAAAAATCCACTGTTTTTTCCGGGATTAGTCCTCTACTAGTTTACTGAGCTGGTTTAGCTCACAGAGGATTTGTACAGATGCTCACAAAAACCAGACAGGACTGTGTGGTTGCATGCATGAACCTGTGGAGCATATCAGTTTGCCTTCAGAGATATGAGAAAAGGCTCATGCTTGAAGGCTTCTCTTTTTCCAGCTGTATTGATTAGTTTGAGAAAAGGCAATCCCTCTCCCCACAAACTTGCTTGCTTTATCCTTAGACCATCACAACTCCAATATTACTGCTCAGTAATGCATACAGTGATCCCTTCAGTCATTAAAGGAAATCCCCAGGAGCCACCCTGGATGGAATAACCTCTGTGAAGCCCTTTGGAAAGGCTAGTTATTATGTGGAGTGGACAATAAAGGGAAATGAGGTTTACGTTTGCTTATCCAAGAGGCCAGAGAGAGTTCATAGATTATTCTTTGCACAGATAAGCTAGACCTAATGTAAACATTCCTGACTGGAAAGTATCTGCTGTTTGTTTTCCTAACTTTAACCATGTGGCTAGCAAAAGCAGAATAAATGAAATAAAAGACAGGCATTTTAATAATAAAGAACCCAGGCTTCTTTGAAAACTCATGTTACTGCTCCCTGAAAAAAAAAAGTTGAAATTGTCTTTTCTACTCAGTGCATGAAACACATATTGGTGTGGCTGCAAACCTTTCTTGTAAGTGAAAACTGGTGAGATCTCAAATCTATCCCAGCAGATATTCTTCATTACACTAGAGCAAAGCAACCTGCTCATTTTAGTTAAAGCATCCCTCCTATGTCATTTCTGTGTGTAATACTGAGGTTGTACTAGGTTTTCTGTGAAAGTAATGGATATTTGTCCAAGGGGGAGCTTGAGGATCAGAGGGGAAGATTCTAATGTTTTGCAATTCTGCTACAGAAAATTCCAAAATCCTTGGTAAATACGAATTAGCATAACATGGCTCTTAAAAATCTCACCCACTACCCATCTGTATCTTTAGGTTCATAAATATTTGAGGAAAAAACCCTCTGTCTTCTCTGCCAAAGCTGTTTACAGAGTATTTCAAAACAACTTGTGATTAATTTGTTTGCTCTTCACTGTCTTTTTCAAATCTGACTAAACTTAACAATTTGAATCACCAAAGTCTCAACTCTCCATAGTCAGTTGTCCAACTCCGCCTGGGTATTTCAGAGCTAACAAAAGTGTAGTTGTTTGCAATTAATCCTCTCTGATAAATCTTTCCACTAAAAAGAACTTTGATTTCTATTTTTTCATCCAAAAACTGCAGCATGTTGTAGAAGAGTTGAAAACACGGGGCTGGATGAGGCAAAGAAGGACTGGCATCAGAATGAAAATAGAAGACCTGGCTCTTGGAGCTGGTCTGATGCCACTATGTAGTGATGTTTGTGGTAGCTGCTGTTCCTATGGCAACGGGGCAGCATGATTTACTGCAATAACAGAGAAAGCAAATGCAAAGCTTTTGTTTAACTTTGATGCCATGAGCTATTTGTTGATATTGGGAAGGAGGGAGAAGTCCTTTGGCTTCCAGTTAAGCACATTACTAACGTGTTGTAACTATAAAGAGAAGTCAATAAAGAGGATCAGCGGTGTTCAGATCTCACCTCTGTGCTCACAGAGCTTGCACACACATGCAGACACGGCACTCAACTTCCCTGTGGTGCAGAGCCCATCCATCACTCGGCTCAGGACAGCGGCTCAGCCGAGGTCACCGGGCAGAGTCAGTGGCAGTTGCTGGCTCAGGCTTCACGCTGGGCTGGGTCTCCAGGTTTTAGGTTAGAACAGTTACCAGAATAGGGTGGCCGGAGACTTAGTTTGCTTCTGCAGTATGTCAGCAGGGGTGGGTATGGCACCAGCAGAGCAAAAGAGGTGGGTTTATTTGAGCCCATGATGTCTGGAGGGACCTGCTGAAATGTGATAATGATGTGACTGAGGTGGGGAGAAGTGCTACAGTTTGGAAGAGAAAGGAGATCCACCCTTCTAGTGGGGTACCCCAAGGATCAGAGGGCTAAGTTGGAGCTTGTGTTGGTAAACAAAAACAGCTTTTGGTCATTGTGGTTGAGATCTGGTCCTCTGTGCTGGGTTAGGATGAAGGTTTGGGACAAAGGGGCAAAAGGGCGTGTTTGCTACCTATTCCTAGAAGATACACAGGGAAAAAGTAGAGGATGTTAAGTAATTGTTCTGGATTTGAAAGATCACTAAGACTGTAATGAAGACTGGAGTTAACACAGAGAGAAAAGAATAGGATCCGGGAGAGTGTGAGACTTCACGTTTGGTTTTATTGTTGAACCATGCAACATCCTGGAACTGAATGAAGGCTGGTTTCAGACATGGGAGCCATATTTTGTTTAGTTGTGAAGTAGGTGTGTCTGATAAGAATTAGCATACTGCATACTGGGACTGGGCAGCTTGACTGCGCCATCACCCCATTTCATCTGAATTTTTCCTTTCTGTCTATCCCTTGTGGATGTGCTAAGCCATCATCACAAAGGAGTGAGATCTGACAGGACAATCCCAATGGGGAACTGATGTCCACTGGTGTAATAGTGCCTGTGCCACTGGCTGCCTGTCTGTGTAGGGGCCACTCAGCACCAGAAACAGGCCATGACCAACCAACTCATTTCCAGCAGTGCCTCCTCCCTTGAAACTTTCACTTTTCTTGTTTTGTGATAGTCATCCATCTGGGAAAGACAATCCTGAGCCCTTCTTGCTGTGGCCATTCCTGGTTTGAGTGCCAGGAGTGGGGAGGTTCTGGTGAGGCAGTGGCCACCTTTACTCCCCCAGTGTTTTAAATTCATCCCTCTTTGTTTGCTGCTGAGCAATCTCAAGAATTGCTCATAATTAGCACATAATTTTCCCAAGCAAGGTGGCCCCATGACATCACCCCGATCCTTGCCCATCTTAGGGACAGCTCCTGACCCTGCCATGCAGGTCCACAGTTAAGTGTAGGTACTGCTGCTCTGAAGCAGTCTTAGTAGGATCCAAGTCAACCTTTACTGACTCTCGTGAAATATATCTGATGTCTTTAACTTTTTTTCCTGTGTAAATAACGTGTATATCAGAAATAAATAGCGTTGTTGAAATGACAGAAAGCTTAGGGAGAGTTATAGGGAAGAACTTACCTGTTTACCTTCCTTCTATCTTGCAATTCTAGAAGTGTGTTTATTCTCTTTTTAATCTGCACCAGTTCTTATTCCATAAGACCCTTTTGTGGTGTGTGCTGCTGGAGTGCATTTGTAAAATAAAATTAGCAAAGAGGACACAGATGTTGCTCTCCATTCTCTTTTTAGCCATACAAATTATAAACAATGTCCCTTTATATTAAGATACACTTTTCTGTCTCAGATTGGTTTTAGAGCTGATTCTTTCAGTATGTTTTCTGTTTAGAGCAGCCTGTTCTTATTTAAATGTCCCCACAACTGTACTCCATGTGAAAACAATGTTGCTTTCACATTCAGTGCACATATCTCAAATTCATACTTATATTTCTGAACCAATGCAAGGACAGAAGAGTTAATAACATCTTAGAGGGCCACAAAAAATGAACACCACATTTCTCACTAAAGTCTACACTGAGTCATCAAATGTACTTTCAGTTGTCTATGAAGAGGTAACAGGCAGCAGCCCCTAGAGCAAAAATGCCTTCATCCTTGTGACCTTGTTAGGTGTGCATTAATAGAGTCCTAGAGCTGATGGTGGTGGAGGTTGAGTTGCTTTTCACTAAAACTTTTCGGCAATGAATTCTCTCCTACTGGAATACGTGGCATTCAAAAGCCTTAGTTCAGATTTCATAGCACAGAGATTTTAAGCTTTTTTTTCTATCCAAGATCAAAAGCAATTATCTGCACTCCTGGTATTGTTTTCTTTTATAACCCAGATATGCAGGCTTTCTGACTTTTGTCAAATTTTCATTTGGTTTTCTCTGGTTGAGAACTGCAAATAAGATGTGTTTGAGTGCTTTCTCCTCCCCTCCCCCTTCAAAACCAATAACTAGTTCACATTGGGTTTAACTTGATACATGCTCCCACCAAACATATATTTTAAAGACAAACTGTGTTAAGATCACTGCTCACAGGTTCTGAGTAGACAGCAACATATAACAACACAAAAGTGCGTGTGGGGGGGGGAAAGGGGTGCTATAATTGTCCAAAACTGGAAGAAGTTTGTCATGAAACTGTGAACAGCTGCTGTTAAGACTCATTCTGAGCAGAAGAATGCACCTCCTGATGTTTCTGTTCATTCGAGACATTTCTGTGCCACATGGTGCCCATCACACTGAATGCTTTCCCTATGGGCTGTGCAGCTAATAAGACAGAGCAAGCTTTATGTTGAACAGTGAGATGTCTTTAGTCAGCATGTCATATGCAATAAAAAACTATGGACTTGAGTGGTGAAAATGAATTTAGGATACTACAGATTCCTGCTCAAATTTTCTCCAGCAGTGAGCATCATACAAAAAAATGAAATCGTCCTGCTTGATAGGTTTTGTTTGGTTGGTTGTTTTGTTTTGTTTTAATTTGGGGAACAGGATATTATTTGGGGCTTTGACATGTTATACAGTAGGACTTGAGCCAGATTTTTTAGATTTTTGGGGAGGATTAAATTGCAGTTTGTGTTTTTAGTGGTGACTTTTGCATTTATCTCAAAGTTAGAATTGAGAATGTTGCTGTTACTGTTGGACTCATCTGGAACTTTATTAAAATAGAAACTTGCAGGAGGTAGAAGATTAACCTGTAATAGATCTTAAAACTGGGAATCCAGTCTCATGTGTGATAAACTGAAGAGATTGATTGGAGATATGTCAGAGGTAAACAATGATCTCCTTGATGGACTGTGATGGATTTATCTGTGTTATCAACACTGAAGCTAATGCAACCAAAAAATCAGCAACCATGTATAATATTGGAGAAAGGTTTAGTTTTAGCTTTCCATTTCTAGGCATCATACTTCAGTTGTAAAATTGCAGAAAACACACTATGGAAGATCATAACCTGAGAGTACTTTCTGCGTCGTTATTTGAAGTATGAGACTATTTTCCCTGCACATTCTTCAATTTCTCTCCAAGTTTGGCAAGAAGAAGCATTTCCAGACCCAAAGCAGCCATTTTACAACCAACAGCTGCCTCTCCCTAGTCCAGCTGGCAAGCACCTTCCCTTCTGCCTTTCTCTTTTTTTAATGTTGATAGGTTTTGTCTCATTATATCTCCTGAAAACAATTAGACAGTCATCAAATGGCAGTCCTTCCAGTCTGTGTTGGGGCTGGACTCTGGTGAAAGGTCAAACCGTTTCCAATCGTCCTCTTTCACATACAGCCTTCCTTTAAAGCAGCCCTCAAAAAATAAGCCAAATGCAGGCAAGACATTTGCAGCTGGCTTATATGAAGGAGCATTCATTACACGTGTGTGAGGTAGCTTATACAGTTCTCTCCATGAGGAGAGAACAGGAGCTGGAAGAGGTCCAGTTGGTGCCTTGTGCATCTTGTCATGGCTAGGTCAAGTCCTTCCCCTTTGTCTTCATCCTGTCCCTCCTTTACTTTTACTTCATTTCAAACTCCAAGCCTTATGTTCTTCCAGCTTGCTGTCAAGCAAACCTCTCCCTTGCACTGCCAACCTTTGGATGAGATGTACTGTGCCTCAGTAGTGCCTACCCTTCTGCATCAGCTCTCAAGGAAGCTGAAACGACTGACTCCCATGCAAACGCCTATCCTGCAGCCACCTGGAGAAAGGAGAGAGAAGATATCAGCCACAGCACTCTGAAAGCAATGGATTCATAGACGAGGATGTGAAAACATTGGAATGGCACAGGGCTTGCAAACATTTCATCACCACACAGCAGGAGGTACTACGCTCCTTTGTAAAGATCAGACATTTGTTACTTGCTTAGAACAACGAATCAGCAACTGGGCTTTTTTAATTTTGCTGCTCAACCCAATGTCATGGCCGCTGGTTTTTTGCCCCTTATATTTTTCAGTATTGAGTTAGTAACTAAAAAGTATTCAGCGGTTTAAGATGCAAATGTGGGACCCAAGAAACATGTTCTGCGTCTGCCTCTGTGAAGATTTCCTTCAAGCTTTTTAAGGAGATAAGTGTTCAGGTCCTTTTTTAATGTTTTGTTTCAGCAGCTGGGATAAAACCTGCAGTCACATCCTGAGGCTTCAGCATTGACTTTGGCACAAAGAGAATTTTACTTTCTGTGTATCTAAACCACAGCTGAACATCTGGAAAACAGGGGACCTTTCATTCCTATTTTGTCTTTTAGATCATCAGCTATTCAAGGCATTTTCTTACAAACTACAAAATATAACAAAAGCCTGCCCCAGCTCAGCCACAAGGCAGGAGATTGTTATTAGTGCTGCTTCTGACAGCCTGGCAAAGAGAACACTTAACACTTAATGTAATGAAGAGGTGAGAACAGGTCGGTATTTTGACTTGCTGGGTGCTTTGTATACCCAGGCTGAAATTTTCAAAAAGTGTGGAAGAATTGTTCCCTAAATACTCATTCTGTTTATCAAGTGTATTGGAAGGATAAAAGCAAAATTTGATCTGTGTGTGTGGGCATACAGGCACGCACACAAACACGGATGTGCGTGCCTTGGAATCTGTTTGCAGTACCATAACGAAGCAAACTCCTGGAGCTGAGCTTTAGATCCTCAGGGGAAATACTGACTTTGCTGAGAAGAAACATTTCATTTTTAGTCTGACTAAGTGAAAAGGCTGATAGCAGTCCTACTGAAGAGCCTGCCTTTTGAATAAACACTGACTTGCTTATCCAAAAGGCAGTAAAATCACCTTTGGTTTGATGGATTCAGCTGCAGCATTGAGTAATGAGCTGAAAAATAACATCGCACAGACCTGTCAAGGCACCTCTGCATGATCAGACTCAGCATTACGTGAGCTGACAGCAGACTATGATGGGAAGTCACCCACTGACAAACTTTTTCATACCAAGTCAGCTCCTCGCTCGTATGATACAAGTTACAAATGTCTCCCTGAATCCTCTTTGAGAGCAGTTTATCTGTAAATCATTGGAAGCATTTTTTGAGCTTTTTCAGCTTTGATCTCCACATAATGACAGCTGGGACCTGGGCTATGAGGAAACTGCGGCCTACAGGGGTCCAGACATGCTCAGCCCAGCCCCTCCATCCTGGGTGGGAGATGCTGTTTGGAGTTCGGGAATGGTGCTGAGCTTACCGCTGCAGTATCACCCAGCCTCGGCTAAGGCCACTCTAACCACACCATGTGCGCAGTGGTGGTACTTCAAACAATACTTTACACTTATTTTTGACTTGCCCGCCTCTTCAGGATGGTAAATGTGGTAAATGGCTGCCTCTCTCTGCTGCCAAAAATGAAAAGCCCAGGAGTGGAACAGCATTTTCCCATCTTTTTGCACACCTAAATGAAATGCTGCTGTAACTCGCATGTATAGGTGATCCTCTTACTGCTGCCATGTTGCAGAACAGGGTTAACACAAGGCCTTCTCCTGGGCTCTGGGCAATGCTGGATCCTGCTGGCATGCACTTGTGCTAGAGCAGTCCAGTTTGGGGAGGGGCTGCCAGGGCACCAGAGACGGGAGTTGTGGTCATATTTGCACCAGCATCATGCAGCCGGGGACAGACATTGCTGGGCTGTGCCCAGGTGACCACCATCCCTGTCCCTGCTCTGCTTTTCTGGCTCACTGCCCCAGCCCACTTGCCCTCACCTGTCAAGGTGCAGTTTGGTGGGCACACTCTGCCACACCCTTTTTTAAAACACAAGAAGTTGTGAGCTTGCTGAGAAGGTGTGGGTGAAAAGCAATGCTGTGCTGCAGACATGACTGCAGTGTGAACCTGGGTGCCTGGCAGCACTCCCTGGCATGTGTCCTGCCCCAGAGGAGCAAAGCAAAGAGGGAGCTGGAGAAAGGTTTGTGTGTCTGCAAAGTGATTCACTTTTTCAACTGCAGAAAAAGACATAAAGACAAGGAAGTTGACCCCATAAATATTGCTTCTACCTTGTCTAGGTCTTTAAGTTATCAAGACTACAACAACATTATCAATAAATGCACCTGTATTTCCCTGCATAGACATTTTATAAAACCATTTTTCTTTGTGTGAGTTTCCTCCCTACAGAACAAGAAACTTAATTCAAAACAGATACAGGAATAATGGGATACAGTCTCTGCAGAGACGCCAAGGTGACCCTTTATATAATCTTCAAAACCGCAGAAAATTAGACATTTCTTTTGCCTTGTGAGGACTGAAGCCCTGAAGACCTGGTCCCTAATATGGATGACACACTTGAGAAGTGTGAACATGACTTAAATTGATCATAGGAATTCCACATTAGGCTGTGCTGGAACAGTTTGCTGTCATGCTTCATTTTAGGGCTCTGTGCACAGGTAGTTTATAGAAGCTTATCTGATTAATATTGTCTGTTATAAACGTGTGGGGATATGTTAAGTGTGTTACACATATTATAGATAGTATTATAGATAGATGCAAGTCATCGCTGTAGGTAACCTCTTAGACTGTTAGTCTTTGGAAAAAAACACCAGTAGCATCTCATTAAAAGTGAGCATACCACGAAGGATGACCCAGTTTGCCCTAGGATGGGGATGCTCTCGTCACAGATGTTTCAGATAAACTATATCTGTCAACATGTTTCAACATTTGCTCAACAGTTGTCCTATTAGAGCTCACATAAACCTTTTGTGCTTACCTATTTGCTTTTGGTGGGTAAAATAACTTTCACTTGGCTTTATTGACTGCAGTGTCCTGGAATGTCTATGTACGGGCTCCCACGTTCCAGAGACGCCACGCAGAGTTAGTCTGCAGGGCTGTGTATATGTAGCAAAGGTCAGCCTGGGGCAGAATCCTCCTGCCACCTCTGGACAAGGTGAAGCAGGTGCCAGAAGGAGCTTGTCCCCAGCAGCAGAGCTCTCTGCAGGCAGTGGTGAAGCTGGCAAAACAGCACCACCATGACTGTCCTCTGTCCAACTTCCAGACACAGCTTATGCACAGGCTTTTTAATCCTGACTAAGGAGCAGCTCCTGGACACTCTTCTCATGAGAAACTCTGCCTCTCTCCAGTCCACTGCTTGTCTGAAGTTTTGGGTTCGCTCTTGTTTAATCCCAGTCTGGCCCCAGTACCCTGGGTTGCATCTCCCCAGCAGTCAGTGTGCTATATGATGGGGGAGCCATAGGTTCAAAGTCCCCAGGCAGTCTAGAGTTTATGTCACCTGCTTCCTGGGCATGTTTTGTAACCCGTGCTGTGAAAGATGCCTGTCTTCACGCCCTTATAGGGACTGTATGAAATGAAAAGTCTCAGCCTCATCAACAAATCTGAACCCAAGGAAAGGTGAGATTCCAGAGACACTCCTCTCCTCAGCAGTGCTGGTGGCCTGAAACCCTGCTCAATGTGCCAACTCTCATTTGGAGTTGCTGAGCTTTAGCATATCCCTCTCATGTATAGGGAAGAGACATGAATATACATCCGTAACTGGGGTGACTATGTCAGCTCTAGATATCATTTGAATGCTTAAAGCTTTAGAGCTGCCACAGGCATTTACCTTGAATGACTTTTAAATGAGGTATGTGAAGAGAACTATCCCCAATACCAGCTCCTTCCCCATCAGCCTGTACATTGTAATACCTCATTGTTACAAAACTTGAGAGCATTGTTAGACAAATCCTGCTATGTAGCATGATATTCTGGATATGCTAGTATATTTGAAAGGAATCAGTTGTTTTTTCTGTCTATCTAATATACAATAAAACCCCTCCTATTTTTTTAATTTATTTTTTAGCTATTTGTTATCAAAACCTGCAAGCCATCACAGTTGTTAGGGAATCTGTGGCATATTCAAATCTTGAAAAACAAATGTTTTGTAAATACCATATATATCCCAGATGTGGGCTGAGAGAAAGGGTAGAGTCAGGACCAAATTTAAATTGTGCAGCCTTCTCCCTGGGAAATACCTGCCAGGGACTCACACATGTGTGTAGTAAGGTACGTCTTGCTCACATACCCTTGTCTGTCAAAGTTGCAGCAGCTTGGCATGAGAAGATGTCATCTCTCCAGGCATTTTGGGATTCATAGATTAACAACCACACCTTGAAGTATCACCCTCTCATGAGCCAGGCCGGCAGTCAGGATCCTGGAGCATGCTTTCATGTGTGGTCAGTATGCAACTCTGATTTATGAGCAAGTGCTGCACTTTGTACTGATCACAGATGCCTGTCTGCTTTTGACAGCACGATCTCATTGCTGTTTAAATGAAAGATGACTGTTATGCTATACTGCTGGTAACCAGGCAAACTATGGTAGAATGTGGAGCAATCCAGAGCCAGGAGTTATTCTCCATTGCAAAATCCTCTCTGGGTGGCTTGTGGGACGCTATCGTCTACCACAGGTGCAATTCCAACATCCTACTGAGGCAGGAGCCAGGACTGACGTCTCTCTGGGCAGCAGTGTGCAAAGCAAACAGCAGCAGCAGCCTGGCAGCCTTTCCTGAACGAACACAAGGAGGCAGGTTGTAGAGTTGTTTTTTAATAAAGAGATAGTGAGAGACCTGAGACAGGAAAGCCAAGTTTTGCAAAACAGTACAGAGTGTTCTAAAAAGCAGTAAACATCATTAAAATGATTTAATGATTTTTTATATGTACATGCTACCTTTCTTCTGGCCAGACTGTAACTGTGTATCTCCTGTGTTCCTACAAAAAACTGGGCAGCACTTTGTTTTTTGCATCCATTCTTCTCATGCTTTTCTCTCTTGGTTTCTAGCCAGCATGCACCTTCTTCCCTTTCCTCTAAAGAATTCTCCATAACAGCTTTTTTCTACAGCAACTAGCATAGAAGTAAGAAGTGGTCTCAGAGTGGAAAAATGATCTCTCACAGAATGTTCCAGCTCTAGTGAAGCTATAAACAGTTATCCTGCTAAAGATGTTCCCAAAGACTTGCTCAGCATGATAACACAAGAGCCAAGAGTGAGGTAATCCACTAATTACCTTACCAACACAACAGCTGAGCCAAAAGCAGAATGCAAAGCAAAACACTTAAAATTAAAACTGTTTATTGAACTTCAGAGCGCTCTGATCAGGACATGAAGATGCGCCTGCCCATTGCCTCATTCTACCTTCATCATGACGGTCCTCTTCTCATCGGGGAGGCAGGATCACTAAAGGCCCAGGAGAGCTACCTCAGCACCAGGAAGGGGAAGAAGAAGCTCATTCAACTCCCACCCCCATGTAAGTATAAGTCTTTGGGGACTAAGCACTGATAGCCTTGGCAGTGCAGGAAAATGGTACCTGGATGGTGCCTTAGGATTGTGCCTAATGTTGTGCCTTTGCAGGGTATCTTTTGATTTTCCTCTTCCTCATGTTTCTACAATTGTGTTGGAGAGAGTCACCATTTCGTAGTGGGTTTGGGTGGGCCTCGCAATGAGCAGGAGGATTATCCCATGCTCTTGTGTCTAGAGTTCATGTCCTCCTGAGGTGAAGATTGCCATCCTCTGCGTTTGTTGGCCTGGGATTGGACCTCATCCCTCTGCTGCTCAACAGGCATTTGGGACATTGACCCCATAGGTGGCAAGCACAGGTTAGAGGCTGCAGATTTCCACCCACACCCCATGGTACCCAGAGTGCCCATTGACAGATGGGGGGAAGCTGGGGTATGCTCCAGTCTCCTTTGGAATCTTTGGAATCTGGGAGGTTTTGGGACTGACCAAATGGGCAAGAGGACACCAGTGATGGTGCTTTAGGACCAGGGGCTCACCTGGGTCACAGGACAGTCCTTAATCCCTTCAGGCTTGCACCCAGCTCCAGAGGCTGTTTCTCCATTCTCCATTTTCTCCTCCTTCATGAGCCATTTTGTGAATTTTCTCCAAGTTCCTTAGAAAAGAAGAGTGAAACAAGAGCAGCCTCAGATGGCACCAGGTGACTGGAGGATGGACGTTCACACTGGTTTTGTATGTATCCCCAGTGAGTGTATACTTTTCTTTGCCTCTTTTAGTAGAAGACAGTTGAATCCTGCTGCTACTCCCTCTGCTCCAGTGCTGAGCAGCTCATGACTAGGGCTCTGCAGAACTGGACTAGCTTTGCTCAGGGCATCATCACTCAAAAATTCTCAGTTGCTGATGTGATGTTTCCAGGTATAATGTTACAATGCTGCTGTTCAAGTTCTAGCACTCAAATCCTCATCGACGTGGGAAGGGAAAAAAACCACCAATGATTTAACATATTTCTCTGTTTGTTTTAAAGATGTTTTCACAAATGCAGTGTGGGAGTTATTTTGCTCAGAGTGAGTGGGTGCTGGAAAATGGTGCCAACAGCTGAATTTTGAAAGATATCTGAGAAAGACCAAAAGGATCACTGGGCAAGCCAGCAAAGAGGAGCCAACAGTCATGGAAGTGTGAGTGGGAGAGAGCCTGGCTGCATCTTGGCTATTCTGGCTGAAGGCAATGCAGAATTTTGGATGTGCTATGGAGGGAAACAGGATTTGGGTACGGCATGACTGTTCGGAGCACAGGAAAAGGAAGATTCAATGAAGCCAAAATTCAGGCCTGAGTGCACATTTTAGAATAAGAGGGAGAAAGCAGAGACAGAAGGGAACTAGAGAGGGGAGGCTGCTTGCCTTTTCTTGGTGGGTAAACAGCAGTATGAAATCTTCCTTATGCGTTACACCTACCTATGTACCTACCTACCACCTACCTCTGGATTAGCTACATGAAGGTATCCATGGCAGTCTGATTCTCAATTCACACCAAGCCTCGGAGCAACATGGATGCTCAGCTGTCACAAAGTGACCTTGGGAAATCTCATCCAATGTGTGGGGCAAAAAAACCCCAAACCCTTTGACTGCACCGTCAATGGATGTGCAATGCTTGCTGACACCAGGCTGAGACTTAAGCTGAATTTGACTCAGGAGATCATCTCCTCCTATATGACTTTATAGCTTTCAGAAGCAACCATCTACCCAGACAAGGGTGGTGGTAAGATAGAATGGGGAAGATCACTGGACAAATCATCCAGTTGCAGGAATTGATCAGTATGACACACTGCAGATAGAAACATCTCTGAAACGTGCTCTTTTCAGATGAATCAGAAGAAAATCCAAAACAAAACAAGATAGCAGAGACAAAGCTGAGATTTAATTTTTTGACTATTTAGAATGCAGCAATATGCAGTGGTTCTCACAGCCTTGTGTAGGCATTGAACAGAAATGCATACAGTTACCCCATAGTTTATCATATACAAGGCAGATGCTCAAGGATGTGAAGAGTGGGATTTGCAAATGCTTTTGAAAGTTACAGAGCAGAGCTACCCCTGTTTCAGAGGGACACATGCCCTTGTGTAACACAAGTGTTTTTGAGAATCCTGTCCTAAGAGATTTCAGCAGAGAAATGCATAAATTACATGAAGGGTTGGGTTTAGCCTTCCCCAGCTCTCCTCATTCCCATTTAGAGCCTTACCCATTATGGTTCTTAACAGGTCTTACCTATGCAGCATGAGTCACAGCCTTCTTGAAGATCACTAAAAATCTGTAGAGGTTGGCAGGACCTTAGAAAAAGCAAAAGAATAACTAAAGTTTGCAAAATTCTCACAAGTCCTCAGGCTGTCCAAGGGCTCACACCAGGACAGCTGTGCCTGCACAGCACTTTCTATTTTCAAAACACTGAAGACCTGGTAGAAATCCAATCCATGTGAATGGAGGACGTTTTATGAGGAGTATTGCACTGAAAAAATGGTATGGAGGTGATGCAACTTTGCAATTGGACCTTGCTGGAAAGTTGTGTCACATCACTGCTGGCATCTCATCAGCTCTGATGCGGGAGCAAGACTTCTTCACCACAGTCTCCGCCCTTCCCTTCACCACATAAATAGCCTTTTCCCAAGCACTGCTCAGCCTGTGAAAGGCAGCTGCAGTGAAAGCACAGCATGTTCACCTGTTTTGTCTCTTCGTTGGGTGACAAGCATGCGGGAGGGTGTCACATGCCCACTAAGCTGGGACCCTGCTGGGATGGACCAAGGCAAACAGCCTGTGTCATCCACCAGCACTGAGGGCTGCAGAGGCAAGGATGAGACTGTTCCTACAGAGCGGTCCCAACCTGCATCCTGAGCCCAGTGCTAATGTATGGCCCCTCCATGCACAGGCAATTTCAGCATTTCAGCCTTCTCACCATTCCCAATAAGCCTTGCCTTGGAGGCTGGTAGCCCACTCTGGTAACACAGACACAGACTATAGCCATTAGCTGGCCTGAATGTCCAGATCCTTCCCTAGTCTGCTTAACGGACATAGTGGTAGATGGAGACACACTCTGGCTCCAGAGAGGAGAACCTTGCTCATTTGTAAAGCAGTTAAGGTACTTCTTCTCCTGGAATAAGGGATCTGCATGTGGGGGTAGTCAGCTCTGCACAGGGACCAGCCTTCCCTACCAAGAGGGGAAATTCATTCTTTAACATAGAAATGGCCCCCAATGAGCAGCAATGTGTATGACCAAAATCAAAACTGAGTGTGTTCTCTTGCTGATGCTTACAGTTTTCGTGGAATTACAGCCTTGCTCAGATGAACCCTCTGTGCTTGAGTTGTCTTGTAGAATTTCATCATAGTGGCAGAAACAAATAGGCTGATTTTTGGCACTGAGCACTGACCCCTTTCAAGCAGCATGAATTTGTGAGAGGAGATTTCAGAGGCTGCCGAGCTATTCAAGGACTGGCACAGAGGGAAGCTCATAACATCCTTTCCTCAAAATTTCAGTACTTCCTTCATCTGTGCTGCTGCTCTATTCCTCCAGGAAGTTTACACAAAGGGCACAGTTCAGTTTTCACCTCAGGACTATCAAAAGGGGAAGAGCCAAAATCAAGTGCCTGCAGCAAATTTTGGATATGCTGTTAGCCCAACTGACCATGCATCCAGCATCCTGCAGAGGAGATTTTGCAGACACATAAGGAAATAAAAGGGAATGGATTAAAGCTTACAGTGTGAGTGAACACGATTCAAAGTCTGAGCAAATTAAGTATTCAGAAGCTACAAGAGGAAATGTTCCTTATGCTGTTCTGCTCCTTCCTGCCTGCTGATCGTGTTCATTTGAGGCTGGCTCAGTAAATGTAAGCTATGAAGAATCAGTCCAGTGTTGCCTGAAGTGTCATGCTGACACTTAACTGCCATTTCTGATTGTAATTTCACTTCTCTCTAACCAGAAAGTCATCATTAATCTGCCTCTGGCCTCTCCCTGTCCTAGTCCCACACCCTCTTCTCTACTAGGCTGTCAGGAGCAAGCAAACATAGGATGGGTGGTTGGGAAGCAGCAACTTATAAAATAAAGGTATGAAAATGCTGTTGTGTAACATTTAATCTTTTTTATTTTCTCTATAATTGGAGCCTAAATGATGCTGGGTTTTGCTTAGGGAGGTAGTTAAAACATTCATAGGTTTTAACAAACACAACATCCAGCTGGAAGGGCCCAGCTCTTCTAAGCAAGGAAGGTTTGGTGTCAGTATTTGTTGAATCATCATTAGGAACTTCTTTGCAATACATTAAACGAGGCAGTATCAATGCTACACTGATATTTCAGCATCAGAAAGAAGAAATAGGGAAGCGTCATTAAATCATATGGTCTGGTAGAGGAGAGTTGGCTGAATTTTGGGCTCTGTGGAGTTTAGCGTTCATTGTCTATGGCAGTGTAAGGTCTCACTCTGGTCACACAACCCTATGTTGGATGAGAAGCTGCTACCTAATGCAATCCAATACTTTAAAAATGCATGTTGTGTATCTTGAGCTGCCTCCTTGACATGAAAGCTTCAGAAACACAAAACTGCAAGGGACTGCTGCGTCAGTGAGCCTGGCTCCTTTCTACAGCCAAAATATCAAGTACCCGCCTCCCACATCATGAGATGAGGATGTCCTAGGGCACTGCAAAGGGTTTTAAAAGCAAAGGAATCCTAGACCTCAGCAACTGGAATGGGAGCCTTGATATCAAGATTGGAAATTAACAACCATACAGTAGAGGATTGAGGTGGCATCCTATATGTCATGGAATCACAGAATATTTTGAGTTGGAATGGACCATAAGGATCAACTCCTGGCCTGTCACAGGACAGCCCCAAAAATCACACCATGTGCCTGACAGTACTCTGTCAGGCTTGGTGCCATGACTTCTTCCCAGGGGATCCTTTCCCAGTGCCTGACTACCCTCTGGGTGAAGAACCTTGTCCTAAAATCCAGTCTAAACCTCCCCTGACACAATGTCATAAGCCTGTTTGTGTCCTTATCCATAATCTCACTCTGGTATTTGTACAGGCACACACTGCTGCATGCTGGGAGTGCCTTCTGCCAAGCAAGACTGTAATATTCTTTAGTGTAAAAGAAACTGTTTAACTGGTGTAAAGAAATTCAAAGTGTTTGAATTTGGCATACTTCTGATATATTGGTGTAGCTACATATATTTGTCATGCAGCTGCTTCTTAAGGAAGTAAAACAAATACGTGCTCATCTACCACAGCCTCTGTGTTTACCCAGCACTGAATCCAACAGCACAGCCAGACACTCACTCTGCTGTGATATTTCCTTTCTGAATAGATGTCAGAGGAAGGCCACGCTGAAGCTACTCTGTGATGTAAGCCATGACATGTGCTGGAGTCCTGGTCTGCAGCGTCTGAGCCTGACCACAGTATATGTCTGCACTGCAGCCTGAAAACAGGTTTCCTTTGCTGAAAATAAATGGGGAGAGAAGGGGGATTCTCCCCTTGATATGATTTCATGATAAAATCAGAGCAGGGACATAGGTCTAGGAGTTTCAAAGCATGCTTGTCTTCAAATTTAGTTTCAATTACTGTAGAAAAGTGTGCCTGCACAAACTATTTGAGACTGGCACCTGCACTGTGCTTGCACCCAGGGGACTAAACATATTCTCATCCACCAGCTATGAGCGCTGCCAGGCTGCAAAATGGGCCAGGTCTCATCCCCTTCTTCTCACCCACAGGAGAAGCTGTGCTGTCTAATAGCTTAGGAAATCTGATTTTTTCCACTTCTGGCATAACTCCTATCATCTTTGGTGAGCTATCTAGGTGCTCCAGAACTCATTCTCTCACTTCAGAAAATAGCATTATGATAGCTACCTTGTACATGGGGAGAGAGCAGTAAAGCTGGAGCTTCTGCCAGAACACAGACTTGTGCTCAGAATACTGCTTGATACATTCATAAGTAGGATTTTAGGACACATTCCTGTGAGAAACTCAAATCAGCACATCCAGTTCTGTAGTCCCCAGTTGTGACTATGAAAACTGTGAATCTTCATCTTGCAAAAAGAGTACAGCTAAAGGGAAGAGCTGTTTGATTAAACAACCCCTGTCTCAAGCACCAAATATATCACACGTGCAAACAGACCCTAAGTACAGACCTCGGGAGCCAGTTGCCCAGATGCCTTTGAGGATCTGGGCCTAAGGGCTCATTCCAACCAGCTGAAGTCAATGGACTATCCCTATATTTAAGTTTTTTCTGGATGACAGCCAAAGGTTCAGCATCTTGCAGAACTGGCTCTCATGATGCTGCATTCCTTAGTAGCTGGGAAAGAGAGCAAAGCAACATATAGCAGAAAGTGTCCATCCATATTAGTGGCTATAAGTAACCACTTTTAAAGGCCTAATCTATGTAAAAAAGTTTTTGCTCCACCATTAGCAACTTCCCAGCAAAGGCAGGAATTTCCCACGGCTGACATGCCCTGAGCAAACAGAGGAGCTGAAACAAAGAGCTGGATAATTAGCTGGGAGGGCAGGCGTTCCTGCTCTGCGCAGGGCAACCACTTTGTGCAGCTGCGATGGGGCTTCATGGAGTGACCTGGAAAACAGACCTGACTTTAGAAGTGCAGAGGGTGAGGGTTTTAGTCGTGCTTTTTTAATTTTAAACAGTGATGCCTGTGGCTTTACAGCTTCATGCAAAGGCAGGCAGACAAACTGAAGTATGAAAGGAGCCTTATTAAAACACGCCATACATTATGTATGAACTTGAACTCTTCCTGACCTCTGTAGTCCTGGATCCGCCCCAATTCATAAACATCTTGGGCCAAATTTTGTGGTGCTGCAGTAAGTAATTTGAATAAAATCACAAGCTCTTATTTTCAAGACAGTATCCCCAGTTAAGAAAACTCAGGATGCCATTTATTAAGAAGAAGTCTAACTCAGAATGGTACCTGAATAATGTATCTAGATGTTAACAGTTGTCTGTAGCTACAACCCCACTGTAAACCAAAGCACAGCCCCCTCCCAAGCAAGCTGCTAATATTTTTTTATAGCCACTCACTAGAAAAATATATTTAGAATAGCAAATGTATAATTGCAGTTAGAGCTAGTTGAAATATTCAGCACAAATATGTGAGCTGGTACACCAAGCTCTTCACTGGACCACAGATTCTTTAACCTGATTTTGATTGTTGCAAAGGCTCAAATTCTCATATTTAGCACTGGGGGGGGGAGGGGTAGTTGTTTGTTTGTTTTGGTTTTAGTTTTTTGTTGGTTGGTTTTTGTTTTTTTCTGAACCTTTGCATGAACTGACAGAGCCACGAGATTGTTCACTGGCTCACCAGCTCAGCCTTTTACTTGTCCTGACATACACCAGGTCACCCAGTTCCAAAATTGTTGCTTTTCTTCCCTGATTCTCAGTCTCACATGTTTCATAAGTCTGAAATATTGTATTAAATATTATGGTTTCAGTGCAAAGTATCTTCATTAATATGCAAATAGAAATTTGACAGAAGGGAGGTAGCTGGCTTCTCCTCGGAGCTGCTCCGAGCCTTTCTAAGCTGCTGGTCCCAAATTCCTGGACATTCCTTCTGCAGGCAAGTGAGTGGCTGTGAGCACACTAAATGCACAATCTGCCTTTCCTCTATCAGCACTGTGTTGTGGACTCTTTGAGGAGTCTCTTCAGCCATAAAGACTTCTCTGCAGGGCAAATTTTTGCTGAACAGGGGCCTCAGAAAGTTAAAAGACAGCAGACTGGTATGGATTTCAGAGGTGGTCTGCAAAACCTTCCCAGTGAGTCCCAAGCCAGTCAGCAAAGCCATGTCATCAGTGCAGGAAGAGTTTCTGACCCAGGCCTCATTTGCCAAAACAGAGGCCATGACTACAGAAGTGAAAAAGAGAACTGACCTGTGTTATCTGGAGACAGTGAGAGGAAGCCTTCAAGAGAATTCTGAAAACTCCATTACATTGGAGGCACCTTTCACACAGAAACATTTTGAATGTAAATTAAGGCTCTTTGGCAAGTTCTAAACTTCTGAGATATTGATTCCTTAATTTTTTTTAGCAAATTAATAACATTTCAGTGCTGAAGCGTAAAAGGTAATTTTTGAGTTTGTGTGTTACGAAGTGGAGCCTGCAAAAACAAAAAATAAAGTGTCTCTGGAAATAACTATCACAACTGTGATAATTGCTGGCAGTGGCTGTAATTCCCAGTAGCTGGCTGTACTCATCTTTACATGAAATTGATTTGATTTTGCATTTACTTTTCGACCAGGGCTCAGGTGATTTGAATCCAGGTTCAAATTAAGTATGGTTTCCCGGGGTAAGATGAAGCAATGTATCAAATGCCTAAGGGAAAAGAACAGAAGGGAATTGGAAAGAGCTTTGTTCAAATTTTTAATTATTTTACCTCATTCGCAGTCTGAGTGGTGAAAGGATATGTTTTTATTTGATCACATCAAACTCTCAGTGCGCTGCTTTTTTTGCTCTAGCTAGCACACTGCTTACACAGCACAGAGCTTTTTTTCCCCTGACATTCACAGATGTGAGCTCTGATCCCCACGCTTCAGAGCTAGAAGCTGAAACTAAAAAAATAAATCTCCAAGTGCTCAGTTCTTTGCCTGCAGATCCAGGTCCTGAAACACCATGGCGGCTTTTAGCCTCTACTTCAATATCACTGAAGGCTTGCTTAGAAGTGCTTGCCCAGCAGAAAGCACTTTTCAAGGACCTCCCAGCTGCTGAGCTTCTGCTGAGAAAAACACCTAAGTTTTGCTTACACATTTCCGATGAATAATTTGGCTCTGTGTAATGCCCACGGACATGTCAGGTTTCTCTTTTGGGGGGGTTTCCTTCCAACCTTGATGGCCGTGCTGAGCAACCTGGATTGCTCATTGGCCTTCCAGCTTCATGGAAATCAACAAAGGCTCGTGGTGAGGGCTGTCCTCACCCTGCCTCTGCCTTCACAGGGGAGCCCCGTGGCAGGACATGGCTTGTCCTCATGTCTCCACTGGGGTGAAGTTCTTCTGAGAACTGCCCTCGTTTGGCAGTTTTGGAAATTACCTTTAGGAGGTAAAACACAAGCAAGGACACAGAGCTCAGCTCTAAGCAGGTGAGAATCGGACACCACCCCAAAGAGTGGGTGTTTTTGCATCCACCCTCACTCCCTTACTTAGGAAAGCAGGCAGGCAAGCAGCTCCTCTGGTCTCTGCTCCCTGTAAGGAGAGCAATGCTGGAGGAGAGCGAGAAGGTCTCAAGGGGGGGGTCAAAGACTGACACCCCACCACAGGCATCCTCCACCCCTCTGCATCTGGCAGCAAAGATTGGGAACAGACTGCTTTCCAACACTGCCCGTGTCAAAGGGACATTTGAATGTGGCTTTTTATTTGCTGCTGGTAGAATTCCCTATTGACTTCACAGTAGCATCCATCTCTGGCTCAGGGAAGAGACATCTTTCACTCTAGCTAGCCTGAATCTCAGTGCCAACCTCCCTGAGCTTTGTCCATCCTTGCACAATGCAGGAGTGAATACAGAGCTAGGCAGAAGATAATACACTCAGGGACTCCAAGGGCAGAAAGAGTCCTAACCATCAGAACTATTTTTGGAGGGATCTTTTAGCTTTGTCCCCCTTACCCCTGTGAAGCTGGAGAACAGAGCCAAACACCGAGAGGAAGAAAAGAGGATAAAAGGATTTTTCTTCCTAAGGGGAGGAGGGACCATTATCAGAGTCACAGAAAGAAGATCAAAAAGAGCTGCACAAAGCAGAGAGGCAGGCTCTTTCAGTCCAGAGGAATGAATTGTGAGCCAGCAGAATACCTCAATAACAAATTTCTAATTAACATCTGTTAATTACATCCCACCAAACTAATATTGCATCAGCATGTTTTGTTAATGCATTAGAAATCTGAGCTATACTTTCAAATATTAGAGATCGGTGGTAAACTGGGTGAGGGAAAACTGAGCAGCTGTGACAGAGGGACTCAGTAGGTATCCCAAATGTGGTGGCAAAGTGATCTGAGCAAGGGGCAAGACCATCAGTGCCACCTTCCCTCCCCCAGGAGAGTGCTGATGAGAAGCTCTGTGCAAAATCTGCTTGGCTTGTAACTGCACGGTTCCTGTGTGCACAAGCAGCGAGTCCATGAGGATGTCAGCCTTGCAATCAGTATGGTTTTCATCAACAGGAACAAAGACATGTGAACAGCTACTGGCAAGCAGCCAGAACTTTCCCCCATCACATTTTTCACAGTCATTTTGAATATGACCTCAAGAAGACCTGTTTGTTTTGCCATAAAAGGCAAAGGGACTAATCCTAGGCAGTTTTGTGCTGATGCTTCTAGTTTTGCAGGCATAAAAGCTTCTGCCTGAAGGCATTAGTAGAAGAAAAGGAGTTAAGATTGGTTATGTCCTGGTTCTTCACAGGACGAGGAAAAAATTACGCATAGACCCAAGAAGAAGGTGTGGTACTTAACACATCAGCACTTGCTAATAAATTCAACCCAGACTTCGATATTAGAAATGTGTGTGTGTGTGAGCATGTCTGGTGACAAGGGAAGCACAGTGTAATTTATTAGTGGTGACTGGCACAACTGGCTGCTCTTTGCCACTGAAGAAAGTAAGAAATTACTCCAGTTACAGTTCTTGCCACTTGACATGTGCACCATGCTTGGGAACTCCTTCCCAGTCAAGAGGTATCCATTGTTTCTGAAACAATGATGCTTAATAGTTAATATGCACTACAGGACCAGTTAAATTCAGTAGACTAGGTCCACAGGCCTTGTCCTGCAGTCAAGAGGGACTGGTCCTCAAAGGACCTCAAAGCCTCTTAGCTTGCAAGTGAGGATCCACAACAATTCATTTTTTGCCAGCTCCATCCCTTAATTGCTGGATGTCTTCAAGAAACTTGTTTCACCTGAGCATGTGGTGTTTTTTTCCCTTTCCTGCCTTTTCCTCTGTTCAGAGTGCAAGTTCTTTTGAGTTTACATCTAACACAAGATGCATCTGTGGATTCCTAAGAGAGAAATAAGTAAAGCCTACAGTTCAGTGCCAAATGAGAAGTACCTCCCCAAAAGGGAAGTTGACAGCGATATTGCAAAACCCAATTTTGTAAAGATATCATAGACTACATCAGCAAAATATTTGCCTGCCCATGATGTTGGAGTAAACATCAGCTAATTATAGATTATCTACACAGTTGGATAAAGTATATTCTACTCTGTATTCACACATTTGTCTGACACGTGAGCTGCTCAAGTCAAAGATTTTCTGGGTTGGACTCATTTGAAAAACTATTCTTATGGTGTTGAGTGATGTTGGAAGGTGAGCACCAAGAAAGCAGAAGCAACCATGTAGAGAGTTGTTAACAAGCCCTTAATACTAGTAAGTACAAGTGGGGGATGCCACCATGCAAGGCTTGGTGTTGGAAAGCAAGCATACAGCAGTCCTGCATACTGTATTCACTGGCTAGGAAAAGTTAATCCTCATGATGGTATCTCCTCCTTCCAGTGCCAAGACCAAGGCACACTGGAGTTACTGGTTGCAGAATTTCCAGTAGACCTTGATGGAAGTTTGTTTCAACTGGCTCACTTCCCGTTTTGAAAGGTGTTCCTCTTGTTTGTTTTCATTAATTGCCACTAGGTTGGGCTAGTCCTGTTTATCCATCACAGGTAGTTTTTCTTTGCATGATCCATGCTGTTATTTCTTAAATTTCTCAAGAGATGCTTAATTTTCACCTGAACTGAATGACTACACTCACAAACTAGGTATTCAAATAGGTGAAAAGATAATACACTGACAAAACTGCAAATACTGTTGTTATGCTGAAAAGCTAACACACATTCTTTTAGCATCCTTTAAGAAATGTGTTTGTTTAGATAATAACTTAGCATAAAAATAACTCACATGGAATCAAGCTGGATGAATAATATTTTGCTTCTTTATTTTCTATTATAGCATATGCAATTGTAATTTTTGAGATCTTTGGAGTGATAAAGTTCCTGTATTACTCTATTTATCTTTATTTAACTTTGGAAGGAGAAATAGAATGATCTGATTAAAACTGAGTCAGTTGCACTGACCTTGACTGGAGCGAAACAGAGGACTACAGTCATAGCACTTTTCTATAAGGAATCAAAGCAGTTTAATACAAATTATGTCAATCAATTATTTATGAAAAACAGGCCAACAGTACCAGTGTGATATTTCGGAATTTCCAAAGGTGACAGATAAGTGTAACTGCACAAATATAGCTTATAGTATGGATGAGACGTCCAGCTTCAGGCCATACACACTCAGGAGCAAATTGCCACACTCGGGGAACTTTACCCAGTGACATAACTGACCAGGCACTTAACCTCCAAAAAACTTCTTCTGGAAAGAGAAAACCCACTGTGATTTTTGTAGGTCTACTGAGGGCAAAGGTCCATCAATATAAAGGCTGCTTTTCTGTCTTTCTTCAACCTCTCCATTGCTTCATCTGACTGCATTGGAATGAAACTGGTCCTGCCTCTTCCAGGTCTGGAGTCTGGAGCTGGTCTAGGTGATTACTGTAGCTGCAGTGGCAGCTTGGACAATTTAAAGAAACCGTGTGGGAATTTGGTTGTGCTCCAGCACATCTCTCCTTCACACGTGCGTGCTGCAATTCGAAAGACACAATTTGGACAATGCAGTGAGGGTGTTTTTCCACACATGAAGCCAACGACACATCTTGAGGTACAAGTCATTCTCACTGTCAAACTGAAGTCACCACTCCAAAACACGAGTACATTTGTTTACTTCTAAGAAACAGCCACTACAAATATATTTTTCTACTTTCAGCCATTCTGGCTGAAATAAACCCTACACACATAGAATCAGTCCAGAATAGACATGCAGAACATAAAATCCCAACAGTTATCTTGGACCACTGTATAAATAACTGCAAAAAGGAATATGTCAGGTAAACATCGTAACAGTGATGCCCAGACAGCCTGATGATAGACAGGAACCCAGTAACCTCTTAAATTCCAGAATGACTCTGTAGCTTGCTACAGCTGCATTGGTTTATAGACCTCAGTTATTCTAACCAATGAGGACATTTTACTGTATTACATTACATTTTATTATATTATATTAATTCTGTTAGGGATTGTTTGGCTGTTTAAAAGAAGAGCAAAGTCTCACAAGAGCCTTGGTCCCTTGCAGAGACAGCCATATGAAAATCACCTGATACATAACAGTTGCTGATAGCAATTGCTCAGCCCACATGCTGCCTTGCACAGAAATGATCATCCACAGAAAGATTTTAAGAAATCAGGAGAACACCTCAGAAAAAGCAGCAGGAGGGATGGAGGAGTGGGGGAAATGGTGTACGGAGGCTGGAAACTTCTGCCAAGCATTGCTGTGCAACTGCTTGCCTCAGTCAAGTGGGTTTTCTTTAAATACTTGCAACATCAGGGCCTGGGCTTGTAACTTGAATATTAATGTAGTACATCAGCACCTTCCAAATGGATGCCTAAAAGCTCCCAGGACTCTTCCTGCCTGTGATCCTTCTCCTTGCCAGCCATCTCCACTCCATACAGTTGTACCAGGTCATTTTAAGCGGGAGGGAGAGGCTCATCTGGAAAACTGCTGCATATTTATAATAAGACCATCTATTACACTAGTGCAGGATGGAATTGAAAACATATGGTGCCCTGGGAGCAGCTGTTTCTTTTTTTAGGCCTCTTATGCCCTTCAGAAATGTCAAGATAGAGAAATGAAAATGTCAGGAAACTGCAATATGCTTACTCTAAAGGCCTCCCATTGGTGACGTATTTATAAAGCTGTTGGAAATTTGATTCACACCAAGTGCAGGGGACAAGGTTTTAAAATCCCCATTAACAGAGAGGTCTGCTTAAACCAATCCTCTCGATCTGCACCTCAGGGGGATCTTCTGCTGATTGGACACAGACCCTCATGCACCCCTGGAGAAAGCCCCTGATTCAGTAGTGGTGGTTTGATGCCACTCACTTGTAGGGGTCTATAGGAATCTCCCCATGCCTTTGCAGCTGTGTCCAGAGAGCCGGGCATCTGAGGTTTTACCACAGTGGTGAGTTGCTGCAATGGATGGTGATTGTGAGGCTGGCTGGGACGGTTCAGTGGGATCCTCTGTTCTGTTTAAAAGGCAATAAATGCAATCAAACCAAACAGTCACCTGGCAGGCTCTGCCCACACTGTGCCAGCACTAGGACAGTGCTCTTGGACTGTTTCAGTTCATTAGTTAGCATGCAGCCACGGAGACCAGTTACAGGGGCCTCAAAAATCCTCCTTATATTTTGTAGAGGCTTATCCAGAGTTCCCTTATGGCTGATCACTTTTTAAAAACCCAAATGCCAGCATCACTGTGGTACAGCAGGTGACACAGCAGGTCCCACATGCTATGTGGGGCCAAGCAGGAGAGGAACAGCTAAGCCTCATTCCCTCTCAGGACTATAAAACCCTCTTATCTGCAGAGCCAGCTGAGAGATTGATCTTATATAGTGCACACAGAGAGCAGGGCTCTGAAAGCAGCTGACAGGAGCTGCCAGTGGAACTGAACAGTCTCTAGTACAAGATAGACTAAAGTTACAGAGCTGCTTTTGCAAACTGGTTGCAAATACGACCTGCTCCTGTCTCAGATGCAAAGCCTTGGCTGTGCTCTAGCAATAGTGATTCATGCTGGAGCTGAACTGCATCCAAGGTCCCCTCTGGGGATCTCTTCCCAGTTCCCTTCCAGCTTCATGGAGATCAGAGCCCTCAAGTCATCGGTTGGAAGCTTTAAAATTCCCAGGCAAGCCCCAGTGGAAGCAACAATGGAGTTTGGGATTGTGGTGTCCTCCCAGCTTGAGGAGGACAGAAGTATACACATGGATGGCTGTGGTGGACTGCCCGTGCCATGGGACAGCAGTAGCATCTCTGTTTCCTTGCTTACGGCAAGCAACACGATCCAAGAGAGAGAAGAGAAAGAGGCTTCCAGAAGTATGCTGGAATAAATAGTGGAAATATTTTAGTCAAGCTTCTCAGGGTTTTAAATAAATTAGACTTATCGAATATTGTGGTTTGGTTGGGTTTTTTGTCATTTTTGGCAAAAAATTCTGGCAAGGAGCACAGAGCTGTGACCATATTGCAATTCTTGCTATGGGCTGTATTAGAGGAAAAGGATGTGGGAGGTCTTGGAATAGAGAAGGGCTCAAGGAAACAGCTATGTCCTGTTTCTGAGCCCAGAGTCTGGGATGTGAGGTGGAAAAATGGCAAAATGTGTACAGATTATAGAGCTCCAAAGTGCTGGACCACTTCCAGAACAAGATTGAGGGAGCAAAGAAAGCATGAGTCAAAGAGCTTGCCCCCAGAGCAAGAAGTTCAGCACCTTTGACGTCCTGGCAGGATGGGCTCAGCAGATTACCTTCTGCCTGCAGCTTACTTACACATGTGAGTAACTTATCTCTACTTCACTTCACCATGCTCAGAATAACAGCCCTGAGACAGACACTTTGGTTTTGAGTAGCTCATTTGCAGATGAGAGTTGAGGTTGTGCCTCCAGTGGGGATGCAGCCACACAGGTCCCATTCTATACCCTCTTCTAGGAAAAGAGGCAGAAAATACCATTTTGGAGCGCAGGGTATGAGATGCTGGGCAGAGCAAGAGCAGCTCTGTGGAATGGGACAACAGGCCAAAATAGTTTTGGTTCTGCCTCTAAACCCTGGTGTGCATGCTCCTTGATGTTTTCCTCCCTTCTACATGTCCCTGCTACCAGGGAGAAAGACCATGCTGGAAGTTATATGGCAGAAGAGGGTAATAAAATGAACACCAGCTTACTCAGAACATGGAGCAGAGAATAAAAAGATTGATGGAAATGCAATATTAAAGAGAAATTAGGAGAACGGCAGGAGCAAAAGGGGATGTCACAAACTCCTGGAGAAGATTAGCATGTGAGTAATAGTACATAAAAATTCAAACAACCCACACTTCAACTTGCAGGAACAGACTCTGCTGGTCTTTCATATATTTGTGTCTCTTCTTCCACCACAGAACCAGTCTGCACATTTCCAAATGTAGAAATACCTTCTGCTGTCTGTAGGTGGGAGGTAATAAGCTTTATTTCCAGCACCTTGGGCTCCACTTGGTTCTCTGAGAAGAGGAGAGAGAAGGAGATGATAAAGAATAGATGGTAATGACTGAGACTGAAGAGACTAATGTTGGAGGTGAAGAACAACAAAGAAAAGGAAGAAGGACACAGAGAAAGGAATAGTCTGAAATCCAGTCAGCTCTTGGGCAAGCTCAGATCTATATGGACCTCTGTGGGTGCTGGGTAGTTATATAAATTTGAATATGAGAAATACCAATGAGAAATGCAGTAACAGATGTCCCTCGGTCCTGTAGCCCAGGCAAGGGATGAAACACTCCTGTGCCTATCAAGTGGTTTGATCTAATCCCTCTGTGTCTGTGCTCTTGCTCATTTGCTTCAGACAGATATAACAGTATTTCATCTGCCTGTTGCAACTCCAGGCTTCACCAGAGATCCAAGTCAGATGTTTTGAGGCTTCATTGGCACAGATTTCTGAGTGTGAGGAAAGGAAATTTGGCCCATAACTTATGGATAGCGTGGTTTGGAGTAGTGGGGGTGGAGTGGGAGAGGTGGTGGGTTTTACTCTTTGCTTTACTGTTGGTTTGTAGGCAGATGGCCATTACCCCTCTGAGAAACCCTCTCCCTTCCACTGACTGGGTGGGTTACACTAGCGGGAAGCCCATGGCAAAAAATTCCAGGATGAAATTTTACAAATCACATCAGAGAAGTAGGATTTTTGCATTTTATTTCAGAAGAGATTCCTGTTATTGCAGTGAAACACCCTCCACCCTCATTCTCAAAGGCTGGAGTAGCTTGTAGGGACTTCATCACTTGTTCATGGTGGGTGTTACATTAGGAGAGTTCACCTCAACAGAAGTAAAACCTGGGTGGCTGAAGCCCTTGGGAAAATAAGACCTTTGGCCTTTCTGCCTTAATTTCCCCTCTCAGTGTGCTGGAGATAACTGTGCTTATCTGCCCCTGCTGAACACGTTGAGATTTGCAAAAGAGGAGCACTGGGTGCGTGACTAATGTCGGTATCATTCTCATCATCCCTCTGCTGAACCCCGTCAGGCTGAGGTTGGTGAGAGTCAACTTTGCACCAGTTTAACTGTCTATGCAGGGAAGAGTCATAGCTGCTTTAGTTTCCCTAGGCTGGGAAGGGGCCACTAAAATACCTTACTTGGATGATTCAAGCCCTCCAGCAAGGTTTTCTAAGCAAAGTCCAAGATATCAGTGGAAGAGGATGCAAACCATGCACAGAAAGAAGGACAGGGAGAAGTTAGTATTTCACGGACATGATCTACAGCCTTGAAATGTGATCATGGCTGGGAAATGTGGGTTTATATTTTTTCCTAAATTAAAATAAAAACAAGGCCAGAGCTCCAGCAGAATATGGAACCAGGGAGTTCTGGTTTAGCATTGCAGCAGAGTTCAAGTTTGTCTTTAATATTAATTAAATCTTTTGCTGTTGTTCAAGAGAAAGTATCAGCTAAGAGACTGAGTCTGCCTCCAGAGCTTTTGATGTGGTTAATTTTTGGAAAGAAGAATTTGGGACTCAGATTTTGCAGTGCTTCACTCCACTACCCTGGCCTGAAATAAACACAAAAGCCTGTGCCAAGAAGTAACAACAAGAAAAATATTTTTGTGGGTTTCTGCTGCAAAGCTGAGATGGGGGTAGATGGACTGATTTGAAGCAGGTGATGAGTCTCCAGGGTGCAGGGCACAGCCATGAGAGAGGACAGGGGAGTGAACATTGCCTTTGTTAACTTTTAGCAGATGCCATCCAGAAAGAGGTAAAAAGGTGCTGGCACTGACATGGCAGAGTGCTTCTGTGATAGACCTCTTTAAATAAAATCATTTATTGGATACAGTTCTCAGCTTACCTGGACTAAGAAGGAGACTGGAGGGAGGATACAATTCAGAACAAGGAGCTAATGCATTTCAAGGGCTAAAACCTGTACCACTGGGATAAAAGCAAACTTAGCCAGTGACTTCATTGCAACTCAGCAGTAAATCCAGAGTCACTATTTTCTGTGGAGTGCAGATGTCTGAATACCATCTCTGGATGGGAATAAAAGGAAATGCTGTTTACTGTGAACAAAACGCATTATGAACAAACTCTGACACACCCTAAACCAACTTTCTTTTGAAAGCAAGCAAGGGTTTCATTAAAAGAAAAATTTGAGAAAAGAGATTTACAGGATATGTGGGAACTTGCTTGAATGATTAAAAATTAATTATATAGCAAGGGGGAGGATGTAGAAACGCGCTATGTTAGGATGCCGCTGCCTGGCCCAGACAAATCTGTTTCTGAGATTGTAAATTCAACCCCTTTTCTCCCCTTCTTTCCCTTACATCTGCTTCTCCTGGGCTGGATGGACACTGGAACAGATGCACCTACACATGTGAAAAGCACAGATGATTCAGTGGTGCAATGCTCTCTGACAAAAACAGATCTCCCCCGTCCCTCAACTCACTTGTAACGTCACAGAGCAAACTTGATGTACCTAAGAGGAGGGAAAATGCTCCCATCGACTTCTCAAAGCTTCTCGAGTTAGAAAAGACCTTAACATTTGCCAAGTCTACAGTCTCAGAAATGCCAAGCAAAGCCACCAAGCAGATGTTGGGAGCACTGCAAAAACAGGCTGCAAAAAACACAGAGACCTGTGATGGGGGATTGACCCCACTCTGCCCCCACCTATGTACCCCAAGCTCCTGTCTGCAAGAGGGCTTATTTTTTTGGCCTTGTACATTTCAGCAGTATTATATCATTCTACCTTTCTCTGAGAGCCACTCAGACATAAACCAGTAATGGAGCAGGACTTTTTTCTGCTCTATCCTCTTCTATTTTATCTGGTCTTTATCCTCACAGTAACATTATTATAACCCAGTGTTTGCAACAGTCTCTACTGCACATCTGAGGCTTCACAGATGTACAGTAGGGCTGCAAGACTTGTCTCCTGCAATTCCTTTCCCATTAATATCCAACTATATAATTTTCTCCAGCCCCAGAGCTGTTTATCCTTGCTGTGAGCTCCTCAGCAGGCTGAATCACCCCTAGGGCAGTGCCAGCTCGTGTGAGGGAGCCTGGTTCTCGCCAGCTGGCAGCCCCTCCAGAAGCAGATGAGCTGGCCTGCAGAAGGACTGAGGTCAGGCTGGCTGGAGTGGCTGCTCAGTTACCATTTCTCCAGGGTTTTCTTCAGTCACTGGGCTGGGCAAAAACTTGGAGAGGCCTTAAAGCACTTCTGCAAGAAATTTAAGAGAGAAAAGGTAGTTTCATGGGGAAAGTGCTAGGTTTGGATTAAAATGCTTAATTTTGAGCTAAATTCAATCCCTTACAGTGATATTTAGCCCCCCTGTGCTTCATTTCTTGCTCTTATCCAGGGATGATGCTACTCCTAGGAATTAAAAACAGTGTTTGACTTGACATAGACGCTGTGTGAATACCCAAATACAGCATAGTGCTGGGTAAAGCCATGGTCTCTTGCATGTCAGAAAGGTTTGTCAAATGCAAGTCTCCAACTGCAAGATGCTGCTGACCTGGAGAAGGGCCAACAATGGGCCTACTTCTTTTTACCTCTGCACTCCTTTCAGTGCTCCTCCTGCCTTGTGTTCACACTCCACTCCAGTCCTGTGGTGGTAGGGATGAAGTCAGAACTAAAGACAACTTGTTAGACAGATTCTCTTATTGCTGTTTGGTTTTGGGAGACAGAAGTGTTGACTGGAAAGAACTATAGGGTAGTGAAAATCCCGTTATCCAACATACCCAGCTGTTACACAATACAGAAAAAAGTTTCAATCAATGAAAGCATTTTGGTCCTGCCAAGGCATGGGACTGTGAATCCCTAAAGAAGTGGGTGAGGTCATGATCACTCCACAGAGGAGACATTCTTGCTTTCCCTATGCAGAGCAGTCCCTGCTGCAGGGCTCTACCAGCTTCTGTGAGCTCTCTTTGGGTATTTTTCCTCTTCTCTCCATATTTTCTCTCCTAGAACCTCCTTCCATCTGCATAACTCACCTTCCACACGTCTTGCTTTTTCTATTCACCCTGTTCCCCAGCTCAGTAGCCCTCACCCAACACCCCTTTGCAAAATACGTCTCTGGTGCACTTGGAATAAAGCCATTCTGGTGAGGGGATAGCAATGATCACCTTTAAAGTCTTGTCTTTCATATGACAGTTCAATGGCAAGAGAGATGGGGCCTGTACAAGGACTTGGAGAGAAGCAGTTTGTTTTTTCCCTCCAGCATATGTCTGTGTGGGAAGGAGGGCACTGATCCACAAGCAGTCTGCTCGTGGTTTCATCTGCTCCAGGCAGGGGTTTGCAGGCTCTGCCAGGGACTTTTGGCCAGAACTGCTGCTGACGAGGGCACTGTGGCATACTCTGCCATTGTTTCATTCACAGTACATGTAAGAGAGTGGCCAACCCACCCTCTCATCCTGCTGGGGACTCCCACCTTTTTCCAAATATGTAGACCTGCACGACATCCCATGTTTGGCATCCCACGTCCAGCATGACATCCCAAGGCCAGTGCATTTGGCAGATTGAGCCTGGAGCCTGTGAGCTGCCAGAGGAGCATAACTGGGAGGGGGCTGCTGGGGTGCAGTAAATAAGGTAAACTGGGTTCTGTCCCTTCTGGGGTCAGGGCATCAGTGCTGGGAACAGAAACATGTGAGACATGGGGTGCGCTTGGGATAGGGTTGGCCAACTCACAGGGGCTTAACGGCTCCTGTCCATCCCAACTGCCCTTAGTTCCAAAAAACACCCAATGAAGTCAAGGCAAGTTCAGTGACTCGGTGAATGGGGCTGCTGCCAGGTCAGTATTGCAATTGAGACCCATGCCTTTGCACCATAGTGAAGTTAACTCAATTTTTTTCTTTATGTGGTGTTAGTATAATTTTTGGACAGAGGGTCAATGAAGTTTCCATCCATCTCCATCCAGGAAATCCTTTCTTATTAAGAACCAAGCTGATGCGCTCTCTGTCTGAGAGCTGTATAATCCCTTGTATTATAGGGGAAATAAATTAACTGCTTTGTTTTCTTTCAACTGTTTTTTTCCTTATTTTCCTCTTATCTGAATTTCTCAATCTTACCTCAAAAGCAACCCACCAGACAGCTCTTATTGTTGCTAATACTAAAGTCCACGTTGCACAGACCTCCCCCTTTCCCTCAACAACATTATGTTCACTGTTTTCCCTCTAGTTCTTGCCACACTCAGTGGCACACTGAGTTTCCTACCAGGACACTCCATTGCTGGTAACAATCAGTATGTCATTTGTGGATGCCCCATCTCCAGAAGTGTTCAAGGGTAGCTTGGATGGGGCTTTGAGCAACTTGGTTTAGTGGAAGGTCTCTCTGCCCATGGCAGGGAGGTTGGACTAGATCACCCTTAAAATTCCCTTCCAAGCCAACCAATTCTATGATTCCGTGTTACATGATTTCTGTATTTTTCTCAAGGGATTTTTCAGTCTCCTGGTAGAATATTCCCATTGGATTTGATTCCTTTAGCTTCACAGCTCTTATACGAAAGGTCAAAAGGTGACAAAGAACTGCCTTTTTTTTTCTTTTTTTCTTTTTTTATTTGTTACTGTTTGTACAAAATATACATGAGCAGTTAACAGAGTTGTTAAAAGCTCCTGGATGCAACATTTCTTCTGAGTAGCCAAAACCAGACTTTTTTTCTCCTCTACAGAAAATTTTTATTTTTGCTTCTAAATGAGCTTGATGGAAATGAACTTCCTTATCCCTTATGTCTCTACACGAGAGTGTCCCTCAAGATCACCCTAAAAATGCTATTGCTAATTTATTTAGTCTATAGAAGAGAAATCTGGAGGGACCACAGCCTCACACTGCAATGGGGGACATACCAAAGCCTTTACCATGTCTGCAGAGGACAGGACACAGAGTGATCTGATGAAGCTACACAGAAGTTTCAGTTTAGGCATTTCTAGTGGTGAAGATAAGCCTGGTAACAGATCGCCTGGAATTTTCCATTATTAGAGGTTTTGCGAACAGATTGGGCAAACCCCTATCAGGGATGGCATGGGAGATAATCCCACCCATGGGCAAGGCAGTGCAGTAGCCAAACTCCCAAGGCCCGTTCCAGCCCTGCTTTTTGTGATTTTATAGTACAGCCTGATTGGAGAGCTCTCAGGGCATGCTGGAAGGTCTGTGAATGCTGAAAGACTTTATCTTTAGGGGCAGGTCTCTCCAGCAGTGTGCTGGTGTGGCATATTTTTTAATACACATTTTCAAATGAGTTGAGTGTGGACTCCCAGAGTATGAATTTTTAAAATTTGGAACCTCTAATGAGATGAACTGTTACTTCTATATTTAGGTAATAGATTGGTAGCACAATAGAAAGTTGCCCGGTGCTGCAAAAACACTGGTGACTGAGATAAATAATTTATAAAAGCTTTGTATTTGTTGAATTCACTTCCAGTAACTGGGCACAGCATGGTACACTCAAACACAGGTGATACTGGAAAATTTTCTATTATTTCTTCCCTTTTTTTTTTTTTCCCCATGTAGCTGAAGTGGTACTCTGCAGATTGCTCAGTGGTCTCCATATGTTTTGTCCTGCAGGTGCAACCATCACGGTGTTTAGCGTGTGTGGACCAGGGCTGTTCCTCATCACAGACAACTTCACCTGAAAGAATAGTCCTCAGGCTGTCTGGTGGCAGGGTGGGGAGTTCAGATGCCTGCACTCACTCTGAGCAGCTATTTCTGCCCCATTCACCCTGTTGCTTCAGTTCCTTTGCTGGATGGCGATGCAGGCTTTCCAACATTGAGTAACACCAGCATACATCTTATCTAGAGGGCTAGTTGTGGCTAGAGATAATTTTTCTCAAGTATTCACACATGCTCTGCTGTACAGCTGGGATGTTTGGAGAAGGTAAAAAGAAAAGCTCACAAACATGACTGAGTCAATATTTGTTTTTTGAATGCTAATGAATGTCTGCGGGGCAGCGCTCCTGCTTTGTGTTATGCAGCTGCTGCTCTGTTGAAGGAGTTCTCCTTTCCCTGGTTGCTGTCACAAGCAACACCTCCAGGACACCAGCTCGCCCTGAGAGCCACCACCAAGGGCATCAAACTTTCCTGATGGCATGGAGAAATCACAGGGACAATTGATTGCTGTAGGAATTTGCTACCTAGAAAGCTTTGGGGACAAGCCTGAGTGAAGTCGATAGTTTCAGTGTAGCAAAGCCAGCACTGGGAGGGTGCTGTTAAGTGTGAAGCATTGCATTGGCAATCCCTGGAAAAGCATCAGCATTCTTATTGCAAGTGAGATATTTCAAAAATGTGTATGGTCAGCTGAAAGCTCTGGAGATAAAAATACATGAAATTCATGTGAAAAATGTCTTTCTGTATTTGTTCTTGGGACTTTGAGATTTTACAGTGCAGGATGTTCTGGAGCTTTCCTGGACAAGTCAGAAATCATAGGGGTTGGTAAGCAAAACCTGAGATCCTTATATATGCACTTGACTCTTATAGTCATGCCCTTATGATCAGAATCTGCTATGATGAGCCTTGCCATGAAACCTGTATCTGTGGCATGCAGGCAATGAGATGTCCATCGGCTCAGGCATCTGCAGGCTGGCAAGATGCAGATTTCTACAGCCAGGCCTGCATTGTCCTGTGGGCAGCATCACCCTGGGCAGCTGGACCACAGGAATGTGCCAGGCTTTAAACCGGCTGACAACACAAATGCTGCAGATGCTGGTGGCTGGAGGTGGAAGGCAGTCAAACTCTTCAATTACACCTTGGTGATTTAATCCTCTACCTGTCCAATGCTAGCTGGGGGCCCTGTGGTACTACACAAATACAGCAATTACTGTTGTGTGCTATTTCAAAATAAAACGTAATTTACCTGGGTTAGAAAACACCATTCTGCTATCAGCAGGCTGCAGCCCCTCAGTAGACCCTGCAGACTCATGCGTGCAAGGTATCTCTTTGAGAGTGCCACTGCTGCACTTAAACAAAACTAGTTTTGTTCTGGAGCATTAAGTCATTTCTTTCTTGTTTATGAGATTAGGAAATGTTGGGAGCAGCTTTCTGGATAAAGCTTTGGCTGAACTGAGCCCTTATACACCAGAGGATCTGATTTGAAGAGGGGGAAAAAAGAACCATACAAATGGCCAACACACAGAACTGAAAACAAGAGCTGACTAAGGCGGTTTTTGGTGCACACAGCCCTGGAAACACAGATGTGTTTCAGTGAGCATGATTTGAGAGGGGATGAACTCATCTGGAAGCCTTGTTTGTTCCTTTTTGCTCCTCCACCCACTGGTCACCCCCAGAAAAACAGCGGCTGCCACACTCTGGCCCTGCAAGCACTCCTTGCCTTTCCTTGCCTTTCCTTGCCTTTGCCTTTGCCTTGCCTTGCTTTGTGTTCCCTTCCTTTCCCTTCTTTTCCTCTCCTTTTCCTTCCCTTCCCCTTCTTTTCCTCTCCTTTTCCTCCCCTTCCCCTCCTTTCCCTTCTCTTTCCCCTCCAGACTGTCTACAAGGACACAAAGCCTTTGGTTTCTGACTGCATCTCCAAGGTCGGTGGGATGGGATTGCTGAGGTGCCACAACTCCAGCCCACTTGATTTTCTCCCAAGCAACTAGGGACCAAACCTAAGCTGGTCCTTACTATAGATTTAATGTGGTTGACGCTGGATGGAGAAAGGGGTAGATTCAGGTCCAGGAGCAAGGTCTTCTCCCTGCTTCCTCCTTCTGCAGCAGCTGCTGAGCCGCACTTTGACAGGGAAGCAGGGAGAGACGGTGAAGGGTACCACACTCTTCTCTGGCAGCACAAGGACCTCGTGTCCCGAAATATCTTGGAAATATTTCCTCCACCATCAGGTGCAGTTAGGGTGGACTGATATTTTGGGTTGTTTTTTTAATGTTGGGGGATAAATAGGACATAGAAGGAGCCACAAACAGCATGATGGCTTGTGCATCATTTCCTTAGGAAACCAGGCTAAAATTACAAAGTGGAGTAAACATGATGAAGTGTGACACTCTGGGGAAGTAAGGACAAAATAGGAGAAGTATCTAAAATTAAAGCAATCTGGAAATAATAAGGGCAGAAGTGATGAGACTCCGTAAAGAAATGAGTCCATTTTCTTTAAGGAGAAGGAAATCTGATGCCGCGTTAGGAAGGTACCTGCTGCTGCAGTTGGGGTGGGTATGGCAGACACTGCACACCAACCTTGCAAGCCCAGGGCACTTGGATCACCTTGGGCTCTGTATGAGGATGGAAAGCCTAAAGCTTTCCTCCTTTCACCCTACAATTTATTTGTGTAATTAGGAACTGCTCGATTTTGTCCTAATGCCAGTGCAAGAATGAGCAGAGCACCCCATGGAGGATGGCAGGCGAGGTTTGAGTTTACCACTGAAAGCATTTCATGCACACTGGCACTAAACAGAATAATTTTTTATTTTTATTTCCTTTTACTGGAAAAAGGTAAGATTCATCCCCCATGCCAGACCTGGAGAATGGTCTGTTCACTGCCCTGAAGTTACCTTCCTGCAGAGTTAACAGCCCTCATGGCACAGCCAGACACGTGAGGACCAAGTGGGTCACAAAAAAGGGAAAAACATCTAAATCCTCCTACAGATTTATTCATGACAATGGATTTCATTATTACATTATGTCCTCAACTTTCCACCCCCCTCCTCCTCCACAAACGCGTAATCACATCTCAGATCTCGGCAATAATTGCTCCGCCACGCTGACAAACATAGCAAAGAAACAGCATTTGTTGAGGGCTAAGAAAGCTTTGCAAACATTGCTGATTAGCCAGATCTCCCAGCTTGGGAACGGGGGGCAAGTTCAACGGGAGGTGATGGGGAAATATCCATGGAAAAAAATAATAAAAAATAAGATTAAACATTATAATACGCTTTTTGTTGTTGTGCTGTTACTTGAAACAATATCGCTGCTTCCCTCAATGAGATTCACCAAATATAGTCTTCACATTTGCACGAAGGACTTTGATTTTCCTTGTTTGAAAGAGCAAATGGTGCAGAAGTGCCTAGGGGTGATGGAGGCTCAGTGCTGGGCTTCGAACATGGGCCTCTGCCAGCACAAGGCACATGCTTGTCCCGGGAGAGCAGCACCTCCTGCACTTCATCTGCCCTCATGTCCTCATAGAACACAACACACAAACATCAATAAAATGATGCTTTTACAAAGCAAACCCTAATGGTGCCTGCGGCTATGTGCGGGTCCGTGCTGCTTGCACCCTGTCCCGCTGTGGTGCCTGGGACCAGGCTCCCCGGGGAGGCACCGGACACCACGGTGCCAGCCCTTGCTCCGCCAAAGAGCTTACACCTAAGGAGCTTACGCTGCCGTGCGATGCGACACCAGGAGCAAGGCTTTCAGTTAAAAAGCAGGTACTGTGTGGGTCTAGACACTTCCTGAGCTTTTGTAGGTTCCTTTTGTTGTCATTTTCCACGCAATGGTTGTTATTTCCCCTTTTTCCCATCCCTTGCACCCTGATTTTTTAACACCCAACTGTACCTCTCTGAATTCTGCTCCCTTGACCTGCCCTGTTCCCTCACCTCTGTTGTTTGAGACCTCAAAAGGCACTGTTTCCAATGATGCAAAAAGAGCTAAAAATAGTAATTGAGGGCAGAAACCCCATCCACAGATCCCTAGATCCCAACAACTGATGGCTTCAGGGAGATTTAACTTCTTGAATAACGACACAACTGTCTTGGGCCATGTGTGAGCCCCTCCTGTCACCTCCTGTCATCTTATATCATCTTCTGCCTGCTGCAGCCCCACACAGCAGCTCCTCTTAGGCACTTCTCTAACAAATGGGATGAAAATGGGGGCAATCACCAAGTTGATGGTGCTTGGGCACTTTATGATTCTGGATAATCCCTCAGCAGGGCTATGAGGAAGAGCCTGTTTCTTTATGAATGGGGTATCTGCTGTTACAAGTACCAGCTCAAACCACAAATCCAAACCGAAGTGTATTCCACCGCAGGAAGCCAGTATAACCAAACTGGGAAAAGGCTGATTTCCAAATGACCGGCTAATGACTATCCTTTCTGAATTAATGAGGAAAAGGCAGAATTTTTCACTTATGGACCAAGACAGTATTACTGGTTTGCTCAGGAAGTATGCTGCAGACTAAGGGTTTATGATAAGACATCACTCACTTTTTTAATAGAATGTTTTTTTCAAAGAAAATTTAGGGTTTTGGCTGAACAGAAGCTTTCACAAAAAGTGCCTGCTTAAAAATGTTACCTTTTTCCATTTAAATTGGTTTACCTTGTGAAGGGGCTGATCACCTGCTAGGGCTGTGGCCCTTGGTGACACCCCTGTTTCCCAAAGCAGGGTGGGCACCAGGCTGGGTGGTTATTAATCTTCAATGACAAAGCAATGAAAGAGTCCCAGAACCTGAGTGCTCTAAGTTAAATACGGTGTGATCTTTATGTTACCACAAATCTCTTTGTCAGGCCCAGGATTGTCACAAGACCACTCTGACTAAAAACACAAAAATAATTTGGGAAAGAATGTCTGAATGGTTTTCACTAAGGTGTAGGAGGTCTTGATAGTGCCTTGGGCACTGCTGTTCACATGAGCAGAACTGTCAATTTTTCTGTGCTTCCCTGCATGTCTCTGCTCTCCACTGGGTCTTGGCACATGCACTGGCCCTCTGAGGATGGGAACACACTCATTTTCCATTGAGCCTACAGCACAAGAAAAATCCATGCCCGTGACCAAATCATCAAGAAAAAACAGCTCTCATATCTGCCAGAGATTAACAATAATTTTATTTCAGGTCTTTAAATATAATACCACCCAAACATTAAGAATGCAGAGGACTAAGTTATGAATTTATCCTCTATTCCTTCTAAAAATGTCCTTCTACATATCATATTCCCCTTTGAAACAAATGGTCAGCAGCAATAAGATTTTTTACTGAAGCAGCAAAACTACACACAAGGTCAGAACAATATCTGTGTTATTCACTCCAGTGTGAGTTATGATCTGCCTCCTGCATACAACATTTTCTGTGTTTCTTATTGATGTAAATCAAAAGCCTGTATTGTCTCTTTGCTGATTTAGGGCTTCATACATTCATTACACCAGGATTCCTTTATTCCTTTTTTCATATATGGGTATATATTACAATGTCACAAAAGAACCCATTTTTGAGCGGCAGACCTGACACTGTTTGTGGCTGAGACCTCTGCTCTGTGCTGTCCAGCTCCTGCGCTGTGCAGTAAGTGTATTTTAGTGGAAAACAAATTACTCCATCACACCCATGAAATAGGAGTAGTGGGTCTAGGACATACAGGAGACTTGAAAACTGAGCAGCAGTACCTCAGCAGGCACTGGGAAGGAGCAGTGGCAATGAAAGAGGCTGAAGTAAGGCCCGATGTGAGACAGGGAGCATGGCGTGTCCAAGCCCGTGGGCCTGTGACCACTGTGCTGGTGCAGGTGCCATCACACACCAAACCTATTTTCCTAGAACCCTAGTATGGTTTGGGTTGGAAAGAACCTTAGAGATCATTTAGTTGCAGCCTTCCTTCCATGGGCAGGTTACCCTGTCCTTTTCAGTTTTCTTTGCTTCTTGTCTCTGCCTCCTCCCAGAAGCTCCTGGGCAGCCTAAGTGAGGAGCAGGGAGGCAGCGGAACCTTGGGGGCAGATGGCAGTGATGCAAGGACAGGGTGGGAGGCACAGCACTGAGCCCAGCAGCTTCTGCCCAGGCACAGACATGGGGAAAACAGCTCTTGGGACTTCTCTGCTGACAGGGTGATACAACACATGGGTCACTGTTGTTTCAGCCATCAAACTCTCAAGGGGGAAACTTCCCAAGGCATAATGGTGATGGGGCTGCCTCACTCCCACTGGAACTAAACTGATCCTTCAGGCACTGGGAGGTCTGTGGCTGTTTATTGAGAGAGTTTTTCAGTTAGGGGGATTAATGTCCTAATCATGTAATTTTCTATTACATGATTTCAGCGAGACTCTGTCCATGTACTCCAAGTGAAGGCAGGCTCATACTCAGTAGGGTGAGTTGATCTAAATCTGTGTTTGGCTCCATGTGCCCCAAATCGCTCAAAACCTTTCATATCTTAAATGAGTTGCGTGATGGAGCATTTTATGTGATGCATGACTCAGTACTGCATGTCTGTCTCAGAAACCTCATCAGAGCAGTCCAGCACACCTATAATGCCAAAGAGCAGAACAAGCAGTGGTTTTACCTCATCAAAGCACTAAGGAACATCATCTGTAGGTGCTTACGAGCCTAACCTACCCACAGAGAATCCTTTTAATATATCATCCACTCACCACCATACACAGACCTCTTGACTTTCTCCCTTCCAGCCTCTATCTTGACAATACAGACTGCAATAGTCATACTGGATTTTGTCCATTATTTATTTCAAATGGCAGAGAAATCCATCAAATGGTCTAAGCATCTATCCACATTTTCACCAGAATACAAAAAATATTTCCCAGTGGTAAGATTAATCAGTTTCCAGTTGTCTGGCAACAGTAATGTTACAGACAAAGATTTTTGGAAACTTCTAGAGAGACGAATACTACCAGGGTAGTTTGCATTATGTGAAATTTTCACTTTTTTTCTATAGATGGAAGAACAAATTCTACCAGTAGTAGTATTGTCTGGGTATTCCCGGCAGTGAGAGACGGCAGGGTTTTTTTAATGGCATAATGATTGAATCAACTAAACGCATGATATTTTAGCCTTTTTCTCTCCAAATGATGACAAAAATCATAGTACCTAAATGCATTCTGGGATAGAGTAAAACAAAATGGCCTTATCTAAACTACATGTGGAAGAAAAAAATAAAGGTAATAGAAAATTTGCAATTTCAAAAGGGGAAACTAATTTCAAAGGGAACAAATTAATTAACTCAAGGACTTGAACATCAGTGAAGCCTGAAATTTCTTTATATAAAAGGTGCAAGACAATTCACTGGAGCACAGAAAACATGCTACAGCCAGAAAGGATAAATGGCAAATTACAAGAAAAAAAAGTTCATATAGACCTTGTAGAGGTTGTTAAAAAAATAGGCAAGTTTTTCAAATGAGAAGACAACTGAAACAAATGGACCTGTGTGCAAGTGACATTAAAAGTACATAATGAAATTAATAATTTTCTGAAGTTTAAAAAAGGATAATGTTAAATATAGGAAGAAAAAAGGGTAACAGGAATCCGAGAACAGAAATTATCACACCTAATCTAGAAAAAAGCTTTAAAAATCTAGTGGGTACACAAAATCTATGGTATGTTCTCTGTATCTAAAGGGTGGAAGAGCCAACACATGAAACTGGAGGGTCAGAGCAAAGGAGACTTGCAAATTCGTCAAGCTGTAAGAGCAAATGCAGTGCCTACACTCAAGAGGGAAGAGCAAAGTAATAAAGGCAACTGCAATCTGTTTGCTTCACAGTAATAGTATAGCAGGCAGGAAAATAAACTGCATGGAAAGAATAATTTTAAAAAGGGACATAGATGGAAAATGGATTAAAAAGCATTAAGATTTGTAAAAGTCATGCCAGATGAACTTGATATCTTTCTCTGATGCAACTGCTTTCTACACGGGGGTCTGCAGTAAGTGTGCTGTTTGGTGTGATATCAGAAGAGAATTCATTATTTGAATTGGGAAAAATGGGGATTAGTCAAAGAATAGTAAAGGGGGAAGAGAGCTGACTTAAGAGGAGATGGCAGAGAGTAGTTCTGTAAGGTGCAACATCTGCAGGGAGGAAGGTCATTAGGAGGGTTCCTCATAGACGAGCCTTTGAATGGTTCTTACTGAATATTTCATTAATAATCTCAGTAAAACTGAAGGAAAGTGTTGGTGAAAAATCCCAAAGTCACAATGCCAGAGAACAATGTTGATCGATAGGAAGAGATGAGTATCATTCAGGAAGATTAAAATCACCATGAGAACAGGAGCAAGAGAGGCAGAAATGTGATTATACAGAATTGGATGTCCTACACTCAGAGTAAGGAAGGATCTTTGCAAACTTCTACAAATTTTCTCTGAATCAGCTGAAAATCCTATATTCAGAGGAAAACACAGGTGTACTAATCAACTGCAATAGGTCATAAATATAATAAGGCTTTGAATAAGAGAAATAAGGTTAGGGTGCTACAACTGGGGCACTTTTAGTAGAAAGGGAGAGGTGTTATTACCATCTGGGAAAGGATACTACATACAGAAGTCTACCATGTAGATTTCTGGCAGGTCATGTTCAAGAAAATGAAGTCAAATATGTGGAGGTGTAGAGGATGGCTTCTGGGAAGCATAAGGGAATGAAGACCCTTTTTTATGAGATGAGATGAGAAATACAACCTTGTTCAGGCTGACTAGCAGTACAAAAGCTTGCCATAGATTCATTTGAGGTAAACGTGGGATGGGGGCAGAAAGATTACTGAAATTAAAAGAGAGCACTGGCATAAGAACAAATGGGAATAAACTAACCACAGAGCTGGAAATGAGGTTTCTCCTCAGAGGCATGAAGTTTTGGAACAGCCTTCCAGGAGAAGGACTGAGTTCAAAAACACAGCTGCTTTCAGGGCAGAGTTAGTCCAGCCTCTGGAAGGGGTTATATGGCATGGCTGCTCCCAATAGCAAGGGCAAAGCACGGGTTAGATTTGGTGAGCCAGAAAACCTATGCTGCTAATGCAGAACTTGTTGGCAATGCAACAGTTGCAGCAATAACAGCTCTGTTTCAGCAAAGTACAGCTGTACCTCATAGGAATGGGGAACATGGGGAGAAAACTTTACTGAATATATGTGTCAGCACAGTAAAAGTGCTCCTCTGTGTGTGTCTGTCATCTCTGATCCCGAGCAGTAGAGTGATTTGTAAGGTTTCTTGCAAAAATTGATTCCTAGTAACTGCTAAAAAGTGTTGCAAAATAATTGGAAAGATCTGGTTGAGTGGTTCTTCCTCAAAATACAGATCACAGAAAATATCATTGTAAAGTTGTGACAAAGAATGTCTAAGGAGACATAAGAAAGAATCACAAGCATTACTGATACAGGTCTAGCTGGGCAAGAAAATTAAAAACCAGCCATTTTACAACTGGAAGAGTTAACACTGCAGGCTGGGGACCCTTGTTCACAGAAGTAGCAATGGGACTGTATAAACAGGGGTTCTCGACACAGCAGTCCTACTCACATGACCCTACTAAGAAAGCCACCACTAAGAGCAGTTAATCTACAAATGGCTCTATTAGTTCAGCTCTACTCACCTTGGGAATACAGTTAAAGCACTGACCACGTGTAACAGCAAGGTTTGATTCAGCTTGAAGATGTGTAAGTGAAATGCTTATACCTCGTCAGCTGAGCAGCTCTCCAGACTCTACTGAGCTCATCAGTTCAATTACCTCTCTAACACATGCTGGTGGAAAGTGCCTGTTGAGATACTCAAATACAGTTGAGGAGCGATACAGTATTAAAACACATGGGCAAGTAGAGACCTAATGAAAGAATGTTGTCTTCTGGATAGCTTGCAATGGTTAGGTGGGATATTCTTTACTGTGAGGGTGGTGAGGCCTAGAACAGGCTGCCCAGAGAAGCTTTGAGTGTCCCATCCCTATAAGTGTCCAAGGTCAGGTTGGATGTGACTACAAGCAACCTGGTCTAGTGGGAGGTGTTCCTGCCCACTGCATGGGGGTTGAAACTGGGTGAACTTTATGGTCTTTTTCGGTCCAAACCATTCTGTGATTCTGTGATTCTATGGAATGACTACTCGGAGCACTTCAGTCGTCTGTGTGCGGGCCACTGACTTGAACCCTCATCTCCACCAACTACAGTGGGACCTTAAGTGACCCATCTTGCATATAGGTACTTGCAGTTAGAAGGGGTCTGACTATCTTCACCTAAACTGAGTTGCCCAATAACCTGGATCTGACATTTACACAAGATACCACTGCGCAGAGCAGAGGAAGACGGATACTTGCCTGTGGACTTTGGATAGGGAAATAAAGCTTGTAAGAGTGCATATGACCTGAAGATGACTCTATAAAAAGAGGGTTAGGCCTGTTAAGATAGGTTTGGTGATATTCAGAGGTGGATTAAACCCACAGTTTAAAGAGGTTTGAATGCAAATGAAAGCCAGAGTCATGATATTCCTAGCAGTCAGTTTTTACCATCCTTAACTTGGTGCTCCCAGCACTTGCAATTTTATAATGATTATCCCTGAATTCCAGTTTCATAAGTCCCAGCTCCCTGAGTCTTGGGAATCAGCTCCTGAATGTGCCAGCTTCTGTTTTTAACAGTTATGGGGAAAAAGCTTGAAAGTGTGACTTGACCATATGCCAAAAATTTAGAAACAAAAAGTAAATAAAATTAATGCCAAATTTTAATGCTTTTTTAAATAAATACCTAAACCACTCTCTATTTTAAAGCTAATCTCATGACTTTGGAGACCTGGCTCGTTATTCCTGAAAGCTTGATCTTGGCAACACTATTAACTCAGACACTCTTTCAAGAGGATTTGGGGAAACAGGCTGAAAGAGCTACAGTATTCTGGGATAATGGGTCCCTGAGGAAAACCCAAGGAATGCTTACTCTCTGTAGAAAAGCTGGTAAATGGATAACTCTTGATCTCCTTCTTTCAGATTAAAGCAACAGAGAAGGGACAACAAAACCTGTCAGGAAGATGTGCCTGGGCATGTGAGATTCAGAGCACAAGTAAAAAGGACAGCTGTCTTTGCAGCAGTTCAGCACACTGACAAGAGAGGCAGCACTTCTGGTTGTTGGTGCCCCAAGCAAGCTGGTGTTGGAGAGGAGGTGTGTGGAGCTAGGATGCAGGCAGAAAGCCTTTGGCAATGGAGCATTCTTACTTGTTTTCCCTGCAAGGTTGGGTTGGACACATTCAGAGGCAAGGCAGAGACCACCAGACATGAAAAAATTTGTGTTCCCATCAGTCTCTACTTTCCCTTTCCTTTTCTAGGCAGCTCTGTGAATCTCAAGGTGCTTATGAAGACCATATGCCTTCAGAAAGCATTTCTGTCTTGGGCATGTTATCACAAGAACTCCACAGAGACTGTACAGAAGTCTGAAGCAAATTCTCTTCCAGTGCAGAAAATAGTGCTAGAACCTCATGGGCTGAGGGACATATTCAGCCTGTTGGGTTATATGGAGCCACAGCACTTGGTCAAGAAATGGCCCCCTCTCAGGGTTCCTTTTAAGCCTAATAACTCTTGATGTACCTTGTCCCTACCAACCACTTTCTTCTGCTCTGAAAGCCCACATACCAGACGCTGCTTGTCATCTGCCAACCAGCTGTGGAGCAGATGGAGCAGCTGAGCAAGAGAGAGTTTCCTGTACTCTGAGAGAGGTTCCAGCCCCTGCACTGCAAATGCTAGAGAGACAGCCCCTCTGAGAGAGCCTGTGGGGAACGAGACAACAGTACGAGTCTCACACTGAGGGCATGAGATTGCATGGATCCAGTCATGGAAGGGTAGGAGGCAGATGTGTGGGTGTTTGTGATAGACCCGGGGCTGACCACTGCCACTGCAAAAGGGAGAAAGGCTCAAAACCCCGTCTCCAACACACATAAGCACCCCAGGTTGCTTACTGTGGATAAGATAGGGAAAAGGGCTTGGATTTGTTGCTGGCAGCTGTCAAGCTGTGGCACACAGCAGTAAGCCTTCTCAACATGCACACGCGGAGAACCAGCTTGACACTTCTGAATTTGTAGCTGAGCATTCAACGGAAAACAGACTGGGGAAGGGGTTTTTTTTCCACCTCTGGTTTTGCGGGGGAGAAAACTAAAATTTTGTTTGAGAGTAGTTTTATGCCTGCAAACAGTATTTATTTTCATAAGATTCATTTTTAATTCCATCCAGATGTTTATTTATAAAATAATCTAGGACTTCTACCCAAACAGACATCAAAGAAAGCTTTTGGGAGTCACACTGTCAGTAGCAAGAGGTTTCAGTGATCCATGAGGTGAGCAAATGGGTTTGAGGAGTGTCAGATTGTGTTGGGGGAGCACATGCATGGATCCAATTAGGAACCTATTCTGAGGTGACTCCAATATGATAGGAAAGATAACTCATTTGGGAGCAAAATGCCAACTATTCCACACACTGTGATGTGGGGAATTGCAGAGCATACACACTTTCTCAAAGATAGGGCCAGGAGAACCTGCAGAACCTCTGTCTTAAAGAGTACTACATAAGCTACTCACCATGGCAATTGCCTTGGGATCATTTCCAAGCCTTGGAGGAGGTGTATATCCCGAGCAGAGCACACAGGGTGCAGCTGCTACCCCACAAGCATAAAGTACCTGCTCTGGTTTCCCAGATTTGGGCTGCCAGTGCCCTCATGCCAACATAAAACCAGGGCTGCTTTATGTGTCCTGCTAGAGAGAGCTGGAAGGGAACTTGGGATACTCCCAAGTCTTTCCATGATGTCCTTAATTCCCTTTCATGTAACCTGTAAATCCCACCTGTCCTCACAGGAGGTTACATCTGCTGCTGTGCCCCAACCTGAAGGTACATGGACAAATCCTTGTATCCCTGTGCAATTTTAATGGAACCAGTACTGATATGTCACCTTTAGCACCTATTCACTCTACACAAAAATGTGCATGGTTTGCTTGCTAGTTTTGGGGTGGTTTTTTTGATCTTTTTAAATGTTTAGTTACACTGTTTAAACTTTGAATCTTTCTAAAATTGCTTTCTATCAAGCAGTGGTACTCAGGTTTCTGTACCCTCAGTAAGTTAAGGTAAGTCAATATAAGCTTGGTTGCACAAGGTGACTACTTCAGTTTGACAACATACAGTTAAACAGATCCTTTATCAAATCTGTGCAAATTTCTCATATATGCCCCTTTCACTGACATCAGATTGACTGAGTTAAAAGGTGCATGCTGGTGTTGGAGTCAGAGGCTTCCATCCAGATTTGTGCTTCTGCAACTAAGACTTTGGCTTTTGCTGCAGAGTCACAACTCAATATGTAGGACCTTCTGTGCCCTCCAGTGCTGTGCCCCATGGTATGGAGTAGGAGTGATATGGGAATGGACCATATACCTCACAGATGGGATCCCCTTTTCTGTGGGTCAGAAGCAGGAAGAGGAGGCATTGCTTGAAAGACAAACAAAGGACACCCCAAGCTGGAGCAGAACCCCTTGGCAACACTGGGTTGTTTCCTCTTGCCTGTTCCAGGGCAGTTCTAAGCAGCACATGGTGGTAAGGCCAAAGCTTCCAGGATGGATTTTCTGCTGCCAGGGGACAAGGGCCTCCCATGCACCACATCCCAAGAGGCATAGCCAAGGAGCTGGCTGCCGCTGGCTCACCTTGGCTGCACGGTGCTGCAGGAGGGTAGCCAGGCTGGACAGGTCTTCATAGACAACCTTCTCCTGCCTGGCTGACCCAGAACCTGTGGAGAGAAAAACACAGTTTAGAAGAACTTACCACTTTTGAAGCAGGGCCGCTGGCAGGTCTGTGCGCTGCAGTGCTGAGAGCGGCAGCAGGAAATGTGGTTGCATGTGAAAACAAGCAGATTTGAAACAGTATTCAGTCCGAGAGATTACACAAATAATACCCCAGTGACAATGGAGCTATTTACTCAGTTGACAGTATGAAGGAAGCATCTCTTTTTATCTACTTGTGGTGGTTAGTGGGTTCATCTCTCTACAGCCTCTGTTGCTACTTGCTGCTTCTCTTGATGCTTCTCTCTAGCACTTTTGTTTCAGCTTTCTTTAAAAAGCTGTTTATTTGAGGAGGGTGTGGGCTTTGTGCCACAGAAGGGCAGCTGCAGAGATGCTCAAAGAGCAGCCTGACAGATGCCTGAGCCTGTGCACATTGGCTGCCAGTGATCTGTTGGCCAAGGAACGCGCTCTTCTTCAGCCCACACTGCACAAAGGTGAACATTCCACCTGGAATTTGTAATATGGGAAGAGCTGGGAGTATCTTGCCATTAACAATTGCGTGTCCCCTGCTCTGGTGTCTAGTATGACTATGCCAGCTACGATGCTTACTTGGAAGGCTTCTGAAATAGCTTCTTCTAGAGTGAAAGAAGTGACATGGTGCAAGCCCATGCATTCGTGTCCTCAGCGTGTGGGGCACAGACAGGAATGTTTGAGCACACGGTAGGGATGGGACTGAGGTGCAAGGTTGTGGTTGAGTCGTGTGTTTGCAGCAACTTGGGTCTCTGCAAGTGATGCTTCCCTTGGCTGCAATGCAGACCCATCCCCTGCCCCTGCCCAATGGGACTCAGCCAGCTGCAGGTCACCTGAGTGGGTTGCCTGGGTGCAGGACCCTGTCCAGGGCTGAGGCATGGCTGGCTGTGGGAAGGACGATGACCCCACAGGCTTCTTATGACATGTGAGAGCAAAGCTGGGGTTATATCTTCCTCAAAGGGCTGAAGTGGCCGGGACAGAGGCTTCCCCACATCTTCAAGACATATTTTTGCTTGTTTTGTTTGCACATGTCAATACTTGACCCTCCCCCATAGGTCTCACATGTTGACCGTGGTACCTCTCCAAGGCAGGCCATGTAATGGTGTACAAGAGATCATGGCAATGGGTTAGGCTTCAAAATTCACACTTGGGGGATCAATACACAATTCACAGCTCCACCACAAGCACCCTTTGACTGTGCTTATGGAGGAGTTATCAGATCATTCACAGAATCGGAGCTTCAAACAATCCCAGCAAAAGCCACCATATGAGATCACCTCCCTTTCTGAAGTGATGGTAGACAAATCTGGCAGCAATTAGAGTAGGTGGCAAAAAACTATCCCATCATCTTTCCAAAACATGGACATCGCTGAAATGTACAGACACTGTCCATATCTCCCCAACCTTCAAGGTCCACATCAAGTAACTAACCCTGACTACTAACAGCAGGCGTGCCTGGTTTGCATCTCTAATCCCTGGACCAAACTGTCCTAGTCACAGAGAAAGAGCTATTTCAGTGTTCATGCAGCTCGGATGGGACCAGCGGTTAAGAAGGACTTTCATGGTATGATCCACTGCAACGCTTGCCGATTCAGAGCCACCAAACTAGCACGAAGGCAGCCGAATCCTTCGGCCACTGCAGATCTGGGCAATATAAAGAGGATTTGTTACATTAAATTTAAGGCATCTAAAAACTAAAGATCAAGGCTAGATTAATAATTTTGGATTCCTCTCTAGAAAATGTGTGGTTATTTTCAGAGACCAGATTTGATAGGCTCTGAAACCTCTATGATGAACTGTTCTTTCAAAGTGCCTTTCTCCATTGCCCAGAATAGGACCCTAACAGTCTTAGAAATCTTAGGCCAGACTTCTAATTTTCAAATAGCCATAGATAAAATGAGTTCCAGTGACTTTCAGTAGTGTCTTGTAGAGCCCTATGAAAGGTAAAATGTTCAACCCTCCACTCACTGACCACGTTGTCTCTCTTGTGCAGCTAATTTTCCCCATCTGAGCTTAAAGACAGCCTCTTTGCAATTAAAAGCTTCTGGTTGAAATCATCCCCCAATTTTAAAAATCCTGTGTTTAGAGAGCTTTTTTAAGGCTTTATTATTGATTTTTAATTCAATCCAAAGGAAAAAAAATGGCTAGCAAGTACCAAAATCAAAAAGGAAGGGCATTATGGTTGTTCCACAGAACTCACACAAAGTCAAGGCGGAATTTGTTGAAGTGTTTTCTCATCCCCTGCACTGCTGAAGGGATTCGTTCAGTGTTCTGTGACAAGTAATGACTTCTTCTCATCTACTTTCTGGGTTAGGGTCCTGGACCCAGTTAGTAGCTGTATTAGGGAGCTGTAAACACTAGTACTGCTCTTTCAGCTACTAGAGACAAAAAAATGTATCTTATGACTTCCTGCCAGTAGAAAGGCACATGTGTTTTCTATCTGCTGATAAAGAACCCAGTGATACTGAGCTTTGCTGGAGGAACATCTGTGGTTTTTAATGGACACATAAAACCTTCTCTTCATGAACCAAGATCCATTTCACATTCAATATGTAATTCTGCAAGTCTGCAGAAAATTCTTCTGTGGCTTACTAAATATTCGTCAGATATTTTTCAATTCAAAAAGACAGATCAAGAAATGAAAAATTTCTGCTCCCCAGGCCACTCTTCAATGAACTACTGGTAGTTAGGGAAACAGAGGGCACGGACGACGAAAGAGGTAAGCTACTGTGCAGCATGGAAACATGGAGTAGCAAATGGAGAATCCTCATAGAGTAGAGCTGAAAAAGCATAGGTAAAAGGGGAATGAAAGAGTGGGACCCTGCCTGGATAGACAGAAGAAAATCTCCATAATGATGGAGCAACTTGACATAGAGAAAAGGAGCTAAGACCCACCCTGTTCTTGCACACATCCAGAATTATCCTGCTAAAGATAACTGGAGATTGTTCTTGGAGAAGAGGATGGTAGGTATATTTTAGAGTTCAAGAAATGTTTGGACAATGCTCTCAGGCACGTGGAGTAATTTGTGGGTTGTTCTGTGCAGGGCCAGATTTTGGAATTGATTATCCTTCTGCGTGCCTTCCAATTCAGCATATTCTATGATTCTACAATATCTAGAAGAGAGCAGCTCAAAGGGACATGAATAGATATGTATGTTTGGCAGTAATTTAAGTTGGAGCTATGGCTGGGATGGAGTAATTAAAAACTGGGATAAGAGATGCAAACTGATATGAGAAATCCTTTCTCCAGATGGGAGGGACTGACCAGAAGTAGTGAAATGATGAGGATATGACTAACAATATGAGATGGGCCCAAACCACAGACATTAGGCCTGAATTCAGAGCTGGATTCTAAGTGCAGTGGCAACAAGAGCCAGCCCATACAAGGACAGGACTGAACTGTGAAGGCTGGATACAAATGAGGTCTTCTACAGTTCTGACCCAGAAATTTGGGGTTGGCTTCTCCTTCTCATTACTAAAAGTGACATTTACTAAAATAAATTGTGGCTGAATCTCCAGAAGTTTGAGGCTGAATTTTGTTCCCACTACTGTTAAGTTTACCTTGAACAAAACTGAATATCTGAACTTGAAGAACAGCTCAAGAAATCCCACAGGAAAAAAAACTTTAAGTAAGAACCAGAAATATGCAGGAAGCACAGCTTTTTGACAGATATCGGCTCTTTCATGATGAATCCTATCCAAAATCCCAATATACAAAGGCAGGTGGATAAGGGCAGAGGCTCTTGTAAAGTTCACCTGAAGGTCAATAGTTAAAATGGTGAAAGGGTGGAGAAACAGACACCCCATTTTAGCTAAAGATTTTATTCTTTAATACCTACCTCACATTATATATTTTCAGAGTCAGACATGGGAAGAACATCTCCTGTGGCTGCTTATATATATTGAGTTACAGCTCATTAGTGGAGGAAAGGAGCTACTAGCCTACAGCAGAGTCAGACTATTCAAACTGTAGTGGTGAACGAATTAGGTGGTCTCTTCCTGTGACTCATTAACCCTTAGAGGCACGTTGTCATGATGAAACAGGAGACATTCTTCAGTTAAACAGTTGATACAGTTTTAATTAAAGAGGGGTCCATACTGAGGCATTTCAATCAAGATCTGAGTCTCCTTGAAGCTCAAAGAAATTGGATTACCTGGAATTTTACTTTGAAAGCAACCCCCTACATCTCATTGAGTATCTATAGGAAACAGCTGCCTTCTGCGTAACCGGCAGAGATTGATTCATCTCATCGCACATTACTTTTATTGCCAACTTCATAGCTTTTGATTGCACAATGCAAAAGTGATAACGACACTGCAGGGCAGGAGGATGACTCATCAGGCATTACTGCTCCCTGTTAGCAAAGCCTTTTCTGTTTACCTAGGTGCTTATGTGGCCTTCATCTCCATGGTGTTTGAGTGCTTCCCAAACAAATAAAACTGTCTCTGCCCCTGCTCCCTCTGCAGACCCAGCTGTAGTGTTAGGCTGCCTCACAGCACTGTGGGTAGCTCTGTGGTGAGCTGGAACCCATTGCTGTGTCCCAGTGTGCTGAGACTTGTATACCATAAGGCATGTCCTGTCCCAACCAGACACTTGCCAGCTGTGAAATGGAGACTGGGAATACACTCCACCAGCCAAGAGTTAAACAGGAATGCACATGGTGCCTGTTGGTGGCACTCACAAGCATAGCCTGTCTCCTCACTTTTTTTTTTTTTTTTTAGAATAATAAACCTGATGTGCTGAAAAAAATCTTTCCTTGTCACAAATTTTGCAAAGGGGAATGGAGCCAAACTTAGCTCCTTATTCACTGGGCATTGGGTATGCCTTGCACCTCGTCCCAGGGCAGCAGCAGAGAAAGTGGAGATGTTCTTGCAGCATGAGTCTGCAAGGGCAAATGAGGGTGGTAGCAAACGAGATTACCCTAAATTGTCCTTTGGGAACTGGCACGAAACAGCTGCCTGCTCAGTGCTGAAAATGGGGACAAGTTCTCTATGGACAACCTCTCACAGATGTGCATCCCTTGGGGACGTCATTGACCTGCAGTCAAAGGAGAGAACAGTTCCTCTTGATCCTGGGCCCACGTGAACAATGATGGCCCAAGTGAAGATCAGGTCTTGATGTTCATCCCTTGGCCTTTAGTTTACAAAATCTACACTAAACCTAAACTGTACTTTTCAGGAAGTTTGGGGCAGCAGATTTAAATCCCCACTGCAGTCATGTCCAAGCGCACGCAATTGCAGCTGGGCCTGAACCAGGGGTTAGTGGCACAGAGGCTGATCTGTCATTTGGCAGCTGAAGCAGGCCAGTGTTGAGGACTGATTCAACTCTGAGTTGTCTTATGGCCCCAGCTGAATTCAGGTACTGCAGGGACTGTCTTAAATCTGCAATATAATCTTCCCCAAAGGCCGGATCAGAGTCTGGGTCTCCAGACTACACCCACCTCTGATGATGGCCCAAAACTCCTGATGAGAGAGACCTACATGCACCACCAGGTGTGGTTCAGACAGCATGGGTGCAGACCTGCTCTGTCTCCTCACCCTCCTTCAGATCTTCTGCATACAGGGACTGTGACAGTGCCAGGATGGCACTTAGTGCAATGGTCTAGTAACCATGGCAGTGTTGGATCAAGGATTGGACCTGATGATCTCAGAGGTCTTTCCCAACCTGGTTGATTCTATGATTTTAGGATATAGCCCACAGTGGTTTTCTATTCTCTCTCAGTTTAAAGCCATTACCCCTTGTCCTATCGCTACCTGCCCTTGTTACAAGTTGGCAAGATCTTCATAGCTATGTGGCAAGGATTAATAGCTTGGAGTTTCTAACCAAATTTTATACCTCCAAAGTATTTGCACTGATTGCATAGAGCCAGAATCATGTCTGGCCATGTCGTATCTGGCTCTGCAATGAATTAGAGCCATCTCACAAGGCTGGTTTTAGCATGGTGTTCCATTTGAGTCCTTGCAGAGGAGAATGGACAGCAAGAGTCAATCATGTCAGCTGTACTGACAGACCTGCTCAAGGACTGATGTCACCCAATCCTGCCACAGTGCCACAGGTGGTTTCCTTCCTACTCCAGACACCAAAGGAAAATATAGCTTCTTAATTTGTGGAAAGAAGGTACAGAGATGTCCATGTCCTCAACAGAGAGGCAATTGGCTATACTAAAATATAAAGTGCAGGAAAGAACTGCTTTGGTTTGTTTTTATGAGAAAATCAAGTTTGAGGTTATGGGAATTCCATAAGGGACAATCTCTCACAGTAGTGAAAGATTATAAAACTGAATTACAGTTCAAACCAGTAAGTGTTACATTATCCACGCAGACACGGAGACTGTAAGTTTAACAATACACCAAAGCTGCCAACACCAGAGCAAGGCAAAGGGCCTCCTTTCAAAATTCAGCTTAACAGTGCCTAACACAGAATGAGTAATAATGTTAAGCAACACAGAATGAACCATAAAACATTGCTATATGCAACAGCTATTATCCTATGTGCTAATCTTCATATCACATTATTTCCTCAAATAATCATAATATTGTGCCAACAGCCCCTTTATTCTTGCCCATTATTTCTCAAGCTGGCTTCCTTCACAAGGAATAGGGCTTGCACTAACAATGCCCTCAGGGTCTGCGAGTGAAACTGCGCTCAGGCAACCCAGAACAGAGGAAGTCTTTTTCTTGGTCCATTTCCTCAGTTGTCTGTGTTCTTAACTTCATGCAATTACGAGGTAGTAAGAAATATTTTTGTGGAATAGAATAAAGAAACCCCTTATCATCACAAGTCTTTCAGGCCCTGACCAATCTTCTGGTTTGTCCTTATCACATGTTTTTTCGGCTTGTTCTCATCAGTCGAGTTCTCGTGTTTGCATCTCTCCTGATGCAGTCTCTGCTCTAACATTGTACAGCATGTTCCCGCTGAGAACTATCAGCTATGACTTTCTACAAATAAAAAACCCTCTTGTCATTATTTTGTCACACTTTCAGCTTCTACTAAATAACTAATTCAAAACAATAAACCTCCTGGTTGCCATTACAGGCAGGCTGCCAAGCAGTTTAGATGCAATCTTGTGTTATGTTGTTTTTATAAAGGTTTCCCAAAACCCAGTGTGAATAGACTTGGAGTTTGTGACTTAAAGTAAAACATTTGCTTAATTTTATATTCAAAATGTTCCTATCCAGAGTTGGAAATGTGAATGTAACGATTTGAGGCTTCTATGCCAGCACAAACAAATTTCTCATGCAGCTCATACACAAACTCAAATGTCTTTTGTCCACATGGAATAAGTTAAAACAAATAAGATCACCTTGTTCTTTGCATCTCCCCATCTATCCATGCGTGTCTCTTACTGTCTGGCCTTACAATACAATTTCTGGCACAGCATCTGGGGGTAGTGATGTTTGTTGTTTTTTACAGCACAACAGGAGGTGAAAGTAAACAGAAGCGAAATTGCCATTTGAGATCAATGGGCATGTGCATCTTCCTTGTGGCCCATGTCAGGGCAAATGCATCATTTCTGCCATGCAGAAAACAAAGCTCTGGATGTTGGTCAGATGGGAGGGCCAGGTGTAACACTGATAAGGTAGACAGAGGAGGGGGGTCCAGGGTGGCAGCCAAGCAGCTTCTGACTGGGTTGGAGGAACTAAAATGGTTTTGAGCAATGCCAGCAGCAGAATGCAAACTGTGTTTTGGAAAACTTCCTTTCAGTGGCCTCAAAAGGTTAAAAACCACCGCTCACGTTTTCCTACACTCCTGTTTACGGCTTCCATCACAACACTGTCCCATCAACCACAAAAGGATGGCTCCAGCAAGATTTTTCTTCCACTTGTATACTAACCAATTTATTGACTCATGGGTGCCTGTTCCATCCATCTAATGACACAACTCCATGTATCTTTTCAGATTTCATGCAATAAATGTGTCAGCCATTAACTTTCTCTCCTGTTGGGCTCTTGAGAAGATAAAAATCCCCACTTTCTGCAGTAAATTTCCGCTATAAATCCACAGAGGCAATTGCACACAATCTAATTTCTGGCTCCTGGGCCCACATTCATCCTTGTCCAACTATTCCTCTTGACTGAGTTGATTAGATTATAGACAAGGGCAGGCGCTCAGAATGCAAGGTCATGTAGCTTAAATTAAATCTAAAGGAGCTGCAGTAATATATATAATAGAACTTCGACATCTTTACTATTAAAGAGCTGGGGACAAGGCGCTCAGCTGGCTCCACTTTGGTATCATTTGGCCTTGAGAAGAGTAAGGTGGCTTGGTCCTCCTTTGGAAATCCTTAGGGAGCTGGTCCCAAGAAATGCTCGTACTCTGGTTGCTCCCAGAAGTCCGGTCTCGGTGGAGCTACCTGATGTTACCACAAGTTCTGTGTAACCTATGAGTGACATGCTATCCCCATCATTGCCACTGAACAGCCAAGTTGAAGGAAACAGGAGGGACAGTGGAGTGAGCGATAATGCTGCAGTAAATCCCAGTGCAGACCACTGTACAACATGTCTGGGCTGCAGGGTACAGTGTAGTGTAGGGTATCGCACTGGATGCAGAATGAATTAACTTGGACCCAAACCCAGACATTTCTTTCACACATAGAGGTCCTTGCCTACTGCAAAACAGGTTTAAACCTGTGATATTCTGAAAGGCTTCTTAGCCTGGTGTACTGTGAAGCTATTCTATGCTACAGACAAAGCAGCTTGCAATTTTCAGACTATTGTCTTTTTTTTTTTCCTTTTAGAACAAATGGATGATGGAGTTACACAATATGTGACACACACTGCTTCTTTACCAGGAACAAAAAGGGTCCCTATTTCCCAACACACAGAGGGAAATGAAAAAGCTTCTGTGCTCAGAGTTGCCGGGCTTGGTCTGATCAGCCATCAGCCCAAAAGCACTTCCTCACGAGTGCTTCTCTGGCTCCTCCTCACTGCCTTGTTTGCCTTCCTTGCTGGTGTTTCTGCTTCTTCTTACCCCTCTGCACTGAGCTTTATCCAACCAAGTATTTTCACTTGGATCCCAACAATGTTGTCCCTGTTAACAAGAACTAGAAGTGAAAAACTGAGATTTGTGGGAATTAGAATGAGAATGAAGGGATTTGGCAGAACTAGAACAGGGCTTCAGCTGAAAAGCTGACCCGATAAAGCCAGGAGAACAGGGCAAGAGTGGTATGGAAAGGGCAGCTAAGCTGCATTTTTCTAATCTGATTTAGACAAAGAGCCAGGAGAAGCAGCTCGTCAAGCAGAACGAATGCTGAATACTCATGCATTTCTTAAATGTACTATCATCAGCTACCAGCTCAAAACCAGAATGGTTCTGAGTATTTAACTAGAAGCCACTAAAATTCTAGAGCTGGGTGTGAAATTCTGTTTTCAGCTAAGAACTCGGGTAGAATTAGAGCTGGCCTGTTGCATGAAGACTAGAATAAGAGCCATTAACTATCTTAGCTTCATTGCTAAAATAAACTGCATTAATGCTGGAGCCCCTGCAGCCTTGCCAGCCACCCTGGCTCAGCTCTGACCCCTGTGCTGTGCGCAGACTGATTTGGACAACTATCACCACTATTTAACTGCACAGAGTGACTCCACTCACAGTTTGGCAGCAGGAGCTGGGAGAGGGAAGAGTGTGTGGAAGTCCTGGGAGGAAGCTAGGACCTTGTCTTTCTGAACCCATCTCTTCCTCCAAGAGTCCAGGTACAGAGAAAGCTGCATGGCCTCTTACAGTTTGGGAAAGTGGCGAGCAAGCAGCAGACAGGCTGGAGTTAAAAACTGAGGCTCCTCTCCCAGGTATTTGAGCTGAACCAGAAAACATTTAGGCATACGTTACCATGGGAGACGGAATGCTGCAGCAGGGCCTTGTGGAGGTCGGGCACGCTGGTCTGCCTCAGTGGAACCACTAAGGTGCTTGGGTCTCCCTGGAGCTGTTTGTGGGGAGACAAGAGCAGCACTGGGCAGCAAGGCAGTATCCCAGCCTTTCACCAGCCACCGTGGGAGGGGGGGGCCTGTGCAAGTTCAGCAGGTGCAAATGCACCAATGCTGGCGTGATGCTCTCCAAAGCAGAAAGGAGGAGGGCAAACAGGGAACATGAGGAAGGAAGGAAAACATCAAAGACAGGGAACAGAGAGATGAAAAAAGGGAAGAATTGAGGAAGAGTGGAGAAAAGCTGATACACAAGGAAACAAGGGAAACATCATCTGAAAACTAACAAAAGAGACAGGGGAATCTTGCCTTACAGGTGCCCTTTCTTCCCTTCCACCTACATCTGTCTTTTGATTCCCACTGAGGGTCATGATCAAGATTATAAAGTCACAAAATTTGCAGAGTAACATGTCTGGGTTTTCCTTCAAACTACAGTTAGACCCATCAATAAAAATCCTGATGAATAGCCATAATTTCATTTGATCCAGGTGTAAAGGTCAGCCTGAATAAGAGTCCAGGTCAGTCCAAGATATACACATGACACAGCATAACACACACTGCCAAAAGGAGCAACATTCATGCACAGGGTGGCTTTTTAAAATTATTATTAATTTTATTATTATTACTACTACTATTATTACTACTTATTATTATGATTATTTATACCATTTATGGGATAAGACACACATTCTCTCTTGCGAACAGCTGGTGGCTGCTGATACATTGCTTAATGCAATGTCTCTGCTACATCATTATGCCAGCTCCAACCCAGCCAGCTCAGCTCCTACCATGTAGATGCAACTTAAACCATCATCAAACTCCTTTCCCTAAACATACTCTGTATGCCTGTGCAGTTAGGCCCTGAATGCTTCCCTCCAGTTTTCGGGAATGCTTAATGTTCTTCCAAAATATGCCATTTACCACACACCAAACACATCTGGGAGCATTTGTTTGCAAGGGTTTGACTGCTGGCATCCATGGGAATGCAGTACCACAGAGATGCCTCTGCTTAGGACATCCTGGCTAGTCTTTATGTCTGTGTAACACTCTGATGATGGTGCTGTCCATGAAGCCAACCTTCCTGGGGGTTGCCGGGAAGTGAGAGATGAGTGTATGGACCAGCAGAACTACCTAAAGCTGGGCTGGACCATGTCCTGGAGACCTCCTTTGGAAACCCAGCTGAGTCGCAGAAGTCAGGGGCCAAGGGAAGGTTTGTGACCCTCAGGAGGGATGTGAGCACCAGTTCTGCCAGAGCAATTGCTGCAGGTGTCAGGACTTGGTGGCCACAGGAAGGGCAAGTCTCAGCCTTCAGGAAGGGGTGATGGTATGGGTGTGAAGAACAAGAGCAGAGATTGTATTCAACAGCAAACGAACAAAAACAACCCTAGATGTGGAGAGAGGCAATACAGCTGTAAATGCTCTGCTCTGCAACAGAAGCATAGAGACAGTCAAAACAACCTGGTGGGAAGGGGCTGAGGTCCCAGTTCTACACAGGGAGTACGATTACGGACTGTTCTCCTGAACCCTTGCTCATGGGATGTGAAAAGAAAACATGGCAGCAACAGTGAAGAGGCAGGAAATCCAACCTGTAACAATCCAGAAAAAAACCTCATTGTCTATGTTTTTGCAGTACAGGGAATAACTTGAGGCATAACCACCCAAACTGAGGAAAACAATAAAGGCCCAAAGGAGGGACACAGAGGGTTTATTGCTGCTTGGGTTTTTTTCCCCACAAGAAGTGTATGTGCTTCCTCCCCCCTGCACACCTGGGGGATCAAGCACCAAAGGACTAAGCTCCCCATGCTCTCCACATGCCACACAGCATGTGTGTACACGTGGGGGTCTGGACCATCCCCCACTGCACCCTGACAGCCCCTGCCACTGGTCCGGCACAGGCACAACAAGATGAGTTTGCGATCTAGTGCAAAACTGTACCCCTCATGTGGCAGCTCCTCCTTTTTCTGTTGCCCCCTGGCACCCACCCATTTTGATTCAGGTTAAGGCTGGTGGGAAATGACAAATCCTTTGCACATAAATCTTCACACTGGCTTGAGTTTGTTGAGAAACGGTGGTGATTTATGGGGGATTAGCAGATCAGAGCTGAGGAATGTAAAGAGGTTTAGGCTAACTAAGTGGAACGCTTAGAGCTGGGTCACGGAGAATTTGATGCAGGCTCAGGACTCTTAAATGGTGTGCTATAAAAAGTAGAAGAGTAGAAGGGTATGCATTTCAAATGCCCCTTGTAGCATGGGAAGTTGTTTTCCTGTGTTACAATCTGAAGAAAGCTTTGGCAGCCTTCTGTCTATGCCAGGTTCTTGGTTCCTAAAGGTTAGCATAAACAAAACAATGAAAGCGCATTTCTTTTGGTGTATTTTTATTGTTTGTAATTATACTCTTCCAACAGATGGACGGATGGTATGTTAGAAAAGGTAGTGAAATCAGAAGGCTGCAAGTCTCTGTGAGATGTTAAAGGCAATGTCAGAAAAGGGTTAATAGGTCTTTTCTATGGGATAAGAAACTGAGCCCCCCCCAAAAAAATTAATAGGAAAAGTGTCCTTTTTTTATAGGATGAGGAAAGCAAAGAACAACCATCTTGTGCCTTGCTTTGATTTTTTTTCTCCTTTGCTTTGTGGTTATTGTGATTTTTACGGAGCACTGTGTTGTAAGTAAGCACATGACAATTCCTGAAGCTTAGAGCTTAATTTCAAATCCCCAGACTCATAAACCAGCAGCTCCTCACTGAGCTAGTCAACAGCTGCCTTCTGCTTTTGGCTCAGCCCAAAACTTCCAGGCACATCACTGGCCCCGCACATCGCCCGCACATCTTGCCCCGCAAAGTCCTGCCCTACCCCTGGTGCAGGACAGGAGAGAACAAGTGGTGAATATCAGACAGGCAATCAAATGCTGAGGTTCAGCAGGCCAGGTGAATAATTACAAATAGGCCAGCTCGAGTAAAATTATTTGGAATGACGCAAGTTGGTGCAAAATAATATTCATGTCAGAAGCCCTGACAAAGCCAGTGGTCTCACTGCAATTACTCATGGGAATTGCATTACGCAAAACAAGACCCTATTTATTGCAAAACATTTATATATTTTGCTTCCCTGTATTAAAATAATCTATTTCTTCAGCTAAAGATGAATATTTCTTACGTGTTTTGCAATAAAACCTCAGAGCACTGCCAGGCAGTTCTCTTCCTGAATTACCCTCTTTATTTTTTTCAAAAAGCCAAAATTTCCTTTAATTTCATCAGCTGCAAGACAAGAAGAAAAGCAATTAAGTTCAACCATATAAACTTTTTAATGTGGTTTTAGGAGATTCTTTAATGTTTGTATGTTAGCAGATAAGCCATGCACCCACCCATCCACTTAATTACAGGCCTAGTACCTCCAGTCACTCTGTTTTTTAATTTAATTTGCTGCCCGGTTAGAATCTGAAGAAATCTGCCATAACACGCCTACCACCTGCAACTTCTACATCTTCACTATAAACTTCCAAAATGAACAGCTCCTTACCACTGTGAGACACTGTGAGAAGGTTTATTTTACAACATTTCATTCTTCATTCTAATCTAGAGGGCAAGAAATAGCATCTTTTTATCCTAAACTCTAAGCAGAGACAGATGCACAGAGTTAAACAATTACCCTTCACCTCCATTAAATGCAATTGATACTTTCCAAAGTGACCAGCCATTCTCACTTGACTTCGCTTCCAGGTGCACAACCCAAGACCCTTCCAGAGGACCTATTTCTTGAGACTGCGGTGTGAACAAGGAGCTCTGGACATCTCAACCTGGACACCTTGTTCCTGATTCACATGTCTGAAAATAGGAAGTAGACCCAAGACAGGCATGGAAGAGCCTGGCAGAGAAGCCCACCTTCCTGAAGGGAGTCTTCCCTGCCTACCCAGGCAGGGCAGCACTTCTCTTTTCAGCCCCTTGGATAACTAATTGCAAATATTTCAGTCAAACTTTACTGGCTAGGATATTTCAAGCCATCCTTCAGTGACAAAACATCGTGTACTTGCCTAATCTTGAAATTACCGTGGACTTTGACCAAGCAAGATTTCCGTGAGTGGACATTAGAAAAAGCTTGAGTTCAGTGTAATGGGGTGAGACATTCACCACTGAGGTGTGAAAGTTAGTTGCTGCAGCACAATTATTTGTGGCAACTGAAAGAAAACAACCATCAGGATACTAAAAAAGAAACAGATCTAATTAACACATGGCTCCTGTGTTCACTTACTGAATCACTGCAGGAATCATCAGAGATCAGCTGTCTGACCCCAAGGCGGGGGCAAACACAAATTGGTAAAATGCATTTCACTTTGGAAAAAAAAAATTAATTTTAGCACAAGTCAGGGAAGAGCAATGGGACTTGAACACAGTGCCTCAAAGAAACTGGTGGACTGTCAGCCTTGATAACCCAAACAGAAAACTGCATTCACGCCAGCACAAGGGGAATTTCTGCCATTTGACACCAGTGTCAGTAGTGTCATGGCACAGATGAGACACTGGCCTCTAGCTCTCTGGATGCTGAAGACCAGTGCTGTGAGTCAGGTGCTAATGTTTTTTTTCCCCTCTGCATCAGCAGCTCCCAGGGCACAAATACAAAACTGACTTTATAGAACACAAAATCCATATGGAGAAATTCATAAGGCTCAGCACTTCAGACCCAGAGTCTGCACCGCCAGCGACACCTGTATAATCCTCGAGGCAGGCGTCACTGGAGCTTGTGCTTGGCTTGTTGGGACAGGGAGCTGTGCAGGAAGGATTAAGTACAGAACTGGATCGGGCAAGCAGTAATGTAAACCTCAGTTAGGCTGTAGAGTGGATGGGGTGGGAAGTGCTGCAAGCGGTATGACATGTCTTCGTAATAAACCACTGCTGGTGTCACTGCTGGAACATGCAGGTGGGCTTGGAGGAGGGACACTCATACCCTCGTGCTGCCATACTCCAACCAGAAACTACCCTGCTCCTAGGATCTGGATTTGGGCACAGTCCTGAGGGCCATGGCAGCCCAGATTGAGCAAAGAGGTGCTTTGCGTTAGGAAAGATGCATGGTAATGATACTGTGAACACAGGGAGAGCAGTCCTAGCCCCGGCTCTGCTGCTAACACTGGCAAAGGATGTCACCACACAGGGTGTGTTTCCACCAAAAAATCATTTGGATGAGCGGAACAAGGGCATAACTGGCAGGAGACAAAGTGTAGCACCCTGGCACATGGGTTAAGTTTCCATTTGCTAGAAACGCTTTGACTTTCAGACTCTTCCTATCATTAATCCTGTCAGGTTCTGGTATTTTCTCTTCTCATCCAGGCTGTGAAAACCACAGTGTTAATACCCCTCTGCAGAGATAATTTTGAGGTACATCTAAGTCAAATCCCATCCTTCATGAGTATTTAGAAGCCCGACACCTATGGATGACTTAATGCAAAGTTCTGCAGGAAATACGTGGTGAGACACAGACAGGGGCTTTGACCAGTACGAGCCAGGCCCTAGTGGTGTAGTGACCAGCCAAATTACTGCCCTGCATGCTGATTCTCTGCTAACAGATACGACTGTTGCAAGTCTTATTTAATCAATATCTATCAAGACTCTTAGGTGGAAGTTTCTCTAGATGTAGATAGTCCCAAATCAATCGCACAGTTACTCATCAGGGCAAGGACTACGGTAAGACAAGTGTGTTTGCACTGCACTTAATGACTAGAGCCTTGGCTCCGACTTGGGATCATGGTCCTACTGCAATGTAAATACAGAGGAGTAATGATTACCAAGAGAGGGGTTCTTGAAAGGCTCCATCTCTCACAGCAGAGATTTTTGACAGTCAGTGACTCAATGTTCTGTCTTTCATAATCATGACTCACAGCCCCTGGACGGCAAACGAGTGCAAGACAGCAAGTACTATTGTTCCAGAGCCCATCAAAATAAGCAAGGTCATTTTCAGCATTTAAAAGAAAATGACAAGCCATTGCATTATTGTGTGGTGAGGGAAAAAAGCACAGAAAAAAATAAAAAGAGGGATGAGTAAATTTTCAGATAATAAAGTTCACAAGGAGATACAAACTTGGATACAAACCACAAGCAAGACAGATCAGGAGCTTGACTTTGATACCATTTGCTCAGCTATAAATCAAGATTAACCCCATGTGGATTTATAATGGGATAAGTCTGGCATACAACAACCCAAGGATCAGGCTTTGAGCACTAAGTGCATCTGGGTACCTTCTGCATTGCCTGATGCTATGAGGATGAGAGGGACTGTTTCTCACCACTGTGTGGCTTTACAACATAGAGAGATGCATCTTAAGATAAATAAATTATCTCTGAACATGTAGGAAGGATGGCTTAGACACAGGAGGTAGCCCTCATCTGCTGCAACACTCTCTGGAGTATGATCTGAATGATCTGCAGCTCCTCGAATCAGATGTCAAGGTCATGGGTTGAGATGGCTGATGCAATGCAGTTTTGAATTAGTAAGCTGGAGCTTACATAGCTGGAGAGCAATGCTGATATCTGAACAAGGTGGACTCTGATTTTTTTATGTGTTCCTAAAGTGGAAATCCACTTGGCTAAAGGGTCTGGTTTCTCAGGATTGCTGAGTATCTACCAGGAGGTCATTGGGTACTCAGTGCACCTGAAAATTAGACCAGTCAAATGATGACACGTGGGAGAAGAGCTTCTTTAATGGGGTGGATTCTGGGTTGTTGTCTGATGTGCAAGATTTCTAAAGGTACCTCCCACAAAAGAAGAGATTTATGCATGGAAATTCCACACAAATGAATCTCATCCCTCCTTCACAGAATTCCTGCATACCATTTGGTTTCTGTCTTTCACATGGTAAGTTACAGCAGAAGGGGCAAATGATCCATCTCGGCTGACTGACAACTGGACAACATTTCTATCCTTCCTAAGAGTACACATGATACTCTTTGCCTATCAGAGAAGCATTTCGGCCAGTAGCATGCCCAGATCAGTTTCTTAGATCACAGGAAAGCTGTTCCCTCATACTGGTGTCATGTGGCCTGATCCTGCTGGCCCTGCTCAGGCAAAATGACACTGGTGGATACTCCACAGTACTGGGGCTCATCAGAGGAAACGGTCTGCTTTGGAGCGAGGTGGCAAATGCTGAAGAGCAAATGCTGGGTATAGCTTTCCAGCATGGCTGCAAGAGCAAGCACAGCCCAGCGTCCGAGAGGAATCTATGATTCTGCCACTGGAGAAGGCTTGTTTGACCTCTGTTTGCAGCGAGGGCATTCCAATATCTCAAAGGCAAGGCCACAAAAAGTTGCGAAATTTAGCCTGCACGGTCACTGTTTAAGCATGATGCTTTTTAGTGTTCCCTGGTGCTGCATGTTGTACCACGAGCCCTGTGCACCACCCCTGGGAAGAGGAAATAGCACCTACGAATTTGGAGAAGAATAAGGGGCAAGTTTGACATTTGACTCCTGGTGGTAGGCACTACCTAGGCAAATATTTGTAGAAGATAGCTCTGGCTCTTTAAACAAGGAAGGGAAGTGGAGGGGCAGGGACTTGCCCAAGGTCAGCCGGGCAATCTGCCGCAGATTGAGAGACCTTTGGGTCCCAACCCAGCCCCCACAGTCCAGACAGCATTGTGTTTCACCAAGAACCAACAGCTTCACTCCTTGCTTTGCCTGTCTTATGTTTTCTTTCCCCACTGTGCCGCGGCCTTGCTTTGAAATCCTGGATGTTCTCCCAGTTTCTCAGATCATGTTCCTATTGTCATGAGCAGTGCTTCTGGGTGCAGTCACTGGGGTCACTGAGTCCAAAGAATCTGAGATCTAGGAATAACATTATGCTTCAAAACATTTAATCAACAAGTCTTTCCTCTCACCTATCGAAAATACCATAAAGCTTATACATGTTGTTCGCTACAACCAACCTGAAGCCCTTGATCCCCACCAAGGACTGGCATCCAATTAAGTATTTAATGGAAACCAGAAATTACTTCTCCATAACAGATAGAGTATGTTACTGGGATTTCCAAGACATAGTATTCTACCTGCAGTGTAAAGTTTGGAACACATTAATACCTAGTATATTGTTGACTTAAATTTCCCATCCAGCAGAAGAGAGAATGAAGCTAACTAGTGTTTGGATGAAGAAGAAAGTAAGCCATACTTTTCCCATGGGTAAGTTCTGGTCCCAGGTTTAATATGATTTGATGCAATGTTTGCTGGAAGTTGTGGGATTTGCCATTGACTTCTCTGGGCTTTGGACAGACACATAGTTTGGAAGGGCCAAAACAGCCCCAGCCTGATATAGACATTTCAAAAGCCCACTGGGGAGGTTTTACTTCTGGTTTTCAGTGTTTTCTTAGTGGAAACCAGGTGCTACAGTAACACTACAGAAACCTCATAAAATCCCACATCAAGCCTTGCTTATCTAAATATGAAAAACAGCTTCTGCTCTGCAATACTTTCTGATCTACATTTTACCTGAAGCCTGCAGATAATTTGCAGTGATGTGCTCAGTCTGCACATCAGCCACCCACTCTCACTTGCCCACTCCCTGGTACACAGGAGCAACGATCAGCAGAGGGAGAGGAGAGCTCCATTATGCAGAGAGAAACTCCCAAAAACTGCTCTTTTACTAGAAAAATAATTGCTGCTTAGCACAATTTTCCTTGTCCCAGATTTTCCTTAGAGTCCTCTTTTTTTTCTAGATCTGAGATGCAGAACATCAGCCATGTTGAATCAGCTGATAATTGCACCCACGTTGCTCACACGGAGCCTCACATCATCCTTGGAGTTCTACTTTAGGGCAGGTGTGCTCACTTTGTCTCCTGCTCAGCCTGGGAGGCTCCTTGAGGCACAGAGCCTCTCTGGCTGCTTGCTGGGCTCCTTCCCCGACTACCAGCAAGAGAGGGCTGTGGTAAGTTCTCTGCATGCCATGTTTCCCTGCTCCAGAGCCAGGCCAAGCAGCCAGGCACAGCTCCTGCACCCATGCTGGTGCCACCTGGGGCTGCCAGGGGGTTTCCCACACATGGGGCACAGGCCCCGGCATGCTCCACCATCACAAACATAACAGTGGTAACAAAGAGCAGTAAAAAGTGCATTTCTTCCCAAAACTTAGGTCAGGCTTTGTCTCTTCGCATTTAGAGCTTTAAATTGCAGACATCTGTAACTTTTTTGACTGTATTTCACCTGAAATCAATAAAAAACAATTAACGTACCTCATGTTACCAGGGTGAAAATTCAACACAGGTCAGGATTTTGCTTTTTTTGAAGTGAGAGGGTCCAGTGCTGGGATGAAATGGCCTTCTGGAGGTAGAAAGTTTTGCAGCCCTTCCTAAAGGTTATCAGCCTCTGAATTAATTTTGAGAGGCTCATTAGCAAGACTGCTCCATTCAATGGCTTTATCCAGGTCTGCCAGCAGCTAACAGGCACCACTTGGAATTCGGGATGGATGTTCTGCTGGTAGCCTGGTAGGGCCATCAGCTGTCTGGGTGAACCATAAAGTCACTGCTGATAAGGCATGTGGTGGCATGGGTGGTCCAATACAAGCAGAATATTAAGTAAGGAAATTATTATAAAAAGCAATTAGGATCCATTAAATCAAAATATGCTTTAATAAAGACTGATTTGTATCTGCTAGTACACAGAGCAAAGCTCGGGTGATTTAAGACCAGAGCTGAGGATAATCTCTTCAAAGCATGCAGTGAGAGGGCTTAAATAACACTTGGATATTTAAACAAGAGAATGGTGATTACAACAAGGAAGGTGATTTTACCCCTTCATACGGATTTGATAAGTACCATAAAGTTGTATTCAAGTTAAATGTCAGCATTTTTAAAGGTCTTTTGAAAAAAAAATTGTAAAGGTGGCAGAAAAAACTAAAACAAACAATGCGAGGCTAAGGAGAAATTCCTGCAATAAGAATTACGTGAGTCTTGCATTGCTCGATTTATCAGGAAGCAAATTGAGAGGTATTTCTGACTGGAGTGGGTAAGGATCCTTGCCAAGAAAAATGGGGGTCTCAGCTGGCTATTTTGCTCAATAGGACATGGAAAGACATGAAAAACTGGAAACCTCCACTCAGATAATGAAAAGGAAATCAGAACACGTGAGGTGTGCGTTATCCAGATGTCGGTAAATGGCCTCAGTATGGAGGTAGAGAAATGATTGCTCGGTGGCTGCAACAAGTGACAGACCAGAGTATTTGAAAAAATGCTAGACAAGCTTTAAGTCCAATTAGCTGATCGTCACCTCAGAACCCAATGTCAGGGATTGCTCCATGCAGTGACAGGCACTGCTGCAGTCTGCAGGAGGCAAGGAGAAGGTACATAATAGAGGAGGGTCCAAATGGGCCCTCAGAAGAACAGACCTATGTCTGAGACCCACGGTGTCAGTACTCCTGGTCTTGCAAATGCAAACAGCAAAAATCCTAGGAAGCAATTAGCGATGCTGTTTTGTTTTGTTTTGTTTTAATCCGTTGGAAACAGTAATAAATATATTTCATATGAAGCAGCTGAAGGTGTTGCTTACCTGGCAAGGGGCTGCATTACTCATGCTGTGGTGGAAAGAGAACCTCAGTAGCGAGGGCAGAAAGGGGGTTTTCTTCTTCCTGTGATGGGAAACACAGGACCACAGCTTCTCCTCCAATATACCCTGTCCTGCTCTTCTGGACCACTTCTGCCACAGTCTCAAATTAATGAACCTCTGAAGCAATTGTTGGGCAGAAATCAGATAATGAATGTAGATGGGGCTGTTGGTGTGACCTGAGTGGTACAACAGGATTTTGGGGGACCCTTCAGTGGAGAAAAACAAGATACCTAAGCTGATTCTGAGCTGACACCCTGCATCCCAGAATACTGGGAGCTATAACCCAAAGGGCAAAAGCAGCAGTGACAATAGCTTGGGGAATTTTTCCACTAATTATGCGAAGATTTTATTGTATGCTCCTGTGAATAACTTACATACATACAACCAACGTGGGAGATGCCCAAGCCCTTGAACAGGAATTGTGTGCTGTTTTCACTACGAAAAAACCACACTTGTGAAAAATCCAGTGCAGGCCAGTAAAATGTATGAAACAGCTAAATTGAGGCCGATTCTTTCTGCCAGCAAGGAAACCCCTGTTTTCCTGAAGCTGATGACAACAGGAAGTGTATGTTCTGCTGTAGGGGTTCAGCAGGACAACAGTTAAAGAAGTATCTAAAGGTTGATAGGACTCAGAATTCACAAACCTGAAGCAGAGCAAATAACACCCTTTCTGCTCCTCCAAAGCTGTTGTTGGGGAAAGGAACTGCCTCCTCTCTCACACACAGCAATTTTGGGGATCCGGTTCCAAACTGCCAGCACAAAAGTTAGTAAGCAAGTCCTCCAGCTGAGGATGTCTCTTCCCTTGTCCTGTTGTCCTGCTCCACCTGAGGGGCTTGGGATCCAAGCAGAGCTCAGCACTGACCCTCCACCACACTTGGTTGAATTTCTTCTTTAAAAGTGGGATGTCTGGGGCTGAGAAGACATTGGGGTCACTGCCCAGCATGGTTACAGCATGGTTACAGCATGGTTACAGCATGGTTACAGCAGGCCATCAAGTCTGAACGTGTGCAGGAACGAGACAAGTGTTTGAAGGACAAGTTAGTCCTGCTTTCTGCAAAAAAACAATTGTTTTCTTCAAAGTTCATCACATATGTGTCCAGATTAGGTCAAGAAGGGGTAACATTCATCAAAATTCATGTCACTAGCCTGGATAGACCTGGCTATCCTGAAGCCTGCCAAAATCCCTGTATGTCCTGTGTAGTAGAACCTCACTGTTCACACCTCTGCCACCCTGTCCCAGCAGAGCTGGATCTACTCTAGGTAAACTGTCTGGTAAAATCAGAGACATTCCCTTCGTGGTCCTTAGAAATCTGCCTGCAGCACATGCTGAGCCCCACCGTGGCTGCTACCCCTTTCCCAGGCATTAAGTGACCATATATATTTTGGTTTCCTTTTCCTCAGCTGCTGGGCTTTGACTCCTCATGTCTTTTCCAGAGCTGAATCACTGCTGAATCCCTCCTCTCTGCAAACCCAGACCCAGCTGGTATTTAGAGGAATGCACAAATTGTACAGTGGTAACTCACAGAAAACTCATTTCAGAGCAGATCCCTGTCAATATCAACCACGGGCAATGTTGCAGTGTAGGATTGTACGCATTATCCTTACACAAGCCATCTGCAGATGGAGATTGGCTTCTTGCTCTCTAAACCCTAAAAGGGAACATGTGGCTGAATGACTGCAGAATAGGACTCCTCCAGATTCAATTTTTTTTCCTTCAGTCTGGAGAGACTTTCATCCAGATGTAGCTGGAGTCATCTGCACTGGGATTTTGCCTAAACTAGACGATATTGGCACTGCTGGTTTCTATTTGGTCTGTTCCTCAAGATCCTTTCACAACTGCTATGCTGCCACGGATGGCAGATTTAGTAAATGGATTTTAGGAGATTTCATCTTTCTTAAAAAATCTCATCAGTGGCATGGTTCCATTCGTATCTTCCCTGCTTGCCTCCAGTTCCTCAACACCATCTGTTAGACTTAAGAAGAAAGATGTCAACTCCAGCGAGCTACCAGGGAAACAGGACATGGAAGGCCACAGAGTGGTCTTGTGCCCCTCCCCAGTCAAAGTTCCCCTCTGCAGACTATTCCTTGCCAGGTGACTCAGTGTCAGGAGGTTTCTGTCACTACAGGGGTATGGCAACTCCCCTCTTTCCTTCTCACTAGGAAGGACTGACCTGTGCGGTTTATTTATGCCTAGATCTCAGAAAAAAAAGACCCTTTAACCCTTCACCCTATGTCTTCAGCAAACTCAAACAGGGATGGAATGGACTACAGGTGGGTGCTAGATAGAGGCAAGTGGCCACGACATGGTGACCGCTGAAATGTAAGCACTCGGCTCTTTCTTATTTCACATCCACCACTAAGCACCAGTATTCGCCAGAGCAGAAATGGTAAAATGCATGTCCTTCCAGCACTGTCCTTGACCCAGATGCCTCTGTATTATCCACCATTTATGGCAAACAGACATGTGCCACCCTGGCTGGAGAGGAGACAAGAACCATTGTGTGAGGAGAGGAGTAAGAGCCTACTTGCATAGTTCCTTCTTTACCAGAGGAATTTGGGGTTTTGAAGGAGCACAAGGTGAGGTGCCTCTTGTTCAGGACAGTGCACCACCACGAGGCAATGAGCCAGTCAGTGTAATCCATATATTTTCACATCTGAATGGCTCCTGTCCTTGGCCCAGGGGTACAAGTCCAGTCCTTCACCTTGGTTTGTGCTGATGGTCACTGCAGGCAGCTGTACCACAGAGCCTGGACTGAACAGTCCAAAGTGGATAGACAGGATGGTAACTGCTCTTCAGGTGCCAGCATGTCTCCACCACATTAGCTTATTACCTGCTGGGCTTGCAATATCCCTTTGACCAATCAGACAGTTGGTATAAACAAATTCTTGTCTCAGAAGGTTTAGAAATAAACTTTTTCCACAGTAGCTTCTTCCTTATAGGGTTTCTTACATCTTCTTCTGAAGCAGCTTAAGTTGGTGCTTCACTGTTGTTCCCTCATCTGTGCCAAGATCTCAGAGTGGAAGAGTCCAAGTATTCATGCAGGTTGCAAGCGACTACCCAAAAAAAGGTGATGCTAATGACCTACAGCCCCTTCTCACCTTCAAACTGCCATTTCTGTGACTGCTGCCCCTTGACTGCTGTCACCTTACCTCTGTCCTGAGGGATCAGCAGAGGACCTAATGAAGGGTACCACAATCATGAGTCTGTAGGATCAGGCACCCACCCAGGCACCCTTAGATCAAAGAGGATCCCACAAAGAGCTCACATTTACTGTGCTTCCCCCCACCGCTGCTGGACCATTCTGTTCATCCTGCAAGGTGGAAGAAAACACTAACCTCAAACCTTATTCCAAGCAGCCCACTACTTGAACAGTTTTAAAAACAAATAGTAACAGCTAAGCACCAAGAACCATATCCTCTGTGATGATTTAGCTGAAGGAATACCAGACATGGAATAGGATCTCTAACTGCAGTCTGCAAAATCATTGGCATCATATGCTCAGATCTTCAGTTCATGTTCTCAGGTTGCCACAAATTAATACACTCGCTTTTTTTTCAGTAATGTAGAGATGAACCCTGTTTGTGAGAGTTCTTATTCCTGTTTAGCTTTGCACAGTGGTGATGAAGCCAAGTGGGAATGCATAGGGCTGCAGGCAGTCTTAATTTCTTGAGCCAAACATGAACTCCATAAAATCAAACTTGGACCAGCAGTGTTTATGTAGGACAGCATGTGGTCCTTCTGCTTTGGTGTGTGAGGTAAGCATAAAGACTTCTGAGCTCTGTAGAGAGGAAATAGGAAATACTTTAATTGAATGCATCTTTAATTTAATTTATTTTTTGGATTATGATGTGTAGCCACAAATTTTTACATTTGTTACAGCTCACTACTTCTAGCAGAGACCTGGGCTTTCAAATGTTCTCCAACAATTTCTTGAAGTATTTTGGTTTTCCAATGGTTTTCTCTTCCTGCAGGTGAAATTTAAACACTTATGTGCAATGGCTTCACATGGTCTCAGAACTGCATCTTACCTTCTGTCCATGTCTCATTCAGCCCCACAGCTGTAAGGCTGGAACAAATACCCTGTGGTCAACAACAGTTAATTACCTTTGGTGAAACTGGGATCAATATCTGTCCTTCATATGCACTTTCCACTCTCTGTTGAAAAGTTCTTTATGGCCTGCCAGGGTCTCTTCGCTGGTGGGCTGGCTTTAAAATGTTTCTCTTCTTGGTAGTAAACTGCCTTTTCCACTCTTTCCTGTGGTAATATCTAGATTTCCTAGGCCACCTTCATAGGTGGTCTAATTTAGGCCAGATGCACACACTTGTTAACATGTCCATGACGATATATAAAAGCTCTACATTTAGAAACACCTAATAGTAAAAATGAAATAGAAAAAAAAAATAAAGTAAAATGAAGCTCTGTTCTATAAGTCTATGCAATGCCAGTAAAATAAGTCACAAAAAGGTGGCTTTTGCTGACTGCTGAAACCAGCATTAGGTTTTAGGTGCAACAAAGTAGTGGGAAGTAACCGTGATAGTAAATTGCCTCAATCACAGATGCCCAGCTGAGTACTGTACAAGCTCAGGGAAGCTCTGAGATCCAGGCTCAGCAAATCACTTCACGTTTGGTTGTCTCATATTTATTGGGATAACACCCTAGGAAACCCAGGGAGACAGAGCAATGCATTTCTTTCAATCCCATTTGAATCATCCCAATTGTAATCTTAAAACTCATTTTCAGGCAAGCAGCAGAAGACCACAAGAAAATATTTACTGCAATTGCTGAAAATACTCGTCAGTCTTGCTAAGCATGAATCTTTTGGGACGATGGACCAAATCTGGCCTCATCCTTATTAAGGAAAAAGTTAATAAATTCTGGTTAGTAAGCTCATCTTTGAGCATCTGTTGAGGTCAGCTGCTTAAAGAGACCGTTCCAATCCAAGTGATAGCAGGTACAAGACTGAACTGACTGTGAATTGCAGCAAGGTTCTCACCTGTACTGATGTAAACCTGGAATATCACCACAATTCCTTTGGTGCAAACCAGACTGACTGCTATGAATTGGATTAGGTTCTATAGGGTTTAAATGGTTATGGATTGACCCAGAAAAAATGGAAAATATTTGAAAACATCTGAAAACATCTGTAAATGTTTATTTGCTTTGTCAAAACTTCCCCTTTGTGTATTAAGCAAAGAAACACTTATTTTGTAGTATTTGCAGGGCACAAGAACTCAGGAGGGTCTCCACATCCCTTCACATTAATTTGTGACATTTGGTTTTCTACCTCAGAGGTGTTTCCAACTCAACTGATTTAGCAGACCGGACTTATTTGCTGTGCTGTGCCGCTCAATCCATCTCCATTTCTTACTCATCAGATGCAGCAATTGTCCTCTGGCAATCTGCTAATGAAGAACACTCAGCTAAGAGAGTTGACCATGCTGCATGGAAATATCCCGATCCATGCACTCACCAGATGTAATGGGGAACCACCGCAACAAACCTTCAGAGACATCCATCTGGTTTTTGAAGGACTGCTCTGGATGGCAGAACTATCCTACCTGGTGCAAACCTTCTGTGTAAGCATCCTCATAGAGGCAGAGGAGGTGAGGTGCACAGCGGTTCAAGAAATGTACAAAATTCATTAAACAGTAAATACTTCCCAAGCTGTAACCACCTAAGCCCCCAACACACACACATGGGAGGTGAAGGCTGACATCCTGTGATACCAGAACTCAGACATTCCCCTAAACTTTCTTAAAATCTTGGAAAATTTGAGTTGCCTTTCATAACATGAAGGTTATGGTGAATGTACTTGATGGGAGACAGGAGAAGAGCAGAACATGAGGTCCCAGCCCACTTTTACAGTTTAGTGATTTTTCCTTAAAGGACATAGAGACTGAAAAAATCTAGGTAAGAGTATCCCAGGGTTTGCAATACTTGAAATTCCTGAAAACTTTGCCAATTAATTCTTTCCTTCTAAAGTCAGGAAATAAATCAGCAGCCTTAAACTCATCCTTTTTTACCTTACCCTGCATCAAATGGGGTAGTCTAAATTTTATCTGGAAAAAGTGAGTTTTCAAGTAGACCTTTCATTTTATTGCCAGTGCTCCATCAGTATTTGTGGGGAGCTAGAAACAAAACAGGAATAAAACCATGAACTTAATTCAGGTTTCTCAGCTAAACAAAACAATAGGATGAAAATATCACCTAGCCGGCTACTCAGCAGGGACTCTCTGAGCTAACCTCCATGAGCTCTCAGCATATTCTTTTTGCTTAAAGTGGTCTTGAGCTGCCATAGACTGGAGTAGTACTATCTTAATTTACCCCAGATGGAGATCTCCCTTTTTTCCCCCCCTTCTCCCTTCCCTTCACCACAGATTTTAACCAAGTCCAGACTCAGAGAGCCTCTGGCACCACTCCTGTAAGCCTGCAAAATTTACAATATTCAGAAGCTGCAGTAAGCAGAGGTTGAAGATAGTGATGCTCACTGCTGATCCAGCGGGGATTCGCAAAATAGCAGGAGCCTTATGACAAAACCATGTGAGCACAAGCAGATGACTGTAACAGTCTGTAACAGCAGATGACTGTAACTGCATCCCTATGCTATCTATGATTTGTTAAATAATTGTTTGCCCAGATGGCTCACAGAATCAAAAATATATTTTTAGGATTTTAAACCTAACTATGAATTTTCTACATGTCATAATCAATTGCACTAATAATATACATACATTTTATTTTTCCCTTCCTGCTTCTAGGTCCGAGTAATTTCCTGTACATATGGTAAATATTGGCTTTTTAACCAGTTCTCTTTGTCAAATTAAGCTTGATATCGCTCTCAACTTCGGTGATTTTGCTATCTGGGAGCTGAGATGGTGTAGGGATGTAGTAGAATAATATCAATATTTCGTACCCTTTCAGTCCCCCAACTTACATAATTCTACAGTTATTCAAACTACGTGACTAAAATGCTACTATGCCTGGTGTCCTCCTAAAGACTGAGTATAGGCCTGAAGTCCCACCTCTCTTGTGATGGTCCTTTTCGTACTTTTTAGCACAGGACTGTGAATTTAAGCAGAGCTGTGGACTATCACTGATTTTAAAATGATAACACGTCATACCTTTACAGTGCTCTGCCCTTCCAAAGGGCTGCTTAAGCAATAATTAACTCAGCGCAGCATCAGAGTACAGCAGGTGGGTCGGTATTTGCTGTGACCACCTGACAGAAGGGAAAAGCACAGCACGGGGGCTGAATGAGCTGCAGCAGCACTCCCCTCTCCTGCTCCCACGGGTAGGATATGGTCCTGCTGCGCTGCTGGGCTGAGCCATGTTTCAGCAACGTTCCTTGGGAAGCAAGAAGAGCAAGCAGGTCCAGCAAAGCCCTGCAAGGATGAAGTTCTCCATTGCCCCCCAACGCAACTTGTGCATGACATGGTGTTGGGCCACTGGTGTCTTCAATGTGTCCTTCCTCCACATGACAATGAGGAAGATTGTCCTTGCAAAGGAAAAGAAAAAACAGTGGATAGGGAAGGGATTCGTTTTGTCAGTATACTGATACATAAAATATTGTGACAAGTTATAACTTATCGATGAAATCACAGGTTGGTGATTTCAAAGGCTGTAGTGCTCATGTAAGAGATTCCCAGAAAGCATCCAAATGGCTGATGCTTGGCACTTTGACTCATTGACTCAAATAAGAGGAAGAACAGCGCAGTTCGTGGCTGAACAAGAATTAAATGGTAGAAACAATAAATTTCAAATCTAAGGGTAACCAGGGAAACATTGCAGAATCCCATGAGACTTCTCTTAACCTTCTATTATTTAATATTTTTTACTATGAATTGGAAAGAAAAGCTAGTTAATAAAGTTGATAGCATATATATATGTGCACGATAGCAACTAAGGAGGACAGAGTAAATACCTAACAACAAAGACTGTTGGTTTTATATACATGAAGGAGAATGCTATGGAAAACAATGACTAAGGCCACATGTGGGTAAATAAAAACTTGTAGCCAAAAGCCAATGAAGCCAAAGTGATTGAATGAACACAATAATGCTGAGTACCTCATGCAGGAATTGAAACAACAAAGGGTTCACTACTCTCGTGGGAAAACCTACAACATGATCCAATGTGTGTAAGTTGACATTTCACACACTCGGAATAGAAAGATAAAGTTTAATAGGGAAAATGTTAATCACAAGAATAGGTCACTAATTGCTATGAAGAATTCTCTATCAAAGGAAAATTTAAAATCAGGACTCATGTTTTTCAATAGAAGTTATGCCTTAGTTCTGGTTGATTCATGGAAGTCACAGATCTAAAGAGTCTGTCTTCAGTGAGTGGCTAAAACTTGTAATAAGCCCTGTGTTGCACAAGAGATCAGACACTTGATATAATTTCTAAGTTTGCAGACTCTTAACTGAGAAAACCAGCAGATGACTGTTCTCCAGTTATGTGTTTGGGTTTGTAAGCATATCCTGAATTGCAGCTAACTCCGAAGTTAAGACCTGGCTGATAAAGCTTCCTTGTCAAAGCCTTTAAAAGCATGAAAAGCTAGAAATTCAGGGAATTCAGTGAACCAACTTGAAGTTTTTAGGATAAAGATCCATTTTAAAAGTGGAATGATTTCTTATTTCTCCATCTAAAAGTTAATAGTGAGATGAGTTACAGATTGAGACAGCTTTATGAGAGTGTCTGCCATGCGCATGCGAGCTGTGTGTCGAAGGTCCTTCGTACCCACAGAGATCTTGAGACTTGATTCACATAGGGCAGGTATGTGAGATGTCCCAGGGTATCCTGCCTATCTCCATCTGCTTATCCAGAAGGTCTCAGATCTACCTCCAATCTACCCACCCACTGTGGATATCTTGATATTGCGAATCATCTCATATAGCACTATATGTCATGAGCAGGCAACAAAATTTCACCCCAGTCACTGGAGCCTGAGGACTGACTCACATTACCTTTAAGTAGCTATCTGTACCTGCCCACCTAAATCTCTCTCTAGGCTCCATTGACTGCAGTGATTAGATCTTCCCTGACCACAGTGAGAGTTTAGACACCCAACTCACATGTAGTCAGTATCTAAAAGTAGGTGTCTGCATCTGCAGCTGCACCCAACCCTCGAGGTTTAGTTTTGTTACTCATCTTCTGCCATGTGATGTGTCCCTGACTGTCCTGCCTGCCTTCCAGCCACCACTCATGTCCACCAGCCTCACGCAGGTGTCTCACATGCCCTCAAGAGTCTCAAATGGCACAAAATGCTGGTTTCAGGTAACTAATCATGACTTGGTACTCCATGTAAAGTAGTGAGCAAGTAAGGTAGCAAGCATACTGTAAGCAAGACAGCAGAAAGTGGAAAGAGACACTTATTGCAGAGTTGGAGTGCAAAGCTGACTGAATCTGAATCAGTAAGGTCTTTCTCCTAAGACAGATTGTACAAAAGTGCTTTCTACCCCAGCCACAGGAAGGAAGGAGGAAAAGTTTTCAAGGGAGCATTGCCATCTCTTGCACACAAGGCTGTTGCCCTGGAAAGCTGTGCTGTTTCCAGCTGTACAGGTTTCCAAAATCCTACTGGATAAAGCCCCAAGTAACCTGGTCTTATCTGAGAGCTGACTATGCCTTTGAACAGTGTAGGTTCTCTGGTCTACTGTTGAAGAAGTACATTCAGAAGGTGATCAATCCCATCTGCTTTAGGCATCTCTTTTGGCATTACCTGTCTTACAGCACACCAGCCCCACAATGTCCTGCTGTTTTAATCTAATCTTGAACATTACATGCAAAACCTTTCATACAACTGTATTTTCCTCACTTCCTATCCATATCTTTTTGTCTGAGAAGCTGCCTCACATTGACAGAACAATTTCCTATAGTCCAGCAATCAGCCAAATTAGTCAAATAGGAGTTGACATTTGCAACTTTCTTCCTTTTCCCTTTCAGCAGGTGGGAATAAATTGCTGAGCACATGAAAATGGATCCAGGCGCCTTATAAAGGCAGAATGAAAAACGGAAACTATTCAACAACAGGCAAGCATTTGGGGAAATATCCATTTCTATGGTAAAGCCAAAGCCTGCACTCAAAACCAACAAGGTACAAAAAAAATAATCTTTCAGAAAAACAAAATGGAAAAAGAATCCTTTGGTGAGATCCATTGTCTCACGATGCGCCTTCGTGCATCCGAGTCATGCCCAGCACCGGCTTGACATGGGCAGAGGGTAGGGGTCAGCCACGGCAGCGCCATGCTGACCCAGGAGCTCCCTAGTTCACTAGCACAGCTAGTCATCATCCAGACCCCCCAGCCAGGGCTGGGCTTGGCATGCTGAGCGGACGCACTGCCAAAGCCTTCACTAGCTCATTTTGGAGTGCAGACATGCCCTGTGCATTCAGTCCTGGCCCTAGCAGACGGAAATAACGCTGACAGCAGCTTCATGGCCCTCCGCCAAGGGTTATATCATTCAACTCTTTTTAATAGGAAATGTATGTCTTTCTTCATTTACTTGCTGGCATCCAAGCTTTTAGAGCTCCTCATTCTGACTGCAAGCTTCGTCTTCAACTTTAAGTGTCAGACATTCTCTTAAAAGACAACAGTTGATAATAATGAAAGATCACTTGTTTCAAGAAGCTGAAGCTTTAAAACAGCAGATACTCAAGAATAACCAACAGATTGAGCTCTGTCTGCCAGGCACCCACTGGTGTCAGTTTGGAGTAGGGATGAAGAGAAGTGGGTCCACAGTCCTGAACTCAGGCATGGACTCATGTGTAAACAGCAATTCTGTTCTCTTTTACCTCCTTAATTACTGATACGTTGAGCCTGTTTTGACTTTAAACCTTTCTAAAAATCTTGTGTGCTAGCAGCCTCCCATGGAAATGGCAACAGTTGCACTCACTATTTTTAAGCTATCATGTGCATTTCTAAGTACTGGAAACATATACACCTATTTATGAAAGAGAAAGAGAGAAATGAAATTTCCATCCTGCCCAGTTGGATGAGACTACTTTTTCATGATTAGCAAAAAAGTTCTTGATAAACTACAGAGTGCAATGATCAGGACTCTGTTAATCTGCATGCTGAAAGTGACCCACAAAGCTATAAATACAGAACAGAAAAACCAGTGATCTCAGCAAGGCAACTGCCAGCAGGTGAACTATTGAAGCAGACACAGTATTAAGGTCACTTCTGCAGTCCTGTCTGAGTGGTGGTAGAAATAAGAAAAGCCATTATCAGATTGACATCATCTCAGTCCTTGCAAGCACACATCTAAGGGAGAACAAACCAGGAGGGTCTGCTGAGCTTAATGGCTCTTTCTTCAGGAGTCTTCTCAGTGTTCAGACAAAATGCTTTATAAATTATGGGGGCTAAAATTGGGTGATTCTGTGAACAGAGCTAAAATTGGGTGATTCTGTGAACATGGCTGTGAGGATCCTTGCAAACACGTGCCCAGACTCCACTTGAAATGCACAGCATAAAGATTTCATTGCACAAATACTTGATGCCATGTATCACACATGGCAAAGCAATGCTTGGATCCAAAGTCTCTATAAATCCATGGAAGCTCTTGGTTAAGGCAATAACCAAGAGCATTCTTATGAGGAGTAGCTGAGGGAGCTGGGGATGTTTAGCCTAGAGAAAAAGGAGGCTCAGGGGAGACCTTCTCGCTCTCTACAACTACCTGAAAGGAGGTTGTAGCTGGGTGGGGGTCAGCCTCTTCTCCCAGACAATAAATGACAGGACAAGAGGAAATGGCCTCAAGTTGTGGCAGGGAGGATTTAGATTGGATATTAGGAAAAATTTATTCACTGAAAGGGTGGGAATTGCCATGCCTGTAAGTGTTCAAAGGGTGTGTGGTTGTGGCTCTTGGGGACATGGTTTAGTGGTGAACACAGTGGTGCTAATGGTTGGACCTGATTTTAAAGGTATTTTCCAACCTTAATGATTCTATGACTGATAAACAAATTGTGGAAGGCACCCTAAAAGAGGCCAATTCCACTCTATGTCCCTCAGCTCTTGATTTCCATTTTATCTATCTTCTGTCCAAAAAGCAGATCTCTAGCCCAGTTGAAGGAGGTAATATTAACATCAAATATTCCTCCCAGATCGTTTCGTCTTAAGTTAAATCTTTGTTTCTGTAAGTTCAACTTCACACGGCTAAAACCAGGAAAAACATACAATTAATGAATTTTCAACACCTTTAATAATAATAATGTAAATTAAGTTTTCTGGAGCTAAAAATGTCATGACTTTAAGGTCTGCTATGTCTCATCTTGTCAGTCAATGTCAGCGGTCCTTGAAGAAGCTGAGAAGTTATCTTCTCCTGTCATATAAAATTCCCTTTTTCTATCCTGCCTGCTCAACCAACAGTTGGACCTCAACCTTATTTTTGGTTCAGGATTCAATATTTTCTAATCTGCATTTCTATGGGGTGTCTCTTTGGGGTGGGTGGGAAAGGAATTTCCCAGTGCAGGGGGGGGGAAGGCATGAAGCAGTTTTGTGGCAGGTTGATCTTACTTCAGTGACCATCCCTTGCTGGCAGCCTCAGGGAGGTTTTGGAGAGAGAGAAGCACTCTTAGGAAACGAATTAGTGTGGCCAAGCGCAGCGAAGGTGCACAATCAATTTATCATGATCACTGCCACTGGTTTTGTGTGTGTGTTTACGTGTGTATTTACACCCATGCACGATGTAATACATCCACATTGTTGGTTAAAAGGATCATTGCCATGTAGCCAAATATTTCATAATTTTTTTATGGTCTGCTTAGCCTTGGATCGGCTGATACATCGAAAGGTACCAGTAAGTGCTGTCTAATAGATTACGGACCTCTGTGAAAAACCACTATCAGTGTTTTAGCAGTGCATAGTACATGTGTCAGAGAAGTGCATTGTCAGCAGGATAGCATCTGGGCATCTATCCACATTTTCCTTAGTTTTAAAAGAGCCTGTAGCCTCTTAGAGGCCTTGATCAAAATGGGATGAATAAAAACTAGGTTACGCATTGTAGCTCTCGGTGCAGCTTCTTTCATTGTGCATAAAATGGTCTGCATGTCCATTTGCGGGCACGAAGACCATGTCTGAGCACTTCTTGGGCACTTGGTGGGAATTCATCCTCACAGTCTGCTACCCTGCTGCCAAGAGCAGACTGCACCTACTGTGACAAGCTTCAAGAAAAGGATTTGCAAACCTATAAGGCAAACAAACAAAAAATAAAATAGACCTCCAAACAACAAAACTCTGCCCACATATCCAGATTGCTTTTTGCTTTTGGTTCCTGCTTGCTTCGCCCTCCTGCAGCCTCGTTGTGTGAAGGTATGGGCAGAATCTGCCTGCTGCTACATTTTGTGTATGTTAAGAGCCAACATGTTTACACGAGATATAAAAAGCACTGGGTGCAGGAGGAAAATAGGCAGGAAGTAGAACAAGAAGGAGGCTGAGGAGATGCAACATAAGATTAGAGAGACTCTAGATACCTGGTGTTTGGTGCTTCTTCCTAGCACTGGGAACAGCTGCCAAAACCATGCTATGAGCATTACAGGGGGAGAAGGCATGCTGGATGGGGGGCTATGGGGCTCAGAAAAGGGACCTTGAAACACTCCTTTTGGGCCTGAAGTTCTTCAGAATCACTGGAAATTCTTTCACTGATTTCCTTGACCTTTGGATCAGGATTTCCATCCACTGAGGAGTACCAGCAGTGTCAAAGTTGGAACAAAGGCTGCAAGATTTCTCATTAAGCTGTTTGAGACTGTACCAGACTGGACCACCAATCTCTCTACCAGGTCTAGCTGAGCTTCTCAAAGTGTCCCAGGTACTCGCTGAAGTGGTAATGAGTCAGGGATCACTAGGCACCAGAAAGGCTGATCACCACAAAAAATCCTGCACCCTGGCTGGGCATAGAAACTGGTTCCCGCTACCCTTGGTAAGTTGGGAGGTATCAGACCTTAAATCTCTTGCTTCTTGTTTCCATATCTTACATCTGGGATCGATCTCGTGTTTGTTCTCACAGAGTCAGCAGCTCTGCCTGTATTCAAATCTGGGAAGGAGGCACAGCCACCCCCATCCTGCTATGATAACTTGGTCTCTGACTTGCTGCTGAGCCTGTCAAATATCTAGATAGTGGCCCTCCGGTGAAAATCCAAACAATTGACCTGACTGCGTCTTCTATGGTGCTCCCTTGCTGCTTTTGGTGCCCTTCCTCTTGCCCTGTGACACATGCCAGGCATGGATTGGATGTGTGACCTATCTGGTGTCTCAGCATGGGGCCAGGGACAAGCTGGGAACATGTCACCTTGCAGGGTATTACCTGCAGTGATCCTTTCTCATGGGCATCCTCCAAGTCCCAGCACTGTGGCCTTCGCTTTGGAGGAGCAATCCACACACGAACCAATGGCAGGGTCCATCTGCCACCTCACAGAACACTTCATACCCCCCTCAACAGCTTCTGAGGTGTACAGACTCCTTGGTGCTGCACAGAGGAACAGAAGCAGAAGGAAGGATATGCAAATGTATCAAAATGATGTATTACAGCCAAAACTGAAGAGGTTTCTAGGCTTTTTTAGGAGGCACGCCATGCTCAAAGAACACCTAGGATAAGGAGTCCCTGGCTTTGGAGAAGCTCAAGGTATTGTTGAAACAAAAATGATAAATGCCATTTTCAGAGCTTTCTACTGAAGTTGGAAGCACAGGAGCAGGCAGCCTAATCTGTCCTCTTCTAATGGGGAAGCACCTCTTGGGGCTTTAGCACTAAAACAGATCCTCCTTGCTCACTGCATCCCAGCACAGAAGAGAAGTAAAGCCCATTAGCTCCAGAGGCTGCATCAATAAAATGTAGCAGAGTTGCTGGCAGGAACGGCATGAGCTGCCCAGGCTCCCTGAGGCATTAGGATTACCTGCAGCCACCCAAGGAAAAGCTCAAGGTGCTACCGAAATTAAATCACCTGTCAGGGTATGGTGACAGTCACACACATAACGATTTGAAAATGTCCCCATCCCAGACTCATCAGGAGCTGCCACCGCACTGATTCTCTGCCTGTCTCACCTCTTTGCTCTTCCACCCTTCACCTGGTGTTTCCTCCTCACTTCTCCATCTGTGGTGTCCCACAAGTGCCCCCTCCTCAGCCTTAACCATTACTTGGGAACACATTCCCCATTCTGTCCCTCTTGGGTGTTACCACCCCCTGCTACCCAGCCCACTGCTTGAACCCAGCTAGCACTAGCCCCTCCCAGTGGTGGAGTACTGGGCACACTAGGAGGGCCCTCTGGCTCACTGTGTCAGTGCGTGCCACTTTTTGCAGGGCCCTGCGACTCATCCCTTACAGGGGTACAAATATGATACTCAAGGGCAAAACAGGACATTTTAACGTGAAAACCGCAGAGAAGAAATCAAGAGGCATTTTTGCCACTGTCTTCTGCAGGGCAGGGCTAGGCCTGTCAAATTTAAGCTGTTTTAACTCTGTTTTCCTGGAATGTTGCTTTTCAGGAAATTCTATATTCTGGCTGTAAACCCATGGCAACAGATCTGGAAAGATGACCGGGGTACGTGCTCCTGCAGAGAACAGCAGTGCCAGGAATCCCTCCATCTTGCAGGGTTTATTTGTTTCCATCTGACAGGGAGAGTGCCACTTGCTCTTTTTCAGTGAAAAATGCTCAGAGGTAAGCTATCCTTTCCTGACAGGACACTCGCCTTTCTCCTCCGCTCTCTCCGTCACCCCTGCCAAACTGGATGAACTAGATGCCTTCCCAAGATACACCCCAAATTTAAAACACTGTACTGCTGACATGGTCTAATTCACATCTCACTTCGTCTCCTCTGTGTGCAGTGACACAGCCTCTCGTTGACTCCCAGATGGACAAGCATCATGCGCTGGGCCTGAGGTGCCGCACGATGCAGGAAGGCAGGCTGTGTGGCACTGGGAGCAGCTGGGCAGAGCTGGGTAAATGTTTCTCCCTGGATGATGAGCCAGCAGCAGAGCTGGAGGCAGCGCTTCCCCAGGCTTGTGCATTCTCTGCGGGGTGTCCATTCAGGCTATCAATCATGTTCCTCTTCTATACTCACAGTTCCCACCAGGATCACAAGCGGTTTAGGACGCACTGACAGAGCAAGATGGGGTCTGGAAATTACTGTAGCAGCAAAAGCAACTCATATACTTTCAGTATGGGTTTGGTGTCCTTGACTGTGAAAACGTGGTTGGTTTACATTGATGTAGGAAACAATTGACTCAACCTTAAATAGGGAGATCGTGAGGACCAAAGATGAGCTGATCCACAGCATCTGCCTCTCCTCCCACTGTGGACTGGAGAGAGCCCTGCTTTGCCCTAATCCTTTAAGACCCTTGTCCCCTGCACCCAAACCTCCCCAAGGACAGGACTGCAGCACCTGGGGTTTTGAGGCCCTGTACAGGATTTGTCTCTGGACACTCAAACGTACAAGAACAATTTTTTGTCACGTGGCCTTGGTATTAATTTATTTAACGGTCGTGGAAAGAAATTGGGTCATATTTTGAGGAGAATAGGATGTGTGTGCAAATAATAGCTCTCAAAATTTAATTTATTCTTTTAGCTTTTACTCTATTTGATCTGTGATAGTCCAGCACCCAAACTGACCTTTAAAACAAATGAGTAGCTGTACTTTTTCACCCAACACATAATTAAATTGTGGGCATGACAATTGGAGACCAACAGTTTACACAAGTTCATAGAGGACAGATCTACCAAGGGCTGCTGAAAATAATGTTCTGGATACAATCTCCAGGCCAAGAAGATCTTGGACTGCCAACTGTGAGAATATTTATCTCTTTCCTTGAAACTCCTGTTACTGACCAGATTGAGCCTGGACTGAGCTGTGTGGACTTCTGCCATGGCTGCAAAAGGGGGTTCTTCCCTCCATGCAAAGCCTCTCTGCTGTGAACATAAAGCCCTTTTTTCTCCAGTGCACCTTATGCTGTAAGGTCAAATATCAGCTTTTTCTGGAGGGGTATTTGCTTGCTTGGGGTTTGGTTGGTTTTGTTTTGCAGAGCGATGAGGTTAAATAAAAAGAAGTGCAGGCTGGACTCTTGCATTATTCATCAGTTAGGCAATCCCAAACAAAGGCCAGGTTGGCATTAGTGGGAGTTTCATGTGTTACTTCTTCCTCAAGGAGATCTGCTCCAACAGTGCTAATTTGTAGCCTCAAAACCAGCAGTCCCCATCCCAGTCTCTGACTTTCCCAGGATATGAGGACAAGGGATCACTCATAGCTGCTGCAGTCACCATCCAGTGCGCACCCACCTCATCCCTGAGCTCAAGTTGGAGGATGCAGGGGTAGTGAGGCAGCTAACCAGGTTGCAAGAAAAAGGAGAGGTAGGTGAGATGGATGAGTGAAATTGGAACAGGAAATGGGTACAGTAGGTTGAGTTTTCTTTTTGCATACACTGGACAACAGCAAGATGTGCAGGGTCATAGAGCAGATGGTGACAACTCAGCAGAAAACCCACAGAGCCAATGGAGATTTGCTCAGCTATCCCTGTGTGGCATGGATGTGTGATACACCATGACTTATCCTCATGCTACTTTGGTGAATCCCCTTTGTTGTCAGGGTGGCAGCATCAGTACAAAACAAGGAATCACAAAACAGTGATTTTGGGAGCTGGGAAGCAGTGTTTCCACCAGAATTGGTCTCTGTTTGCCATGGTCTTTGCTGTGAAGAACAAGTAAGGCTGTCGCATGAACTGAACTTTTAAACCCAGGCTGTTCAAGTTCATTTGAAATTAGGACTGTCCTTACTTAATTAAAAATGAAAGGCTCTTTACAGCATTAAGCTACCCTTTGATACAGTTAAAACTGTAAGAAGGGAGGAAAAACAGAATCTGAGTTCAGGTTTGGAGATGTAGTTGTTTCACCTCAGTGAAGCACAAGTTGTTTACAAAATTGATGTTCATAATAGGAACAAAGCACCCTCAGACAAAGACTGAAAACCCCGTTCACCTGTGGAGAGAACTCGTAACAGGATGCCCGAGTTAAAATCCCTCATTCAGCAGGGCATACCAAAATGAGTTATTCTGTGCTACTTTCTGTTGATTTAAAATGAGATGACACAGAGACAGATTAGCTGAAACCACAGACATTATAAATTGCGATTTGGTCTCAAAAGCTGAAGTGCTTTGATCTGTGATTCAGTTGGGGCCAAACTGAAGTGCATTTAAAGAGGGGGAAACACAGACAAGGGAAAAAGAGCTTGGACATAAACAACATTTTCTCAAATTACGGTAGCTGACCTGAATAAGTCTTTGCCATTATTTTCATCGGATTTTAATCAAGTCCACCAGGAAAGCTGTACAGCAGCATCGCCACAGAGAGATTCTGAAACAAAACATGGCAGTCTCTAGTATGTTTGTTATGGAAAAGCATAGAAAACATTTCATCTTTGCTGCCCAGTTTGGGGCTCATATTTGATCTGGTCTTTCTGTGAGAAGTGTGGTAAGAGATTTTGCAGCTAATACATAAGCAATTTTTTTTAAAATAGATTTAGGAGGTCTTGGACTTGGCAGCTTTGGAAGTTCTTAAGGGTTAAAAGTATGCTTAAAGTTAACTAGGTGAGTTGATGTGTCATGAAGCAAGAGAGAAACTGTCCTACTCTCGGAGGAAAAGGATTCTTCATCTCTCCCTCCCCTGCTTTGGAAAGGTTTCTACTCTGGACAGCCCTCCCCTGTCTACACAGCACATGTGCAGAAACCTGGCTTATTTTCTCAGTTACAGGAGCTCCTCTCACTGCTCTTTACACAGTCTGACAATCTTATTCAGTCTTTTGCAACATCTATCTTTTGAAATAACGTTTGATTTTCACCTTTTGAGCAGACCACTTTTGTGCTTCCAATCACCTTGACACATTTCACAATTCCTGCTTTTGCCAATATGAAAGGGCAAGTCACAATGAGGGGAGTTTGCCAGCAAGGGACTGAGCCTGACCACCCACATGAACCGGGCTGAAGGAGGGAAGTGGTCCCTGAACCGCTGGAAGTCTCCTCAGGCAACAGCTCAGGTGCAGGGGCAGGAGCTATGCTAGAGAACAACCCACATCTTTCCTGAACATCTGTGCAAGCCGCCTCAAGGCCTCGCTACACCCCTAAGTCAGATTATATCCAATGGAGCCTCTCTGGAGCAGAGCAGAGCAGAGATGTCAGATTTGTTTTGTCACAGGTGGTTTAAAGCCAAAAGATTTTCCTACTTCCCGGTGCATAAACAAAGTGCACCAATGTCCTTGCCCTGCTGACCTCATTTCTGCCTAGCAAGCATTAGCACAGCCACGTGAAGAACCCTTCCAGATCCATCAGTGCTACTTTTTTCTTTACTGGAGGTACAGTCATACCTGTATTTGTTTGTACTGCTTTTCAGAGGCTTACCAGCACAGTGTTGTCAACACTAACTTAATCTGCAGAAATGTCCTTCCAGATGAGAAAAGAGCCCTGGACTGGCTGGGATTATCCTAGACTGGAGGCTGGAGTCTTTTGGCTGACCTGGTGGCGGCATTTTGTGATCCAGTGGTCTAGTCCCATGTCTGCCATGGCACTGACTGAGGCAATGTACATCATAACTCACTTGGTTGTTTTGTCCCAGCTTCCCTTTGGCAAAAAACTGGCACTCGTATATCACAGGGTAATTGCACTGTTTAATGAGACAGTGGCCCTTGTCTTGCTCTTCTTTCTTTAATTGCTCCTACTGAAGACAGACCCGTCTTAGAGTAGGATTAGCAGGATTTCATGCACTATTTGCATAGACCTGTGGTATGAAACACTAGGAAAGTGTTTGAGTGGGAGAGTAAAGATGAACTACTTTGAAAAAGCCTCAATTTGGAGAGATCGATAGCTTAAATTTAGATACCAATTCAACATACTGCCGATCCAAATGCCACTCGTTTGTGTGCAGTTCCACTCTTACCACTCATGTGCTTAAAATTAAACATATGCTTAAATACTTTGCCAGAGGAGGTCTTCAGAGCTCCATTAGCACTGTATGTTTTTGCTCTAAATTCACTGTAATTGTTTCTCATTGAATAGATGCTCACTGAGTAAGATACAAAAAGAGCATGGGAACAAAGGGGCCCTCAATCTGAGACTTTGATCCACATATTATTCAAATACATAATGACTGCTTTGATTTATGGATTTATAATTCTATTGAGGCATTCCGGAGATTACCCAAAACATTCCAGATCCAGTCGATGCTGGAGGGTGTTAAACAGAGCCCCCGCCTGGAATTAGATGGATGAAATTTAGTTGCCTGTTTGCTGCTGAGATTACATCACAAATTGCAGGACAAGAGCATGGTTCATGGCCACGCACTCACTTATATTTGGTTCTCATTCCAAAGGGTTTTTTTTTTCCCTTGTCACCTAAGAAAACATCTGAAAGTAGACAGTCTCTTCTAGCAGCAGCATATAGAGTTTTGGCAGTATAACAAGACAGCAGACTACATAGTGGGTGTGTTGAAAGAAGGAGCAGATGGTGGATTGCTAGCACAAGGATTTAGCATTACATTTAGAAAACAGATTATTTTGGAAGATGAGAAATTTTGAAGCATGATTAGCCCCCTCCCTCCTCTTTACTCCCACTCCCCTCCCCAAACATATCCCCACAAGATGTTAGCTTGGCCATGCACTGTAGGAGTGACTCAGCTCTGACACTGACTAAGAGTTTTGCAAGAATTCAGACAGGTGACAGCTGTGAGAAAAACAATGTCCTGTTTCTCATTTGCATCAATACCAGTTTGGATTTTTAAATTCATTTCACTTTACACAGCAAATCCACCTTGGTAACAGAGAGGATTACTAGTAAAGAGACCTGGCCTTCAGGAAGGACTCTTCCTAGACAGTGTGGGCTAATCACTCAGGTCAGGAATTACCTGCTGTTTGCTCCCCATCTACCACCATGCTTGTGGGTACAGACATTTCTCAGTCAGTGGGAACTCAGATCTAGGCTGAGGACTTACCTTCATACCTCCCTGGCTGTAAAATTTCCTTTTCCCCAGTCATTACGTATTGATTATATCAAGAGATTTAGTTGTAGGAATAAGACTTCATTAAGTGCTGAAACCCTAAGGTAATCCATATAGTCTGGCTTCTGGGAGAGAAAGAGCAACCATCAGAAATGGGGGTAACCTGTACCTGTAGACCCTAGGGAGCCTTCTAGTTACATAACGAGTCCTCTTCTTCTTTGAAGGTGGTCTTATCATGGGAAGAGGAGAGCAGAGATTAAGGGCTTTATACTGCAAACAGGTGAAACCCTCTGGCACTGTGAGACAAACTGGTTTTGGGTTCCTCACCACTTCTGGGACTCTGGCATCAGGACTCAGGGGCTAGCCAGAGATGAGCTTAGGGAACGACTGTTCACATTTTCCTCTGCTTGGCCACAATGATAAAAGGGGATTTAAGAAGGACATAAGAGGGACTGCAGTATAATATCTAGAAAGCCCTTCAGTGTGATACAAGGAGCAGGAGCTGGGCAGGAAATATGAGTGCTTTTCTAGTATGGTGCTATGAGGTCACTCTTGTTATCAACATCTGTGCTCAACAGCTGCATCTCATCAGAGGCTGCTGTCACTGGTAAAATAACAGGAACCCCATATGAACATCAGCAGGGGAGTCTCATGTCCGCAGTCACTGTGGCACCTTGAAATGAGGTAAGGGCAAACCACAGAGACAATACAGACCCTGGACAAAGAGTCTAATTTTGGTCCTTTGCAGTTCATACTCTCAGGATCTCAAAGCCTTGGGACAAGGGGGAGATTCACCTGGAGACCTAGATCACTTTGGTTGTTTCAGTTCACGTCATCCTAAATAAGAGGGCTAAAGCAAAACAGGTGCGTTGTATTCGGAAGGTACCTGTTTCTTCCAATATCTACACACAAAGCCCAGAGTAATCAGCTCAGGTGTTGCCTATTACTGATGAGTGAGATAAATGCCACACAAAAATCCTGGTTAACCACAAGAAGTGTTCTCTTGGTAGAAAAATCAGCAACCTGTAATACAATAAATAAATGCAGGATGCTACCTATGCACAATAATACTATCGAACATAGCTGAAATTTAGCAATACACCAAGATTTAAGGCCATTAGGGAGGAGGCTGTACTGATCTCTGAAGGGAGGTTCTCTTTGCAGATGAAAATGTCTACTTCAGCATGAAATGACACGGGGTTTATTATGTTGTTTCCTCAGATGCACCATCAGGTTAGTTCATGTTACTTCACAATTTAAATGAATTCTACAGTGCAGTGACACTGGACTTGGTCTCTCAGGGCAATGTCCACCTGCCTAGGGATGACAGAACTGGGAAGGCCAATGTGAATTTTCTGATCATCAAAGCACTTATGTCTCAGTGATTACCAGCAGATGAGGGTTTTGGTCTCATTTTCAAGTAGGGAGCAGAGTATAGCAAACTAGATCTTACATCATGCATCAACCACTACTTCAGTATTTCAGAGTGGAGGCACATCCCTCCAGAAACCACCTCTTTTCCATTCATGCTACAGCTGTGTCCTTTTCACTATGCAGAATCCTGGGAAAGGTTTCTTCTGGTTTCAGATAGACTGGTAAGTCTGGATGGTCTTGATCTCACAGCAAAGCCAGGTGATTATAAGGAGTTGCTTTTTTGTGGATGGGGCTGATCTGGTGGTGAAACCAACTCACAAGGTAACACAGTACTACTCTTCTCTTGTGGAGGGTACTCCTAAGATATTGTAGAAGTTGGAAAAAATAATGTCTTGCGTCTGTGTTGTCTGTAGTGGATGAAAGCTGGTGGAGAACTATCAGCTCCTTGACTTAGAGTGGTCAGTACTGCTTTTGAGGGAGACAGGTTGATTTTGCTTTGAAGGAGTCAGTAAAGTTGTTTTTGCTCAAGAAGTCATTGCTGAGTATTTGCAATTGTTGTCATTCTCAGCTACAGCATTTTCTTTTCGAGATTAGATTGTGGAGGGGCAGCTCGTAGAGGAGCCACGTGCCTTTGCTTTCCTTCACCCTCCTCAGTCTCAGTATGGCCCTGGCTTTAAAAACTCCTTTTGGAGACTTGGAATCACCAGGGACATACTGCCATTGGGCTTATTGCTGGCTGCAAACTTTCCAAACGAAGGTTTTTTGTTTGCTCATTTTTTTAGTTGGTTGGTTTTGGGGTGTTTTTTGTGGATTTTTTTCTGGGGGGGGTGGGAGATTGTTAGGTTTTTTTCCCACTGAAAATGCTGACCTGACACAGAGTAGAGAGACTTTGGGAATGGGATGATTTTGACAATACCCTGACAGAAACTAGGCAAGTTTCCAGTGCAGCCCCACTTGCCAGGTGGGTTTCCAAACCCTCCCTGTTTCTTGTCAGCTCACGCACAGCACTCCTGGCAGGCTGCCCTGCTGAAACCCAGGGACAAGGATTGTGGGTACAGCAAGTTCCTGGAGTTTCCCTCTGCTGCATCAAAAGAGCCTAAGTGACTGATCTCAGGACTGCCGTGCTAAGAAAGCCATCCTCCCCAAGTCTTCTCCTTGAGAGTCTTGGGAATACTTGTAAATGGTTGACACACAAAATACTGCCTTAACACTTTCTCAAGTGACTTTTGGAACTTTGCCATTTTGAATGTTTATTTGCTTTTGGAGCAAACTCTTTTTTTTTTGTTCCATCTGTGGAACTAAGCATGGAATAAAATGTAGATCCATCTGTTCAAACTACCAGTTACCTCTGACTCCATCAATAGCAAGGTGTTGCTGCACTGCCTGCAAATGCTTCTGGGAGTAGACATGACCTCTCCTCAGCAGCTTCATTCTTTCTCCTCGGGAAATTTCCACAAATGGTGCCACTCCCCACACATCCTCCCAAAGGGCTCTTGACCGTGGGACACCACAAGGTGTTAATCCTGAGAACCTCTCATTCCCTGTGGCCATAAGGAAAGGCTATTCAGCACGATGCAGCATTCTTTTCTTTTTATCGGGTCTACAGTGGCCAAAATCGTGCCACTGTATCCTCTGGGCCGGAGAACACAGGTCAGCCTCTATCGGAGACCGACTGGTAAACTGCCAAGGACAACCCAGAAGGAACCCAAAGAAGGTGAGATGAGGGTGATTATGGCAGCACAGAGACATGGTGAAAGACATGCCAGCTCTTTGGACTACTGGATTGCACATTCTCATAATTCGGGGGAAAACTGCAGTGCAGAACTGATTTTAGTTTCCGTGCTTGTTCCCTGATGGGTTTGATTACAGCAGTGGCACAGACAAATTTGCAGAGTTTGGGTCTGCCCAGCAGGCTGTGAAAAGGGGCAGCCCATCTTTTCCTTTCTTTTCTCACCTGTCATCAGGTGACTGCGAAGCCCCAGAGTGTTCAGTGGATGCTGCAGTCAGAGCCCTGCAAGAGCCTGGCTCTGCTGCACAGCAGCTTCTCTCTAACCAAGTATGCGAAACATGCTGGTTCCCAAGAGGAATTTAAGAAAACCCAAATTTTAAAAAAAAAAAAAATTAATTTTTAAAAATCACATTAAAACATCTGGTGGTTTTTAAGCCAGTCTGACATTTTTGTGCTGAGAGAGGGGTGGATCTTGGGGATTTCATATGGTGCTGTGCCAGGCACAGCCAGGAAGCAGCCAGGAGCCCCTCACTGGTACAGTGTTGGGCTGGCAGCTGATTGAAAGCACTTGGTTCATTCTTTAAAGAAAAACTTTAAAGGCTCCACCACGGGGAAAGAAAAACACAAAAGCAGTGGTATGAGGAGCTGGCTGAAGGGACAGGGACAGGCTGCAAGCTGGGGTTTAGCAGCTGAAGTCTGTTAAATGGACAGATCAATCAATAGCCCTTTTAATGGGAAGGAAAGATCAATCTTTTTCTCTTTCCCTGCAAGGGCAACGAAGCTGGTGAAGTTTATAGAGCACAAGTCTTATGAGGAGCAGCTGAGGGAGTTGGTTTAATGTGGAGAAAAGGAGTTTGAGGGGAGACCTTATCTCTCTCTACAACTGCCTGAAAGGAGGTTGTAGTGAAGTGGGGGTTCGTCTCTTCTTCCAAGGAACAAGCAATAGCACAAGAAGAAACAGCCTCATGTTGCACCAGAGGAGGTTTAAATTGGATATTAAAAATTTCATCACCAAGAGGGCTGTAAAGCACTGGATAAGGCTGCCCAGGGAAGTTGTGGAGTCATCATCCTTGAAAGTATTTAAAAGATGTGTAAATGTGGCTCTTAGGGACGTGGTTTCGTGGTGAACTTGGCAGTGCTGGGTTAACAGTTGGACTCAATGAACTTTGAAGTCTTTTCTAACCTAAACAATTCTATGTTTCTATGATTCTGTGGCTTACTGTTACCCCAGCTCCCTTGTATTCGCTTCCTATAACCAGGTAAATCCAGATGAGCTGGACTTGGGAGCCTGGATTTGGCCCAGAAAATTTGCACTGGAACAGGACCCTGCTGGGCTGTGCTGGGTGTAGCAGGGGTCCCCACTCCATCCCAGACTAGCCAGTTGGTACTTACCAGCCCTTGGCACTGAACTTTGGGCTGCACACTGGCCACCTAACCAGGGGCAGGGACGTGGGAAGTTAGTGACAGCCATGCTGGTATAACTTTTTAAAACTCATACTGTGAAACATCAGGGTCAGGTACAACACCTAGTTTTGATCAGAATCAAGTGAAGGAAAGACATCCTTATGATTTATATCTGCAGCTGAGGGGGGCACTCTTCTGTTTCTCACAGCAAGCAATGGTGGAAGCTTCACAAGAAGAGTCAAGGATCTCTTTCAGTAGGCAGATGTGGTCTGTCCTAACTGGAGATTAGCTTCAGCCCTACAATGTTGCTTCAGAAATGTTCTTTTCAGCATTTTGCAAGGATGTACTTGTTCATAGGCAATCAGAAAGCCCATGAGCCTCAAGAGACTGGCCTTCAGTCGTGGCTAATTCTCTGCCTACTTAACTCGTAAAGCTCCTGGGCACAGGCCTGTGTGCCCGCCTGATTCCACAGTCCCCACAGAAACATGCAGTGTTCTAGACTTGATTTTTATTCAGAGTCATGAAAATAGTCCACCCAGTCAGACAGCTTTGTATTGTTAGGAGCTGGTTCCACTGGGGAATTTTTGAATTCAGATTGCCCAACTGTAGCCCGGCAGGGCGGGGTGCCAAGGTATTTGGGCACAAAACGGTCAAGTGAGGTTTCATTCTTTTTTTGTAGGCAGACAATATTTTTATGCCCCGTCATGGCTGGGCAATCAAAACAGCAATTAGGTTGCATCAGCAGATGTGCTTGCTTTTAGTGACTGTCGGTCTCAGCAGCGCACAAGCTATATTCTGTTTGGTACAAAGATCTTTTCATTTCCAAATAAAACTTGGACCTTTACAGTGCTTTGTCAACCATCAGAAAAGCTGAGCAGGGCTGGCATTTGCTTTTAGCACTCTCAGCCCAGAAAAGTGCAGATGTTTATCTTTAGCACTCCCGTAAGATGAGCAGAAAATGGAGACCTTGAACCTGTTCGGTGAAAGCAGAGCACAGCCTGTGCCCTCACTCACAGTCCTGCAGAGGAGCAACAGAGCAGATTTTGTTTTCACATCAGGACAAAATCAGCCTGGCTTCCCAGGTCTGGCCAGCAAGGCTCCACATTGTTATCTCTCCCTTGGTGTGGTCTGGCCCAAATATAAGCAGCTGTCCTGAGAGTCACTTAACGACCCTCTGTGACTGGGGACAGTGGCAGTGCTGCAAGAGTAACCTGCCATGAGTTCCTCAAGTTCACAGAGAGAAAGGGTGACTCCTGAGCATCTTAAACAGAAGGGAAAAACCATCTGGTGAGGGCTCCTGCCTCTACAGGTGACTGGAGGAGATGGGCCACCAAAACATGGCACTTAACTTATAGATTACCAAAGTTAGGTGCCATGAATCCTACGCTCTACCTATACATAGCATCAGCACCCATAATTTCCCAATCATCCTGCATTCCCAAATCCACCAAGCAGCAATGAAACTTGCTGGTACCTGTCACTTTGGAAAGTCAGATCTCAGCCATGCCTCAAGCTTCACAGGAATTTTTGCAGGTTGGAGCAACTAGGGGATTAAGTACAATAATATTTAAGTACATAAATTTCTCTCAAATTAGCTGAGATGCAGCAGTGTAGATGAGAAAAATTGTCTCCTGCCAGCTCAGGCCATCATGGATGCAGCCACGTGCGCATCCTGGCACCAAGGGAGGGCACGAACATCCGCCTAGCAACGTGGGCACCTTGTTTTACAGCACACCACCCTGGAAACATGGTGCAAGGAGACAGTGCAGGAAAAGCTCAGGGTTTGGAAAGCACATAAGAAAATAGGGATCTGTTTTCATTTGAGCTTCTTTAGTACTAACAGAATATGAATAGTTTTCACAGGCTGTTATATACAACTAGAGTACAGCCTTGTCATCTTTGGGTTGTCTGTAGGCTGCCTGAGAGGAGAACAGTTTCACCTCTTCATGTTACATCATTTCTAATCATGCTTGAAGTTAAGATAAAACCCTTATTTTTTTCATATTGATCTTACTTCTGTTATATTCACTTTGCTATTTTTTCCACCTCTCTCTCCTCCCAGGTCTGCACATGTCTTTTTGTGCGAGGATGATAGGCTTGTATGAAGTACATCATTAACTGGATGCTAAAGGGACTGGCTCAAAAATTAATTTGAGTCTGAGGTCTGAACTAAGGCAAGTGAAGGTCACCTGAAAGTCTCTTACTGACTTCAGAAGAATGCTGGATACTTCGTATATATAAGGAAAAAAGAAAAAGAAAAAGAAAAAGAAAGAAAAAGAAAAAGAAAGAAAAAGAAAAAGAAAAAGAAAGAAAAAGAAAAAGAAAGAAAAAGAAAAAGAAAGAAAAAGAAGAAGAAAAAGAAAGAGAGCCTTCCAGATTTGCCCCTGGCCCATCAGTTAGTCACTCCCTTTTCCAGTGTCCAAAGCACCAGCTTTGTGCTGAACATGGGACAAACTGGAGAAAGCATTCATGAATGCTGAGAGGACAAGGACTTCTCCATAAGAAGTTGAGGGCCCTGAGCTAGGGCTGATGGAGTGGCTGTGATGGATGAGCCCAGTACCGAGGGCCAAAGGTTCCAAGGGCACCAAGGGGGCTTTCTCCTCATATGTCCATTGTAGGCAGATTTCATCAGATGCAATTTAAAAGATATCAAGCTCTTTCTTAACTTCATTTGTCTGTATAAATAAGTACTGCAGTTGACAAAGGGCTGTTCTGGGATCTCAAAAAGGATGGCAGTTGGTAGTCAAAGCTGGAAACAGGAGGACAGACTTGAGATAAGTGTTTTTTCCAGATGGACTGTCTGGGGCATCCTTTAAGCCTTTGCAGCACCCTGAATCCTCATCACCTCCTGCAGGACAAGGCCATGGAACAACCCAGGAACCATGGGGTGTCCCTGAACCATGCTGACTGCAGTACTAGTGAGAGCATGCACGGAGCACATGTACATGCACGGAGCACATCTACAGTGTAAGCAGGGGTCTTCGCACTTAGGCTAACAGTGGAACCCAAAGGTCAGGGTCAGACAAAAGTAAACCCTGGAATACTGATATACTGTAAGGTTTATGCTCATCCTATATCACCCACAATTATAGGAATTTCCAGTGATTCTTCAGATGTCAAATAGGCTGATTTACCTTTTGAAAAGAACCATCCATCCAAGCTCACTGCAACGGGAATCCAGCATATCTGTGCTCCTAGCTGTAACACCTTTGCTCTGCACATAACTTAGGTGAGCTGAATAATGCCCAAGAGTTGTCCATGAACTGTGCAAACACATGATGAACTCCTGAGAGGAAAATGTTTGTTTGTTCCTTGATCCCTTATCTGGCACACTGTAAATGTTAAAACAGGCCAAGGAATTTGACTCGAGTAGTGATGGACTAGGAATGGAGATCAGGTTTGTGTGACAAACAGGGGTTCTTGATGCAGTGGCATTTTGAAACAGGTGGCAAAAGGAGGGTATGAGCTGCAAGCGAAGGTGCGGTTTGGTTTGAAAGAAAGCCAGAGGCTTTTTTTTTTTTTTTTTAAATACAAATTCATTTTCTAAGTTGCCTAAGCATCTTTTCTTTTATCCTACCTCATTCTTACATGATGGACAAATGTAGAGGGTAAGCAGGGGAACTGCAGCACCCTTTGTGAGTCATTCGTGTCCCTCACCACACTCTATGTTTCAGCAACTACAGCAGAAGTGACCAAATGCCTACCAGAGCAGCTTGTAGCAAAGTGCTGGTGTTGCATATATTCAATTAAAGCAGTCATTTGAACATCATATTCCATCGTGGATTTTTCAAATTAGGTTTACATCCAAGGACTTGCTTTATTTGAGACAATTAGACAGAAACACGAACAAAAATAACTTCTCATAGCAGCGGCTGTTATAAAAATACTATTGTTCAAAGTCTCCATCTCACTTGTTGGATGCTATCCCTTTAGATGATGATTTTGCAGTACCACTGGGATATCCTGTACGATGCCCTTAACTAAAGAGCATCTCTGCTGGCAATTGATTTTTCTGCTGGGGAGGAGAGCTCACAGTACAATCTAAGTAAAAGTACGGGCAAACCAAATGGTTTCTAGAGTGCACCACTTTAGAAAGAGAGATCCAAAAGTTCAGTTCTCAGCCGTACCCATGACCTGGGCTATGGCCTGTGCCAAGTCGCTTCATCTTCTCATGCTTCCATTTCCGTTCCAACCTTTTTGCATTTATCTCTATGGCTTGTGAGCTGGGCAGATGAGTTTCATTGTGTTTGCACAATACATACTAAACCAGAGCTGTCAGCCTGATTTGTGCCTCTTGGCACTGCCAGTGTTAGAGTTCTTGGGGGTTTACTGAAGGTCTGCATGTTTGGAGGCTCTCATGAAGTCTCCTTTCCTGGGATGTTGAACTGAATTAATTTTTCATTCAACAGGAAAGTAGATTTTTAAGCAAGCCTGAAAAGGGAAGCACTAGAAGTTCATACTTCAGAATATATGTAGAGGTGAGGTGGTGTTATTTTGGGTATGATAATCATTATTTTTAACACTTGGTGTTAGCAGAATGGCAGTAACACAAAAAGAGCACAAATGACATGCCCACAACAGTAAAATTACTGAAAATGCTCCTTTTTCAAAGGCACTAGGCAAACAAATATCTGATTACCATGTTTCAACAGTATGGAAAACCAGTTAATTTACCAGGGGTTGCATAATGTGTCTCCATATTCTGTTTACAAAGGAAGATGCTGCCATTCAAAGGCTGTGGGGTAGTTGGTGGGGGTTTATTATGGTTTATCAGGCCAGCCTCACGCTCCTCTGCACTCTGCCACACACAACGCTGACGGCCCAGCACTCCTCCCCTCCTCCAAACAGCACTGCCGAGCCAAAATCTGCCTGCTCCCTATGTGCTGAACAGGGCAGCCCTCCAGGGAGTAAGAAAAGGGGCTGGCAAATAGGAAACATAGACTTTCTATTTTTTTGTTGCTGATTCCATCGCTGGCTTCTTAGGGAGTGTGATGTCCGCTAGCCTGCCTCTAAAATGGGGATAATGAGCTATTATTCTGCCAGTAACAATGTGTATCTTTATTTAATTCTCCTCCCAGAACCCTAGTTGCCAGCAGGTGATGCAAATGGCCCAGGGTGGGTGACAGGGAGCAACTGCCAAGCAGCTGGGGTGAGTACTGGGTGCCTGCAGAGGGTGTATGTACACCAGGCCACCAGGATGACATCTCCCAAAAGCCACCTCACCCACTGGCCTTTTGGAAAGGTTCTGGAGTGGGAATCACCATCCCAGAAAGCTGAGCACAGTGCAGTGCACTGGGGAGAGGTGGGAAGCCCAGGGGCAGGGCTGCAGTCCACAGCCAAATGCCTCCCATTGCATTCACTTGCCTGGATAAAATACAAAGCAGGTTTATGGAATTGCCCCTCCCTAGGTGGGAAGAGAAATTGCTTGCTCCAGGGTCACCCCTGGAACCTTTGACAAAGTCCAGGCTGCAGGCAGATTTGTGAAGGGAGTGAGAGATGAGACCGTCCTCAGATCTTATCCACCTGCATACGACATCCTGAGACTGCAGGGGGAAAAACTTGTTAACTTACAAATAATTTGATAAATTTAATCTTGGGATAAGCAATTTGATAAATTTAATCTTGAGGTAAGCAAGTAATCCTGTGCTCAGATCCATCCTACCCTGGTACTTTATGAGTTTCCACATGTATCTGATGCTGGATGGGTGCACAACACATCCCCACCGTGCCAGCCACCGCTGAGCTGTGCTCTACCATTGCTACCTGCTCAGTCCCAGCTCTGCCTTAACTTGGCATCAGATCTCGCTGTGCTGGTGTGCTGCGTACAAACCATTACATGCAATAACAAGCAAAGCGCTGCTTGAACCTTAGCACAAAGAAGCAAAAAGCCAAAACAATAAATGCATTTTCCACAAGGGCAGAGACAGCAGCCTTTGAATAGGAATTGCTGGATCGGCTTATGACTCAGCTGGCTGCTCCCAGAGCACTTTAGCACATGCTCAGCTTGGGATGGCAGATGAGGCTCTGCTGGCTTTGTTGGATTCAAAGTGAAATGCACGCAGAGATGCATTGTAAAGAATATGGTAGCAGTCTGCAGCACCACTGGGGCAGAGGCGATGTGTTGCCCACTCATCCTCCCTGCAAGCAATGCGGTCACCCCAGTGCAGGCAGCCCCTCAGGAGGAGCCCGGGTGTGAAATGGCAGGTGAAGGGCAGCCCGTGCTGCACACAGGGCTCAGCACGGCGTGGGGTGCAATGCACAGGGCTCGCGGGATGCGTTTCACCACCCGGGTCAAGCCCTGCTTGTTGGAGTAGGAGGAGGGAACTAGCCCAGGCGCCAAAATGTCTGTGACTCTGCTTAGATCATACTTATAATGTTTTTCTGCATAGGGATCTACGTAAATAGAAAGGAACCATTCATCTCAGCTGAGAGGACCGGCAGTCTTTGGAGTCACTCTGTCCACTGATATCCAGCCACCTTACTTCATGCCCACTCTTTGATTTCTGCCCTCCTCCCCCCACCAGCACTGTTCCCAGGGCATGGTCTTCATGAAGTGGCCTTTTGTTCATAGGTGCCTGAAGCCAACGTGCCTCTTTGACTGGCTGCTTCATTTCACGCTGACACCCTTAACTGCTGGTTTCATCTTCCTGGTAGCGATTGTCTCAGATGAAGTTTCAGTATCGCTGTTTCTCATCTGCGGCTTGAGAGTCCCATTTTCAGCAGCCAAAAGCCAAAACCCTTGCACTTGCCTGACCTCTGCAATTACTGGCAGGACTCTTGCCTCACAGCACTGCAGCCTCTGGACATGGGGAACCTTTGCAGCAGGAGCCATTTGGATAAGGCACAGGAAACATGGTGAAGAAATGGTGCACTTTGTTTAAAATGTCTGGTTCTTCCTGCAGTTTCATTCAAATTCACTGCTGTGACCTCACTTGTGATTACAGTGTCATTTGAAAACTGTCTGTGATAGCAGAGTGCCTGCCCTCACCTCTGGAGGGTTTTCTTGTTTTCTAACTTTTTTGCTTCTTAATCGAAGAGAAAAGTTGCTAGCCACTCTAGGCTGCAAGTCTGCTGTGGATCTTCATGGGCAAGAAACACAGCTGAAGTGCAAAGGAAAGCATTAAACAGAGCTATTTGGGGATTTACTCCCTCCAGTGAATACCTGTGCAAGAACTTATGCAAGTCTCCTGGCGCTGCTCAAGATATTCTGCTAGATGCACACCACCTTTAGTTTTCATTACACCGCAAGCATCCATCTTACTTCAGCCAGCAGCTTTTAATAGCTCTTAGGCAAACCCCAACGTTTGCCAGTGCCTTCAGTGGTGTGAGGAGCCCACAGCATGCATTTCTGCCTTCCTTTGAAAAGATGAAGAGCGAGGCATCTTAATACTTCCACAACAGATTAAGTGGGAGAATGTCAAGCCTGCCACATGTCTATAACGGTCCTGCACAGAGTAGGTCTGTTTCTGATTTCAGGTAGCACATTTCAGCTCCAGCACGTGGGAGTCAGGGCTGGGAAACTCCTGTCATACTATTGCTGCACTGTGGGCATGTTCAGGCCCAAATGTAAACTCTGCAGATCAGTACAGCACCCAAAAGCTGGTGGCCAGTGCAGTGCCATGGGAAGCCTGGCACTGGACCAGATCACCATAACTCCAAGTCCCCTGGAAATTTTGCAGCATTTTGGCAAGACATGTAGGATAATCAGGGGCCCAGGACCTGCTTGCCTTCCTACAGGCTCTTGTGTAAGGCAGATCTCTGTCCTCTCAGGGAATAGGATGCAATGAGATGAAGGCCCGTGGTGCTGCTCATTGGCTGGAAGAAGGATAGGCATTTAACCCACCACTGAGGAAATAACTGGCTCAGCTCATGAACCAGCCCCAGCACACCACTGTCCTGTGTCAGTACAAGCTCTAGCAAACACAAGCTTGTTGGTCTGGGCACCATGCTCCAGCAGTCTATGGCCATGCCTTGGCTTACCCAAGACAAAAAGTACACACCATTTTTCAGGGATGGATGCAACCATGGTACTGAGGGGGAGAGATAAGATGCCATGCAGCTTTTCCCCTGCACTAACCAGTGGCAGCTAATTAGATGGCTAATGTCCCACCAGGCCTCATGGCTGTCCTAGGAAACCCTGACTTGGCTGATCATTTTAGCATGAACTACAGGAAAAGTGTGGATAGCAGAAGAAAATGAGATCATGGTAAAACTATCACAGTCTTTCTTGTGAGAACAATAAAATTCATTTCTGTCAGCCACTCAGGTAACTTCAGACACACTATGCATGATCTCTTGAGTTCTTCCCACTGATGCCACTATCAAGAACTCAGCAACCAAATCAGCTTTGTCTTCAGTTTGAGTATTTTCCTGTCTTACTTTCTCTGCAGCTTATCAAGTACAGACACTGTTCTTTGATAACTCCACAGATAACTGGTCTTTCTGGACTTTTATTTTCACCATTCATGAAGCATCTTACATGAGTGGATCTCCATGCACTTCAGGAAGCCTTAAAAGGGAGTATCAGGAGGCAGATGGGGTAGATTCTCAGACTTGCATCATGCTGCCTTTTATAATTACATAAAGCTTAAGGATCTTCAAAGCAATCCAGGTACGGGAAAGGGGTATCCAGTTTCACAGAATTATAAATCCTGACTGTTTTTCATGATGAAGGTGGATGCTGGTGAGCATTGTGTCTCTAGGGAATATTTCTTCCACAAAAGAAGACACAAAAACTCTGTGGCAGACCCAGAAGGCAGCAGTCAGCTGTCCCAGCCCCCCCTGTTTTGCTTTAAGAGAGAGCCTCAGCACACAGAGCCAGCAGAGACTTGGGCTCGGGTACTAGGCGGCTTAAGAAGATGACAGTATTTTTAGTATTTAGGAGTTTCAGTGCTGCCCTGATGCCCACCCAAGACAGATGTCTCCACAGCAGCCAAGCAGCATCCCTTCTTGTTTCTGGGTGATCTCTCATGTCCATCATCCCAGTGGGAAAAGGAAAACATGCTGCAGACAGGACTTGCTGAGATATTTTTTTTGACCAGACAACTATTTTTTCCAATCTTTTTCCATATTAAATATCAATTTCTCTGCTTTGGGACAGCTATCTACAAGTCTGCAAACCAAAAAATGTGATTTGTTCACTTGTGACCCTCCCTCTCACCCACAGTCAAACAAGTTGGCAATGCTTTAACAACAGCTGCACGTGGCAGCTCAGAACACAACCGACAAAATTACCTGGCACAGTTGCAAGTTGCTCACCACACTGACAAACAGTTACCAGTCACTTTCTTCTGCCTCCCCTAGCTTAATCCTGTTACAGACACCGCTTGTAAACCACATCCTTCTGCTGCAATATGACTTGTTCCCACTGCTTACTATGTGCTTTCTGATTAAATGCATGAATGCCATGTTTTATGGCAGGGAGAAGTCGTTGTGGAGGTTTGAAGGATCCCAAATTTGCATAGAGGATGTTTTGCCCACCAGCCGCAGGAAGTTGCTTGAGGCACCAGAACCCCCTTTGCCTTTAGCCAAGTGCTATCTTCATCCAGTGGTGGACTTCTTGGCACTGTTTCTCCAGCACTGTTGGCTCACACATTACTTGCTCGATAGCACATCACTGCTGCTTTACTCAAAGGGAATCTAACAATCCTGCCAGGGAAATAAGGAAAGAAATTTGCTTCTCATAAACTGACTAGAAAGAGACAAATTCCCCTACCAACAGGAACGTGCCTATGAATAGTCCCTGAGTAAACACAGATTGCATACTGCAGAATGACATTGAGCATGGTTACTGCCAGCCATCTCTTCTTGAAATTCAATAGACATTGATATTTATACCCAGCCTTTGAGGTTTAGCATGCTTCAGCACAAATATACATTTATTAATACCGCATAACACCAGGCCTTATCGACTCTTATTGAGCCTCCTTTCACTCACAGATATACATATTTTCCAGGATTGTCATGCTTGAAATAAGTTCAGCCAAGAGCAAATGATCTTTTAACAGAGTAAGTAATATGCTTAAGGCCACATTCAGCATTATTTCACTTACTTCCCTTGACCAAAGTGATATTTATAGGGAGGTCTACATTCTGCTCAGCAGTAGATTAGTGCTTATGATATACGACTCCAGTGGTTTTAGCAGAGTGGGTCTGAACGTATATTGACAAAACAGAGAGCGGGAATTTGGCCCAGCATTCTCAGAATAAGAGCACTCGGACTGGAGCTGTGCCAGGGAAGAATTTGGTCCATACTGTTTCTGAAACAAGAGAGCCAAATAATACAAAAAGGAAGCTGATCTGTAGTCTGTTTACAAGAAAATCCATGGTCTCCAGTGATTTAAAGAGTCCAGATAGAAGAAGGCTAAATTTCAAAAGCAATACAACATTACTAAAATAAGTTATTTCTCCCTGTAAAAGGACATTTTAATAAAAATGAGGAAAATAAAATTCTTAAAACACAACCTTGCTGTGGAAATACAATCCTTTCATGTTTTCATCTCAGGTCTTGCTCCTGTACAAAGACATCACTTTGCCTATAAAGCGGTCATTCCCCTGCTTCTGCTGTCCAGCATTCTCCCAAATCTTCATCAAGATAAATGCTTCAGTGGCAATAGTAAGTAGACCAGTCTGTATGCCTCAGGTTCAATTGTACCAGATGGATATGGCAGTTAGCAGAGCAAAATGCAGGGATTATTATTTATTTATTTACTTGCCCAAACAGCAGTTGGTTTCTGCCATTTCCACACAGGAGTCCCAGCACTGAAGCAGTGACTGCCAGCACCAGCAGAGCAAGGTGCATTGATTAGACTCTTTTTTTTTTCCTTCCAGACTGAGCCTCCCTTTTCCCTCTCCTGACATTATAAATAGAGCTCCCATCTACTGCAACGCCAGGCTGAAATAGGTCAGGAAGTCTTCAAAGGAAAATCTACATGCAGGAGTCATGCATTTCCATCCGGCAGCAGACAAACAGGCAGGCTAGAGGAGGCAGGAGCAGAAAGGAGTTTGCTGATGTTGGTCCAGGGGAACTGCTGCTCCTTTTCTCTTGCTTTGCAGTGCCAGATGGCAGGGCCCATCCTGCTTGCTGTATCACAGCAGGCACCACCTGGCTGTGCAGGAGGGAGGGAGGCAGAAGTGCCAAGGTTAGCAGGTTGCGTGGCTCCACACAGGCACACTGTGCTGCTGATTCAGTCAGTCAGCTCCTCTGCAGGGGTCTTCCTTTAAGTCTGAATCTCAGAATTTGGGACCTTTCCTGTCCAAAACTTCCCGAGCATCCAGAAGGCGATCAATGAAAGAAGAAAACACACCATGCAAACAAGCCTTTAGCACTTTGCTGATTTTGCTGGGAAAGATCCCATGTGCTAACTGCCTCCACTCACACGCTTAATTGCTTCTAAGTGTGGTACCTTCTGACAAAATCCCACTTGCACTGACGCTCTGGTTTTTCAGGGTGTGACCATCAGAAAAATAATGAAATAGGGTAAAAATATTTTTTAAATAAAAATAGCCCAAGTCCACAACAGATGCAAATCTTTCAGCACCTCAGCTCTTCTTTGTCTAGAAACCAAGAATAAAACTATGCCATAATTCAGCCTGATCTTCCAACATATATATGTTCATATCTCATGATCTTCAATGAGAAATAGACCTAAACTATGTGCCATATCCCAAAAATTGCTGAATTTTATATTTGTTTTTTCTATATTTGTATTTTGTATTTGAAAATAATGAAAGCCATAACTTTACCAGTGAACACAGGAAGCTAATTTCACTGATCAGCTCCATCCTTAATGTGTCATCATGCTTCATTTTCAAAATACAAATAGGCAAGTTCACTGCTTGAGAAATTTTAGGGTTTTTCAGTCAGACGAAGACGTTTGTGCGCTTTGCACTGGCCAAGCACAGATCTGAGCCAAAGCAGTGGGAGGAAACAGGCAGCAAAACCCCAGGTTCCAGTTCGCCTCCCCAACCAGCAAGTATCTGAACCAGCTGCGTCCTGCTTGCCCTCTTCTGTCTCCTTGGCTTTTGAACTCTTGGCCTCACGGTATCCTGTCTGCAAAAGGAAGGCTCGAGGTGCTGTACCCAGCCTGACGTGGTTAGGTTGAACTCTTCAGTGATACATAATGGAGCCAAAGCAATGGAGCCAAGGCAGGAGCTCCCACTTTTCAGCCCAAGGCCAGCAGCATTTCTGTCTTCTTGAGGAAATCTTGCCACTTGGATCCAGGCCCACAGCACTGGAGGACACCCACCTCTCACAGAGATGTCGTAACTGCAGCTTTGATGCAGACACACATTTAGGAGAGGAATGAAACCTCGGGCACATCCTTCCCAGTGCTGCAACTGGTGCCTCATGCTGTGGTTGTGCAGCTAGTGCTGAGCCCCAGACTTGTCCCTGCTCCACGTGTATGACCCCAGGCATCCCTGAGAACTCCACCTCCAGTCCTGGAGGGGAGAAGCACTTCTGTCACCAAAGGTAGTCCTGCTGCTGTCATTAAATCTACATGGTAGGATTACCTTCAATATTAATAGGAATACATTACAAGAGATTACTTGCAATTCTCCTTTTGCAGGGAGAAAGACCAGACTACCCTTGTCCTGTTTTTCAGACACTTTTTTTTTTTTTATTTAATGCATTTCCCCACTGTATCACTCCCAAAAATTGTACAGGCTGAAATACTTCCAAAGTTAACTTGAAGCACAACATATTTTTTTTCCAGATGATCCCTCTTTACGGACTCACAGCATTGGCCAGTGTGGTCTCAGAAGGCTGAATTGAAGTAAACAACATGTTGAAATATATTTAGCGAATTATCATGCAAACCACAGAAGAACATGAAGAGAGAGAGAGGAGAATAGGTTTCTTGGTTTTGTAGTGATTTCATATTTTTTAGAGTTATTTAACTGTCAAAGAAATTAGCTATTAAAAAGGCATATTAGGTTAGTGACAGCAGCTCTCCTGGGCCAGGCTATAATTGTTTTTTATGATAAACATAATTTCAAGTGCTTTCTCTAGTCAGGGTTTAAACTCTGCAAATGAAAAGGCATGCACCCCCACCCTCGAGGAAGAATTCAACAAATCATCCCATAGCCGTGTCTCACACAATTATCTGAACACCCATTCTGCAAATTAGGATGTGTAATTGTAAGGATGGGAAGTCATTTTGTAGTGGCAAAGTGCGGATAACATCACTCAGGGCACAAACTTTATCTGTTGCCCTTCCTTCCCATAACAACACAATATAAATGCCACGCAAGTGATATTAAAATGGTGCAACAACAATTATGATAATGACAGCAGGACTATCATTCAATTGACATCATGTCAAGGGGCTGGATTTTTGGCCTGGAGCAACTACACCTATTTTCCTATGTATACCTGTTCAGTATGGCTTTACTGAGTGGCTCATGGAATCATGAAATGAGTAAGGCATATGACATGTGTCAATCACCTTGTTAACCAATGCACATAGCTCTTTACTGTGGCAGTCAGACAGGGAGAGTGGGTAAGCCTCCAGAGCCGGGTGCTCAGGCATGCTCTCTCTTCCTGCTTCTGGGCAGAACTTGAGGATCTTTTAATTTCATTTGGGACTTCTAGTCTTGCAGCAATCCAGTCAGAACTATTGTATGGCAGCTGCCCCCTCCCATCCTTTCTCTCCAAGCTGCTGGATGCCTATGTATTCCAAACGTTTCCACTGTATAACAAGTTTGATTTTACAGCATTTGATCTTGTCAATCCAACCTTTTCAGGACACATCAAGCTGTTCATTAATGTATGAACAACAAAAGCACTACACGCTTTTAGAGTGGGTGCATATCTTAGGGAAGCCTCTTGTGGATTTTGCAAGCACTCGCATAGCACCTGCACAGCACATTGCAGCTAGGCAGACTGTTCTGGGACACACAGCATGGTCAATACGGTACAGTCAATCTACAGAGCATCTTCTTTTTGCTCTTGAAATAAGTAGATGCTTATCGCTCTGTGCTCTCTCACAGAATGGTTGTGCAGTGGGTGGTTGTTGGGTGTGATGCTTTCTGGAAGACAGCAGAGACGTGCTGTGTCCAAATTCCTGGCGGAAATATTGCAGCCCAGCAGAAGTTCAAAGCTGGCATCACACTGTTAAACCACAGTGTGAGTACTTGATCTGGGGGAGGAAAGCAGTTCGATGTTTGGATGCACCTATGTCTCTGAGCTGATCTGTTTGAGCCATGTTAGCTTGAAGGCTGCATAAGGCATTAGGAAAACTCTGACCTTCTAGCAAAGGCCATCACATCTCATCCACTCCTATGGCAAGGGCAGCAGTCCATGCCTGGCTGCAATGTGTCTACCAAAAATGTATCTGATGATTTCAGGAGGCAGAGAAATCCTTACTTCCTTTGGAAGTTTGTTCCTACCTCTTTGTTTTATCGTGGTGTTTGTATTTTCAACTTTGAAAAAGTTTTGATCATTGGTGACAAAAGTGTGTTTAAACCAGGATGTGATGATCTCAAGCCAGTATGCTCCGTATCATCAAGATAGGAAAAAAAATGTCCACCTTACCCTTACATAGCAATAACTCACAGTCTGTCTAGGTGACCTCAGCAGAGAGGACTGCTATGGTTTACAGAACTGTTAATCTTCTTAAAATTTTGAGGCAGGTCAAGATGCCGTGCTGCTTGTAACTCAAATACATCTTAATTTTAGCATTCTGCTTTCCTTAATGACTCATTAGCTGGGCAAAACCTGAAGGAAATCCACAGCAGTTGATGGCAAGCAAGATGCAGTTGGATTATAAAAACTGCCAGACATTTGTAAAGGGAACACTGGATATTTTTGCATACTTCTTTGAGAAATAAGTTTACAAGGAAAACTTTCAAGAATGTGGATATGTTCACCAAGAAACCAGTTTGTACAAAGACAGGCTTTTATTCTGCAGTACTTATGCACATGTTTACCTCAGAATGGAATGATTCAAGGGTTCAGAATCAGGTCCACATGCACAAGCCTTTGCAGGCAGCAGGACTCTGCAGATGGCACATACACAGTATTTTACAGGATCAGTGTCACACAGATCACAGCAGTTCATTTCCAAACACCGCATCTAGGCAGAGTTGAAAATTCTGATCCTGTCCCTAGTTTATACACTAATTATCTGATACCGGGTAAGCACTGTGTCTGGCCCTGTTAGGTATAGTTCTGATCTCTATTAGGCATTAAAACTCTTTATAAAAAGAAAATGCAGAGGGAAAAATGAACTTCAGAAAAGATATCTGAAAGAATTTTTGTTGGGTGCAAGAAAGGGTTTTAGGCAGCTTCCGTTTGATGTATTGTTTCCAAAAACAATGAAACCCTTTCAAAGTTTATGCTTCTCTTGACATTTTTCAGATACTAAAGTAGGGAAAGGCAAGACTGGGAGCCACAAAGGTACTTAAGTGCTTATTGTTTAAGTGAGGGTTAGTCCACCAAATACTTCAAGCATCTGGGCATGCATCTCCGCTCTCTTTCGCAAGACCTTTGTAGCAGAACAGAGACTTGATATCAAATTCATTTAATTTTAAACTGCCTTACAAGTCAGCCTAACTCTCATGCCTGGCTAATGCCGAATTTTCCCGGGTTTAATGGACTTCGCTAAAGATCTGAAGTTGTCACTCAAGGCAGAAATAATTTCAGCAGGGGAATGGGATCCAACTACATTTCTGAGGATGTCTAGTCATGTCTACTTGCCATTGTCGATATAAAATAAATGAATGGATGCTGTTACTGAAATCTGAGTATTTGCCAATGTTCCAGTGTTAAATGTAAGGAGTTACACAGCCAAAATCTTTCCCTTATATGTGTTTCAAACTTGCCTGCTACCATCCTTGCCAATGGGTTTGAGTTTTGAAATAGACGCTTTAACAGCAAATGACTCAAAGTGATCGTACTTGAGCTGAAGAGTGAACGCTCCTTTGTTTGTGGCTTAATAACTCTGATCCTCTTCTGCTTCTTTTAAAAATTCTTATTTCAGATAACATTACAGTGGAGTTCAGCAAGAAATAAAAAGCCATTTACATCATTCACATTGTTTACTTAAATATTAGCATTACATTCATATAAGATGATGGAAACTAACCTGTTTGGCTACACTCTTTCCCTTGTTTAAATAGCATCATGCTGCACTGTGTGGGATTCAGACATGGCACAGCAAATACCTCCACTCGAGCAAACTGTTTTCTCGTGTTGAGATGCCATTTCTAGTACACTGCTTGGGGGCAAAAAAAAAAAAAAGTGACAGCCCTCCTCCATTTATTCCTCTCCAAGCGTTTTGTACGGCTGCCTGTGACTGTAACATTTGGATGCATTCCACACTGAATTGAATGGCAATAGCGGAATCCACAGAGCGCCCGTCTGCTAAAGGCTTCACTGCCTGAGGAAAAGATCCTTTTGGAAACGCATGGAGGGCTAAGGATGGAGAAGAATGTTACTGTGGATGGGGTTTTGTTTACAGTGGCAAAGTCTGATCTGAGAAACTTTTCAAAGTTCTCAGAGACACTCAGATTTAGGTTCAATTAGTCTCCTTTAAGAGACGCAAATTACTAATTGCATTGTGCCCTTTTTAGCCAGTCAGTTGACTAAATTACACAACGCTTCATTTTGCAAAAATACAAAGTATTCCCAGACAAAGCAGATCACAGTTCTCAAGCAGCTGATTTAAAATTTTTCTGCCGGGAGAAACCTTGAAAACAATATAGCACTCCAAATCTCCTTAGAAATTTCATAGGGCAATAGCGTTCTGTTCCCGTAAAATACCCAAATCCTTCTATACCATCATGTTTCAAAATAGGAATTATATAACGCTCGACACTTAATGAACTTTTATTGACGTCGGTGCGACTGCTCATGTTAAAGCTCTTCTATGCGCATTTAAAAGCTAAGGATCACACGGGCAAGGAAAATTGCAGCGATGCCGTGATGCAAAAGAGAGGTTCATAGCCCAGCTCTCCGAGCCTGCAGATTACAGATTTGCCTCTGTCCTAATTATACACTCCATCTCCGCGCATTAGCATGGAGCCCAGAAAACCTGACTCATCATTCCTAACAATCCCGGCGACCTGAGGCAAACACACACACACACACACACACACACACACACACACACAATCGCATGCGTGCTGTCAACTTCCCCTAGAGCAAACACCTCATCCTGCTCTGCCTGGCAGCAGGGCAGTCGTGTCCCTGCATGTGCAGCCCGCCGCCCCGGGAGCGCAGCCGGCCCCGCGCACAGGCAGCCCCCCGCCACGGGGAGGGGGCACCCGGCAGGATGAGGGTGGCGATGGCCCGGCACCAGACCCGGCCCCGGGGCCGGCAGGTCGGCAGGCAGGCGAGGCGGGAGGCTGACCCCAGGTTGGGAATCCCTGGGGATCCTCCCGGAGGGAGCGGGATCGGGATCGGGATCGGGAGCGCCGGGACCTGCCCGCGGGCAGCCACGGCCGCCGCAGAACCCCCTGCCCCGGGGGCGGGGCCTCCGCCGCCTCCTTTGCATACTGCCCATCCTATTGGCCGGGGGAAGGCACGCGCCGAGGCGCCGACCCCGCCCCTCTCTCCCCAAGGCTGCCCAGAGACGAGGCCGGCCCCGCCCCTCGGCAGCGGAGGCCCCGCCTCTAGCCCCGCCCCCTCTCTCAGGCTGCCCGGAGATGGGAGCCGGGCAGGGCGCTGCCCATTGGCCGGCGGCGGGCGGCCCGTCGTGATTGGGCGGCGGCGTTGGCGCTGGGCGGGGCGGGCGTTGCGGATTGGCGGGCCCCGCGGGGGTGTGCGCGGGGGGCGGTGGCGCGGAGCGGGCGCTGGGGCCGCGGCCGGGGATGGGGGCGGCCGGCGGCGCGGGCAGCTGAGCGCCGCGGAGCCGGAGCCGGAGCCGGAGCCGTCCTGCGCCTCCCGTCCCGCCCGGCCCTCGCCGCCGCCGCCGCCGCCATGAACCGCCTCGGCTCCGGGCCCGGGGGCACCGCCGCCGCCGCGGCCGCCGGGCCGGACCGGGGGTGCGGC